>CM040118.1:211567293-212167293 GCA_022559845.1 Amorphophallus konjac
GGAAGGGCGAACGAGCAAAGCCAATAGGTCAGATATGTAGCACAATGTGTGACTGCGTCAACTCCTGTGGGATTTGGGCCCCCTTGCCGCCCTCTCCCTGAAACAACAGGGTATGTCGCCTGGCGTCAAGCCCTCTTCTTCTGCTTCACCGCTGTCGAAACCACAGTGGGGAAGTCCTCGTACTGCTGCTCCCCACCGAAGAAATATTGAAGCCACGTGCCCATCCGCACGCGTCTCTTTTCACCAGGCTTCCACGCTTCCCGTGAGTCAAGCATCAGGCGCAGCAGGGTGCGGTATGCCTTCATCAAATAGCGGTAGGCGAAGCCCATGAAATATTTGCCTTCGCCATCTGTCTGGTCTTTCAGCCAATCAGAAAACAAACTTCTTCATACGGCTCCCCGTCTATCGGCAAGCCGCTCAGCTGGGAAAGGCTCCAGAGGTCCAGTGAAGTCTCACCCTCTGCAGTATAAAAAGTGTTGTATTCCGGGCAGAAGACTTCAATCATCCCGCAGCACAGACCTCGAGAGATGAGATACCTGTACCGGGAAGCATATATGCTCTGATAGACACCGACATGTACCAGGATGGGAGCATACTGCCTCAATACAAAATCTGTAAATTTAACGGCGCCCGGTCTGAAGGTGTGAGCATCGGTGGCTTTGAGTTCTCCGAACCATCCCACTGAGACCTGATGCTTGAACCGGACCGCCAAGCAGTCCAAAAGGAAAGGCTCATCTCGGTATCGCCAATGAAGCGGGGTGAGGAACAAACCATACACGGGCTTCTCCCTATCGACGCGCCCGGAAGTCTCATTCCAGCGGGCTGGTATATACTGCGGTGCTCTTGTCAGCAGCCCGGTCTCTGGAGATAGCTCCTGCACTCCAAGCACGGCCCCCCATTTTCTGGGCTCGCCCAGGATATATATAGGCATACCGTGAGTGACTGACTCGGTCAGGCTATCTCTCTCCGCCAGTAAAGCTCCCTCGGCTCGACGGATGAGAATTATATCACCCTTCCCGCCAAGGTTGAAGCGCCCAAGGAAAGCCATCAAGTGTTTGTCCTTGGGGTGGTCCAGTCTGACGCCATCCCCTCGCTCATACTTGAAATGATTGCCATCAAGAATCAATAGGCGGAAGGTATCAATGGTGTCAGTCTCCGAGTCCGAAGACTCAGCTACCATGGCTATCCGTCTGGGCCCCCGATCAAGGTAGTGGACATTCCCCCATGTCACAGCGACCCGGGATGCAGAGGAAGAAGGGCCTGATGCCATGTTATCTGCAAGACAACGTCCAGAAAAGAACAAGCAAAGTCAGAAATCAGTTGATCAAAGCAAGACTTCTGAAAAAATTTCGGCAGCATCTCCCCAGCTCGGGGGTTTGCCAAAAGAAAATTGGAAGCCGTCCACTAAGGGAGCAGCCCCTAAAAGTAGCCATAGGCGTAAGCCAAGGCCAAACGGGACACCCGGGGAATTTAGCTCCGAGCACAAGTCCTACTAGAAGCCTCCTGGGGCCCGCAAGATGGATTCTAAACCCGATAACAAAACCCCTCAACCCACCTTTGACTCTGACTCACTTGCTCGTCGCGGTGGAGAGGGAGATGAAGAGAGAGGAAAATTTTTCACAAATGAACAGCTGTGAATAAAAAATGAAGAAGAAGCCAATATATAGGGGGGGCTCCACCCCTGTTAAAATGGCGCGCCCCGGGGCACGCCGTTTTAAGTGTTTTACGCGCCGTAAAGGCCGCGCCGTTTCAACCTCCAAAGCTAAGGGGCGTGCCGGATTTGGCGGCGCCATTTTAACGCCTGAACAAAGGGCGCGCCATTTTAAATGGCGCCGTTCAAGCTTCCTACCGCGCCAGATTAACGTTCGATGCTGGAATTAAGTGCCGTTTCGAGCTTCCGTCACCGAACGAAGCTCATCCGTAGGTCCTGCTGCACTCCTGCCTCGCTTGCACCACCCACGTCTGGGGGCCATTTGTTGGCACTCAAAATATGATCTTTCGGTGACCAATCCGCAAAGACGAATGATACGGCCCATTGAAGCACAGAAGCCGATGAAGATCAACTTACTAAAGATTCCTCAAGCTGCCAGAGCCCCGAGTCACCTTGAAGTGAGCACCGGGGACTTCACCTCAGGAGAGTCGAGATGAATCCACAACTAACCGGTAGTGCGATCAAGCCTGCCCAATGATCCGACATCGACCCCGTCATGCCACTACCCTACATCCGTCACCCGACCAAGGACGACGGTCTACCCGGTGACTCTCCTAAGGAAGAAGAACGTCCTCGGCCATCCACAAACAAGGGGCCGAAGGTTCTGTCAGCAGAAGGCCCCGATCAACCGACACGGGTTCGGCTTCTCGCCATAGCGGGCCCGTTAGTCGTCGATTGGTCGCCATTCAAGGCGGAATTATACCGAATGCAATGCCATCCCGCAAGGAAGCTTCGAGCACGAGTCCGTCTCAACCATAAGCACAAATCACAGTGCCAAAGACCGTGCCAGCAGGATACCCGTATGCTCGGGCCAGACACACGTGAAGTTCTGATTAAGGCCATTCGTCATATCAAGAGCTTCGTCAACACCCCGTCAAGGTTTTCCAAGGACCAGGGCGAGAGGAACAGTCAACGGGAGCTTCCGGAACCATCCCCAGACCCATCGGTTGACCCGCGCCGAGCAAACAAGTTAAAACGGTGCGTGAAGGGTCATCGGCGCCACTTAATACGGCGCCACCAAATCCGGCGCGCCAATCCAATTGGGGACGTGTTCCCGGCGCTGTTAAATCCGGCGCGCCCCTTCCCAGGGCGCCGGATTAACGAAGGCTACATATACACCACGCCTTCGAAACAAAAAAAAGAGGGAACAAATGAAGAGAAAAAAAAAAGAAAAAAGGAGAAGAGAATAGAAGAGAGCCAATACGAAGGGAGAGAGACCGTTCGTTCGAGAGAAAAAAAAAGCCTTGGAGGAGAAGTAGGGCTTCCACTGAGGGTTCTCGCCGCCGTCTTCCTCGTCTTCTCGTCAGAATACCTCCGGAGACGGAGAAGAGAAGCCTGTGGTCCGATACTCTGTTCTGGAGAAAGGGTTTAGGTGGGTTTCCGTGTTTTTCCTCCGGTCGATTCCCCCTTTCTTCTTTGTTTCCTTCTTCTGATATATGTAAGTGAGAGGGGGGAGGGGCGATGATACGAGCCTGGCCTCCCCCCCTCACCATTATTGCTGCTCCTTCTCTTCACCTATAACGATCTTTCTTCTATGAATGTAAACGGCGGCCGAGCGACAACGCCGGCGCCGGAATATATGTTGTGTACATCTACCTATCGTTCATTGAATGAATGGAATGCGATTGTGCCTGGTGCCGCATCTATCTTTCATGCTCTCCCTAATTTCTTCTCGAATATGCATTTAATGGTTTCCCGGTGTGTATAGATTCTGGAGCCATTTTCCCGATGCTGGATATGCCCTTGGGCTACATGAATCGTTCTTCCCCCCTCCCCGGGGTTTCTCTCTCTATTCCAATGCAATGGTCGAGCTCTGCACTACGTGTGCTATGGGTTTTTTGGTTGGAGACGCACTTGTGTGCATATCTCTGTCTACCCCTGTCTAGGGAGCGAACCCTTCGCCTCCCCTGTGCCCTTCCTCATAGGCCAGTGGGGAGGGGAAGATCGCTTCTACCGTTCCATTTCGTAATGTGCCGAGTCCCTGTTGGTTTTTGCGAGCATGATATATATGTGCCTTCCCCATATCTGTATGCTAATCATATAACGTATAAGTATTAACTCATTCAGCCCGCAGGCTTCACTGTTTTAATATATGTCTAATGACTCGTTTGTCCACTTGTCGCCAAGCGATGTTTTGCGCCGCTCTTTCCACTCCGTTCGCATTCTAACGTTCGGGAGTCTGCTCTGTAGCATCGCTCCAGTACCCGGGGAGGGGGATATTCCCCCAATCTTCTACATTAGCCACTCGGTCGACAGGGGGGCTCATCCATTGATGACGAGTGTCCCTTCGGGCCAGTGAGTGTACAGTAACGGGGCTAAGCCCTACAGTTCAAATCCATGATCCTTAAGGAACTTTGTGGTGGCCGTGGGTTGTGTGCCCCTCGTAGGCTAGCCCTCGGGGTTTCCTTCCCTCTATCGGTCGTCCTGATTTGAGCGTTGTGTCGACTCGGGTCACGTGCCCCTCGCAGGCTAGCCCTCGGGGTTTTCGCTCCCATAATTAGTCGCCTCGTTCGTTCACCATCGCCCACAGACTCGGTGCCCCTAGCAGGCTAGGCCTCGGGGTTTTCCTTTCCGTTCGGGTTTGCCGGCCGCCGTTGCGCCACCCGGCTCTTAGGGGTTGCTCCGCCATGTGAGTACTCCCCGCTTCTCCCCAACAATCCTCCAGGATGGGGAGATGAAGCCGAAATTCCGGCTCGAACGAGTCTGACTCGGAACAATCACCGCGCTCGAGTATGAACCTAGCGCGAGCCTATGACTTGGCTCCCGGATGCCGCGAGGCCGACCCGTTGAATAAATGACTTAAATAAATTGTCAAAGTTTCCTAAAGTGCTTTAATAAATCCAAGAAATAATGAATAAAACCTCGGTTTCCACAAAATCGGGTTAAACCGACGCCGTTTCCATACGGCGCGCTTTAAAACGGCGCGCCTTAAAATGGCGCGCCCTTTTCGGCACCGCCCTTCCCGGCGCGCCCCAAACAGGTCACGCCGTTTTAACTTATTCATTCACCTACGGTTTCCCACGCCGTTTTAAGTACTATACCTACGCTTTCTGGCGTCATTTCGAATCATTACGCTGTCTAATCCCTGGCTCGTCCATGGAGCAATCCTGGCCTCCCGTGGTCAAGATTGGCAACCCTAATTAGCAGTAGATTGAATAAGGCAAGGGCTATTCATGCTCTGAATAATCTTTCTATCATGTTGGCTATCATGTGTATTAGTACTTTACTTTTACTATCAGGCTTGTAGCAACCCTGATAAATTTAAAAGGAATAAATAAATCAAAATAGATTAAAAGATTTAGTAAATAAACGAAAGAGCTTGGAATAAAAATACTTAAACCCTGATGAAAATAACGCCTCAGATATAGGCGCTACTTTACAATAAAACGCCCTTACCTAAGGCGTGTTTTTGAGAAAGGACGCCCACACTTGAAGGCGTCAAATTTCAAACGACCAAAATAAATAAAAAGGGCAAGTTTGCATGACGTCCTTTGAGTGGACGCGTTTCAACAAGTAACGACGCTGGACAAGGCGTCAATTCAAAATTCGACGCCCTTACGTAGGACGCTAATTCAGTTTGAGTTTCGTTCGACCCAGGAGTCTATCTAGGGTAAGTTGATAACTATGAGAAAGAGTTCGAATGTAGTAATAACTCTAATATGGAAGTATTACTTCCAATCGAACACTAACCTTATTAGGATTTCCAATATCTTATAAATAACCTACTGCTTGAACCGAGAACGCTATTTGGCGTTCGGAGTTTTCTAAGGTATACGAAGAACAGCAGGTTCTTCTTCTTCCTTCTTCCTTATATTGTGTTCGATCAACGCATGAAGAACTAATGATTCTTCATACTCTTCTCTGCTTACAGGTTGAGAAGCTCCGTTGAAGGACTAGGTAACGTTCTTCTGCTTTCTCCTCTGTTACGTTCGATGAAGTAACTAAGGTATATAGTTTCTTTTTCTTTTATAGGATCTGCAGACGGGTGACAGGAAAGAACGGGGAATTCTTCGTCATCAACCAACATCTTCTGCATCTTTCCAAGCTCATCTGTTGCCAAGGGAAGCATATATCTTACTTGGCTATCAGTACGTCAGAAAACTCTGTTTATAAACAGAGTATCATCTTTTTTTCCCAGAACCTGCATCCGTTCATCTCCAGATCAACTATTAAGGTAGGTTTTCTCAAGCAACGTAGCCCAAACAAGTTAAATTCATAGTAACACATCATGCATGACATGTATATAAGCTTCCTGATAGTTTCTACACGTTTCTGTAATATTTTTGCAAGAGACGCCCGTGACTAGGGCACTACTTTAAAGAAACGACCTGAACTAGGTCGTCAATTATAGATTTGACGCCCTGTCCTGCAGGCGTTAGTCTCATGAAAATCACATGTAATTAATAATTGATCCACGTTTAAAAATTCAATAGATATGAAATATCCAATCTAATATATATTGCATGACTCGACCTGTGAATTCCTACTAATTTTCTGTCATGATCATGTCTCTTGTCTCTTGGAATTTTATTTCTTGAAAAATTGTAAATTCTTGAAATACACGACCCTGTATAGGTCGTCTCTCACTTGACTAACACCCCTGTCCAGGGCGTGAATTGAAAAGTAACGCCCCTGTACAGGGCGTGTTTTTGATAAAATTACTGAAAATATATATATATTCTGCAAAAATAGAAGTAAAGAATGAACGACCATTGTATACGTCGTCAACTTGTAAATAAACGCCCCTTATCAGGGCGCGTTTTTGGTAAAATACTGAAATATTGAAATCTTGCAAAAATGCAAAATAGATAAACGCCCTTACTGAAGGCGTTAATTACTTGAGTAGTGACTTTACTTAAGTCGTTATTTTCCTGTAAAAATATTTTTACCTGATTCTGATAATCGATGGTTTCAGTATATCTATATATATGTATATCGGCACTATATCTCCACTCCGTGAGTATAGTCCCACGTTTCATGATGTTTTATCGATTACCCTCAATTCTCATTGACATACAAGCTCTCCATTGGACATTCCGTTCCTTTAGACTAGCGAGTTAGTCATAGAGACCTCCGTAAGACTCCTCGAGCCTTGGATTCCCTCAAGGCCGACTGAGCTGGTTGTACCCTAAAAACCCATTACACTATTGAATGCCATGTCACTCTAAAAGGAACATGGTATACCGGCCCTTATGATATGCAAAGAGTATATCATGAGAATTCTTAATGGGATGATGATATCATACCATTTGTTGATGTTCTTGTGGACCTCAATTCTATAATAAGAATGAGGGTATCTTGCCTTTGATATACTGTTCATGTGGACCTCAATTCTATAAAAAGAATGTCCATACTTGTTTGTCATGGTACCCGAGTTAAGGGAACCTAATTCCACCTAGTTTCATCGTTCATCGTGATTGTACCGTTGTTATCGCCTATCTATGTCCAATATCGTATTTTTTGGACTCCATTCTCTCAAAGTTATCCTACGTGTCTACAAGCTTAAATTGTTGAAATTCCATATTGGCTATATATATATACAAGAGTGGATGATAAATGCCTACGCATATAGGGCCCGATCTGGTCCTGGGAGGAGCACCCGAAAGTACTTGTGCCCATGGGAGTTGAATGATAAGGTATCTGGCATTATACCGAGTGCATGACTAGCTTGATTGGACATTCCACACAAATCTTGTACTTGACTCGTACTTGACTTGACATGACTTGCGTGACCCGAAAAAGGGTAATTACTTGCTTGCTTGATACATGATAGCCAACGTTCTTGACATGACTTGCTAAAAAGTACTTGCTTGAATATCTTGTTATCTTTTCTTGAAAGCTCATGACTAGTTCATCTTGCTGTCTTATTGATAAATTCTCTCTCTATCTTGTCGTTTTATACGAGCATGCATAGCTACAGTACATACATGAAAGATGTAATTATTTAAACCCCTTGCTAGCGCTTGAGATATAATTTCCTACTGAGCGTTCGCTCACTCCGTGTGTTCCCTACTTTTCAGGTAATTCCGACGAGGAGGGAAGTCAATCGGATGGGAATGGTCAAGAGTGAAAGAGATAGAACTTCTCCAAGTGTCATCTAGTCTTTTTCCTATTTTCTTGAGTCAACTATGTACTTTTCCTTTTTGATTGAATAGAGTATTGGATTTGTAATAGTCTATCCATTATGAAATAAAAGATTGGGTTATCTTTCTATTTTGCGCATCTTTGTTTTGGTGTCGAATACACTACTACTCTGATTGACATGATTGATATAAACTTGTCACGCATATCCGAGTATCTTCCGCGCTCGGGGCGTGACAGTTTTTGTGGTATCAGAGCCTAGGGTATTCAATTCCTAGGAAAACCCAAGTCCAAGGATATGTTCAAACCTTTAACCAGTGAGATTGGATAGAACCAAGGGTTAAAGTTAACATTGAATGCTAGTCTTTAAGATACAAATCACGTATTAATCTAGTTATTATAATTGTAGGATAATGGCTGCCGAACGTGCTCAATGGCGCAACATGCAGCGTACACTGCAAGGCATGACTCAAGTGCTGCAGCAAGTAACACTTGGAGGTGGACAACGAGCAGGAAGTCTCCACTAGACTTTCAAGAACATGAACCCGCCCAAGTTCACGGGTTCTACTGATCCAGATGACGCTGAACACTGGATTAGGGAAACAGAACGAATATTCCGTGTTATGCAATGCACGGATCAAGATAAGGTCTTATTAGCTACTTTTCAGTTAGAAAGGGATGCTAGATGCTGGTGGGAATCAATAGAGGCTACTATAAATCAAGATCAGATTTCGTGGGAGGAATTCGTTGAACACTTCAACGCAAAATATTTCTCGGACCGAGTTCAGGAAAAGAAAGCTGCAGAATTTGCTGCACTGAAGCAACGATCCTTGTCAGTGGCCGAGTATGAGGCCCAATTCTCTAGATTGTCTCGATATGCTAAGCATCTAGTTAGCACCGAGAAGATGAAAGCTAGGAGGTTTCTTAATGGGCTCAGGCCCCAAGCTATTACTCAACTGGCGCCGATGGACATTCAAGTCTACTCGGAGATAGTACGTCGAGCTCAACTATTAGAAGATGCCACGGAACTGTCTGATAGGATTCGTGGTAAGGATAAAAAGGAACAAGTTACAGGTTCGGGTTCCTTTAAACCCAACTTCAAGAAAAGGCCTAGCAATGGAGGAGCATCCTCACAAGACCAAAAGTTCAAGAAGACCAAGCCCTTCGCTATCACCACTACCTCTCCAAATACAGTGTGCAAACATTGTGATAAAGCGGGTCATAGAGCAGAAGAATGCTGGAGGAAACTTGGAGCATGTCTCCGTTGTGGGAGTCGTGAGCATCGGATTCCCGATTGCCCATTACTTAACGATCAAGCCGTTGACGGAAAGCGCCCAGTAACCAAGAATGCTCGTCTTCATGCAATCAAGGAGACCGAGCAAGTAGATGAAGGTGGCTTAGTGGAAGATACATTGAAAGTTTGTTCCAGGAATGCATATGTCTTAATTGATACTGGTGCATCGCATTCTATTGTTTCTAAGAAGTTTGCTGACCCATTACCCCTAGAACCGGAATGGATAAAGTTAGTTTTGTCTACTCCTCTGGATGATGAGACTGATATTACACATCATTACCAAAACTACGAAGTATTGGTTCAGGGTAGAAATCTCCCTATTGATCTCATATGTTTAGATCTGAAAGAGTATGATGTTATACTAGGGGCAGATTGGTTATCCAAGTATCAGGCAACGGTTGATTGCCGCAATAGCAAGGTTACTTTCAAGGAATTTCCAGAACTAATATTTACTAGCCCCAAGAGTCAGAGCAAAAACCCTCTTATTTCAGCTCTCCGAGCTAGCAAGCTCATCAGGAAAGGATGTACATCTTTCCTTGCCTTTGTCACAGTTAAAGAAGCTAAGGAAGCTAAGCTAGAAGACATTCCAGTGGTACAAGAATTTTCGGACGTGTTTCCGGAAGATTTGTCGGGATTACCCCCGCAAAGAGAAGTGGCCTTCACCATTGACTTAGTCCCTGGTGCTGGTCCGATTTCAAAGGCACCTTATAGGATGTCACCTGCTGAACTCAAGGAGTTAAAGGAGCAATTGATGGAACTCATTAAGAAAGGATTCATTAGACCAAGTACTTCCCCGTGGGGAGCACCTGTGCTATTTGTAAAGAAGAAAGATGGATCCATGAGATTATGCATCGACTATCGACAGTTGAATCATCTCACTATCAAGAATAAGTATCCACTGCCGAGAATCGATGAATTATTTGATCAGATTTCAGGATCCAAATATTTTTCCAAGATTGATCTTAGGTCCGGATATCACCAAGTAAGAATAAAGGACGAGGATATTCATAAAACCGCATTCAGAAGCAGGTATGGCCATTATGAATTTGTTGTTATGCCTTTCGGACTAACGAATGCCCCTGCTGCCTTTATGCAGTTAATGAATAGTATATTCAGGCCTTATTTGGATCAATTCGTGGTGGTCTTTATTGATGATATATTGATTTATTCCAAGACCAAGGAAGAGCATGAGGAGCATTTGAGGATTGCATTACAAATATTGAGGACAAACCAATTATATGCAAAACTTAGCAAGTGTGAATTCTGGCTTGAAGAAGTGACTTTTCTCGGACATGTCATATCAAAGGATGGCTTGTCTGTAGACCCATCAAAGGTTGAAGCTGTAAGGAACTGGGAAAGACCGACCAATGCTAGCGAGATCCGAAGTTTCTTAGGTCTTGTCGGCTATTACAGGCGATTCATCAAGGATTTCTCAAAGATCGCCGTGCCACTTACGAGGTTAACTCGCAAGGAGATCCGTTATGAATGGGATGAGGAATGTGAAAGAAGCTTCCAAACTCTCAAGGATCATCTTACTACAGCTCCTATCTTAGCATTGCCAATTGAAGGAGAAAAGTTCAAGGTATACACTGATGCTTCTGGCATTGGCCTCGGGTGTGTTCTAATGCAACAAGGGAAGGTTATAGCCTACTCTTCTCGTCAATTAAAGAAGCATGAAGAGAACTACCCCGTCCATGACTTAGAATTGGCCGCGGTAGTATTTGCACTCAAATTATGGAGACATTATCTTTATGGAGTACAGTTTACTGTATACTCCGATCACAAGAGTCTCAAATATCTTTTCTCACAGAAGGAACTAAATATGAGGCAAAGACGATGGCTGGAATATCTCAAGGACTTCGACTTCAATATACAATATCATCCCGGAAAGGGTAATCATGTAGCAGATGCCCTTAGTCGAAAGCCGAGAACACTGTTAGCCAATTGTATGATTCAAGAATGGAAGTTGCTGGAATAATTCTCTGAACTCAATATAAGCATGGACACGGAAGCTAGATATGTCACATTATCTCATGTAAGCATACAGTGAGATTTATTATCTGAGATACAAGCACTTCAGGATGATGATCCTACATTAGTGGAAATCAAGGGAAGATTAGAAGGACAATCAGATTTCCAATTAACTTTTGATGGAAGATTAATGTTCAAGAATAGAACTTGTATACCGGACTGCCCAGAATTGAAGAAGAAGGTCTTAGATGAAGCTCATAGGTCAAGGTATACGATTCATCCTGGATCTACCAAAATGTACCAAGATGTAAAAAGAAATTTTTGGTGGCCCAACATGAAAAGGGAAATAACAGACTATGTATCACGTTGTCTCACATGCCAACGAGTCAAGGCGGAACACCTAAAGCCTGCTGGAAAACTACATCCTCTAGATATCCCTAAATGGAAGTGGGAAGATATTAGTATGGATTTCATCATGGGTTTATCTAAATCAAAAAGAGTACATGATGGAATATGGGTTATCATTTACCGATTGACTAAATCAGCGCATTTCTTGCCAATCAAGAGTCGATGGTCAGTTGATGTCTTAGCTGCACTATACATCAAGGAAATAGTCAGATTACATGGTATTCCTGTTTCAATCGTGTCTGACAGAGATCCCCGTTTTACTTCTCATTTTTGGAAAGGACTACAACATTCGTTGGGAACGAGACTTAACTTTAGTACAGCCTTTCATCCTCAAACGGATGGTCAGACTGAGAGAACCAATCAAGTAGTCGAAGATATGCTAAGAGCATGCATTACTGATTTTGATGGAAACTGGCATGATCACTTGCCTCTGGTCGAATTTGCATACAATAATAGCTACCAGGCAAGTATACAACTGGCACCTTTCGAAGCCTTATACGGAAGGAGTTGCCGATCACCCTTATGCTGGGACGAAGTTGGAGAGAAACAACTGTTAGGTCCAGAAATGGTAAGGGACACTACCGAGAAGATACAATTGATCAAAGAAAGACTGCAAGTTGCTCAGTCTAGACAAAAGGCTTATGCTGACACAAGAAGGAGAGATCTTGAATTCCAACTCGGAGATCATGTATTTCTCAAGATATCACCTGGACGTGGAATACGAAGATTTGGTGTTAAGGGCAAGCTTACACCAAGATTTATCGGACCTTTTGAAATTCTAGAAAGAGTTGGCGAGGTTGCTTATCGCATCGCATTGCCACCTAAACTGTCCGAAGTACACGATGTGTTCCACATATCTATGTTGAAGAAGTATGTGCATGATCCATCACATATTATTGAACATGGAGACCTAGTAATCCAGAAGGATTTCACATATGAGCAGAAGCCCATAAAGATACTAGATCGAGAAGTACGAACCCTAAGGAATAAGGTTATTCCTATGCTAAAAGTACAATGGAATAAGAATTCAGAACATGAAGCTACATGGGAGACCGAGGAATCTATGAGGAAACGATTTTCGGATTTATTTTAGAAGGTACATACTCTACACTCTCCAAATGTAAATATATGATATGGAATTTGGGGACCAAATTCTTTTTAAGTGGGGGAGGGTGTAGCAACCTTGATAAATTTAAAAGGAATAAATAAATCAAAATAGATTAAAAGATTTAGTAAATAAACGAAAGAGCTTGGAATAAAAATACTTAAACCCTGATGAAAATAACGCCTCAAATATAGGCGCTACTTTACAATAAAACGCCCTTACCTAAGGCGTGTTTTTGAGAAAGGACGCCCACACTTGAAGGCGTCAAATTTCAAACGACCAAAATAAATAAAAAGGGCAAGTTTGCATGACGTCCTTTGAGTGGACGCGTTTCAACAAGTAACGACGCTGGACAAGGCGTCAATTCAAAATTCGACGCCCTTACGTAGGACGCTAATTCAGTTTGAGTTTCGTTCGACCCAGGAGTCTATCCAGGGTAAGTTGATAACTATGAGAAAGAGTTCGAATGTAGTAATAACTCTAATATGGAAGTATTACTTCCAATCGAACACTAACCTTATTAGGATTTCCAATATCTTATAAATAACCTACTGTTTGAACCGAGAACGCTATTTGGCGTTCGGAGTTTTCTAAGGTATACGAAGAACAGCAGGTTCTTTATCTTCCTTCTTCCTTATATTGTGTTCGATCAACGCATGAAGAACTAATGATTCTTCATACTCTTCTCTGCTTACAGGTTGAGAAGCTCCGGTGAAGGACTAGGTAACGTTCTTCTGCTTTCTCCTCTATTACGTTCGATGAAGTAACTAAGGTATATAGTTTCTTTTTCTTTTATAGGATCTGCAGACGGTTGACAGGAAAGAACGGGGAATTCTTCGTCATCAACCAACATCTTCTGCATCTTTCCAAGCTCATCTGTTGCCAAGGGAAGCATATATCTTACTTGGCTATCAGTACGTCAGAAAACTCTGTTTATAAACAGAGTATCGTCTTTTTTTCCCAGAACCTGCATCCGTTCATCTCCAGATCAACTATTAAGGTAGGTTTTCTCAAGCAACGTAGCCCAAACAAGTTAAATTCATAGTAACACATCATGCATGACATGTATATAAGTTTTCTGATAGTTTCTACACGTTTCTGTAATATTTTTGCAAGAGACGCCCGTGACTAGGGCGCTACTTTAAAGAAACGACCTGAACCAGGTCGTCAATTATAGATTTGATGCCCTGTCCTGCAGGCGTTAATCACATGTAATTAATAATTGATCCACGTTTAAAAATTCAATAGATATGAAATATCCAATCTAATATATATTGCATGACTCGACCTGTGAATTCCTGCTAATTTTCTGTCATGATCATGTCTCTTGTCTCTTGGAATTTTATTACTTGAAAAATTGTAAATTCTTGAAATACACGACCCTGTATAGGTCGTCTCTCACTTGACTAACGCCCCTATCCAGGGCGTGAATTGAAAAGTAACGCCCCTGTACAGGGTGTGTTTTTGATAAAATTACTGAAAAAATATATATATTCTGTAAAAATAGAAGTAAAGAATGAACGACCATTGTATACGTCGTCAACTTGTAAATAAACGCCCCTTACCAGGGCGCGTTTTTGGTAAAATACTGAAATATTGAAATCTTGCAAAAATGTAAAATAGATAAACGCCCTTACTGAAGGCGTTAATTACTTGAGTAGTGTATTTACTTAAGTCGTTATTTTCCTGTAAAAATATTTTTACCTGATTCTGATAACCGATGGTTTCAGTATATCTATATATATGTATATCGGCACTATATCTCCACTCCGTGAGTATAGTCCCATGTTTCATGATGTTTTATCGATTACCCTCAATTCTCATTGACATACAAGATCTCCATTGGATATTCCGTTCCTTTGGACTAGCGAGTTAGTCATAGAGACCTCCGTAAGACTCCTCGAGCCTTGGATTCCCTCAAGGCCGACTGAGCTGGTTGTACCCTAAAAACCCATTACACTATTGAATGCCATGTCACTCTAAAAGGAACATGGTATACCGGCCCTTATGATATGCAAAGAGTATATCATGAGAATTCTTAATGGGATGATGATATCATACCATTTATTGACGTTCTTGTGGACCTCAATTCTATAATAAGAATGAGGGTATCTTGCCTTTGATATACTGTTCATGTGGACCTCAATTCTATAAAAAGAATGTCCATACTTGTTTGTCATGGTACCCGAGTTAAGGGAACCTAATTCCACCTAGTTTCATCGTTCATCGTGATTGTACCGTTGTTATCGCCTATCTATGTCCAATATCGTATTTTTTGGACTCCATTCTCTCAAAGTTATCCTACGTGTCTACAAGCTTAAATTGTTGAAATTCCATATTGGCTATATATATATACAAGAGTGGATGATAAATGCCTGCGCATATAGGGCCCGATCTGGTCCTGGGAGGAGCACCCAAAAGTACTTGTGCCCATGGGAGTTGAATGATAAGGTATCTGGCATTATACCGAGTGCATGACTAGCTTGATTGGACATTCCACACAAATCTTGTACTTGACTCGTACTTGACTTGACATGACTTGCGTGACCCGAAAAAGGGTAATTACTTGCTTGCTTGATACATGATAGCCAACGTTCTTGACATGACTTGCTAAAAAGTACTTGTTTGAATATCTTGTTATCTTTTCTTGAAAGCTCCTGACTAGTTCATCTTGCTGTCTTATTGATAAATTCTCTCTCTATCTTGTCGTTTTATACGAGCATGCATAGCTACGGTACATACATGAAAGATGTAATTATTTAAACCCCTTGCTAGCGCTTGAGATATAACTTCCTACTGAGCGTTCGCTCACTCCGTGTGTTCCCTACTTTTCAGGTAATTCCGACGACGAGGGAAGTCAATCGGATGGGAATGGTCAAGAGTGAAAGAGATAGAACTTCTCCAAGTGTCATCTAGTCTTTTTCCTATTTTCTTGAGTCAACTATGTACTTTTCCTTTTTGATTGAATAGAGTATTGGATTTGTAATAGTCTATCCATTATGAAATAAAGGATTGGGTTATCTTTCTATTTTGCGCATCTCTGTTTTGGTGTCGAATAAACTACTACTCTGATTGACATGATTGATATAAACTTGTCGCGCATATCCGAGTATCTTCCGCGCTCGGGGCGTGACAAGGCTTGTGCTACTATTCTTGCCTCACTTGGCGAAGATTAACAGACATGGTTGATCACTGTTTACTTTCATAATTCTGTTGCCATGCTTAGCATAGTTATCATCATCATGCATGCATGCTTGCACCGACCCTTGGGTATATCAAATGGCGTCGGCAGAGGACCGGGTTACGTCCGATTGGAAGTCTCCGCTATGCGCAAGGGTGGTCTTCGGACCTACGTCCTCCGCCACGTATCAAGGGTCTCCAATTCAATGAACCATGCCTCTCCTGCATGACAGATAGACGTATCTCGCATGGTTCCATCATGTTTGTAACGTCGCATCTTTTATTCCGGCCTCAACATCCCACTATCTCGACAATTAATCAAAGGTGTTCCCTCCTCGTGGGGGATGTAATTAATGCCATAGCCTTTATGGTATGGCGGACTGTTGGTCCCGACCGAACCTCACTTTCGCCCGATACGGGTCAGAATGAGCGCATAATAAACTTGTCACATACGTGACTGGCACGCCCGCGTCGTCAATCAGTCAGTTAATTGCCAGTTAGTTAATTGGTTGATCGACACGTAAAATAAGATATATATATATATATATATATATATATATATATATATATATAATAAAGAAAGATGAATAAAACCCATCTCAAACACACATGCAGCGGCATATACGAATAAATACGAGTAAAGCAAACGTCGAGTAAGAGAGCGAACACGATACCTCCACGCTCCGGGCGTGGGGAAGACGACCCTGGCCAGTTACAGTAACTCCCGGTACAATGGAAAAAACTTAATTACAATAGTGAATTTTATTGCCCACTCCACGCAGGGAGGTAAAGGGCTACAAGTGGGCCCGGGAGGACCGACCCTGGGTTGACGGGCAGCAAGCTGGACGGGCGTTTGGGGCGAACTCGGCCTGCTGGTCTGACTAGATACTGCGCCGACTCGGTTCTGACTCGTTGGACAGCAAGCCTTGGTCTCCAAAGGAACGTCACCTTCCTGAGATCTTCTAGAGGCGCCGCTTGGCTGGAACGTTGGTAGGACGTCCCTGGTCGACTCCTAGGAGTGGCGGCTCCTGAAGTTGATTTTTGATATTTATTGGTGAATTTTTCCCGGACTATAATTTCGGACCTGCATAAGGAACAGATTTACGCGCCTCGGTAGCAAGAATTAATTATCACAGATCCGGAATCAGATCGAGGCAAGACCGGTGGCGTAGGAAAGAGGACTCCCAGATCTACAACATATATATTTTTTAGCGCGATCCAACGACAGGATGAGAATGGGGAGGCTCCGCAAGACTGTGTTTTTTTCTGTGGATCTATTTACAGACACTCAGAACAGAAGGGTATCTGCATGAAACTAACCTTTGACCGAGGAGTAAATGATTTTTCTAGGGGCTGACAACACTATGGAAGGTAGGGGGGACGTGAGGAACACTGAGGAATTTCTGTGAATTTTTTGGAAATTTTTAAGGGGGTGGGAAAAATATGAATTGGTGACACTGTCCCGTGGATCTGCAGAATAGAAGATTACAGGGGGGAAACAAGAAATATGGGAAAAATACCAAATGAAAGCCAAATGACACAAACTTTAAACTGGAGACTAGGAGTGACATGTAGAACAAGACCTCAAAGTTTGGGCTCGATCAGACAACAAGAACAAAAGATAAAATTTCGGAGTTGAGGTTCTATCCTGATTTGGACAGAACTCTGACGATGGTGGTGCGATGGCGGTGCGATGGCAGCGGCAACAGTGGCAGAAATAGAACTCAGAGGATGAGAGGGAGAGATAGAATGGGTCTCACACCCTGGAAGGCTGGAGGAGGAGGAAGCACAGTAGATGGAGAGGGGAGAGGGGCGCACCCTTCAAGGAGCTCCAACCAAATTTCACAATTTTTCATTCATTCATCATTAAACCTTACGAAACACTATACATGGGTTTATATAGAAGGGGAGGAAGGGGGAGGGGGTTGGAATTTCATAGGAGAGAGGAGAGGGGTAGCATTTTCTTCCCCCATGTGGTCAATTGGCCTAAAAAAAGAAAATATAAAATGTCATTTTAATGGAGGGGCACCCCCTTGACTTAGGGGGAGGCATCTTGGATATTTTTCACATATTGTCCCCTTGACTTGTCCAAGAAGGAAAGAATCCTTCTAGAAGCCACCTTGACATTTGACCAGCCCCACATGGACCCCAAGATGCCACTTAGACCAATGAGGAATGAGTGGATGGTCTTGCATGGCCTACATGGTCTTTTACACAAAAACCCAAGATCCTTAGGGAATGACAAATTGACTTATAAAGCCTTACAGTTGCATACATATTTTCCCAAGGTTATAATTGCAAACTAAAAGAACTCAAATGTAAAATAAAAAGTTAGTGGTCTTACTCTGATGTCCCCATCACATGGTCACTTCATGGATGATTGTTCTGTGCTGAAAAAGGATGATCTGAATGTTAATAGAATGCTTGCTAGGGAATTTCATGTCAAGAAATTACTTGCCACTAAGAAAAGGAGTAGAACATGCTTTAATTGTGGTAAGGTAGGACATGTTACTGCACGATGCTGGTTTGCAAATGGTAAGGAAAACTCACAGTCATATAATGCTAAATTCCCAGCAAACCATCGTGATTTTAATAAGAACAAATATGTCTCAATAAACCAGCATATCACTTGTTTCAATTGTAACTTGCCTGGTCACAAGGCTATTGAATGCTGGCTAGGTTCTCATAGAAAAAATTCTTCTTCTTACTCTCACTGTAGAAAGCATGGCCATACAGTCAAGGACTGTTGGTATGCTCAAGGGAAAAGATCTAACTCTACACCTATGAATTTCCATGCAAATCAAAACATTTTTGATAAAAATAAATTTATTATTAAGGAAGAATTTCATGCATATTTTAACTGTGGAAAGCCAGGCCACAGAGTTGCTAATTGTTGGCTGGCTAGTTTCAGTAAACAGAATGCTTATTCTGTTAACAGAAATTTCCATGAAAATGCACATAGATTTCATGATTACAGTAATGTGCATAGGAATAATTCTAAAACTGCTGCATCATGCCATTATTGTGGGCTGTCAGGACATTCTATGTCTAACTATTATCTAATAAGGTTTGATGACTCTCAAGCATAAAAACTGTTTAGAGCACCTAATAAAGGTGTCTTTGTTATTTCAGGACCCAAGATATCTTGGGTGCCTGTTTGTGCCAAATGATTTGGTATTTTACAGGTGTGCCTTGGGTTGAAGAATAAACTGGGGGTAATAAACCAAGGCACTCAAACATGAAAACCCCATTTCTATATTTTTCAGGTAACATTCTTGCATTCTTCAGGCTTGTTCATTTGAATTATTCAGAAATCTCGTTTGATGCATTTCATGCTTAAGTTGTTAAATAAAATTTTCATGCATACATATTTTTATTTGCTTTAACAAGTGCATTGAGCAACATATTTATCATCTGCATGTATTAATGTTTTGACACCTGATTGTGCACATAGAGAAGGCTAGAAACTCATGAGCATAGTCTGCATATTTGTGCATATATGTGAATTGCATATGTCAACTGTCTGCATACACATATGTTTGATATATAGTCATTGAAAATTTGATGCATATAGGACAGTTTTGGCACTGCATTGTCATGCATGACCACTATGGTATATCACATGGTAAGCTACTAAAGGACAAATGAAATCTGTCTGGAGGTTCTTACTATGTGTGAGGTGGTCCATTAGACCAAGTCCTCTACCTAGTACCATGGGTCATATTGCATATAGGGCAGTCTGAATGATCATGAGCTTGAGTCATAAAATCATATGGTTAGCCTTCATTGCATAAAGTCAGGGGGAGTCTATCTAGCCCTTGCATATCTTCATGCCACATGTGTCCATGTAATGCTTTTAGGAAAGTCACTGCATATGCATACATGTAGTAACTACATTACATATCACTTTTTGAAAACTCCAAAAAGAAGTGACTCGCTGCATATAGACAGGGGGAGTATTTCAAATTCTTCAGTCTTGTAATTGTTTGAATTCTTCCTGTCCACCTATCTGATTTATCTTGTCATATCTTTAATACCATTGACTCAATAATTGGTATCAGATGATCTCTATTGGTTGTCTATTTGTTACTCCTCACTTTACTGAAGGAGAACTTCCTGAAAATCTGCCTGATTCACTTTGATAAACTATGTAACAGGCATGAGTTGTTGAAATCATCATTTTATATGCTTGTTTAATTGCTACTGTTCATATAATGACTGAACTGAGATTTGAAGAAAACTTCAGCTTGTGAACTGCTTCATAAATTTGAAATCATCTTTAATGTGGAACCTTCCATTATACATGCTTAAGAATATTTGTTGATATGCATTAGTTTAAGTCTAATGTACTCTTAAGTTTGAACTTAATGGACTTGAAAATATCTGATTCAATTATTTTAATAAACCTTAACTGGTTGTCTCATTTAAGTTCATGTAAGACTTCTTGAAATCTAAAAAGTTGAAATCTTGATTAAAATACATAAGGTAAGTATTGTTCTTAAACATTTAATCTATCTGAAACCGTTTATAAGAAAATCGTGGACAGAGCAATGACTCTGGTTACTGAGAAACATGTCCAAAGGATTATGTCATGAAGTACCACAGTTAACTATGTTTAAAAAGTCTTTGAAAATAATGTGAAAAATTGGTAGAGCAATGGCATGGTTGTATTGAATAACTGGGGATTCCGGCCTCAAAACAAGGTGTCTCTTCATGTAAAAGATGCTTCCAATGCTACCTCTATTCTCTAAGTAGAGAAGCAATACGGTTATCACACTGAGTAACTGGGTCATTTCACCTAAGACGTGTTGTGCCTCATGTAAAATGGTGTTGATTAAAGCAAAATTGCTCATTGAAAAACAAATTGATGCTCTATAAGATAAATCTGAAAAATATATGCATCAGAAAATTCTGTAAGAACAGTCAAATTCAGATATAAACATGAATGTTTAATCTCAATACTACCTTGTGTTACTCTCAAAGGAGTCATGGAAATTAAACTGATTAAGATGGAAGATGGTTGAACTATAATTTTATATGAGCAAGTGGTTCATTTTCATTAAGGAATTGTCTCAGATGTGAGTATTGCATCTTATTACAAGAACTCTAATTACATCATTCTTAATCCATACTTTTCAATCAAAGCCACTTCATAAGCCCTTACAATGGAAGACTCTGAAATCTAGATACTGATTTATGAAGCTGGCATCGTCCTCAAAAATTCTTCATCTCAGATTGTTTGAATATTCACTGATACATCTGTTCAAATCACTGCTCTCTGTCCATACCAACTCTTGATCACTTACTCATTTGTTTCTGAAAAATCTCTGTTTTGACTGATCTCTACACATTAACTTTGTCAAAGGGAAGAACAAATTCTTGTCTAGACTGCATTCATTATTTCTCAAAGGGGGAGAATTACTTGTCGTTTCATCTATTCTATCCAAGAGGGAGAATGTGCTTTGTCAGTCTTTGACACGTCCTTTGGCATCTGGTCTTGTTTAGACTGACTTTATTCCTTTTCAAAGGGGGAGGATAGCTTGTGGCTTTATCTGATTATGTTAGGGTGAAGATTAAGGTACATTGATCCTTTAAGCATAAGGTTCTACATGACATGCATTCATCTTTCAAAGGGGGAGAATGAGTTCTATTTCTGCTATCTTCATTGGTTTCATTCCATCTGTGCATTCTGACCACTCTTTTTGATGAAGTCAAAGGGGGAGAATGAGTTGAGTCTTATGAAGGTCATAGGCTGAGAATGTTTTGGTTGTCACTTGGGTAGAATGAAATATTGATTTGTCTAGTTTTCATGAATTGATGGTTTATCTAGTTTTCGTGACTCATATGACTCATTGTGTTGCCATCATCAAAAAGGGGGAGATTGTTGGATATTGTGGTTTGATGATGATAAACACTATGACTCATATGTATGATGTCATATGTGTTTTTATGATTCCATATGTGCTTATTGCATACAACATGGGTTTTGTTACATACAATGTCTTGTTATGTGCACACAATGCTCATATTGCTGTATAGATGAATTACATGGAATGAATTGCTGCACATGTGCTTATTTGTGGATGTCTCTGTACAAGTCTTGCATAAAGTCTGGTACAACCGTTCATATGTGTCAATGCATCACAGGTCAACCATAAGTGAAAGCAAAGTCAATACTGTGTACATGAAGTCAACGCGTCTGCATAAATTGTGTCCACATGATAGTTTACTGAATAACCTGTGTGCATGGCTTTTGGTCGAATGGGTGGTGTGCATGATCCTCATATTGCACTATGCTTATATAGAGCCAATGCCAGTTGCATCATGCAAAACTAAGGTCGGTGCTAGTTGTGATTTCACACAGCCGAGGTCGATGCTAGTTTTCATTTCATACGTACTAAGGTTAGTGCTACATTGCATTGTTTTGCATACTAACGTCGATGCTAGTTCAGACCACTTTCTGCTGTGGTCGGTGCATATCTGTGTCATACGCATACATAGGTCAGTGCAGGTTTTTACTGTGTGCTGAGTTAAGTCGGTGCATATCGGCCTTAGTCTTTGATAGGGTCGGTGCACGTCCGCATTGTGATTGCATGTAGTCGGTGAATGTTTCGGTACATATAAGTTGGGCAGGATTTGTTGTGAGCATATGAGGTCAGTGCAGGCTTTCGTCTCGCACACTTAAGGACGGTGCAAGTTTTGTCTTGCGCTAAGCAAGGTCTGTGCACATCATTCATGATGCAAGATAAGGTCGGTGCATATTGACATATTCATAGACTTAGGTCAGTGCAACATTTGCATTGAGCATATAGCCGATGCAGGTTTGCATTTTACATGTAGTCGATGCAGGTTTTGTTGTGAGCATATAGAGTCGGTGCAAGTTTTGGGCATGCAGAGTCGGTGCAGTTTACGTTGAGGTCTGTGCACATTTTTGCCTTACGCATATTGGAGGTCGGTGCATGTCTTGATATACGCATGCAAGGATCGGTGCAATGTCTGCTTCATACACGTAAGGTCTGTGCATGTTTTCATATATGCGTAATAAGGTCAGTGCACACTCGTATCCTGCCCAACCAAAGTTAGTGCATTGTTTGCTTTACAAGTGTAAATGGTCAGTGCGCTTTCTTCTCTATATCACAACACGTAGTGCCTCACGCATAATTAAGGTCAGTGCATGTGTATTTCAGGTCTGCGTTAGTTGCATGATATAGTCTGTGCTAGTTCTTCTTGCATCTGTGCCTGTACACATAGATGTATAAGCTATCTAAGTCCTATAACACTGATACTTTGTTCGTTATAATGATAGGTAAGACTTTTGATCAAGCACCTGACAGGTGTCCCAACTACCTGCGAACACCAAGTCACGAGTAACTAAAGCACCAGGATAAAAGTGCACGTTATCCAAGAAGGAAAGTAGCCTGGAGCATCTGACACGTGGAAAGTAAATCGTCTCCATCTGACACGTGGTCCTCCAATTATTGGCGGGAACATTCCCTCCACATTACCAGGTGACTCTTTTTGGAGATTGCTAGGATCCTACCACGTGGAACCATCTGACAGAGGGAGCATCATCGTCTCTATTAAATTACCTCCGGCGCCCCTAATATCTGGATAAAAGCACCTACAGAGAAGAACAAGAATAAGGAAGGATAAGCAGAAGAAGAAAAGAAAGGAGAGCGACTGAAAGTTAGCGGCAACCAGAGAAAGAGAAAGAATCAGAGAGAGGTTTGAGAGAAGAGATCGTAAGAGAGTGAAGCAGCAAGATCAAAGGAGGAAGATCTGTGGCCTCTGGATCAGATCTAGACCACACTGCTCTTGAGCGAGCTACATTACTGTGCTTCATGTCCTGCTTTCTGTTGTTGATTTTTATCATTCGTGTTTTTCCATTTTACATTCCATTTTAGAAGCTGTGAATCAGCGGTGGCATAAGCTGTAAGGCCCAATGGTTTGAAGCTGTGAATCAGCGGTGGCTAAGTTGTATTGCCCAGCGGTGGCTAAGCTGTAATGCCCAGCGGAGCAAACTGTAAGTCAGGGGTTGTAGGCAAGCTGTAAGGCCCAGTAGTTTAATCTGTGTATCAGCGGAATCCACACTCTGGTTTGAGTGTGGGGTAGATGTAGGTCTGGAGGACCGAACCACCTAAATACCTTCTGTGTGCTGTGGTTTCATTGTTCATTCATTTACGCTAGATGAATGTCTAAGTTCACTTTCAATCAAGTCTGCCTGAGTGAATCTTAAATGCATTGCATACCTAGAGTGTTTCTGTTAACTGCACAGTTGCTGTCGAGCAGTCCATTGCATAGACCTACTGATGGGGGCATCTCTTGCCCTTCACATTTATTTCACAGCTGTGATTGCTCACCGGCATTGTTCCATTGTGTCCGTCACACTTTTCTGAGTCAACTCATGTAACTTTCATATTTTCTTTGAGTCATAACTATGTATCTTTCCTTTTATTTGAGTTCAGTACCTAGGTCATTGAGTCATTTACCTAAGTCAGATATCATATGGTTAATTAGTCTTGTTTAATGGGCCCAATTAAGTGGGTTTGGCCCAGGGGCGCCCTCCCTTGGGCAGATGAGTCATTGGGTCATTTGTTCAGGGGTATTCTGGTCATAGGAATTATGTGAGTCTATAAATAGCCCCCTCCCCTCTCTCATTTGTAACTCTTGATGTTCAATTAAAATAGAGATATTTCCAGAAATTTGAGTGATTTTCTTGGAGTGAGAAGCTCCCCTCTCCCTCTCTCTCCCCCCTCTCATTTGTAACTCTTGATGTTCAATTGCAATAGAAATATTTCCAGAAATTTGAGTGATTTTATTGGAGTGAGAAGCTCCCCTCTCCCTCTCTCTCCCCTCTCTCTCTCTCTTCACTCTCTCTAGAAGGGGTGACCCTTTCTCTCTCTTCCCCACCCCCAAATTCAAAATTTCTTCTCTCTCCTCCCCATTCTCTCTTCATTAAACCCCCTTCCCCTTCCCCAAATCACCCATTTAATTCCCCTCCTTCCCAAGGTGGAATCCACCACTCCCCAAGCCACCCTTCAACCACCAACCACCCACTCCCCTTCCCCAATCACCTCTCTCATCTCCCAAGGGAGAATTCCCCACTCCCCAAGCACCCTTTCCCTTCCCCACACACCTCTTCCCATCCCCAAGGCCAGAAATTAATCCCACCCTTAAACCCATTTTAAAATACTCCTTCCCTATCTCCCTCCCAACACCAAATTCGTAGCTCCCTCTCCCTCCACCTTCTAGACCCCCTTCCAGCCCCCATTCTACCCCTCCCTCACCTTGGTTATCCCCTTCCCAAACCCCCTCACAGCCTGGGGTCGCCCCCACACCCATCTACCCCATTTCCCCTCCCATCTAGCCCATTTCCCACCCCTTATCTCGCTATCACCAGAGACAGCAGCAGCAGCAGAGTTGCATCAGGTTGCAGAGGCAGCCACGGCGTTCCTCCAAGGGTTCATGCGACCTAGCATATACCGGTGGATTCTTAGTTCAGATAGCTTCGCAGCCGAGTGTGTGCGACGTCACGCGGTTCGGGGAGCGAAGAAGACGCGGAGCGCGCGGGCTCCTTTTTGTTTTGCTGCAACACAAAAATAAGAGAAAAGAGAAGGGGCAACCACGGGAGATTGCACCGGCGGGGCGAGCAGGACAAATGTAATATAGCAAGATATGGGGGTTAAACGGCCATAGCGGGAAGCGACTCGCCGCGGCCTCGGGGGGACGGGAATGGTGCAGAAATCAAATAGCAAGAATTGAAACGGCCATTGGGGAAGTGACTCGCCGCGGCCTCGAGAATATGAGTAGATAAGAATATAACAGAATATAAGGAGAATATAAAGAACGGGAATTTAAACGGCCATTGGGGAAGTGACTCGCCGCGGCCTCGAGAATATGAATAGATAAGAATATAACAAAATATAAAGAGAATATAAGAACAGGAATTTAAACGGCCATTGGGGAAGTGACTCGCCGCGGCCTCGAGAATGTGAGCAGATAAGAATATAACAGAATATAAGGAGAATATAAGAACGGGAATTTAAACGGCCATTGGGGAAGTGACTCGCCGCGGCCTCGAGAATATGAGCAGATAAGAATATAATAGAATATAAAGAGAATATAAGAACGGGAATTTAAACGGCCATTGGGGAAGTGACTCGCCGCGGCCTCGAGAACATGATGTGATCGCTAGGGGCCAAAAGACCCCAAAATAAAGAAAGTGATCGTGCCTACCTCAAGAGCGGGAGATGGCGGGTTGCTTCTTCCTCCTCCTTCGGTCGGTCGACGGAGAGGACTTTCCTTGGATACCCTTGCAAAATAATGACAAATAAGTAACGAGTGGATTAGAAAGATGAAGGTGTAGTATTCAAATCCGTGTGATAAAAATAACGAAATGATGGCAAGACACACACCTGGTTGGTGTTGTCTTTTAAACCCCTCTCGGACTCGAGTAGGAGGAAAATGAGATGATGGATGCAAGAAGTATATAAGAAGAGACGCCCTTATGAAGGGGGATAGGGGATGCGAGATGATGAATGTAAAAAAACTACGAAGAAAAGGAAAGGATTAGCTTATTGGATGTGCCGATGGTGAAATCCGGCGGAGCTCCAGCAGCGTAGGGACGACGTGGAAGCGCGGTGGATGAAGATGACCTTCCACTCGCGAGCGTGGGCACCCGAGAGGCCGGCGGAACCTCCACCTACAAAAGACCCCACGGGTTAGAAATGACTCCGGTAGCCTCTAGGCTCCGGCAGCCTATCAGATCTCTTAGAAGCTCCTCCAAAACCGAGGGGGTGGGCCTCTATTTATAGGGCTCCGGAGGGTGGAGGCGTCCAGGACCCTGGACACCTCCATCAGGGAAAAAAAAGATATTTTATTCTATTTTTATTCATTTTTTTTGAATATTTTCATGGAGGCGTCTAGGGTCCCGGACGCCTCCATAAGTCCCACCGAACTCTACCGAAAGTCGCACGCAGTTTAACACAATGCGTGGTTTTGGAGCGGCGACCCGTGATTTGGAAATGGGCGCGTCCAGCCGACTGTACGTCTCCACAATTTGGATTCTTTCACACACGACAAACCGTCGATCGGTGGGCGGAGCCCTGTGAGTGAGTTGATAGAGGCGTCCAGGGGCCTGGACGCCTCCAAGAAAATATTTTATATTTTTTTATTTTATTTTTTTATGCCAACTGGCATTTTATATTTTATATTTTTTTTTCATGGAGGCGTCCAGGGGCCTGGACGCCTCCATTAATATATATATATATATATTCATTTTTGTTGGGTTTGAAAAATAAATAAAAAATATTGGGGGCGTCCAGGAGCCTGGACGCCCCCATGAAGACCCGCCTGGTTCCTCAGACAAGGCGTTGGCAGCCGCCCGGCAGACACCCTTCCTGGTTTCGGAACCTTCCGATGCGTCTGACTGGTGTTGATGCCGTCCGAATGCTGCGACGAGACGATTCCGGATGCCGAAAAAGGCAGAAGAAGACCCAAGAAAAGGAAGCACTCAAGTGATTCAAAATGCGAAAGCCGTCGCGGGGCGTCGTATAGTAATATGAGACTTTCTCAGGAGACGTCAGGAATGGCATGTCTACAGCTGCCCCGCCTTGGCGTCTGCTTTGTAAGGGAGCGACACGTAGTTGAATGGTATCGAAGTGGAGTGAAATGAAGTGGGAGCGGACTGATAAGTTGATGCCAAGGTGTGATGAGACACGCTTTTGATGTTACTGTTTGGAATCTTTCCTGAAGTTTCAATGAGGCGACCTTGAAGAAGGTCTTTCAAATATTGACGATTGCTTGGACGGAGATCAAATAAGGGAGGGTGAGATGTGTGCTCAGGCACGAAAAATAAAGGAGACCAAGTTCTCGGTGTGGAAGTACCTGGGTCATAAACCCGCAGGTTTCACCTTTGGTGAGCGGTTACCAGCCAATGTGGAAGTGCTGCGGCCAAGGTGGGTCAAACAAGGTAAAAAGTAAAGAAATATCTGAGAGTCTGTCCAAACAAGGGTCTCCTTTGGAAGAGCAGCGTAGGGCCGTTTCAAGGAAACTCAGTATTTCATTCGGAGTGGAATATCTCATATTTGTAAGAATTGAAGCACAGCGGCTTTCGCAATCGAATTACTTGAATGATCTTCTGCAATAAATCAAAGTCCTATATGAATGCATGCTGGGTTAAAATAAAAATTTAAAACAAACTAAAATAGAAAATAGCCAAGGATAATATTGTCAACTTGTTAAGAACGGGTCAGGATACCGATCCGATGAGCCGACACTGGGCTGGGGCCCGTTTATCCGCGCACCAACTCACTGGATGGAACCGTCGTCCCCATGCTATCACAAGTTAACGGCCTATCCGTACAACCCAAATTCTTCCAGGATCATCACTGTTTTTGTTGAAGGGGAACTCAAATCCCAGATTCGTTCGGGCCGCGAGGTCCTTGACATGTTCTAGTAGCGTAGGTATCATATACTACGATGCATGACATGGTGGGACCAACCATTGATAGGTGGGACAGGAGATAGGACAAAGACGTCCGTTAGTAAAACCTGCACAGGCCAGCATGGATTAATAACATCAGAAAGTAATAGAATCGTAACAGAATCGCACCACAATGGAAAGGAGATCTAGCCAAAATCCTGACATCGACCGCTGATGTGACATGTTCTGTCATGTAGCGATCTTCCCTTCATATAAGAACTCCCCTTAGGCTAGTTCATTCAAATGCACCGAGGTGGGTTTTGGAAGCTCAGGAGAGGAAGGAGAGGAGAATCTAGAGATTTCAGGATGGAAGGAGAGTCTTCCTGCATTATGAAGAGGAGCAGGCCTAGCAGTGAGATCAGGCGACTCTCTGACCTCGAGGGTCATCTGAGTGGGATGATCATGTCGCATATGGTAAGCTGATTCATTTCAAATTTTATCCTCTTGAACCTTCTTCTCACTTGCTCTCTTCCTCCTTCTTTCTTTTCCTTTTTCAGCCATATCCACTCTTCCCGGGCCCGAGGAAGTTTTCCAAATTGCCATGGCTTTCAAAGTTAACTTCCAACATATCCATCGGCATGAGGGCCATACTCTCGAAGTGGCATCTGCAGGGGCTCCTTATTCACACCAAACACTACGAGAAGATTCGTATGGACTGGGCGGCTATGGGTGCACTAGTGGAGATCTGGCATCCCCAGACCCACATTTTTATCTTCTCGACCTTCGAGGCGACCATCCTTCTCCAGGAGGTGGAACTTTTGCTCAGATTCAAGAAATTCAAGAGTGACGGGAAGGTGAAGGCTATGCGGATGCTGACACGGGGGACTTCCGAAAGCGTCCTTGGAAGCTTCATGCCGCCCGACGCAGCCCGAAAGGTTCGTACTCAAAAGGGAATTGATTTGCAAAAGCTCACGGAATGGGTCATGGAGGCCCTGAGAGGGTCACCAGACGATGACTATTTGGAGGGAATCATGAAGGGGTTCACCATTTGTCTGGCGGGTGCTCTCTTGTTTCCTTATACCGACAACATGGTGGAGGAAGACTAACTGAGTGCTATCTACGGGATCTGGCGTGGAAAGAGGGTGGGACCCGCTACCCTCACCTACCTGTATAGTGGCCTTATTGCCTCGAGCATGGGTAAGCCTCCTTTTGGTTGCACACTTATCCTGAATTGCTGGCTGGATTTGCATTTCAAGTTTGATCACCGTGAGGGAATGCCAACCGCTTCGAAGCTCTTCCAACAAAGCCCCCTTTATTACATAGCCGATGTGTTAGGCTTCGATGGCACCGTGGCGAACCGTGTTCCGTGGCTAAAGAGACGTTAAGACTGGCGGTCTCACTTTCGAACCGTGACACAAAGCTTCTTCTCTTGCGCACCGGCATGTCTACTTTCGTTCGAGCTCCTCATGAGGCCTTCCTCTGAAGTTGATCTCCAACTGATCGGCGCAACCGAGTTTGTCCTTTATAACGTGCATCGATGCTACCTCCAGGTCGGCATTCCACGCCATTCATTCCCAATACTGACTGGCATCGTTCCTATGAAGAAGAGAGAGTTGGGCACTGAAGCGGATGCGAAGGAAGTGAAGGCCGTCAAAGCACCCTGGAAGACAAGTGTTGCGGGAAAGGCCTTAGCGCATGTGGGGGAAGAATGCGAGCTGTGGAGAGCTTATATAACCGAACTAGGGAAGTTAAGGCCTAAGGCGCCTAAGCCCCTGATGTAGCTCGTTCTGCTTTCTGATGGAATAAAATCTGGCATTTTGATGCTTTGGACCACGTTCCCTTTGTTATGATTTTTATTTTTCCATTTTTCTATTTTTGTGTTCTCTTTCTTTTTATGTACCTATTTATTCATAATATGATCATATGTAAAAAGTTATTTTTAATGGGGGCGTCCAGGGGCCTGGACGCCTCCAATTTTTTTATTTATTTTTTTATATTGGGGGCGTCCAGGGGTCGGACGCCCCTATAATTTCTTTTTTATTATTTTTTTGGATTTTTGATTGGGGGCGTCCAGGCGCCTGGACGCCCCTAAGTTTTTGAATTTTTGAAAAGAAAAGAAAAAAGTGGGGGCATCCAGGCGCCTGGACGCCCCAAAAAAGGAATTTTCTTATATAAGGGGGGCCTCACCCCCCTTTCACTTCTACTGTTCATTCTGACGACTCGTTCACTCTAAACGACCCATTCCTAATTCCAATGGAGCAAGGAGGCCCGAGCCAGGGTGGGGAGAAGCGGAAACGATGGGCTCGTCGTCCGAGGAGGCTGAGAGATGACGTCGAGGAGGCTGCCGTGGCGGAGGAGATTGCCGTGGAGGAGGAAGCTCCTCTTTTGGCCGTGGAGGACCCTGCTGGCACTGGTGACGCGGGTGAGGACGAGCACGATCCGGTAAGCCCCTTAGACTTCCATTCTATTGGTTCACTGGGCTAAACGGGCGGACGAGAGGCTGTGTGGAGAAGGCCGTGGAGTGAGGAATCCTCCACATTTTCTTTTTTTTCTTTTTATCTATTTATTTATAAAATAAGATTAAAAATAAGGAGGCTTCCAAGGCTTGGGACGCCTCCATGATAATATATATTATTTTATTTGTTTTTTTTTTGTTTTTTGGGTTTTTCTAAAAGTAAAATAATGAAAATAAAGAGGAGGCGTCCAAGGTGTTGGACGCCTCTAAGAAAAACATAAATATTTTTTAAAATAAAATAAAAAATAAAATAAAATAAATAAGTAGCATATACAGTGTTATTGTTTATTATTATCCATGATTCTGATGTGTTGCCCTGTTGGTTTTGTGGTGTGCAGGGAGTGATGAAGGGCCGGATCAGCTGGTCTCTAGTGGTGGCAGCGTACCATGGGCTGCTAGACTTCTAGAGGGCGCGTGTGGATGCCATGGGCTTTGGAGCCTTCCTCAGGATCGAGCCCTTCCGGCTCGACCTTCCTCTTATCCAGGCATTGAGGGAGCGGTGGCATGCGCCGAGTCGGGCGTTTCTGATGCCCTGGGGGCACATGGTGCCGACGCTTGAAGACGTAGCTCGGATCACCGGGCTACGAGTTGACAGAGAGGCGGTTAGCGGGGTCACCTACCCCGACTACCGAGAGAGTGCCCTGGACCTGCTATGGTTAGAGACGAGCGTGATCGACAGAGACAGCAGGGTAGTCGGCCGAGTGGAGATTATGGAGGCGCTCGGATTCGTCGACCCGCGCCAGCGGGTTAGCGAGACTGGAGCCGAGTTTCTGGCACGATTGGAGGGAGATGCCCGTGCAGCTTTCACCCAAGACCCGAGCGAGCGGGAGCTGGTGGATCTAGACCTCCGGAGGTTTCTTTTCTTCTTCCTGGGCCGCCTTCTGTTGGGGACAAAGGGGGATGGCATCCACTGCCACTTCCTCGGGATCCTGGCGGACCTTGACAGAGTGGGGCACTACGTGTGGGGAGCGGCTCTGCTTGCCCATTTGATTACTGATCTCTCCCAGACTTCAGAGAGGGAGACGACAGTCAGCGGCTTCACACCTTTTCTCCAGGTACACAATTTATTTATGCATTTTACCGTAGTTAAATATGCAATTACTCGTGCTAATGATGTATGATGGATGCAGGTGTGGAGTTATTACTACTTCCCGATGGGAAGGGCCAGGCAGGGGAACAGGAGAGCCGTTCCTCTAGCGCGACAGTGGAGGCCGGTCGTGGTAGCGGCACCACACAGCTACCAGCTTGCGTCACTTCGTCGGGAGCTGAGCGAGTATCCCGAGGCCATGGTATGATGCGTATGATTTTTTTATGTTTTTTATGCATGTGACTGAATGGTAACTAACATGATGTACGTATGGTGATGTAGGTGGTGTGGAGACCCTACCTGGGCATGGGCGACGCTGGCCAGCCTTGGGTTGTAGCGGGTCTTCCTCGTTTCGGGCGGGACGTGTGGGTCCATTACCTGAACGAGATCGAGCCGCTGCGGCTTAGACTGGTTATGAGGACGTTGGGGCTAGCCAGGAGTGGGTTGATGTAGATGAGCCAGCCCGCATCGGGCGGAAGACCAATGGGAAGGCGAAGATTGTGGACTTGCGCATGCGCTTCCCAGCACAGTACCAGGACTGGCAGCAGGGCGGGGTCCCAATGGTGTCCCATGTACAGGACAGCACCGACTACATGAGACGGTATCGAGCTACGTACGGGGACCGCCTCTCCCTCGGTGGTATGGCAGGGGTAAGTGTGAAATGAAAATGCTTCACTCTTCTATGTGTATATGCATGTGATACTAACTTATATGCAATGCAAGATGCTCGTGACGACATGATCGCCGACCTGCGGGCCCAGTTGGCGGACGCCAGGTGACAGTTGGTGGCCATCCGACAGGAGTTGGAGATCCTGGTGAGTCTATGCAATGCATTTTTATGACCTGGATTTTTGATACTTGGCCTCTGACTGTCGTTTGCTCTGTGTTTCAGCGGGCCCACCAGGCAGCGGCAGCCGGGACAGCTGGTGGAGCGGGTTCCAATTCGTGGGGTCCTCCCCCGGAGGTCTCTGCCCTTCAGGAGCAGCTGGCGTATGCGGTGGCTCGGGCTGAGGAGGTCGAGCGTTACCACGCGGCTCGAGTGAGTGTCTGCCTGACCCCGACTCTCCTTCTAGCTGATTTCCTTTTATCACTGCTCTCTTACGGTGCATGCATGTTTGGACAAGTGACCGAGATTCGGGAGGCCCTGGCCCGTGCTGTTGGTGCCGAGCAGGAGCGCGATGCTCGGGTGGCGGAGCGTGACACCCGGATTGTGGAGCTGGAGGAGGAGCGACGACGGGAGGTTGAGGAGCTCCCTCGTGACGTGTTGGATCTGCGGATTGCCCTCGAGCTGTCGAGGAGAGAGGCGATGAGAGAGAGAGAGGAGAGGGAGAGGGATAGGGAGATCCTAGAGAGAGAGGGGAGAGGGATAGGGAGATCCTAGAGAGAGAGAGGGAGAGGGACAGGGAGATCATAGAGAAAGAGAGGGAGTACAGGAGGGCAGAGCGACATCGAGATTGGGACGAGAGGAGGGCCTTGGAGGCCCAGGTGAGGGAGCTCCAGCTGGGCCTTCAGGCCATCGTGCAGAGGCTAGGAGGGATGGAGACGCGCTACGAGAGAGCGCGAGAGTTCGGGGAGTGACTGCGCCAATCTGGTCGCTTTGCCGCTAGTGGCTTCTTCGCCACGCCAGGGGAGGAGCAGCGAGTCATTGCTGTGGAGCCGGCGCCACGTGGCGAGGCGGGTGCTACTGCACGGGGATCCAGGAGGCTTCTGAGGGACCCTCACCTCAGGGGAGAGGAGAGGGACGCCTAGAGGGACGAGCATGAAGATAATGGCAAGAGTTGGCGAGCTAGTGGACCCGCCTCTTCTCTATGATTGTAATGTTTATGACAGCTTATGTAGAATTATGAATGGAGTGATTTGATTTTCTGCTGCTTGTTTGTTCTCTTGTGCATTCCTTCTTCCCTATACTTCTTCTCCTTTGCACTATTCCCATGTGATGGGTCTGTCGAGACTCCACCCCAAGTGGAGAATCGCGTCTTGTTGTGACCATTTTCCACGGGAATCTGCCGTCGAAGTCAATAATGACGGCCCTAGTCCCTTTTCCCGGATGTTGTGTCAAATTTTGCGGACGTCCTCCAAAACATGATAGGGTATCCCTAGACAACATAGGGGGCTAGTCGTCATATTCTTCGTCCAATCAATCACCCTGTGCGAGCGGTGAAGTGACACACGGGACCGCATGGTAGGTGCCTCATCGCGAGGTGTTGAACCCCCTCCTCATGTAAAATGCCTTATGGTTTTGATGTTGACCAAATTATTTGTAAACTGAAAATGAGTCTTTCTAACGTCCTGGATTTCAACTCATCATACGAGGTTTTGGCGTGTTATGAAGGCTCAAAGCAATCTTCTTAAGGGTAAGTGAGTGAATTTGGCATTTTGGATGAAAGAACTAATTGTGAGTTATTTTGACAGGCCAATCTACAAGGACAAGAATTTCAATGCTCTGGGACATTTGGTGAGATCGACTTCAACTTTGATATTCAATTCTATGGTTGAAGTTCTTTAAGATCGTCTCATGTTTGAAAAATGTCTAAGTATGAAATGGTTTAAGCTTAATTGTATGACATGCTTTAAGAAACCCTTTTTGTAGCTCATAAACTTGTTCTTGAACGCTTTTGATGGCTTGCATGATTATTTTAGAAGTTCTGGAACTCGAATCGGTCATTTGGATCGCGTTCTCGGCCTATTGGTGTTCTGGCTGAAAGGGTCGACCCCAAGGGTCGACCCCTAGACCAAGGGTCGACCCCTGTGGTTTTTATTTTCCGACCCGTCGGATTTTGTTTCTGGACCAGCGAGGGTCGACCCCTCAGCCTGAGGGTCGACCCCAAGGGTCGACCCCCTGTGTAATATTTCTTCAACCAGCAGGCTGTTCTTTTGAGGGTCGACCCCAAGGGTCGACCCATGCATTCTGGGCAGGAAAACCACCCACGAGGGTCGACCCCAAGGGTCGACCCCTTCAGTTCTGGGCCGAGCCGTGATTGTTGACTCTTGGGATTTCGACCTCATTGGTCAAATGTATTATGTTGGGAGCCCGTGTTTAGCTCCATGTTTTGTGGATCTGGTCCCTTGGCCGTCCCCAGAACTCTCTTGGCCTATATAATATCGTTTGGTTGATGAAAACCCTAAGGGAAAAATCGTATGTTGAGCTGTAATACTTCTTTCTAAACCCTTGTGTTTGCAGGTTGAAGCAGCCACCTCCCGACCTTGTACCAGCTTGAAGATTGCGTGAAAGTGAAGGGAAGGAGAAGGAGAACTACTTCCATACAAGCCACAGCTGCTGGATGCGATCCAAATCAACTTGAAGCTTCATTCAAGCCAAGATCATCACTGTGTTGCACAAAGTGTTCGATTAAATTCATGGAAGCGAAAGGGGGAGCTCCAACCCGGATAATCCAACTTCTTTTCATTCCTCTCACTCTGAATACTTTGAGTTTGACTTCATCATCTGTTTGTAGTCCGTAAATCTGAGATTTGTGTGTGTGTGTTCGTGCTCGGCAACACGAACGTGTGTGTGTGTGTGTGTGCTTGCTGTTCTACACAGCGTGTGTGTGTGTTTGCTGTTGTATACAGCGTGTGTGTGTGTGATTCACTCTCTAGTGAAGGTTAATCCTCCGTGTGAGGGGTGGACGTAGGGGACACGGTGTGTACTCGAACCACCTAAAAATCTCGTGTGTCCATTGTGGTTTGATTTTCCACTTTATTTCGTGTGGGCTTCACGGTGAGGAGAGAATTCAATTTCTTGTTAATTAATCACACCATCATCACGCATTCACGTGTGTGTTTCTGTTCGTGCTAGATTTGAGTTCGTTGTTTATCTTGCTTAGCTCCCGTGTAGCTTGTTTTTAGTTTTTATTGGCCATCAATTCACCCCTCCCCTCTTGATTGCCACCTTCCGGGACTCAACAATTAGTATCAGAGCTTTGGTCTCTGGTTGATTTACGATCTCACGGTCGTAAGAGCAGATCCCGTTAAATGGCAAACAGAGGGATGATGCCCGAAGGGCATTCCATTCAAAGACCTCCGTTCTTTGATGGATCGAACTACCCTTACTGAAAAAATAGAATGTATGTTTTCCTACGTGCCCAAGAGTATGATGTTTGGCGTGTCATAAGTAAGGGTCCATATGTTTTATCTGAAAAAGAAGATGAATGGGATGAAGAAGATATAGAGAAGTGTTCAACGAACTTTAAGGCTATGAATATAATTCAATGTGCAGTTCACCCTAACGAATACTCACGAATATCTATGTGTGCCTCTGCACAGGAGATGTGGGACAAGCTGCGGCTTATATATGAAGGAACATCGCAAGTCAAGGAAACAAAGGCCAATCTCTTAGTTTGGGACTATGAGTTGTTCGCAATGAAGCCAGAAGAATCAATTTCTGATATGTTTGCAAGGCTAACAGAAATTACAAATGGACTAAAGGCGCTTGGCAAAGAATATTCAAACAAGGAGCTCGTAAGAAAAGTTTTGAGATCCCTTTCTCCCCAATGGCATACAAAAGCCACTGTAATTGAAGATTCCAAAGACCTCAGCACCCTAACTCTCGATGAGTTGATCGGCTCGCTGATGACATACGAAATAAACATCAAAAGAAGCGAGGAAGATCACAAGAAAAAGAAGGTTGTCACACCACTGGCCCTAAAGGTGAATTCACCGGATTCAGAGGGCAGTGATAATGATTCTATTGGCAACACAGAAGATGAAGAACTGGTTGCCATGATCACACGACGAGCAAGAAGGTTCGTCAAAGGAACAAGGAAGTTCGGTGGTCAGTTCAGGAAGGGTCCAAGAAGGCAAGGACCAAACAAAGGAGAAAGTAGCAAGAAGGAAGAAATAATTTGCTACGAGTGCAAGAAACCTGGCCACATGCGAGGTGAATGCCCCGACCTCATCAAGAAAGTGAAGAAAGGTAAATTCAAGAAGCCCAAGGCCATGATGGCCACATGGAGTGACGAGGATGAGGATGACTCCAGCATTGAGGATGGACTTGACGAGCTAGTCCAAAATCTATGCCTCATGGCCAATGATGATGAAAAGGTAGATTCTGAACCTGAAACTCTCACTTGTGAGCAATGGCAAATCGCATATGAGTCTTTGTATGAAAAATGTAGAAGATACAAATCTGAAAATAGAAATTTGAAAAAGAAAATTGATCTTCTTGTTCATACAAACAAATCATGTGAAGAATGCCATCCTTTGAAATCAGAAAGTGAAAGCATGAAACATCAAAATGAAATTCTCGTTTCAAAAATTGAATTGTTTGAGGAAGAGATTTCATGCATGAGAGAAGAACAATCTACATTTCTGAAAATGCATGAACACTTAAAAAATGAATTGGAACAAGAAAAGCTTGCAAGTATTGCTTGCAAAGAAGCCAAGGTGAAGGCTGAAGAAGAGATACAATCTCAATTGGCTCAAATAAAAGAACTTGAGGATGCTCTTGTCATTCTTGAAAAATCAAAAATTCAAACGACCCATTGGGCTCCCACAAATTCAGCTTCCTCCAAAACCAAGAAACACATGCATAACTCTTATTCCAATGTTGGTATAAGGTGGAAAAGAGATGAAAATATCATTTGCTTTTATTGTGGAAGAATGGGTCATGACATGTATGATTGTAGAATTCTGAAATATGATGAAGAAAAGTTTGCTAAAGTCAGAAACAGATCATATGTGCATCATGCTTCTAACCACCATGGACCCAAGCTTACTTGGGTACCAAAATCTCCATAAGCACTTCAATTGTATTGTAGGTCCACACGAGAGCTCAGAAGAATAAATGGTACTTGGATAGCGGGTGCTCTCGGCACATGACGGGAAACAAGGAATGGTTTGTGGACCTGCATAAAAAGGATGGTGGAATGGTGGCATTCGGTGGTAAGGACAAAGGAAAAATCATTGGAGAAGGTAAGATTGGTAAGAATCAAAATCACACCATTGAAAATGTGCTGCTTGTGGAAGGTTTGCATCACAACCTTTTAAGCATAAGTCAACTTTGTGATAAGGGATGCAATGTTGTTTTTGATTCTAATCACTGCACTGTTTTGAACAGACACACTCATGAGGTTAAGTTCATTGGATTCAGGTATAACAATGTTTATATGATAGACTTAAATGATGCTTCTCATGATGGTTTGTGTTTGATTGCAAGGAACAAGGATGATGCGTGGCTATGGCATCGCCGGCTTGGACATGCTAGCTTCAATGTCTTGCTGAAATTATCAAGGAAAGATTTGGTGATTGGACTGCCCAAGTTGAAGGTCGTCGAAGACGAAGTGTGTGGGGCGTGCAGCATGGGAAAATAGACAAGGACGTCATTCAAAAGCAAGAATGATGTGACCACATCGAGGTCTCTAGAAGTCATCCACATTGATCTCTTTGGACCAAGCAGGACACATAGCTTGGGTGGTAAACTATACGGCTTTGTAATTGTGGATGATTATTCTAGATTTTGTTGGGTTTACTTCCTTTCACATAAAAGTGATGCCTTGACGGAATTTGAAGCATTTTGTAGGGTGGTACAAAATGATAAAGGGGTTTGCATCAAAACCGTGTGGAGTGATCACGGCAGAGAATTTGATAACCATGAGTTCAGCGATTTTTACAGGGCTCAAGGCTATTCTCATGATTTCTCCGCACCAAGAACCCCCGAGCAGAATGGCGTTGTTGAAAGGAAAAATAGAACCCTGATTGAAATGGCAAGAACGATGCTAAATGAGAATAATCTGCCAAGGTACTTTTGGGATGAAGCAGTGAACACGGCCTACTACATAATCAACCGTGCCATGGTAAGACCATTATTGAAGAAAACCCCCTATGAGCTGTACAGAGGTAAGAAGCCAAACATTTCACATCTTAGACCGTTTGGCTCAACATGCTACATTCACAACAATGGTAAGTTAGACCTGGCGAAATTTGATCCCAAAAGTGTTAAAGGTATTTTTCTTGGGTACTCACTGAGCTCAAGAGCATATCGAGTGTATAACTTGAGAACTCTTGTTGTTGAAGAAAGCCCCCATGTTATCATCGATGAATCATCTCCAAATAAAACTAATGACAAACCTGTCTTGCAGGATGATCAGTTGGATATTGAAGAAATCGAGAAGAAAGAAGGAAAAGTGGAGAAACAAGAAGAAGATGAAGAACCACATGAAAATGATGAAAAGAAACAAGAAGAAGAACCACAAGAAGTTGAGGCTAATCTGGAAAATCAAGCTGAACGGCAGCCACCAATTCAATGGAGTTTTACAAAGGACCATCCGTCGGTCAATGTAATGGGCGATGTTGAAGAAGGAGTACGGACACGAGCCTCATTCAGGGAAGTTGAAAATCAAGACTATATTGCCCTGCTCTCTCAATTTGAACCCATATCCATAGAAGAAGCCTTAGGTGATGAGTCATGGATTTTGGCCATGCAAGAGGAATTACACCAGTTCCAAAGGAACAAAGTGTGGTTCCTCGTTCCATGTCCTAAGAATCACTCCGTGATCGGAACAAAATGGGTTTACCATAATAAAACAAACGATCAATGAGTGGTTACTAGGAACAAGGCCAGGCTTGTTGCCAAAGGCTATAGCCAAGAGTTGGGTATAGACTTTGATGAGTCTTTTGCTCCAGTAGCAAGACTCGAGGCTGTGAGGGTTCTTTTAGCATTTGCATCCTGTCATAATATCAAGTTATTTCAAATGGATGTTAAGAGTGCGTTTTTGAATGGCTATATCCAGGAGGACGTGTACGTGGTGCAGCCACCGGGGTTTGAAGACACAACGCATGCAGACCATGTATACAAGTTGAACAAAGCTCTTTACGGTCTGAAACAAGCACCCCGTGCATGGTATGAACGATTAAGCGACTTCCTTGCCCAAAATGACTTCAAACGAGGTAACATTGATCAAACCCTTTTTACAAAATTGAAGGGTAAGGAAATCTTAATTGTTCACTATATGATTATAAAGGAAATGTAATGCTTGCATTTACCCACTACTATGGCATATCTAACAGCATCATTGCCGAGGCCCGTGCTCTCCTAGAAGGTCTAAAATACCTAAGAACGATTGGTTCTAAAGCCACCATTATAGAATGTGACTCTAAAACTCTTGTCCACATCATAAATAGAAAAGCTATGTGCCCTTGGTCTATCCTCACCTTTGTCAGAGAGATATGGAGCACTCTTACCCCTGAAGATTCCATCACTCATATTTTCAGAGAAGGGAACACGGTGGCGGACTCTTTGGCTTCTCTAGCTTGTAACTTGAAATGTAACTCTTTTTATTCTTTCCCTGAGATACCATCCTACATAAAGGGTGCCATAAGACTAGATAAGCTGGGCATGCCCAGTGTTCGAGTGATGTAATTTTATTTTCTATCTTTTTCATTATTTAATAAATTTTCCCCCTAGTGGTAAGGTGTTGGAGTGGACACCCTACTCCTCCCCTTTCTCTCTAGGCAGGGCTTTAATCTAAAAAAAAAAAATCATAATTGTTCAAGTTTATGTTGATGATATTATCTTTGGCTCCACTAATGACACTCTTAGCAACGACTTTACAAAATTGATGCAAAGTGAGTTTGAAATGAGCCTCATGGGAGAGTTAACTTTCTTTTTGGGATTGCAGGTACATCAAACGGTGGACGGGTTGTTCATACACCAAAAGAAATATGCAATGGAGTTGCTGAAAAAATTGGATTTGGCATCAACAAAGCCACAACCAACACCCATGTCCACTTCAATGAAAATTGATCAAGATGAGAAAGGTACATCAGTGGACCAAAAACTCTTTAGAAGTATGATAGGTTCACTATTGTATCTAACTGCCAGCAGGCCCGACATACAATTTGTTGTTTGTCTATGTGCAAGATTTCAGTCAAATCCAAAAGAATCTCATTTGTCGGCTCTGAAACGGATTTTTAGATATATTGCTGGTACAGTTAACTTAGGATTGTGGTTTCCACGGAATTCATGCTTTGAACTAGTCGCTTATTCTGATGCCGATTACGCGGGCTGTAAGATGGATCGGAAAAGCACAAGTGGATATTGCCATTTTCTTGGGGGTTGTGTGGTCTCATGGGCCTCCAAGAAACAAAATTCAGTGGCATTATCAACAGCCGAAGCCGAGTATGTGGCTGTCGGTAGTTGCGTTGCCCAAGTGCTATGGATCCAACAGCAAATGATTGATTATGGCATTTCCTTTAAAAACACCCCAATTCTTTGTGATAACACATCCGCCATAAATCTGTCCAAAAATCTAGTTCATCACTCTCGCACCAAGCATATTGAAATTAGACATCATTTCATTAGAGACCATGTGAGTAAGGGTGATATTAACATCAGTTTTGTTGAGACAGATCGTCAAATTGCCGACATTTTCACCAAACCTCTTAGTGTAGACAAGTTCACATCATTTAGAAGGGAACTAAGGGTTTGTAGGATAGATCAATCTGAGTCTTAATCATGTGCATCAATGTCATCGCATTGCCTGTAGTGTGTCATATATATTTGTCATGCATGTGCATAGTCATGCTTGAAAAACAACAAAAAAAAAATTTGTGCATGAAAACCTGGATTGCCTGGTATGCATGTTCTTATTATAGAATACAACCATTGGTTTTGCAATTTCTATGGCCGATAGCTCCTTGAATTTTCTTAAGGCCAGCAAAAGAGCAATTGATATCAAAATCTGAATTTTAGGAGACGGTAAATAATGAACGCCTTCTATGGTCTAAGTCATTCTTGAAGCAAGTTCCCCAGTGTGTATACCCATTTAAATAACTCAAATTTCTTGATTCCAACACAATATGATCACTGGGGACTCGAGCCATATCATTCGATTCCTTGAAATTTCGTTTTCATCAGCTTTTGCAGCAAACCCTGGAAGGGTTGACCCCAAGGGTCGACCCACGCAAAGGGGTCGACCCCAAGGGTCGACCCTCGCTATCGGGTAAGGTTCTGGGGCAGGGTTTAAAAGGGGACGACCCATAGGGTCGACCCGTTCCGGTCGGGCGGCTTCGCCGCATCCGAACTGGCTCCAATAAGGGAGGAAACCCTAAGTTTCCCCACTCCCATCCATTAAAACCCCTCCAGCCCCCTTCTAGGCTAAGCCACCACCTTCTCTAAGCCCTAAAACCCTCTTTGGCATCCCCCATTGTGCCCTAGCGCGGCCCTCTTGGTGGCTACCCGCGCGGATCGTTCTTCCGACGCTAGCACCGCGTCTCGTTGTTTTTCCTTGCACTGAGGTAAGTTCTTGATGTGTGGAGGATCCCCATTTTCTTGCGTAGAAGCATTTCTCTCCAAGTTGAGCCATTTTGATCTACTCCCTCATCTCCGGTTCCGTCGATTTTTGGTTAGATGGCCCCAAAGAGGCAAGCTTCACGCAGCCGTGGAGAGTCGAGTGTGGCCCCAGCACGACGTGGTCAGACGGGCGCCCGAGGCAGAGGACCGGCGCCGCCACCCAAAGTATTGGATAGAAAAGTCCTACGGCCACGGTCGGTATCTTTTGTAAACTTGAATCGTCATCTTCCGGGACTAGTTGATGTGTTATGCAGTCAGCCGAATCTAGATTATTTCATGTCTGCACATCGGCGTATATATCCCAACTTGGTACATCAGTTTTATGGAAATTTTATCATGTCCGGGGAGCACCCAACTACAATGGTTCATGGCCACCGGTTAATTCTCACTACAGAATTTTTGGGAGCAGCATTTAATCTCTCGACTGAAGGTTTTATGCTTGGAGATATTGAAATTCCTGAAGATGTAGTGTTTCAAATGATGAAAGGTGAAGAAAGGGGTAACCGTTCTGTGGCAGGGCTGAATGCCAATCATTTTTCGCCTTTGCAACACATTTTACACAGAATGATCACCACAATTTTACTTCCAAGGGGCGGCGGTCATGACAAGGTCACTGAAATTCAGATGTTTCTTTTCTACTGCATTTTAAGTGGCATTCCTGTGAATTTCCCAGCCATGATTTTATTTCATATGAGCAATAGCATGAAGCACAAGAACCGCACCATTCCATATGCTGCTGCACTCACTGTTGTGTTTACATACTTGGGTATTGATCTCTCCAAAGAAAACTCACAAACCATCCGAGAGGCTGACATTTTCACAATTCATTCCATTTGCCATAATATGGGATATGAGCTGCTTGATGGAAATTTAGTTCGCACTTTGAAAAGTACTGAACAAGAGATCAGTTCTGAGGATGAAGATGATGAATATGAACAGGCCCCACCTGCCGAAGATGTGCCTTCCGAGGAGGTTCAGCTACTCATGGATCGGTTGGACTCGATAGATGATCGATTAGACAGTTATGGGGAGACTTTGGAGGGCATGCAACACCAACTTGCGGATCTGAAGCTTAGTCATCAAGTGCACACCCAGTATGTTCAAGACTCATTTGATCATCAATCCAACTTGCTTGAGGAAATCTTGGGTTATATGAGGCGTCCACACACCTCACCGCCTTCCGATGAAGATTAGATGACATTGCTCTTGCAGCTTGGACTTTACCCCCTACTTATTTCACCCCCTCCTTTTTGATGTTGCCAAAGGGGGAGAAAAGACTATTTCGGCTATTTATATGTATGTGTGATGAATGCTTGCCTGCATGTGTGCTCATTTTCAATTGCCTTTCAGTTTGCATTTTAGAGTCATGGCATATTGTGTGAGTCTCAAGTTCTATTATGTCTCATTGTTATTGCATTTGAACCCTTCCTATTTCACCTTGTTGTCGGCACACCTTGTGGTAATGCTACTCAATCTCACATATTTTGTCAAGTTGCCCTTGATATCGGTTCAGTATGGTGATTTCAGTTCAATATTGGTGGTTGATATGTTTCATGATTATGTGGTTTCACTTATTCTTGAATGGTGGATTACATTGATCAAAAATGCAATTTTGATTAAATTTTGTCATCATCAAAAGGGGGGAGATTGTTGAACCCCCTCCTCATGTAAAATGCCTTATGGTTTTGATGTTGACCAAATTATTTGTAAACTGAAAATGAGTCTTTCTAACGTCCTGGATTTCAACTCATCATACGAGGTTTTGGCGTGTTATGAAGGCTCAAAGCAATCTTCTTAAGGGTAAGTGAGTTAATTTGGCATTTTGGATGAAAGAACTAATTGTGAGTTATTTTGACAGGCCAATCTACAAGGACAAGAATTTCAATGCTCTGGGACGTTTGGTGAGATCGACTTCAACTTTGATATTCAATTCTATGGTTGAAGTTCTTTAAGATCATCTCATGTTTGAAAAATGTCTAAGTATGAAATGGTTTAAGCTTAATTGTATGACATGCTTTAAGAAACCCTTTTTGTAGCTCATAAACTTGTTCTTGAACGCTTTTGATGGCTTGCATGATTATTTTAGAACTTTTGGAACTCGAATCGGTCATTTGGATCGCGTTCTCGGCCTATTGGTGTTCTGGCTGAAAGGGTCAACCCCTAGACCAAGGGTCGACCCCAAGGGTCGCCCCCTGTGGTTTTTATTTTCCGACCCGTCGGATTTTGTTTCTGGACCAACGAGGGTCGACCCCTCAGCCTGAGGGTCGACCCCCTGTGTAATATTTCTTCAACCAATAGGCTGTTCTTTTGAGGGTCGACCCCAAGGGTCGACCCATGCATTCTGGGCAGGAAAACCACCCACGAGGGTCGACCCCAAGGGTCGACCCCTTCAGTTCTGGGCCGAGCCGTGATTGTTGACTCTTGGGATTTCGACCTCATGGGTCAAATGTATTAGGTTGGGAGCCCGTGTTTAGCTCCACGTTGTGTGGATCTGGTCCCTTGACCGTCCCCAGAACTCTCTTGGCCTATATAATATCGTTTGGTTGATGAAAACCCTAAGGGAAAAATCGTATGTTGAGCTATAAGCCTTCTTTCTAAACCCTTGTGTTTGCAGGTTGAAGTAGCCACCTCCCGACCTTGTACCAGCTTGAAGATTGCGTGAAAGTGAAGGGAAGGAGAAGGAGAACTACTTCCATACAAGCCACAGCTGCTGGATGCGATCCAAATCAACTTGAAGCTTCATTCAAGCCAAGATCATCACTGTGCTGCACAAAGTTTTCGATTAAATTCGTGGAAGTGAAAGGGGGAGCTCCAACCAGGATAATCCAACTTCTTTTCATTCCTCTCACTCAGAATACTTTGAGTTTGACTTCATCATCTGTTTGTAGTCCGTAAATCTGAGATTTGTGTGTGTGTGTTCCTCTTCGGCAACCCGAACGTGTGTGTGTGTGTGTGTGTGTGTGCTTGCTATTCTACACAGCGTGTGTGTGTGTTTGCTGTTGTATACAGCGTGTGTGTGTGTGATTCACTCTCTAGTGAAGGTTAATCCTCCGTGTGAGGGGTGGACGTAGGGGACACGGTGTGTACCTGAACCACCTAAAAATCCCGTGTGTCCATTGTGGTTTGATTTTCCGCTTTATTTCGTGTGGGCTTCACGGTGAGGAGAGAATTCAATTTCTTGTTAATTAATCACACCATCATCATGCATTCACGTGTGTGTTTCTGTTCGTGCTAGATTTGAGTTCGTTGTTTATCTTGCTTAGCTCCCGTGTAGCTTGTTTTTAGTTTTTATTGGCCATCAATTCACCCCTCCCCTCTTGATTGCCACCCTCCGGGACTCAACACGAGGGCTATCATTAAAGGTGATGGAGGCAATCTTGGCCTGCACTCCTTCCATTTCTATAAATTCGTGTCCCTTTTATCCTCCCAGGTATATCGAGAGCTAACTCGAGGAGCACAAGTTTTCACGGGAGAGGAGGAGTTCAAAATTTCGAGAGTTGGATGGAGGGCGAATCTTCCCACTCCTCGAAGAGAAGAAGGTCCAGTGGTAGTAGTTGCAGGAGACTTTCGAACCTCAAAGGGCACTTCACCGAAAGGGCCCAATCACAACTCGTAAGCTGAGCTTTCCTGCCCTTTCTCATCCTTTCTTCCTTCCTCTTGACAACACCCTTCTCCATTTCTTATGCGCGCACAGAGTGTGATGAAATCACACATTTCATGGGAGTTAGCAGTGGCCGCATACAGGGGTCTCCCTGATTTTTAGAAGGCAAGGCTAGACGTGATGGGATTTGGCACCTTTCTTCGGATCGAGCCGCTCGAGCTCGACCTGGTTCTGATCCAAGCCTTGTGTGAGAGATGGGACCCAGTGAGTCGGGCATTCCTAATGCCCTGGGGGCACATGGTGCCCAGCTTGGAGGATGTGGTCCGGATCACAAGTCTGAAGGTGGAGGGCGAGGTAGTGACCGGGGTCACTTATGCGGATTATCGAGAAGGTGCTCGGAAGCTACTGGGTTTGGACCTAGATGGTCGGAAAAACATGTCGGTAGCTAGGGCGTCCCTCATGGATGCATTAGGGCTCATCGACACTCGTCGGTGGGACGATGAATCCTCAGAAGAGTTCATGGAAATGATGGAAATAGGATGCCATGTCGTGTACTGCACAGATTTCGGCAACTGGGAAAGATGCAACATAGATTTGAGGAGATTTCTCCTTTTTCTTTTGGGGAGATTGGTACTGAGCTCAAAAGGGGACGGTATCCAATGTCGCTTCCTGGAGCTGCTACCAGACCTTAAAAGAGTAGGGTACTATGCCTGGGGAGCTGCCATGCTGGCGCACTTGTTTGCAGGCCTGTTCCAAGAAGCGGATCGTGAGATGGCTGTGAGTGGTTTCACACCATTCATCCAGGTATTTTTGGTTTTGCTTGTTTTATATTTTTTTGTGTTTTTGCAAGGTACTGATGACCTGCGCCGAGCAGCTGTGGAGCTATTATTACCTCCCCATGGGGAGAGCTCGACATTGGCGACCCGCAATGGTGCCGCTAGCCAGGCGGTGGGAACCCATCATGAGTGCGGCACCCCTAACCTACCAACTGATGGTGCTAATACGGGAGCTACAGGAGTTCCCTGCAGCGATGGTAAACTGGAGACCCTACTCAGACATGGTCGATGCCGACCAGCCGTGGGTTCTAGCAAGTCGTGCCCGGTTCGGACGGGAATTGTGGGTGCACTGCCTGAATGAAATCGAGCCGCTTCGACTACGATTGGTTATGAGGACTTTGGGACTGGCTCAAGAATGGGTGGATTCAACTGCGCCACCTCGCGTTGGGAGAGAGACGCGAGGACCGGTGACCTGCATTGACTGGCGTGTGCGATTCCCCGAACAGTACGAAGACTGGCAACGGTGTGGCATAATCGTGGAATCGTAGGCACGGGATAGCGAGGATTACCTGCGTCTATACAAGACAAGGTACGCAGAGCGGTTCTAACCCCGGGGACTTGGGGAGGTAGGTCTCCCCTTTTCTCTTTTCTTCTTTCTCCCTTTTTTAGTTTTCTGGTGGAAATGCTGACTCGTATGGTTGCAGGATATCCGTGATACGATGATAGCGACTTTACGAACTCGCTTGGCAGAGATGGAGCAACGGTTGGGCGATGCCCGCGGAGCTATGAGCGCCTTGGTAGGTGTACAGTGCGTTCCTAATTAAAACCCCAGATTCCAGATGTTGGCTGCTAATTCACGCGGTCGTAGCATGCCCAGATTGGCGCGGCTTCCCCAGCGATGGGAGTAAGTGGTGCCTCTTCTAGCTTGTGGATTCCCACCTCAGAACTTGACTTGCTTCATGAGGAACTTGCTCATGCCACGCAGCGTGCTGCGGAGATAGAATGGATGCTATGTATACAGGTAAAAGTTTCAGTGTTGAGTTCTCTTTGTTTACGCCTTATCGCGTATCTGAGATGGTACACTCGACAGGAAAAGGAGACGGAAGAAGCGCTTGCCCAAGCTGCGCAGAGGGAGGCTGGGATAGCAGAACTGGAGAGGGAACTACGGCGTCGTCTTGATGACGACTCCTCTAGGGATGCCGTGGAACTGAGGATCACTCTCCAGTTGGAGAGGGAAGACTGTGAGAGAGAACGTGCAGAGAGAGAAAAAGACGTAGAGAGAGAAAGAGCCAACAGATTGATTGAAAGGGAGGAACGAAGGGCCATGGAGGCCCAACTATTCGAACTCCGAACCAGCCTTGGTCTTGCTGAACAGTGGCTGAGAGATGGTGAGGAGCGCTACCGAAGAGCACGAGAGCGTGGCTTTCGTGTTGGTAGCTTCTCTGCTGCTTCCGTGGATCAACGCCGGGGTGTGGGAATAGGAAGGGGAGTACAGAGCGGTAGGAGTACCGCTTTTCGTAGTTGGGTAGCACCTTTGAGAGCGTTTTGTCCGGAGAGTAGTGGGACGAGTAATGTAGAGAGAGAGGGCGGAACTTGATGTAATTTTTTTAGTTTTTGGAATAAAATACAAGGTTCAGTTTGTTTGGTTTTCACCTTTGCTTCTGTTGCCTGAATCCCTGCACACATCACTGAAACAAATAAATCAGAATTTCTGTTCTGACTTGGCCCCTTGCTCAATAAGTAAATGGTCACTGTGACTGTCCTTGATAACTGGTCAAGGGGCCAAGCCTTTATTAACGAAGGCAAGGGAAAGATGTGGTGATGATGGATGCAACAGACAAGTATGCGAATGCAAACGATATTAAAGTGAAATGCTGCATACAAATGCAATCATGCAGAATTGATTTATTTTTCTTTTTATATTTGGCATTTTTTTTGTTTTATCATAAAAAAGATTTTTTTTTATTTGTAAATATGTACATTTTCTCTTTTTCCCTTTTTGTTATTTTTATCATTTCAATTTTTTATTGCTAACGCCTGGCAAGCACCCAAATGGCACCTAACCTATGTGAGAACAGGGGTTTCTTACTAACCTCCCAGGTATCCTAAGTGCACATCTAAGTTGATTTGGGCCTCTAGACCCCTCGAATGATGATCCCGCCAGCTAAGACTTACCCTGATGACAATACCGTCATGCCATGCTTAGGCTCCCAGTCACTTCCGACCATAGGGATTCACCCAAAAGATGTTTGAGGTAAATGATTTACCCAACCCGGGTCTGTTTCCTCACAACTCTAGATAGTATATGATGGAACACCCTAGAACCCCAATGACCAACCGCGCGACGCTGACCCGGAATCAGACGTCGTCGCACCCATAGGTGACGCGCTTGCATTGGCCTAAGCCCAAGGTTAAGCAAGAAGACATCAAGGCGGTAAACATGGGTCTTGACCAGCCAGAAACACAGAGACTCCTTCGCAACGATAGCTTTTGCTTTTTAAAGTAGGCAACCATATGTGTATATTAAAATAAGGTCACAGACCTTGGCGGGTTTCGCCCTTTAGAAACTCCATCTTGCTTTCATCTTCAAAGGAAGAAGGAAGAGCGTGGGGGATAAATCTCCTGAGAGGATCGGCAAAACCGTTAACCCGGCGAGCCAATAAGGGTCCATTAACTCTTTCCTCTCGGACAACTTCAGACCAAATCTCGAGTATTTACATGCCACGGCCCCTTTTGTGGATTCAGACTTTTGCTTTGAGGGGTTCCGTTTATCGCAACAGGCACGGTCACGACCAGGCTTTTGATTTTGATTTTGTATTTCTTTTTGTGAGGGAGATATAGTCGTTTGACATTTGTGGGCTCCCTTTCGTATGCCTGCGGGGACACTGCCCACTTCTTGTGCTCTGATCGATGCTCGAGGAAACGGATCCTACTCTTGCCCTTGGGGTTTGAGTTTCAGTTTCTCATGCTCAGCGTTTTAAGGGCGCCGACTGTCTCATTTGGTCGAAGAGAAAAGAATAAAGATTACAGCTTCCGGAGATCTTCTGGGTGGGGCCCCACCGTAGGTGATGCTATCGACTTTTTTTGAATAAAATACATAAGTGAGCACATGTTAGCTTCCTTCGAGCGAGCATAGGCCGACGTGGCCAGACAGGGATCTCCACGGTTCTGACAAACCAAGACCCGGTGCCTACCAAGCCTTAATGGGCCCTATCCTAACATGAAGGTTAGATGCAGTGACTTGACTACATGGTGACCACCAGGCATCGGCATTTTGAATTTTTCATATTTTTAGTGGTTTTCGGTATTTCTTTATTTTTGATGTTTTCTATCTTTTCATCATTTTTTTGTTTTGTGCTAAGGGTAGTATTTCTTAAGATAAAGCCCATTCCAAGGGTGGGATAACTCGGTCCCTTCGGCGTTGATTAGCTTGTAGGCGTTGCCAGGGTACACGGCTTGAATTACAAATGGTCCTTCCCAATTGGGTTGGAGCTTAGAACGTGGACCTCCAGGTTTGACAAAAATTCTTTTTACGACCATCTCACCGACTTTGAATTTTCTCTCAATGACTTTCTTTTGGTAAAAGCGAGCGAGTCTATTTTGATACACACGCGCGTGTTCGGCAGTGGCCAGCCGCTTCTCATCCAAGATTTCCAACTGGGCGAGGAGTGAATTACGATGATCGTCGAGGGGAAATTCCTCGTCCAATTGTACCCTGAGAGAAGGGATCAGAGTCTCGTACGGGACTACCGCTTCCATACCATAAGTAAGGGCAAATGGAGTCTGCCCAGTGGGGGTACGGATTGAAGTGCGATAGGCCCATAGGGCTTCGATAAGTTTTTCTGGCCAGTCTGAAAACTTACTAGACTCGCAGGTTTTTTTGATGATTTTGAGCAATGTTTTATTGGTGGCCTCCGCTTGGCCGTTACCTTGTGGGTAATAAGGCGATGAATGATGCAATGCAATTGCGTACCTTTTGCAGAGGTCGCATAGGTCCTGAGAAATGAACTGTGGCCCATTGTCGGTGACGATTGTGCTTGGGATGCCGAATCTGGCGAGGATGTTCTTCATGATGAACTTGCAGACTGTCGATGCCTTGATTTCCGCGTAAGCTTCGGCTTCGGCCCATTTGGTGAAGTATTCCGTCGCAGTAAGTATGAAAGATTTCTGCTTGGTGAGGGAATTGGGATCACCTAGGGGACCAATGATGTCGAATGCCCACATGGAGAAAGGCCACGGGGAGAATATTGGATGAAGTGAGGAAGATGGTGAATGGATTTTATCGGCGTGAAGTTGACACTTGACACACCTACGGACATAGACAGCACAATCCTCTTCCATAGTGGGCCAATAAAAGCCTTGGCGAATGATCTTCTTGGCGAGCATCTGACTATTCACGTGGCCACCGCACACACCCGAATGCGTCTCCTCTACACATTTCCAAACTTCATCGTCACCAAGACATCTTAACAGAATACCAGTAAGGCTCCTCCTATAGAGTAGACCTCCAACCAATGTGTATTTCTGAGCCACCCTTCTTATGGCTTTCTTGTCCTCTGTGGTGGCCCCTTCAGGATAAGACTGATCTTGGCAGTATTTGACGATTTCATAGAACCATGGTTTCTCTTCATTAGCCAGTTCTTCTTCAGCCTCTGCCAACATGATTTTCCTTTTCTCAAGGATATCTTCCTGCAGGATCTTCCTTGCTATCCTGTCTTTGATATTTACGTAGGAAGCATCATCGATTGCAGGGGCGTGAAGTTTGTAGATGGAAATGGACTCAAACCATCTTCCTAGAGGGAACCTTATGGATGATGCCAACGAGGCGAGGGCATCGGCGAGAATATTCTGATGATGAGGGACATGAACAAAGATCAGTTTGGTGAACAGTTTGGCAAAGGCAGCAGTGAGTTCTTGGTATGGCTTGAGTTTGGGATCACGAGTGTGATATTTAGTGAGCACCTGGCGAAGGATGAGTTGACTATCACCTACGACTCGCAACTCAGTGATACGAAAAGAATGAGCGAGTTCTAGGCCAGTTAGAAGAGCTTCATATTCGGCTATATTGTTGGTAACTGGAAATTTGAGCTGGTATGCCAATGGGAATGTGAGGCCTTCAGGCGATAGGAGGGTGACGCCGATTCCTCTCCCTTGAGAATTCAGAGCTCCATCAAAATATAGCATCCACATTGGCTCATCTGATTGGTTGACGGACATTATTTCCTCATCTGGAAACTCTGATTGGACGGGATCGAACTTGGGAAGAGGATGGTGAGCGAGATGCTCGGTTATGGCATAGCCTTTAATCACCTTTTGTTGGATGTAGGTGATGTCGAACTGAGATAGAAAACTTTGCCAGCGTGCTAGCCTATCCGTAAGGACGGATTTCTCTAGAAGGAATTTGATAGGATTCATTCGAGCAATCAAGTGGACCTCATGAGCCAAGAAGTAGTGCTTCATATTCTGCACTACCCAAACGAGGGCAGCACAGGTTTTTTCCATGATGGTGTACTTCTGCTCACAGGGATTGAGAAGTTTGGACAAGTAATAGGTTGCCGGTTCCTTGCCTTCTTCATCAGCTTGTGGGAGGACGGCTCCCACGGAGTCATCCAAGACTGAGACGTAAAGGATCAGAGGTTTTTCTGGTTTGGGTGGAATGAGAACGGGTGGACTAGCCAGATTTTCTTCAACCCTTCAAAAGTTTTCTGACATTTAGAATTCCAGTGGAGTTCTACTCCTGGCTTGGTCAACTCGTAGAGAGGTCTATACCTTTGTGAATGTTGGGACACAAACCGACGAATAAACTGCAACCTCCCGATTAAACCTCGGACTTCCCTCAAATTCTTGAGAGGCGACATATCCCTGATAGCCTTGGCTTTATCGGGATCTATCTCGATCCCTCTTTTACTCACAATGAAACCCAGCAATTTACCCGACGACACACCAAACACACACTTCTTCGGGTTCATTTTCAATTGGAACTCCCTTGACCTCTGCAAGACCTTAGCCAAAACTTCTGGATGTTCCATCCTGATCCTTGATTTCACCAACAAGTCATCCACATACACTTCCAGGTATATGTGCATCATGTCATGAAATATGGCCATCATAGCTCTTTGGTAAGTAGCTCCAGCATTCTTTAATCCGAACGGCATGACCACGTAACAATATGTTCCCCAAGGGGTAGTGAATGACGTTTTTTCCTGATCCTCTTCTGCAAAACGAATTTGATTGTATCCTGAGAATCCATCCATGAATGAGAGGGTTTCGTAGCCTGCCGTGTTATCAATCAACACATCAATGTGAGGTAAGAGGAAATCATCTTTTGGACACGCGCGGTTAAGGTCCCGGAAGTCGATACAAATCCTGACTTTCCCATCTTTTTTCATGACCGGGACAATGTTCGCCACCCATTGAGGATAAAGAATGACTCTAATGAACCTGGCTTTATGGAGCTTATCGACCTCTTCTTTCATTTTCAAAGCCATTTGAGGGTGGATACGCCTTAACCTTTGTGAGACGGACCCTGGTTTTAGGGTTAAACGGTGTTCAACCAAGGTTGAATCTAGACCCGGCATATCCTCGTTTCTCTATGCAAACGTGTCCTTATATTCCTTGAGAACTTCAATTAATACCTTTTCTTCAGAGGGTGGTAGGTTGTCACTTATGAGGATGATCCTAGGGTCTTCCTCAGTTCCCAAGTTGACTTCTTTGGTGGATTCTTCTATGGCGGTTGACGGCTCGTCGAATCTCCTCATTCCACTAGCATATGCGCCAGCCGCGTCCTCATATTCCTTACTCTCATCTTCGGTAGGGTATTCTTCATCCGTGATCTCGTAGACTCCGTACCCTTCATCAAATGCACCGTCGCCCTCACATTCTATTTCCGGTAGCCGGATGGGATTTTCTAATAACTGGGGGATGGCAAGGAGGGCTTGACACCTGGCGGCTAAATCCAGAAGGAATCGACGAGGGATCTGCCTACCCTTGGATTTCTTCCTAGGTACTACCCTTGACCTATCATTCATAGATTGACTGATATTATTTACAGAAGAAGAGGAAGACGAAGAGGATGGTGTAGAATGTACAGGAGAAGACCCCTCAGAGGAGGGGTAGAAAAGGTCGCTCATCGGACCTTGGACGGGTGGTCCGCAGGGCGGGACGCACCCGTGGGAGATGTAAGAGGTTTCCTTAACGAAGATGTGTTGTTGAGGAGTTTGAAAATTGATATTTTTTTTTCGTTTTCAGTTTTAATGACAAAGCAGTGAAAAGAGATTGGAGGAGAGAGAAAAGTGGTTATGGCTAGAGGATTGTGAGGCTCATAGAGCAGATCATGGTTGAAGACCTGGCGCGGGTTGAGAAGCCCGCGTAGGTATGTAAGCAAAGAAGGGGACCTGGGAAGATCATCAGACAACTGTCTGGCCCAGGAAGAAGATATCCGCAAAGGCTGAGACGAGTAGATGGAGAAGATGGCGGCTAATGAGCCGTCGACGGTAATGTTGAGGACGGATGAAGATCCGTCGATGACAGGGTCCTTCTGGCGAGGACGAGGATAGTTTGGAACCTTGGCAAGAGTGGTAATATTCTCTGGTATTCCAGAGATCAATGGTGGTCCTTCAAGCTGCGGAGACGAGAACATCCTTTCCAGTGCAACGAAAATGTCCCGTATGTCGAACCATTTGTTCCACTCGCATTCCGGATCTTTGATCTTGCCTCTTTTGGTGATCCTCGGACATTTTTCAGCCAAATATACAGCATGTGATCCCCCACATGCTTCTCGTGGGTAATCTCCCATCCGAACAACGGGCCCTCTGTTGAAGTGGTTTGATAGAGTCCATGTGAGGGGCTTCCAATCCGCCCTGAACGGTCCTTTGAAGCCTAGGCCAAACCTGCGGTTCGGCCTAATTTCCTTTGGCGGTTTGAGCCTACCCTGTAACTGTGCACCCAGACCTTTACCCTGTTCGTAGCCGATGTTCCTCATAATCTCCCAACCTTTGGAGTGAAAAGGGAGATATGATGTTGCGATTGCCCTGACCGGCTCCTTTGGTGCTAGTGGAACGTGAGATACATCACGCACGTCCAGCAATGACAATATGGGCCGATGAGATGGCCAAACAGAGGGCAGAGAGGTGTTAATAGCATCCACTGTGTGAAGGACAGGTGTACTGACCACTTTAATAATCATCCCATTGTAAGGAAACTTCAGGCACTGATGGTTGGTGGAAGGCACAGCATCCATGGCTTCGATGTAAGGGCGACCCAGTATAGCCTTGAATGTGGGGTCCATGTCGAGGACATGGAATTCCGTGGGAATTGACATGGGGCCTAGTTCTGCCTTCAGAATAATCATCCCCTGCGGTGGCCTTTTGCTATTATCATAAGCCGTGACCGTGATCGAGGAAGGTCTTATTTGTTCCTCGTCGACCCCACACAACTGAAGAGTGCTCATGGAGATCACATTTATGGACGCACCCATGTCTACAAGGCACGGGTTTATGAATACCCCATTAATTTTTATTGAAATGCACAGTGCATATTTTTGAGCTTCCTTGGGAGCGAGCTCGTAGTTGTGGAACATGATGGCCGGTTGTGTGTCCGTTGGGGTCAGGACGGTAGAGATCTTTTCTACAGGGAGGTCCTCATTCACCATGACCCTTTGAAGGTACTCCATTAAGGCTTCCTTGTGGGATGTGGATCTTTGAAGTAGCTCCAGGATGGAGATCCGAGCAGGCATCTTGTCCAAGTGTTTCAATAGATCATACTGTGTTCCAGGGATAGCTCTTTCCAGTTGTTTTCCATCATCCTTCTCTGGCTGAGATTGCTCAGGATTCTGACTGTTGTGGGGGAAAACCTTGTGAAAAATCCTCCGCTCCGGAGCACCATTGCCTGCGGCTTTTGTACCTCTGTGGGGGTAGCAGTGGGTTTTAACAGGGATTTGAGGGGTAGTGGTGGAGGAATGGTTGATGAAGCAGGGGTGATGACGGGAGCAGGGATTCTGATGAGGGGTTTGTTAGGTGGAGGCATGGTGGAGGTAGAGGGGATATCACACGGACTATGGAGGATAAGGGGTCTGGAAGGTGGAGGTGGAGACGAAGTAGAAGTGGGTAGGGCTTGAAGCGAGCAATGATTTTGAGGTGGGTGATGGGTAATGAGTGGTTTTGAAGGCATTAGTGGTGATATGGTGGAGAAAGACGGGGTTATGTATGGTTGACGGATGATAAGGGGTTTAGAAGGCATAGGGGTAAATGTGGTAGAGGTGGATGGTAAAGTCGGGGAGTGAGAGAAGATGAGAGGGTGTGAAGGCGTAGTGAAGAGTGTCGGTTGATAGGAGATCGGGGTGCGGATGAGAGGGCGTAATGGTAGTGGAAATGGTGAAGGCGATACTAACGTGGGTTGATAAGAGAGAGGTGCTACCCGGGCAAGGCAAGGGTGTTGCGTGATGATAGGAATGGCGGCAGAAAGAATGGAGGTACTTTACGGGTGCCACACCTGCTCTCTCCCGACTTCCGGGAAGGAGGAGATGGGGTTAACCTGATGATTGGGCTGTTGGTGCTCCGGTAATGGATTCTGGATTATGCCCATGTTGGGCTGTTGTTGTGGGGCTTGCTGAGGCTGTTGTTGTTGTTGTGGTTGCTGCTGCTGCTGCTGTTGTAACTGCTGCTGTGGCCTATGAGGAGGTCTCCTAGCCTTGAGAGCGGCGACGTATCGTCTCATTTCATCCCAATCTATTTGATGTTCATCATTCATATCGTGGATGTAATCTTTGAAATGGAAGCAGTAATCTACTGAGTGTCCTGGCTGCCTGTGGTAGACGCAGTATTTGGAGGTATCAACATTCAGGGGCCACACGGGCCTTTCCCTCGGTAGCACAAGTATGTTTGAGGCCATGAGGGCGTTGAAAATATCCGCCAGAGTTTCTAGCAACGGTGGATAGTAGGCTCTCTTGGGACCGATCGGCCTCCTTTGTTGCTGTTGGGGACCATAATTCCCCGTGGGTGGAACTTGGTTGTACTGAAGCGGTGGTTGTTGTTGCTGAGGTTGTGGTTGTTGTTGCTGGGGTTAACGTAATGGAGGCATATTATCCTGGGGTGGATTATTTTGGGGTGGAGGATGAAGAGGGAAAGGACCTGGTTGGAGGGGAAGTCGGGGCATTTGTGGAGGCCTTGGGTTGAATGCATAGTTGGCATTGTTGACCGCACCCACTTGCTCATTTGTCACGACCCCTTCTGTGGCTCCGCCCGGGACACCAGCGCCTGTCTTTCTGACCACTTTGGGCTTCGGTGACTCAAACATGTTCATAATGGGGGAGTCTTTTAACTGGGTTTGGATGTACCGGGCCCTTTCATAGAGTTCCTCCATTGTAGTAAGTTTATTCATGGCCAGGATGTGTCTGAACTGTGGGGTTGCATTAGACACAATCATCTTCACTTGTTCGGGCTCGGAGAGGGTATCCCTTATTCTTTTCGCCAGAGACCTCCATCTATCAGCATAGCGGACAAAATCCTTGTCAGGCTTCATCTTTTCGGCCACTAGGTCGGTAATGGAGAGTTAGGGACCGACCCTATCCCTATATTTCTGCAAGAACCTTCTCTGTACTATTTCAAAATTCTCGGCCTCGCGGGGCTCCAAAGAATAGAACCACTCTAGCGCAGGACCATCCAATGATCTCTGAAAGAGGTATGCCAGGGACCTCTGATCGTTTTGCCAATAGGATGATTCATACATGAAATCCTTGAGGTGAATGAAGGGGTTGCCGGTACCATTGTATCTGCGGTACGTGGGCATTTCGGAGGGAGGAAGATGAATGACGGGAAGGATTGGCAAAGCAACCTCCGGGGTGGCTTTCACGTCCACCATTCTTCTCAGATTTTGAAACTGCTCGTCCATGCGATTGAACCTATTGAGGAGCGATTGGGCGAGCTCCTCTGGAGGTGAAGGTGGCACTTGCCACTGGGGGAGAAACTGTCTCCCGGAGACTTGAGGGGGGAACCCCGAATGAGAGGGAGCTGCCGGACCGCCGACAGTCGGCCCCGGCTGAAGCGGTATGTGGGGAACAATGGGAGTTTGAGATTGTGACGGGAACTGGAATGAGGGTGGTTGTTGGCTCGCTTGTCCTTGAAGCAAGGGAGACTGGATGGCTTGCGCCAATGAAGGAGATGGAATGGCCTGCACAGACTCTTGGAGAGGTGCGATGGCCGGAGTTGATTCCTGGGGCGTGGGGGAAACAGATTTCCCCTTCAGAATGGCCTGGAAGGCCCGGAGCTGTTCAGAGGTAAGCTCCGTGTTGGCGAGGATGCCCAGTAAGGAAGAGATATCCTGTGGTGGGGACGTGTCCCCGGCAATAACCTGCACCTCATGCGAGGGCTCATGAGAAGGACCCGAGTCCATAGCATAGACTCGCGGGTCGGCTGACAAACCACGACTAGGGTGGTTCTCCTCAAAAGACTCGTGAGCCATGCTCACAGTTTTCCCAAAATGTAAAAACATACACTAGCAAGCAGGTTGCAGAGATTATCAAACAAGTGGATGCCTTTACGCCCTTTTTTTGTGTTTGGATTTTGATGATTTTTTTGTATTTTTAGCGAGATCCGAAGTTCACATAAAATAGGGACCCTAGTTTATTTTTGTTTCACCGCCATGTCAGCTAGGGTCTCTCGTCTCACCACGAATGGGATGACTAACTCCAGGGAACTTCAATGGTACAACCAGCCCAGTGAACGAAGAGGAGATTCTTCGATGTCAGGGACTTACGGAGGTCCCAGTGGAGGAGATTCTAGTCCGTTGAGAGGAATTCTCAAACGGAGAGTCCTTCCTTCACCGGGAAAGGGTGATCCTTAGAAAAAATGAAAAAGGATATAAAAGAGGGATGGATGTATGCAATGGAATGCTGACAGAGATATAGAGTAAGAAAATAACAGAAATAACAAACATATAATAAACACCCAACCAATCACAACTGACAGTGCTGCCGTGAGCACAACGGGGGTGCGCGAGGGCGCCAAGGTGGAGAGGCACGGACGGTGCCGAACTTGCAAGGGTAGCCAAAAGGAAGCAGTAGAAGTCCCACCGTGATCGCCAATCTGTGAGCGACGTCACGCGGTTCGGGGAGCAAAGAAGACGCGGAGCGCGCGTGCTCCTTTTTGTTTTGCTGCAACACAAAAATAAGAGAAAAGAGAAGGGGCCACCACGGGAGATTGCTCCGGCAGGGCGAGCGGGACAAATGTAATATAGCAAGATATGGGGGTTAAACGGCCATAGCGGGAAGCGACTCGCTGCGGCCTCGGGGGGACGGGAATGGTGCAGAAATCAAATAGCAAGAATTGAAACGGCCATTGGGGAAGTGACTCGCCGCGGCCTCGAGAATATGAGCAGATAAGAATATAACAGAATATAAGGAGAATATAAAGAACGGGAATTTAAACGGCCATTGGGGAAGTGACTCGCCGCGGCCTCGAGAATATGAATAGATAAGAATATAACAAAATATAAAGAGAATATAAGAACAGAAATTTAAACGGCCATTGGGGAAGTGACTCGCCGCGGCCTCGAGAATGTGAGCAAATAAGAATATAACAGAATATAAAGAGAATATAAGAATGGGAATTTAAACGGCCATTGGGGAAGTGACTCGCTGCGGCCTCGAGAATATGAGCAGATAAGAATATAATAGAATATAAAGAGAATATAAGAACGGGAATTTAAACGGCCATTGGGGAAGTGACTCGCCGCAGCCTCGAGAACATGATGTGATCGCCAGGGGCGAAAAGACCCCAAAATAAAGAAAGTGATCGCGCCTACCTCAAGAGCGGGAGATGGCGGGTTGCTTCTTCCTCCCCCTTCGGCCGGCCGACGGAGAGGGCTTTCCTTGGGTACCCTTGCAAAGCAACGACAAACAAGTAACGAGTGGATTAGAAATATGAAGGTGTAGTATTCAAATCCTTGCGCTAAAAATAACGAAATGATGGCAAGACACACACCTGGTTGGTGTTATCTTTTAAACCCCTCTCGGACTCGAGTAGGAGGAAAATGAGATGATGGATGCAAGAAGTATATAAGAAGAGGCGCCCTTATGAAGGGGGATAGAGGATGCGAGATGATGAATATAAAAGAACTACGAAGAAAAGGAAAGGATTGGCTTATTGGATGTGCCGATGGTGAAATTCGGCGGAGCTCCGACAGCGTAGGGACGACGTGGAAGCGCGGTGGATGAAGACGACCTTCCTCTCGCAAGCGTGGGCACCCGAGAAGCCGGCGGAACCTCCACCTACAAAAGACCCCACGGGTTAGAAATGACTCCGATAGCCTATCGGATCTCTTAGAAGCTCCTCCAAAACTGAGGGGGTGGGCCTCTATTTATAGGGCTCCGGAGGGTGGAGGCGTCCTGGACTCTGGACACCTCCATCAGGGAAAAAAAAGATATTTTATTCTATTTTTATTCATTTTTTCCGAATATTTTCATGGAGACGTCCAGGGTCCTAGACGCCTCCATAAGTCCCACCGAACTCCATCGAAAGTCGCACGCGGTTTAACACAACGCGTGGTTTTGGAGCGGCGACCCATGATTTGGAAATGGGCGCGTCCAGCCGGTTGGACGTCTCCACAATTTGGATTCTTTCACACACGACAAACTGTCGATCGGTGGGCGGGGCCCCGTGAGTGAGTTGATGGAGGCGTCCAGGGGCCTGGACGCCTCTAAGAAAATATTTTTTGTTTTTTTGTTTTTTTTTATGCCAACTGGCATTTTATATTTTATATTTTTGTTTTCATGGAGGCATCCAGGGGCCTGGACGCCTCCATTAATATATATATTTTTTCATTTTTGTTGGTTTTGAAAAATAAATAAAAAATAATGGGGGCGTCCAGGAGCCTGGATGCCCCCGTGAAGACCCGCCTGGTTCCTCAGAAAAGGCATTAGCAGCCGCCCGGCAGACACCCTTCCTGGTTTCGGAACCTTCCGATGCGTCTGACTGGTGTTGATGCCGTCCGAATGCTGCGACGAGACGATTCCGGATGTCGAAAAAGGCAGAAGAAGACCCAAGAGAAGGAAGCACTCAAGTGATTCAAAATGCGAAAGCCGTCGCGGGGCATCGTATAGTAATATGAGACTTTCTCAGGAGACGTCAGGAATGGCGTGTCTACACCGAGGTCGTCTCGCATCCATCCGAGCTCCGAGCTGCCCGAGAGAGCCATTCTCCCACGACTGCGCAAAACTACTCCGCCAGGGAAACAGAAGCCAAGGAAAGAAGCGAACACGGCTGCTCCAGGATGAATTTGGACGTGATTTCATGGATGAAGTCTTCTCTTCCAATTCCCCTACCATCTCCAAGAAGTAAGGCTCCTTTTGGACTTCGGAGCACAAAGTTCTGAATTTTTCCCTCGGAGTGCGCAGGTCAGTCAATCCTGAGTCAGATCCAAACCCCCCTTACCTTTTTGGGTCTCGCGATCTACTCCGACCTACTCCGGCAACCCAGTGGGTCTCCGATTGAAGAGGAGCCGTCCACGGTCGTAACGGTTCTGGTCCCGCCACCATCAGCCTCTGGGAACGCTCGTGGCGGCCACATCTTCCAGCAGTGACAGTTCAGGGACTTCCAGAGTCAGAATCGACCAGCTCCGATCCTGACTTCGACTCGGCCACCGGAAGCATCAGGAAATTCCCCAATAATTTGAGCGTCATCCTGGGTCGGCTCAGAACATTTTGGCGCTGGTTTCGTCAACAACAGAGTTTGGGAGAGCCTGTGGCAGCACCGACAGCGCCTGCCTATCAAGCTGTTCCTAAGAGCTGGCAGAACCGACGGTCTTCTTCCACTTCGGCTTCTAGCGGAGTTTTCCCCACCCCTCCTGGCCGGCTGACCGCCCCTCCCTTTGTGGAGGTATATTTTGGTTGTAAAAATAATCCCCACCCCTAGTCCAACAACCTTGCAAGGGGCGTAGTGCAAGTAACTTGAATTTTCAGGTTGAAGCTTCATCAGCGCGATGTGCGGGTAAGCCCATGCTTCCTCACTCGCCCTCGTCTTCGACCGGGATCGGTGTCTTTACACCGATCAGGTGAGCCTCGGTTACCCCTTGCTAATCTTTCCCTTGCTAGTTTAGTATCGCCGCTAGTGCCGTCGGACGGCGAGTTGAGTGCCCGATCTCAAATTGCCATTATATGAGTGACTACCGCGGGTGAGTTGTGAGAGATCATTACATCCTACGCCCTCGGCGTGCCGGCCACCCGTGAGAGTGGGCATCCCTAGACCCTTGGGGGTTCAATCCCAAGCTAGCCAATCCCCGGAGCAGTGAGGTCCCGCCCCGGACCCTCACCACCATCATCGGGTTGCCTACGGGCACGAGTGTGTGCTTAGCGAGTGAGTCCGCTCGAGTGAAGCTACCGGTCCGCTGAATTGTGCTTGCTTGATAGGTCCAAGGGGCATTGGTCGAGTGGCTGCCACCCCCGAGGTGGTTTCACATCAAATTGGTATCAGAGCAAGTTCTAGACTTTTCACTACTAAGTCTTGTGCTAGGGCCATTGCATTTATTCCCCCGTTCATCATGGCCACTTCCTACTTAGTCTACTCACCACCCTTGGACATCATTCTAGATGAGGACATTACCTTTGACGGATCACGTTATAGTGATTATCTTAGGTGAGAGGCTACCATGAAAAAGTACTTTGAAAAGACTTGGGTATATGGAACCGCAAGAGTCCGTGTTGCCAAGGGGTGACTTCGGGGTCAAGCCAAGGAAAAATGGCGGAACATAGTGGACTTAAGGGATGTTAGGAGACAAGAACCCATTCACTCATGGGAAGAGATGAAGGTAGAACTTAGAAATATCTATGTCCCCAAGCATTGCCCCCCCCCCCCTCCTACTCAAAGACCCATAGCCCGAGGAGCACTACCACTTTTCCATTCTCGCCCGGCCAGTTCAAGGCCGCCATAAAGGCCCTCTACCTCTCCCAACCCCCACAACACCCACCACTTCCTACCCCAATCAACACCTCTACCCTTTACCACCCAACCTCCACCATTCAAACCAAATTGGCCCCCACCCTCACTCCTCCACAACCGTCCAATCCCAAGGGCAAGAGACCCGTAGCCAACCCGGTTCCCCCCGTAAAAACCACCACCAACCAACCCACACCCTCTCCCAATTGGCCTCCACCTCTCCACCATCCCCCATAAGGGACACTCGACCCAAGATCAACCAACCCATCTCTCCATCCCAACTCCAATCCTACCCCAACCTAGGCCTCCACTACTTCCCCTACCAATCCCTGATGCGGGACGAACACACGACCTGGGACTCTAGCTCGCGATCGCCCCTAAGCGAGAGAAGACGTGGACCGTGCGCGGTTGAGAAACCGGCAGTGAGCCTTGGGTATTAGCTTTCCGCGTTAACTCGGATCGAGTCACGGGATGGGTCACGCACTCACTCTCACAGCGGTGAATAAAGCATATATCAAGCTAGGAACATACACTCGCAGCGGCATATACGAATGAATACGAACTAAGCAAAGTGTAATAAAGAATGGGGGCGAGTTTACCTCCATGCTCCGAACGTGGGGAAGACGACCCCGGCCAGTTACGGTAACTCCCGGTAACAACGGTAAAAACTTAATTACAACAGTGAATTTTATTGCCCATTCTATGCAGAGAGGTAAATGGCTACAAGTGGGCCCGGGAGGATCGATCCTGGGTTGACGGGCAGCAATCTGGAGGTGCGTTCGGAGCGAACTCGGCCTACTGGTCCGACTCGGTCCTGCGCCGACTCGGTACTGCGTCGACTCGATTCTGACTCGCTGGACAGCAAGGCACGATTTCCAAAGGAACGTTACCTTCCTGAGATCTTCGGAAGGCGTCGCTTGGCTGGAACGTTGGCAGGACGTCCCTGGTCGACTCCTGGGTGTGGCGGCTCCTGAAGTTGATTTTTGATATTTGTTTGTGAATTTTTCCCGAACTGTAATTTCAGACCTGCACAGGGAACAGATCTGCATGCCTCGGCTGCTCGAATTAATTCTCTCAGATCTGAAATCAGATAGAGGCAAGACTAGTGGCGTTGGAAAGAGGACTCCAAGATCTACTAGATATAAATGTTGTAGGTCAATCCAACGAAGGGATGAGAAATGGGAGGCTCTGCAAGACTGTGTTTTTTCTGATCCGGACTGACAGACACACAGGACAGACTGTGTTTTCCCTAAAACTAAATTTTGATCGAAGGGAAAATGAATTTTCTAGACTCTATGAAAATTATGGTAGGCGGGGTATACGTGAGGAACACTTGATAATTTTTGGGGATTTTCTAGAAATTTCTAAGGGGGTAAGAAAAATACAAAAAGGTGACATTGTCCTGTAGATCTGCAGAATGACAAATTACAGGGGGGAAACAAGAAATATGGAAACAATACTAAACGATGTCCAAATGACACAAAAATCGAGCTAGAGGTTAAGGGAGACAGGTAGAACAAGCCCTCAAAGTTTGGGCTCGATCAGACAACAAGAACAAAATATAAAATTCTGGAGATGGGATTCTATCCTGATTTTGACAGAATTTCAGCGTTGTTGGCGGCGGGGCGACGGCGGTGCGATGGCGACGGCGGCAGAAATAGAACTCAGAGGATGAGAGGGGAAGGTAGAGAGGGTCTCACACCCTGGAATGCTGGAGGAAGAAGAGAGAAACCAGAGAGAGAGGGGAGAGGGGCGCACCCTCCTTGGAGGTTCCAACCAATTTCATAAAATTTTCACTTCATTAATTCTAGTAAAAATAGAAATACAAGCCATTTATAAGAAATGTAAAAAGAAACTAAATAACCCTAGATCTAGAATTGGGAGGGGTAAAAGAGGGAGTTCAAATGTTTTTATCCCATGTGGTTTGGAACCACATTATAATATCATTAAGGGGGGGCACCCCCTTGACCAAGTGGCTTCCATTTTGGACTTTTGAGTCCAATTGTCTTCCTTTGAAAGTCCAAGCATCTAGAAGGCCACCTAGGACTTTGACCAGCCCCACATGGACCCAAATGGTGCCACTTGGACCAATGAGGAAGGAGTGAGGGCTCCCTAGATGGACCTACTGACATTTTGCACAAAAATCCAAACAATCCTAGGGAATGACACATTGGCTTTAAAGCCTTACAATTGTAAACATACTTTCCCAAGGATATAAAAATAAACTAAAGGACACAAATGCAAATTAAAATGTTAGTGCTCTTGCTTTGATGTCCCCATCAATTCTCCCCGGGTGGGAAGAACTAGACCCCGTCGAGTAAGGGGTGCGGCTGCTCAAGTAGCTCTGGCGGATGCGTCACCGAACCTGGAAGCGCAGAGTACGCTCCACTCCAAGTAATCGACACCTGCTCATCCCATATAGATTCGATATGCACACGCTGCTGGGGAGTGAGGCTAGAGGTGGACACTCCAGGGTGGGGTCACTCTCAAAGGAGGGAGGCGGCCCAAAGACTCACTAGGAATCACCGCTTCTCCCTTATGTGACTAGATCCGATATGTTGAATTAGAACCGATCCCAAAGTCCGACAAGTCTCATACTCGAAAGGGACTAACAACGCAAGCGTACAAACCAACTCGACTCATTGTATGCACAGACACACGACTGACAAATGAAACAAAGACTCACAAAGACCCCAAACAAACCTACTGTTAGTTCGACCCGTACATGGGTGACGGCAGACCAGGACAACCGAATGTGTGCCATGCATGCATTTGACGTAACCGGAGGTTAACGTCATGGTGGACTCCTAGACATCCTACGATGCACCAATCATGGACATTAGACTTGGGGGTGGGAAGTCCAGGAGGGTCGGGTGGTTTAGGTGAACCGGGGAAACCAAAGTTTTCATTATCCCTAAATGATGGTTCGTACCTATTGCTATGTGGAGGTTGCTTGGCCCGAGTGGAAAAGGCGTGATAGTGAACTCCGCGGAAGAAGTGGAGTGAAGATGATAGCTCGGGGGGTTCACTAGTGAAGGGGTCAAAAGGGTCAAAGAAGGTATGACCCCATGAGATGGACTCCCATATGACACGGTCCCAATTGTGAAATTCTTGAAGGGGTGGGTGGTCACCTTCATCCGTCATGGTGAATGGGACGGTGGTCATGCAAAAAAAATAAGATTCCTCCCTTGGGCAAAAGGGTATGAAGTCCGGTTCGGCCGGCATAGGGAGGAATAGAAGAATCTCCGTGGTGACACAACCCACGGTGCACACGGAGGTAATGGATCCTTTGGCCGGGTGGGTGAAGCTACGACTAGTGGGTTGGTCGAAGCCTCGGGCCAATAAGTGCGTCAACTTCCATTGCCAACCTAAACCCAAATCAAGGTCACCCAATGTATCAACATGGTGACTAGACCGGAATGTCGTGTGGTAGGAGTTGACGGGCACTAGAGGTAAGGTGGGATCCATGGATGGGTAAGGAAGTGGGACCAAGCCATCTTTGAGCCAACTAAGAAGTGGCTCGGCTATAAAAAGTGTACCCGTTAGAAACACGGGTGGCTCAGGCTTTAGTGGCTCCAAACAAGAGGGTTTCGAATAAGGTTCGGAAGTAGAGGGTGGCAAAGGAGCACTCACGGGTGGTGAAGAGGCACGTGTCCTTTCTAACCAATCCGAAAACGTTTTCTCGATTTCATCAAAGGTGCGGGTTGGAGTAGGGACCTCGTGGTGGACTCGCTCCTCGTCTCTTGGCTCGGGTGTGGACCTAGGCTCGGCTAGAAGCGGGGCTTCCACTTGGTGGGAGGTGACTGGGCGGACCACTTAATTGGGGTTGCTTTGGAGGGCTTCGATGGGGGTGCAAGGGCGGGGTTGGTTGGAGGTGTGGCCCACTTGATTGAGGGTGAGTTGGTGGGGTTGGCTAGTGTTATGACCCCCGTGGTTGGAGGTAGGTGGGCGGGGAAGATAGACCCTCCTGAGCGCTCTCTTCATGTCCCACCATGACTCGATGGGCCCTTGTCTCCTAATCTGCCTCAAGCATTCAATGTCCCCCCACTTCTCGGCAGCCTCATGAAGCAGCCTATCCTTGGCAAAAGAGAATTCATGGGCCTCGGACATGATGTAATAAGCGAAGTATTTGTCCATGGCGGCTTCCCAATGTAGGTAGTCGCTCGGGACTTTGAAGACATAAAAGTCCGGGGCTTCGGGCCCAAGCCCATGAGGGTGCCAACGGTAATATCGCTTGGGCGACCGAGATTCCATTAGGAATGGGGAACTACAAGGCGGGAATGCCGACACACGGAGACAAGACACTAGACACGACCCTAAATGACAATGCAAGTTGGAATGCACTAACTAATGCACACTAAGGACCCTAGACTTAAACCAAGACTCGGTACGTGGAAGAGTTAATCGATCCGAAGATCACTCGCGCAAGTGTGCGGCCTTCCCGATAGGCGTAGCCTAACGTTCGAACAACACCTTTTTATATACCAAACAATGGTATGCGGATGCAACCTTAGACCGACTTAGACGATGACTAGACGTAAATGATACTTTTTTTTGTTTGGAGTTTTGCAAATGACTACCCTAGACTCAACCTGGCTCTGATACCAAATTGATGCGGGAGTGACACGCGACCTAGGACTCTAGCTCGCGATCGCCCCTAAGCGAGGGAAGACGTGGACCGTGCGCAGTTGAGAAACCGGCAGTGAGTCTTTGTATCGGCTTTCCACGTTAACTCGGATCAAGTCACGGGAGGGGTCACGCACTCACTCTCGCAACAGTGAATAAAGCATATATCAAGCTAGGAACCTACACTCGCAGCGGCATATACGAATGAATACAAACTAAGCAAAGTGCGATAAAGAATGGGGGCAAGTTTACCTCCACGCTCCGAGTGTGGGGAAGACGACCCCGGCCAGTTACTGTAACTCCCGGTAACAACGGTAAAAAATTAATTACAGCAGTGAATTTTATTGTCCATTCCATGCTGGGAGGTAAAGGGCTACAAGTGGGCCCGAGAGGACCGATCCTGGGTTGACGGGCAGCAATCTGGAGGTGTGTTCGGAGCGAACTCGGCCTGCTGGTCCGACTCGGTCCTACGCCGACTCGATTCTGACTCGCTGGACAGCAAGACACAGTTTTCAAAGTAACGTCACCTTCCTAAGATCTTCGAAAGGCGCCGCTTGGCTGGAACGTTGGCAGGACGTCCCTGGTCGACTCCTGGGAGTGGCGGCTCCTGAAGTTGATTTTTGATATTTATTTGTGAATTTTCCCGGACTGTAATTTCGGACCAGCACAGGGAACATATCTGCACTCCTCGACTGCTCGAATTAATTCTGTCAGATCTGAAATCAGATCGAGGCAAGACTGGTGGCGTTGGAAAGAGGACTTCCAGATATACGACATATTAATTTTGTAGGTCAATCCAACGAAGGGATGAGAAACGAGAGGCTCTGTAAGACTGTGTTTTTTCTGATCCGGACTAACAGACACACAGGACAGCATGTATTTTCTCTAAAACTAAATTTTGACCGAAGGGAAAATGAATTTTCTAGACTCCATGAAAATTATGGTGGAAGGGGCTATATGTGATAAACACTTGATAATATTTGGGGATTTATGAAAATTTCTAAGGGGGTGAGAAAAATATGAAAACGTGACACTATCATGTGGATCTGCAGAATGACAGATTACAGGGGGGAAACAAGAAATATGGAAAAAATACTAAACGATGTCCAAATGACACAAAAATTGAACTGGAGGTTAAGGGAGACAGGTAGAACAAGCCCTCAAAGTTTGGACTTTATCAGACAACAAGAATAAAAGATAAAATTCCGGAGATGAGGTTCTATCCTGATTTGGATAGAATTCCAGCGTTGATGGCGGCGGCGCGACGGCGGTGCGATGGCGGCGGCAGCAGAAATAGAACTCAGAGGATGAGAGGGGGAGGTAGAAAGGGTCTCACACCCTGGAATGTTGGAGGAAGAAGAGAGAAACCAGAGAGAGAGGGGAGAGGGGCGCACCCTCCTTGGAGGTTCCAACCAATTTCACAAAATTTTCAATTCATTAATTCTAGTAAAAATGGAAATACAAGCCATTTATAAGAAATGTAAAAAGACACAAAATAACCCTAGATCTAGAATTGTGAGGGGTAAAAGAGGGAGTTCAACTGTTTTTATCCCATGTGGTTTGGAACCACATTATAATATCATTAAGGGGGGCGCCCCCTTGACCAAGTGGCTTCCATTTTGGACGTTTTAGTCCAATTGTCTCCCTTTGAAAGTCCAAGCATCTAGAAGGCCACCTAGGACTTGACCAGCCCCACATGGAGCCAAATGGTGCCACTTGGACCAATGAGGAAGGAGTGAGGGCCCCCTAGCTGGACCTACTGACAATTTACACAAAAAACCCAAACAATCCTAGGGAATGACACATTGGCTTATAAAGCCTTACAATTGTAAACATACTTTCCCAAGGATATAAAAATAAACTAAAGGACACAAATGTAATTAAAATGTTAGTGCTCTTGCTTTGATGTCCCCATCAATCCCAAACCAAGTTTCCCTTTACCCTCCACCCCGGGGTGCACCATACACCAACCCTCATCACCCCACCCTCAAAAGACCCTTGCTAGTTGGCTAAAGGAGAACCCAATTAGAAATATCATGGCCCATGTTTACCCTCTCATAGAGCTAGACCTACCCATAGTACCCTTCCCCTCCTATCACACCACAATCCAATCATCTTACCAAGTGGAGACCTTAGGAGACCTTCTCAAGGGCTTAGCATGGCAATTGGAGTTGACTGACATATTGACCCCCATGACTGAACAACCTAGGTGCCTTGACCTCCTACACCTATGTGTCGGATCTATCACCTCAGTTTGCACTATTGGACGCTACACTAGCGACCTCCTTCTCTTTCTCCCCATGGAGGAGGAACCTATCTCGGTCCACTCCCCTCCCATTGAGATCCCAAGTGCTTTGATCGGCCAGACCACTAACAACCTTGGCCCAATCATCTCGGAGGAGGATGACCCACCTTTTGAGGATCTTGAGGACATAGGGCTTCTCTCCCTTGGTAACCCCTATCATGATCCCTTCGATCCCTTCCTATGGGAACTAGGATACCCATGTGACCCGGCCACCTTACCCACCACCCACCTTTTCCTACCACAACCCACCATGTTTAACCCAATCCACCCCTTCCTAAACTCGGGCCTCATATGGGAACGCATAACGAGGGAAGATCTTCACCTAGGGAACAAGAAAGTGCCTCTCTCCAAGATGTCCACCTTCCTAGATCTCTTCGACCCTTTTAAGTGGATGCTCAAAAGCCATCCCGCCACCCCACACATGGAAGTCATCATTGGAGTGGGAATGCATATGTCTTGGCACCTCCCACCACTTGGCATGAACACTATGTTGGGTCCATTCATTCACATCACCCACATATCAAGTAGGAAACATGAGTGGTCCATATTTGGACATAATGATTCTCCTTCATTCATCATGGGTCGTAGGAATGATAGGAGCATTCATGGATGTCAGGGTTCTCCGGCACTCATCACACCCACACATGAGAGGGACACCTATGGGTGCCCCGACCCTCCCACACCCTTCAAAGTCTCCATAGCACCTCTGCATGATTGGTCTAAATATGGTTGTCCTGGCCCCCGTTTGCATATCATACATTTCCCACTCACACCCCATCATATTACATGGCATGAGTATTTAAGCAAGCAACAAGCAACGAGCGGTGAGAATCACAAGGAACGGGCAAAAGCTCGCGAGCGCCACTTAGAATTCCAAGTTGGCAACTTGGCGATGGTGACTTTGAAGTGGCCCTACCTTAGAGACACCTCCAAATCGAGGGCAAGAGGACTTGGACCTTCCATGTTCTGAGTGACTTAGGCAACCTGGCTCACGGGTTTGACTTACCGAAGAGATTTTGGGATACACCCCACTTTTCGCGCGGCGGATCTAGCACCCTCTAAGGGCACCGCAGTGGAACCCAGTGAGCACCTTGAGCGTACTCCCACCTTTGAGAGTGATACCCTCAGAGAGCCTCCATATATCAGCCTGAGAGTCTGATGTGTGCACACAGAGGCAATACTAGGCAAGCAGGGTACCATCGCCAGCAAGAGGGTGTGCCCGAGCCACCTTGAGAGGCTAAAGAGTAGTCCCCCGGCTGAGGACATGAGGTTGAGTTTGGAGGTCGTGGCTCGCCCGGAGCTGCATTGGAGGAACTCTTCCCCGGCGGACCCATACTCGATGGATTCGAGTTCTTCGCACCCCGGGGGTATGATGGGGGCATCTCTCGCCCTTCACATTTTTTTCACAGCTCCGATTGCTCGCCGACATGGTTCCATTATGTCCGTCACACTTTTTTGAGTCAAGTCATGTAATTTTCATATTTTCTTTGAGTCATAACTATGTAATTTTCCTTTTATTTGTATAATTTATTTGAGTCCAGTACCTAGGTCATTGAGTCATTTACCTAAGTCAGATGTCATATGGTTAATTAGTCTGGTTTAATGGGCCCAATTAAGTTGGCTTGGCCCAGGGGCGCCCCCCTTAGGCAGATGAGTCATTGGGTCATTTGTTCAGGGGTATTCTGGTCATATGAATTATGTGAGTCTATAAATAGCCCCATCCCCTCTCTCATTTGTAACTCTTGATGTTCAATTGCAATAGAAATATTTCCATAAATTTAAGTGATTTTCTTGGAGTGAGAAGCTCCTCCCTCTCTCTGCCACTCCTCTGTGTCGAGGAATCCAATCCTTTGCTCTCCTTTCATCCTTTATCTTGACAAGCAAGGAATACAAAGCTACTCGCACTCCTCAAAGCTCGATGATCGAGATCACTTCGGGATGCTGGTTTCCACGCCATGGATTTGTAAAGGTATCTTTATTTTGAGCAAAGAAACATGCTTTCATTTCCATTATTTCTATTGTTTCTGCACATGGTTCTAATGCTATTCCTCAACATGGTTAAGTGACTTTTAGAAATTTGCTTAGTTCATTTAAAATGAGTTCGCTTCTGCAGCATCCTTAGACTGGTAATAGCTCCGCGTTGGGAGTCTAGTTCTTTCCCCGATCGTCGAGGGTGACCTTTGAGCATGTGTTTTTCACACACTTCACGACGAGCCATAACCAATTCCTTTGAGGCACACCGTTGCTGCTTTGGCCATACTTTGGGTATGCACAAAGGTCTTTTTCTCTTCTCTGCTCGACCAAGTGCAGGGGCAAAAGATGGATGAGATGACCAACCTATGCGCAATATGAGAGAGGTCTCAAATAGGGGCAGTCTTGACCCTCAAAAATGAGCGTTCCTGCAATATCTGGCCAATAAGGGCTACCAAAATGAGAAAATGAATCAATATGTAAAATTATGAATCAAAGGCATGGCAAGAGTGGCAGTACAGTTCCCCGCGGGACGTCATGAGCCCGGTCGCATGCGTGCCTGATAAATATGGGTCTAAAAATCAAAGACACAAAGCCCCGACGCAACAGACCTACTCTTTGAGGGGTAGTGCCCTAGAAGGAAGTCGAACCCTGATATCTCCCATCCTACATAAGGCTTGTCTCTAATTATTCTTCCACTTCTCCCTCTTAGGCTGGGTTGTATCCCGGGTATGGCCTTAGTAGGGGCACCGTTCTTTAGAGACAGTTGGTTGTGGTGAGCTACCATCACATGCACGCCCTGCTTAAGCGAAGCCTTTAATGAGAGGGGTAGGAACGACGACCTCTAGCCAGTAGTTTAATCCCGTCTTGGGTGCTGCAGATTGTTATTTCAAAAAATCCAAAAAAATGAGATATTGTCAAAAATTCAAAAAAATGAGATATTGTCAAAAATCTAAAAAATGAGATATTGTCAAAAAAAATCCATAAAAATGAAATACTATTCAAAATCCAAAAAAAATCATAAAATTACAAAAATCCAAAAAATGTGTCTTTTTGTTTTCTTTTTTCATATTTATTTTGAGAATAGATACGTAATTTGTTTGCTAAGTGTGCAGGTTGCAAGTACTCAGACATTCCTTGCTATATCTTTATTCTATCTGTCTCCTGTTCATCTTCTGATCTGTTCCCTTCTTCAACCATATCTCTCGATCTATTCTGAAGCTTGTGTCCTTCTCAGCTTTTGTTTGCAATGATCATATCTCCATGAGAGGGCTTTACCTCACGATTATGAACCTGACGGTTCTGCTTCATTCGGATCTTAGGTTTTGATTGAAGGGCGTATTTGTTTATGTCCTTTGTCCCGTCGTGTCCTTGTCTCGCCGTGTCTATGTCCCACCGTGTTGTCCCACACATGTTATTTTGTTCTTCACCACGTGTTGTTAGTTGTCTTACATATGTTGACAGCCGTCCCTCTATGTTCCGTGTGTTGTCCCAACCGTGTGATCCGTCATATTCTTATCCCAACCATGTGTTGTCCAGCCGATTGTTGTCATGTCACTCCATGTTCATGCATGTGTATTGTCTGTTTATGCCTTTGCTTATGTGCTTGTTCGTCTTGTTGTGTTGTTTCCATTTATCATATTATGTCATGTTGTTTGTCGTTCAGTTAATCGTTATGTTATCTTTATTATGTTTATCTTGATCGTCTTATACATAAAAATCCATAAAAAAAAATCAGAAAAAAGAAAATCTAAACTTTCACTCGCCGTTCCACCTGCACAGGTAAGTCAGGTATGGCCTTCTATACTTGTCCCCCTTATTACATTATTATATGGTACTATATTATATTATCTCGAGAACCAGTTGGTTATCTGTGTGTTCCAGGATCTGATATTCCCCTTCAACAAAAACGATAATGATCCAGGTTCACGTGTTTAATCTTCGGATAGGACGTTAGGTTGGGATGTCATGGGGAGGATGGTTCTATCCTACACGCTGTGCTTGCGGATGGTGTCTTGACTCTGATTTTCCCAGCTTAGAAATATTATTCTCGAGTATTTTATATTTTAATCTTTCTTCGCATTTGGTTTAACGATTTATTTTATTTTAGCCAAGCATGCATCATACACATCTTTTTGAGCTTTCATGCCCCATGGTTTGCTTGAAGAATGTCCCGTCAGTGATGGTTAGCTGTGCGTTCAGTGTTTGAGTAAGAGGAACTAATTCCACTCCGAGTTGGAAGGTTCACTTTGGTCGATTCGCTTGATTTGGTTGATTGAGAGGTCCCCGTCTGGAGCTTTAGCCTGTTTCCTTTATTTTTGCTGCCTGTTTTGCCCTCTTCATTGGACCGCGGGATTGTGTCCCCCATGAGGTTGGTCTTGTCGATTTATTTCGTTTTAGTTTAGTTCCTCCAGACTGGTGTCGCTTTTGGTTTTATCATTCCTTGTGTTTGGTTCAGAGTTTTCCGGAAGATTCTTATCGCTTGTTGGTAAAAACGGGTGTCGTTTTACCTTAACGCCCGCTTTTCCAGTCCTCTCCGCTGCATTTCCGCTCCATCTCCATGTTCCATGTCACTTCCACTTCACCTCCGCTCGCTCACCTGCAAAGAGGACGTTAAGGAGGGGCATCTGTTGACACCCATTTTTTTTACCGATAAGTTGAGTCATTCCTCGTACTCCCATTTATTGATGCCTCGAGTTGTCCATCACTTGTTGGGGCTATCTTCAGGCATGTTTTGGACCAATTTTATGGGTAGCCTCCCTCCTTGGTTAGGTCCGAGTGGATTTCAGGCTTAATGGGCCTTGGTTTCGGTTGATTGGGCTTTTCCATGAGTTACAAATACCCAAATGCATGTACGGTTCATCTAGGGCCGCTCAACCAATGTGCGGTTGTCCATGACCCGTCCATATATTTTGGAGTAATTTGGTTAATTTTATGAATTTCCACCGACAAGCATTTATGCGGTCCTATTCTGCCCGTTCAACTTAATAGACGGACTAGTTGTGACCGCTCATCTCTCAGAGTCCTGCGCTCGATGGTTTTCTCAGATAATTATCCAATTAATCTATTTATCACCGACAGACCTAAAACGGCTTGTCTTTGGCCTCTCTACGTTTGAACGGTCGCATATGAGCCGTTCATCTCTGAGAGTCCAACGGCGAAGGTTTCGGTCAGTTCGATGGATAATTTGGGTTATTTCTGATTTATTTTGAATTTCCAACGACAGGCTTGGACGGCCCGTACATGATCGCCCATCCAGTGGGGCGGTCTATCGTAAGACCGTTCATCCCTTCAATTCCTGAATTTCAACAAGCTTTTCTCTCTCTATCCGTGATTTTATCCTAACTTCTTTCATCATTTTTTTCGCGGATAATCCACCATTTTAAGTGCCGTTTTGACTGGATAAAAGATAATTGATTTATCTACGATTTTCCTTTGATTATCTCGACCTGAAAATGACTCTAAACCCTAATTTCGGGGCTGACTTTCTAGGCTCTATAAATAGACCCTAAAGGCTACCTTTGAAAAGGGGGGAGATTTTGGTCGACGGCGAAGCCCTGCCGCATTCTTGAGCGACGTAGCACCAAGGAGGGAGGCTTTCTACGTCCATACAAGCCTCCGGTTCAGAGAGTAGTCGAGTTTTGAGTCTTTTGTGTTTGATAGGTTTCGTCACCTTTTTCATTGCATGCATTACTTTCACAACTTTCTCCCCACGTTCTTCTTCATTCTCATTGCCATGCACACATCCACCTGCGTTTTTGACACCCTAGGGGTTTAAAATCCCCCAGGTATCCCCCTTTCAACTTAGTCACGTTCATTCCTCATTATTTTGACATATACTACACCATTCAGTTCTAATCTAGGTTGTTTCTTTGTTTCTTTACGTTGTTTTGCAGGTCAGCACTTCCTAGCACGAGGCCCATCCCCTCTGGCCGGCTGGAGAGGGTGGAGGTTGGACCCCTTTGCGACTTCTGGCTTGGTGGTCTCAAGCGGTTCTCTTCTGTCCATGCAAGGAGACGTGCGGTGCATCTTCGGCCGTTCTTCTTCATCCGGCGGTCGTTATAGAGCCGTTCAACATCCAGGAGTGCTTCATCCCGTACCTTTTGCAGCACCCTTAGGCGGTCTATCGTAAGACCGTGCGTCCTGTAGGCGGTTCTCCATCAACCGCTCATCTTACTAGTGCTGCAGCCAGGCGAGTGTCTCTCCCTCTTTCCAAGGCACGGCGTGTCCATCACGTTCGGTGCTTTGGTGGCGATCACGGTTTGTTATACTTCCCCTTTTCCTTCCGTCTTCATTTGTTCCTCATGTGGAGGTGGTAGAATAGACATTGGGAAGACATTTGGAAAAGGAACGGATTCGAGAGGGGAAAATATATCTACACCCGCCTGGCCGACTGACCGCCCCTCCCTGCGTGGAGGTACATTTTGGTTGTAAAACTAATCCCCACCCCTAGTCCAACCCCCTTGCAAGGGGCGTAGTGCAAGTAACTTGAATTTTCAGGTTGAAGCTTCATCGGCACGGCGTGCGGGTAAGCCCACGCTTCCTCGCTCACCCTCGTCTCCAACTGGGATCTGTGTCTTCACACCGATCAGGTGAGCCCTGTTTACCCCTTGCTGATCTTTCCCTTGCTGGTTTAGTATCGCTGCTAGTGCCATCGGATGGCGAGTTGAGTGCCCGATCTCAAATTGCCATTATATGAGTGACTACCGCGGGTGAGTTGTGAGAGAGATCATTACATCCCACGACCTCGGCATGTTGGCTGCCCGTGAGAGTGGGCATCCCTGGACCCTTGGGGGTTCAATCCCAAGCTATCCAATCCCCGGAGCAGCGAGGTCCCGCCCCGGACCCTCACCACCATCATCGGGTTACCTATGGGCACGAGTGTGCGCTTAGCAGGTGAGTCCGCTCGAGTGAAGCTACCGGTCCACTGAATTGTGCTTGCTTGATAGGTCCAAGGGGCATTGGTCGAGTGGCTGTCACCCCCAAGGTGGTTTCACATCACCTACGATCTGTTCTTTAGTGTGCCTCAATATAGCTCATATTCAGTCACCAAGTACTTGACCTTGTGCCTGACGTTCAGTTAAAGTCAATCGGTTTCAATTCCGCATAGTTTACTGATTGTAGCTTCAACTTTAAATTGGGCAGAATTTCTAAAGGGGATTCATTCAACCCCCCCTCTGAATCCGTGTGTGCACCATTGCACCTAGTCCTCATAGACTAACACAGCATTCCCAACTGGATCTACTTGTTCATTTAGTAGGGTGCTGGGTACATTCATTACCCCTGTCATGTTGCTGGTGAGGATTTACATTCCTCTTTTGTGCTTTGATGTGAAACCACCTTGGGGATGATAGTCACTAGGCCAATGATCCTTGGACCTATGACTCGCAAGCAATCCAACATACCCGGTGATATCACTTAAGCGGACTCACCCGCGTAACACACACATGTGCCCATGGGCAATCCGGTGATGATGGAGAGGGTCCGGGGCGGGACCTTGATGCTCCGGGGGATTTGGGAAGCTTGAGGCTGAACCCCTAAGGGCCTGGGATGCCCAATTTCACGGGCGGCCAGCACGCCAAGGGCGTGGGCTGTAGGGTCTCTCTCACAACTTACTCCGCGGTGGTCGCTCAATTTGATGATAATTTGGGACCGGGCACTCTCTCACCGTCCGACGGAGCTAAGAAGCAATACTAATTAAGCAAGATAATCCAGCAAAGAAAGGGGGCCATAAGCTCACCTGATCAGCGTGAAGACGCCGATCCCGACCGGAGACGATGGCGAGCGGGGAGGCATGGGTATGCACCCGCACGCCGCGCCAATGTAGCTTCGGATGACGACCTGCTAGTACAATCACTACGCCCTCGTAGAGGGGTTGGACTAGGGGTGGGGGACTGTAGGATTACACTCAAACACTACCTCCACGCAGGGAGGGGCTGTAAGCCGGCCAGGCGGGGTGGGGAAGCTAAGTTAGAAATCGAATTGCTGAGCTCCTCGGTTCTGCCAGTTTTAGGAACGGCTTGATAGACAGTCGATGACGGCACCGCTACTGGCTCTCCCGAACTCCGTTGCTGATGAAACCAGTGCCAAAACCTCCTGGGTTGGCCCAGGAGGACGTCAGAATTATTGGATAATTTCTTGACGTCGTCGGTGGCTAGGGTAGGGTCTGGAACAGGACTATTTGGTGCTGGTTCTGGTTGCTCTCAGGCCAGTGCTGCTGGAAGATGAAGGCGGCACGAACATTCCCGGACTCCGAATAATGCGAGATCAGAACCTATGCAACCGTGGATGAGTCCTCTTTGAGCAGGGACCAACGGGACCATCGTCTGAATTCGGAGCTGACCGCGAAGACCATAACAGTGGAGGGGTGTCGGAACTAGCTCAGGGGAACTAACCTGGCGCACCGTGGGGAGAAAATCCGGAACTCTTGACTCCGGGGTCCAAAATTAGTTCTGCTTCTTGGAGATGACAGAGGACTCGAAGGGGAAGCCCTCAGCCATGTTTCATGCCAGGAAACGCAAGGGGGTGTCCGGTGGAGCCTCTACACCGAGCCTCTAGTTGTCTGCCTGGGAGAAATTGTGCAGGTCGCCGAGAATTGCTCCTATGTACAGCTCCGGGATCAGTAGAAGGCAGGATTGCCCTTGTTGCGAAGCTGACTGGACGATGATTCCAACGGTATATGGTATGCCTCCTGAAGCCTCACAATGACGCTATGGCCGCTGCTGCAAGATGCTAGTACACTGCTGCCTACGAACTGGGATGAACAGGGTGGTGATAGGTGATGGGAAATGGGGTAGATGGGATTGGAAATGGGGTGGATGGGTGTGGGGGCAACCCCTAGCTGTGAGGGGGACTGGGAGGGGGCAAACCAAGGTGAGAGAGGGGGAGAATGGGGACAAGAAGGGGGTCTAGAAGGAGGAGGGAGGGAGAGTTGCAAATTTGGGTTCGGAGGGAGAGAGGGAAGGAGAGGGGGCACATCCAAATGGGAGGGAGATTTGAATTTTGGCCTAGGGTGAATCTCCTTAAGCCTTGGGGAGGTAGAGCGGTGCTTGGGGAAGGGAAATGGGTAGTTGGGGGTTGGATGGTGGAGCAAGGATTGGTGGATTGCACCTTGGGGTTGGGGGGAATTGAATGAGTGTATGGGGAAGGGGGGATATTAATGAAGAGTGAATGGAGGAGAGAGGAGGGGGAAATTTGAATTTTGGGTGGGGAGGAGAGAGAATGGGGGAGAGGGGGAGCTTCTCACTCCAAAGAAACACTCAAATTTTTGAAATTCACTCAAATTTTCATTGATCATCAAAGGTTACAAATGAGAGAGGGGAGGGGGCTATTTATAGACTCCATACTTTTCCTAGGACCAAATTGACCCTTACCAAACAACTAATGACCAAAGCAGTCCAAGGGTGGGCGCCCCTCGGCCTATCCCACTGAATTGGGCCCATTAACCAACTTAATCAACCTAATGACATTCAACTTAGGTAAATGACGCTCAAACCTAGGTACCAGACTCAAATAAAGGAAAATTTACATAGTTTATGACTCAAATAAGATATAAAAATTACATGACTAGACTCAGAAAAATATGACAAACACAATGACGCATGCCGATGAACAATCCGAGCCTTGAAAATGTAGAGGGGCAAGGGATGCCCCCATCATACCCCCGGGGTGGGAAAAACTGGACCCCGTCGAGTATGGGTCCACCGGGGAAGTAGTACACCGAATGCAGCTCCGGGCAAGCCACGATCTCCAAACTCAACTCCGCGTCCCTAGTCCAGGGATGGCTCTTCAGCCTCTCAAAGTAACTCGAGCACACCCTCTTGCCGGCGATGGTACCCTGCTTGCCTAGTATTGCCTCCGTGTGCTCACGTCGGGCTCTCAAGCTGATTGGTGGAGGCTCTCCGAAGGTGTCACTCTTAAAGGTAGGTAGAGGCTCGAGGCGCTCACTAGGATCCACCGCGGTGCCCATATAGGGTGTCGGCTCCGCCACGTGGGAGATGGGGTGAATCCCGAAACCCATCGGTAAGTCCAACCCGTAAGCCAGGTTGCCAAAGCCACTCAAAACATGGTAAGGTCCAAGTCCTCGTGCCCTCAAATTGGAGGTGACCCTAGGGTGGAGCCACTCCAAAGTCATCATCGCCAAGTTACCAACTTGGAATTCCAAGTGGCGCTTGCGAGCTTTTGCCCGCTTCTTGTGATTCTCACCGCTCGTTGCTTGTTGCTTGCTTAAATACTCATGCCATGTACTACGATGCGGTGTGAGTGGGAAATATATAATATGCAAAGGGGGGCCAGGACAACCATATTTAGACCAATCATGCAGAGATGCCATGGAGACTTTGAAGGGTGTGGGAGGGTCGGGGCATCCATAGGTGTCCCTCTCATGCGTGGGGGTGATGAGTGCCGGAGGACCCGGACATCCATGAATGCTCCTAACATGCTTAAGACCCATGATGAATGAAGGGGGGGCCATTACATCCGAATATGGACCACTCATGCTTTCTACTTGACATGTGGGTGACATGAACGAGTGGACCCAATGTACTAATCCTGCCAAGCGGTGTGATGTGCCAAGACGTATGAATTCCTTCTCCAAAGATGACTTCCATGTGCGGGGTTGTGGGATGACCTTTGAGATTCCACTCAAAAGGGTCGAAGGGGTCTTGGAAGGTGGATAGCAGGAGTGGGGCACTACCTCATTACCTAGGGATATGTGGTCCAAGGTCATGGCTCCCATGGTATAACCCGTGTCTAGGAAGGGGTAGACTTGGTCTAACATGGTGGGTTGGGGCAGGGAAAGGTGGGTGGTGAGTAAGGTGGGTTGGTCATACGAGCATAGGAAAGGGTCGAAGGGTTCATGGTAAGGGCTTCCTAGGGAAGGGAACTCCATGTCCTCAAAGTCCTCACAAGGTGGTGAGTCCCAAGTAGTTGGTCCAAGGTCTCTAGTGGGTTGACCGTTCAAGGTACTTGGGATCTCAAGGGGTGGGGAGTAGATAGGGATGGGTTCTTCCTCCAAGGGGAGAAATAGGAGGATCTCACTAGTACAATGCCAACTTGTGCAAATGGAGGTGATGGAACCGATGGATGGGTGGACAAAGTTGACGGTGCTAGGCTCCAATGGTCCCATGGCTAGTAGGCAGGTTAAGTGGGCTTGCCAATGTAGGCAATCCACAAGGTCTCCCAAGTCTTCCACAAAGTAGAAGTTTTGATAAGTGACATGGGGAGGCCGGGTGGGCACAATTTGGGCTTGATATCCCAAGGGTGAGAGGTAGGGTGGTGAGCTAGGAATGGTGGGGCCTCGTTTGAGCCATTGGAGTATGGACTCATTCATGGTGAGGGTGTGCGGCTCATGAGGACCCGGACTAGGAGAGGTGGGTGGAAGTGGGCGGTCTAGGATTTTCTCTACGGTGGGAGGTGGATCCGGATTGGCATCCATCTCCACTTGGGTGTGTGTGTGGGCCACAACTTCCAAGGATAATGGGGTAGGAAGGCCTATGGTGGGTGGGGTGGTAATGGTCGACGTATGGTGCACTCGGGGTGGTGAACAAGGACAGACTTGGGTTGGGCTTGGTAGGGGAAGTTCTTGGGTTGGAGTTGGGGTCGGGGGTGGAAGATCGGTTGGTTGAAGAGGTTTGGATTGGGGTGCATAAATCTTTCTAATATTGGCCCTCATTTCAACCCAAGATTCGATGGGTGCTTCCCCTTTTGCTTCTCTCAAATTTACAATGTTCACCCATTCTTTCCTAACTTGGCGCCAAAGCAAACTCTTGGCATAGTTGACTTGCATCGGTCCTAACAGAGTGAACCTCGCAAAATGTCAGTCTATGGAGCTCTCCCATTCTAGATATATACTAGGGTGGGATCCATCAAACACAAAAGCCGCTAATGGGTCTAAGGATGACAAATAGGTTAAGTAGAAAGTGGTCATGATGAACGGGTGATGAATGCAATGGCCCTAGGACAAGACTTAGTAGAGACAAGTCTAGAACTTGCTCTGATACCACTTTGATGTGACACCACCTTGGGGGTGATAGCCACAAGACCAATGATCCTTGGACCTATGACTCGTAGCAATCCAACATACCCGATGATATCACTTAAGCGGACTCACCAGCGTAACACATACATGTGCCAGTGGGCAACCCGGTGATGATGGAGAGGGTCCGGGGCGGGACCTTGATGCTCCGGGGGATTTGGCAAGTTTGATTGCCCAATTTCACGGGTGGCCAGTATGCCAAGGGCGTGGGTTGTAGGGTCTCTCTCACAACTCGCTCCGCAGTGGTCGCTCAATTTGATGACAATTTGGGACCGGGCACTCTCTCACCGTCCGACGGAGGTAAGAAGCAATACTAATTAAGCAAGATAATCCAGCAAAGAAAGGGGCCCAGAAGCTCACCTTATCAGCGTGAAGACGCTGATCCCGGTCGGAGACGATGGCGAGCGGGGAGGCGTGGGTATGCACCCGCACGCCGCGCCGATGTAGCTTCGGATGACGACCTACTAGTATAATCACTGCGCCCTCGCAGAGGGGTTGGACTAGGGGTGGGAGATTGTAGGATTACACTCAAACACTATCTCCACGTAGGGAGGGGCTGTAAGCCGGCCAGGCGGGGTGGGGAAGCTAAGTTAGAAACCAAATTGTTGAGCTCCCCGGTTCTGCCAGCTTCAGGAACAGCTTGATAGACAGTCGATGACGACACCGCTACTGGCTCTCCCGAACTCCGTTGTTGACGAAACTAGCGCCAAAACCTCCTAGGTTGGCCCAGGAGGACGTCAGAATTATTGGAGAATTTGTTGACATCATCGGTGGCTGGGGCAGGGTCTGGAACAGGACTGTTCGATGCTGGTTCTAGTTGCTCTTAGTCTACTACTGCTGGAAGATGAAGGCGGCACGAACACTCTCGGACTCCAAATAATGCGGGATTAGAATCTTTGTAACCGTGGATGAGTCCTCTTCGAGCCGGGATCAACGATACTATCGTCTGAAGTCGGAGCTGACCGCGAAGACCAGAACTGTGGAGGGGTGTCGGAACTGGCTCAGGGGAACTGACCTGGCGCACCGTGGGGATAAAATCTGAAACTCTTGACTCCGGGGTCCAAAATTAGTTCTGCTTCTTGGATATGACATAGGACTTGAAGGGGAAGCCCTCAGCCAAGTTTCACGCTAGGAAATGCAAGGGGGTGTCAGGGGGAGCTTCTGCACCAAGCCTCTGGTTGTCTGCCTGGGAGAAACTATGCATGTCACCGAGAATCGCTCCTCTGGATAGCTCCGGGATCAGAAGAAGGCAGGACTGCCCTCGTTGCAAAGCTGACTGGATGACAATTCCAACAGTATATGGTAAGCCTCCTGAAGCCTCACGATGACACCGTGGCCACTGCTGCAAGATGCTGGTACACTACTGCCTACGAACTAGGATGAACAGGGTGGTGATAAGTGATGGGAAATGGGGTAGATGGGATGAGAAATGGGGTGGATGGGTGTGGGGGCAACCCCAAGCTGTGAGGGGGACTGGGAGGGGGCAAGCCAAGGTGAGGGAGGGGGAGAATGGGGACTGGAAGGGGGTCTAATAGGTGGAGGGAGGGAGAGTTGCGAATTTCGGTTGGGAGGGAGAGAGGGGGCACAGCCAAATGGGAGGGAGATTTGAAGTTTGGCCTAGGGTGAATCTCTTTCAGCCTTGAGGAGGTGGAGAGGTGCTTGGGGAAAGGAAATGGGTAGTTGGGGGTTGGATGGTGGAGCAAGGATTGGTGAATTCCACCTTGGGGTTGGGGGGGAATTGAATGAGTGTATGGGGAAGGGGAGATAGTAATGAAGAGTGAATGGAGGAGAGAGGAGGGGGAAATTTGAATTTTGGGAGGGGAGGAGAGAGAATGGGGGAGAGGGGGAGCTTCTCACTCCAAAGAAACACTCAAATTTCTGGAATTCACTCAAATTTTCATTGATCATCAAAGGTTATAAATGAGAGAGGGGAGGGGGCTATTTATAGACTCCATACTTTTCCTAGGACCAAATTGACCCTGACTAAACAACTAATGACCAAAGCAGTCCGAGGGAGGGCGCCCCTGGGCCTAGCCCACTGAATTGGGCCATTAACCAACCTAATCAACCTAATGACATTCAACTCAGGTAAATGACTCTCAAACTTAGGTACCAGACTCAAATAAAGAGAAAATTACATAGTTTATGACTCAAATAAGATATAAAAATTATATGACTAGACTCAGAAAAATATGACAAACACAATGACGCATGCCAACGAACAATCTGAGCCTTGAAAATGTGGAGGGGCAAGGGATGCCCCCATCATGCTTTCTAACTCCCCTTCGGGCCTGACCGGGAGAGGTTAGCCTTCCAAATATTGCAATTCTTTCAATTCTTTATGTTGTGGGGGCATTTCAAAGTTTCTGGCCCCAGCATGCTTCTCATCTTCATCTGCACCGATGGGTGATGATTCATCTTTTTCTTCTTTTTCGGCCTTGATGACATGAAGCAATCTTTGCTGGCCCAGGGAGGGGTTCCTGAAGTTACATAAATATTCCCGGACCATCGCTATCATATCTTCGTGCCTGTGCTCTGTAGAGATGGTAGGAGGTAGCATCCAACCTAGGGCAGATGGCATGTAGGACAGTCGCGTCAAACAGGCAACTTGATTAGAGTTTCTTGAATGTTTGAGGATATCGGCCTGTCTTGCATAGGCCTTGGAGGTGGATGGAGCTTCCTCTGTAGGTATATTCTTCTTGCCCCCTATCTTGGGAACTTTGACAGAATTATCGATGCTTTGTGAAGCTGGTGCAAGGCCCTGAGTCCTCTTGGGAATCCAAATTTGCTTGAACTTTGGCAATTTGGGGGTTAGCTTCCCTTGCTTATTATTTTCAAAGTTTGCCTTTCGACTTTCTAATACTTGGAAGGCGTTGTGGGTGGGCACGATAGGTATGAACTGATCCGGCATGACTTCGGCGCTGCGGCCATTGAAGTAGACCCAGACATCCCCACCATTATGGATTTTTCGGAGATTGAGAGTCGACCCTCGGGAGCAACATAGACTCTTCTTCAATGATTCTTCTTCTTCCCCCTAGACGCCTTGTCACTGACGGGGATGGCATGATAGTCCACGTGGTGGACAAAGCATGTAATAGTGCGGCGAGATGGAGTGGCATTCCTGGTGCAACTCACCTTTGTAGGGGCTACAACCTTGGCCGCAATAATCTTATCAGCTTCCTCTTCCTCGATCCTCAGCAGACCGACGAAGGTGACTCCAAGAAAATTGGGGAACCCTACAACAGGTCGCAGAGTTCCGAACATGGTGGGCAATGCCAAGTACCCATGTTATGCGTGAGCAGCGACCACTTGAGGGCCGAAGGTGAGTCCAACAAGTCCGCAAGTCATCACTTCCTATAGAATAAAACAAGCAAACAATTAGTATTTTTTGGGGAAGGCCCCAGAGCCTTCTGCTTTGGCTAAAAGATGAAGGGAGACTCAGTCCCACAGGGCATGCCAACTTTGTGGGGATGAAAAATCTCTCATTTGATTTATTTTATTTGATTTATTTGTTCATTTTATTAACGTGGGACGTGCAAGCCACTTTCTTGACAAAATTTATTGTGCGCTCGTCTGACCAGTCAGACAATGGTAGGTGGTCGTGTCGGGACTAGAAGTCCGCCATACCATAAAGGCTATGGTGTTAATTACATCCTCTAGAAAGAAGGACAACCCTTGATTAATCGTCAAAGTAGAAGGGCCCTCGGGGCCAAAGAAAATGTGTGAAAGTAATGCTCATTTTATGACATGAAAGCGGGATTAAATCGTGCATGCCAGTAGACAATATGGTTATATTTATTCTATTTAATCGGTTCTTGGTATGAGGCGGAGGACTGGGGTTCAAAACCCAACTCACGGTTTGTGATAGCTTCTAACCAGGCCTAACCTGACTTTCGACTAGTCACCATTTGATATACCAGAGAGCCGAGCAGGTGTGAGTGCTCATGCATGGGTTCATGCAAACGAATACGGAACGTGAAGTAGTTTATTATTATTATTATATTATTTTTTATTTAAGGATTAAGAGTAAATTTGGCTTTGATGTTATTTAATTATTTTATTTAATCATTTATTTATTTATTTATTCAACATACTCGACAAAAATTTCGGCAGCACCTCCCCTGTCCCGAAGAGTATCGAGGAGGGTATAAGAGACTTGTCCACGAAGAGTCGAGACGAGCTCCAGAAAGACGGTCATGCCTAGACGGCACTCCTGTACCTCATGATAGGTGGGGGAGCCTGAGGGCTAGCCCTCTAGGAAATCCCAATCACCTTGGAGGTCATCGACCGATGCTTGCCATTTTATTTGTTGAATCGCCTTTATTATTGCAACACATGCATATAGGTTTATGAAAACTAGCATGACTACGCTCCGACGGTTTCGTGTGTCATCGGGACTATGTATGTCGGGAAATGGCACTTGTTCATTCATTTATTCTCTTTATAGAGTACCTTGCCCTCATAATTCACCATGAGTAGTTGTGAGGCCGTTTCCCCACAAGAGGTGAAAATTGAGCGAAAAGCCGAGGAAAACCCGATGCGGAGTAGGGAACAAAACTCCGATTTCCAAGAGAATTTCGACAGCATCTCCCCCTACCCCATAATATGTTGGGGGAGAGTATAAGAGACCCGTCATCAGAAGGCTGAGACGGACTCCAGAAAGATAGACGGACATATCAAAATGATAGTATGGACCCAATAGTTTGTGGTGAATGCTTTGTCAATTACTTTTGACCCATTCTTGGCACCACAGGGTGTACACACTGGCTTTAAGGAAAGCCGGCACAACCATGGGCCGAAGGGCCTGAAAGGATCGGGGCACCGTTTGCCTTTAAGGCAGTCAATGTTCTATTTCCCCGGTGGGATCATCGAAGCTCACGTTATAATGTATAATGAAGCCCCATGATTCAGTGGGATGATTGGAAGATCCGGATAGGCATGACATGACACAGCCTCCCGATTTAACTCTGGCGGCATCTCCCCTTATCTCGGGATATGCCAAGAGCTGTATAGGATACCTGTCCACGGAGAGCCGAGACGGGGTCCGTAATACATGGCCATACCGAAGCCCAGGAGCCACAAGGGTGAGAGCCATGGGACACTGTTCACCGTCGAGGTGATTTATTCATTATTCCCCTAATGAGGCCATCGGAGTGCACGGCATAATAGATAGCGGATCCCCGTGACTCATTGGGGTGGTTGAAAAGTGCGATGCGATATTATAAAATAACCCCCTGAATTAATTCCGACAGCATCTCCCCTTATCTCGGGATATGCCAAGGGTTGTATAGGATATCCGTCCACGGAGAATCGAGACAGGGTTCGTAACAAACGGTCATATTGAAGCCCGAGAGCCGAGAGGGCCGGGGGATGGGGCACTATTTGCCATAAGGCGGTTTGTTCATTATTCCCCTAATGAGGCCATCGGAGAGCACGCCATGGTAGACGACGGATCCCCGTGACTCGGTGGGGTAGTCGAAAAGCTCAAAAAATAAAACATAATGTAGGGGTAATGACCCCGTTAATGTAGCTCCTCCGATTGTTCCAGCATCAGATTTAACCCCTGACGGTCATAAGGACAGTTGAAGAAATAGAGTAGTAGGCAGACATATGGTAGTAGGAATGGGCTGCATGCAACATTACGTATATTCACATATAGGTGAACCGGCGGCTAGGTTGAAAGGACTTGATCTGGCGGCAGAAGGCATACGGCGGCTGAAAGAGGTAGCTCAAATGGTTGGCCCATGAAAATGCATGTCTTTATTCATATATATGTATATACATAATTAAATATGTGAACCAACGGCTGATGAGTTTTAGGGAATCTAGTGGCTTGTTTATGCATGGGTACGTGGGTTTCATGCACACGTTATTTAATTCATTTAGCCATGAATGATTGTTTGAATACACTGTGGAGCTGGCTGACAACCAATTTCTACCCATAGATATATATATATATATATATATGCTGGTATATGTGTAACCAGACGGGTTAGTGGCTGAATTAACTTGGGTGGTCCCCCTGTACATGTATCGCGGCTGGGTGTGGGGGCCATGCACGAATCCGCTAAGTTTAGATGCACATTCCTATTTATTCACATAAGTGGTAGAATGGACATGGGCTTTGCATGACCTGATGGCTTGTATATACAGGGATTACTCATATGCATGAGGAGCACGTGAGCTTGTGACTGGGTTGGGTATTGGGTCAGCGGCCAGTGCATGGTATTTACATGGCCATTTTGTTGATCCGGCGGCTGGGCTCATATAGGTGATCCAGCGGCATGTGTATAGTGAGTGGGTGGCGACAGCAGTTCACACATATGCATATATGTATGCAGTGGCTGAGGTGCGACATGTAATGCAAGAATGAGGGTCAACGTGTCGAAAAGCGGCTGAGAAAAGCTAATATGGCGGCCATGCACTGGAATGGCGGCAAGGAGCAGATGCCATGTGATCCGGCGGCTGGGAAAGCTGATGGGGTGTTTGATATGGCAGCAACGCACTGAGATGGAGGCCAAAAATGCGGGATACGTGATACGGTGGCTGGGAAGGTGGGAATACATATAATTCGGTGGCCAGACGGGACATGGCGGCTAGGGGGTTGATCTGGCAGCTAATGCACTGTAGCTACAATGCTTTGGGAGAGGGAGACGACGGCCAAAAAGGAAGCTTGTGAGAGTGAGACAGCGGGCTATAGTAGGCCAGCCGTCGTATCATTTCTCCAACGCCGTGAAAACAGAGTAAAATGCCGGCAGACAGGGATCGGAACGAGGTGATTTTAACAACAATAAACCTTGTTAAATCGTTCAATTGAAGGACCCAAAAGTCGCACATGCACATCACGTGTGAATCCTTGGCTTTAAACAGGGCAGTGCATTGTGAAACAGAGCATTGGATGGCTGGGGAAGAGCCCGCTTGATGTGGATATTCCTAAGAACCTGGGAACATATGGATACATATGTATGTTGCTTCATAACTTACAAAGCTCAATATTTCCCCCACAAACAAAGCAAGTGACCAGAAATCGTGTCTAAAGGACACGACAGACTCCTGGCACTCCAGAGGGTTGACGCCTACAACACGGTGACCCAGACGAAAGCTAATATTGTTCACACCAGGGAGATTGGCGATTGTGTTGGTACGTTAGATGTTAACATGATGAGTAGCTAAATGCAGGTGTTTGTGGGAATCGGTGTATACCCTGTAGATCGGCCATCAGAGAACATGTCAAGGGAATGACAGATCTCTGGCATTCTCAGGGGTTAGATGACCCTTAACAAAACAGCAGAACCATACGGGAGTTATATGTAGATGACTGAAGAAAGGGAAAATAGGATAAAAAGGAGATCACCCACATGAGAAAACTTTGCAACATTCATTCATTCAATCATATGAAAATGAAAGGGAATGTAGCCAGAAGGGACCTTACACGATGGGAAAAATCTCCCTCGCCACAGTAGCTTCCTTTCGATCGCTCTCTTCTTTCTCTTCTCTTTTGGTGGCTTCTCGATTGTTCCCTTTTGATCTCTTCTCTCGTTGGCTTTTTTGTTTGCTCCTTTTTTTGTTCCTGACTTGTTCGCCAAATCTCCCGCGCTCGAAGCAGGTCTTCTTTTATAGAGGAAAAAAAGGGGGCTCCTTTGATACGGTGGCTAGGAGCGCGCCCCGCCTTCTGGCCGCCGGATCAAGTGTTGGCCGTCGGCTCACATGCTGGGCACCGGATCACCTTAGTCTTGGCCCATTTGCTTCCTTTTGAGTCCAGTCGCGTTCTACTTCAGCCCATTTGTGTGTTCTTTAGCCCATTCGATCATTTCTTCTTCTTTTCTTCTTCTTCATTCCTGAAAAATAAGAAATAGTAGAAATAAGATATTTCGGTAGAAATAAAATATTTCAACATATTATTATTGTATTGTTGTTAGTTTGTTATTATATATATATAAATATATATATATATATATATATTTATATTTATATATATATATATATATATATATTATGTGTCAACAGACAAGGAGAATAAGAAAATATCTCAACTCGTGGGTCTAAAAATGGGTGTCTATAGGTTGGTGCTTGACTTCTTGTCAGGGCTAACCGCTGAAACCAAACGACTTAGACCTTCCATCTAAGACCGACTTAAACGCTTTCCTTGCATTGGCATATATCCCATTGCCAACGATTTCACTAAGGTTGGTGCTTGACTCTTTGTCGAGACCAGCCGCTAAAACCCAACGGCTTAGACCTTCCGTCTAACACCAGCTTAAACGATTTCCTTGCGTTGGCATATACCCAATGCCAATGATTTCATCAAGGTTGGTGCTTGACTTCTTGTTGGCGGTAGCGGCTAAAACCTAACGGCTTGGACCTTTTGTCTAAGACCGGCTCAAACGATTTCCTTGCGTTGGCATATATCCCAATGCCAATAATTTCACTAAGGTTGGTGCTTGACTCTTTGTCGAGACCGGCCACTAAAAGCCAACGGTTTAGACCTTCCGTCTAAGATTAGCTTAAATAGTATCCTTGCATTAGCATATATTCTATGCCAATGATTTCACCAAGGTTGGTGCTTGACTTCTTGTCAAGGCCAGCCGCTAAAACCCAACGGCTTTTACCTTCCATCTAAGACCGGCTTAAACGCTATCCTTGCGTTGGCATATATCCTATGCCAATGATTTAAACCGGGTTGGTGCATGACTTCTTGTCGGGGCTAACCGCTAAAACCCAACGGCTTAGACCTTCCGTTTAAGATCGACTTAAACACTTTGCTTGCGTTGGTGGCATATCGCAATGCTAATGATTTCACTAAGGTTGGTGCTTGGCTCTTTGTCCGGACCAGCCGCTAAAACCCAACGGCTTAGACCTTCCGTCTAAGACTGGCTTAAACTATATCCTTGCGTTGGCATATATCCCAATGCCAATGATTTCACTAAGGTTGGTGCTTGACTTCTTGTCGGGGCTAACCGCTAAAACCCAATCGCTTAGAGCTTCCATCTAAAGATCCAATTAAACGCTATCCTTGCATTGGCATATATCCTATGCCAATGATTTCACTAAGGTTGGTGCTTGACTCTTTGTCAGGACCAGCCACTAAAACCCAATAGCTTAGACCTTCTGTCTAAGATTGGTTTAAACGCTATCCTTGCATTGGCATATATCCTATGCCAATGATTTCACCATGTTTGGTGCTTGACTTCTTGTCAAGGCCAGCCACTAAAACCCAACGGCTTAGACATTCCGTCTAAGACCAGCTTAAACGGTATCCTTGCGTTGGCATATATCCTATGCCAATGATTTCATCAGGGTTGGTGCTTGACTTCTTGTCAAGGCCAGCCGCTAAAATCCAACAGCTTAGACCTTTCATGTAAGACCGGCTTAAACGCTATCCTTGCATTGGCATATATCCTATGCCAATGATTTCACCACGGTTGGTGCTTGACTTCTTGTCAAGGCCATCTTCTAAAACCCAACGGCTTAGACCTTCCATCTAAGACCGGCTTAAACGCTTTCCTTGCATTGGCATATACCCAATGCCAATGATTTCATCAGGGTTGGTGCTTGACTTCTTGTTGGAGCTAACCGCTAAAACCTAACGGCTTAGACCTTCCGTAAAAGACCAGCTTAAATGATTTCCTTTCATTGGCATATACCCAATGTCAATGATTTCACCAAGGTTGGTGCTTGGCTTCTTGTCGAGGCTAGCCGCTAAAACCTAACGGCTTAGACCTTCCGTCTAAGATCGGCTTAAACGATTTCCTTGCATTGGCATATACCCAATGCCAATGATACCACCATGGTTAGCGCCTGACTCTTTCTTAGAGTTGGCTAACCTGGTCCCACTGGAGTCCACCCCAATTCAAAAGTCTACACCCGTCTACCCCGTATGCTCGTCCATCGTTTGCGCCACCCATGGGTGGGGGACATTTGTGGACGCTTAAAATCTGGCATCAAAAGGCCAAATAAGGTCAGCCACAAAAGAGAATAAAGGTGCGTCGACACACCCACAAGGCCCCGTCGACCCTATGGCACTGCACAAGATGAGAAAGAACCTTGAACAACATGCTGCATCGACGCAGCTCACTGACTGCGTCGATGCGCCTGAAGAACAAGACTAGAAGGAGTCATGCTGGCTCACTAGCTGCGTCGACGCACAATGCCAGTGTCGTCGATGTAGGCTTCAAAAGCTAGCTGCTGGGCGTGCTGGAAGAAGGGATGCGTCGTCGCACAACCCCAACTACGTCAACGCATCTGAAGATGAAGTAGGACAAGAGCTGTCAGGCATAACACGCTGCGTCGACGTAGCCTACAAGCTACGTCGACGCACCCTTAGGACGCGAAAAAGACTGTACCGGCACGTGGTTTGATCGCGGTGCGTGTTTTCCAAAAAGCTCGATCGAGGGACCCTTGCAGAAGGCTGTACAGCCCGTACAGGGCAAGTGGCTGGGAGATCTCCAATCATTGGAGATTCCTTGGCCTTGCATTGGGGGAAAAGAAGCCCTCGTGCTGCTATAAAAGACGGGCAACGCCCTGAAGAGATCCCCCCCACGTTGCCGATCGAAGCTTCCTAGAGGGTGATTTTCAGAGCGTTCTGCTACTGCTCCTGAGCGAGGGAGAAGGAAAGAGGAAGAGAGTGGGAGAAGAAGGAGTTGTTTGGGGAGGAAAGGGAGTCAATGCTCCGCCCTCCCCCCCTTTTATTTCTTTTCTTTTCTCCGCTATATGTATCACCTTCCCTTTATTTCTCTGTTGATTGTTTCCCAGACGAAATGGTCTTGGGATGATGTATGTTTTTCTATGCTATGAAATGAATGAAATGAATGCTTTCGCAGTCTGAATGCTGTGTGTTTATTTTCACAGAATTCGCCTTCAATCCCAACCCTCATGATCAAACCGCATTTCTGCTACCTGCGCCTGCTATTTCTCTTCCTTCTCATGTAATGATGTTTTGCCATCAGGATGATCTGGATTCAAGAGGTACCCAGTCGCAATGGGTTGCTTCTCTGAGTCTATTATTCCATTTACCAAGATGAGGCTCCCTAGTTGGACCTCATTCTAATTTCTGGCACACTAGATTGTTCTTAGTGCGTCGTGCGCCACCCTGTTCCTCGTGGCAGATTCAAGCCCCCATGGGCAACATTGACCTCATAGGTCCCTTTCTCCAATATTCCAGGTGGATCCGGGCCGTCCTCATGTGTTCGATATCCATTTGTCTCGAGCTTTTAAGGTGCATGCTATTTTCTATTTGCTGGAATGCTTCTGGAGGAACGGCCATTACCTTCTCACCCACGCCATGGGTTGTCGAGGTTTTGGCTCAGTCCTAAACATCGTTGGGATTTATAGTTCTTCTGCTACTCCCTTTTACCTAATCGTAGCTCATTGAGAAGTTGTTGTTCGTTGCATAAAGTCACCCTGGCTTCCACGCCAACCATACACATGCACTACTCTGTTTGGGTGAATGCCCAGCGGAGTGCTGCTCAAAGAGCCCCATATACGCACGGCTGCACCATATCCTCTCTGCAGAATGGTGACAGCAGACACTTTGCATCTCCCACATGCACTCTTTTCTCACCTCTGTTGTAGCTATGCAACCCATGGCTTGCAGCACACCAATCTTCGTAACTACCACAGTTTCATGCCTCCATATGGGGCACGAGCTTGCTCGTCTTCCAAGCATGGCCCGTGACCTCATGCATCGGAGCAATAGCATCTACTCTCTAATTCCACAAAAGCTTTCTTTTACAATTAAGTACCTACCATGGGGAAGGGATATATTATGATTTGAACTGATCAAAGTTTCAATTGACCACCCTCAAGTCCCCATGGATTTGCTGCCTCACAACATGATCTCTGGGGGACTCCTCATTGAAAGGTTGGATATTAACAGCCATGGGGCTAGTAGCAACCAAATGCACATTTCAGAGTTGGAAATGCAGCTAACCCATTGGTCAGTAGAGCCCCTTATAGGCTAGTCCTCGGGATGTTCGTGCCCAATTCGGGTTTTAGGATGTTGTCGCTTTCGTGCGCATCCTTCTTATTTTGGAGCCATCTCGGAACCTCCGTGGAAGCGCTTCCTATTTTTCACCCCCAAATGCTCTGGTCTAGGGGAGGTGCTGCCCAATTTTTGTCAAGGCTATAGACTTAATAAAAACGGACTAATGATAGAAATATAACTGAACAATCAATGTAATGCTAAAACAGGTACATGAGACACAAAGAACAATGCTGAGAAGAACAAATCTGAACAAAATGTGATAAATGAAGATGCTATTGAATAGAATGTGACCAAATAAAGATGTTGTTCTGGTAGTAGAAACAAAGAAAAGATAATCTGCTTAAAAGAGATAAAAAAAGAAAAAGAAGAAGAAGGAAGAATAGAACAAGTAAGTGGGGATCAATGAAATGGCTAATCAAATAAAACTTTATGATCCCATGGCAAACTTGCATTATGCATACACATTTGCATGATTTTCTGAAGGCAGGACAACTTGGGACCTGCTGTGGGAGGAGTCAACTCCCAGAGTCGACTCCCTTTTGTCCGAGCTCTGTCCACTATTTGATGCAACCGATCTGACCCAGGAGTCGACTCCCAGGGTCGACTGCCCCTAGTCTGGCCATAGTCCAACGAATGTACTCTGCAGTAGAATAAAACCAAACACTTTAAGTGCATAATAAAGCCTACAGCAAGCTCCTACTAAACTCCAAGAGAATAAATCAAACCACCCCCACATACATTCTTTAGCATTGAGCAACTAATTTAACACTCACAATGAATCATGCATGCTTCATACGTGTGAATTAAACCTTGTGCATTTGCTATTTGTGCATGCTTGAATATCATGGTCAACTGGTATATTAAAGGGTGGGTTGAAGAAAGTTGGGTTATGCCCAACATGACACTCCCATTATGCGTGAGCATATAACACCACCCTGTACCAAAAAGCCTCACTGCATGAACACAACATTTAAGCCCTGCATGCAGCCATGCGGATGCTTACAAATCATTTCATGCATCTCCGAGGGGTATAGCCCCTTGCTAGAAACAAGTCATGCATTAATTCATTCCATGCACAGAGAAGGAATAAAAGAAAGAAAATTAAGAAGATTGAAGGTTGATGCAAATCCATAGCATGAACAAACGAATAAACAAATGAAGAAGGAAAAGGTTGGGCTGAGAGTGCAAACGTTGGCATGGGCTGCGTTGATGCAGCCTAAAAGCTACGTCGACGCAACCTGTTTAATGCTTACCCCATTTGAAGTCTTATGGCCCCTGACGGAAGCTGCGTGGACGCAGCTCAACCTTACGTCGATGCAGCGCGGCTATCTGTGAAGGCTTTTGGCGTGCCGCGCCCACACAACCCGCCCGTTGCATCGACGCAATAGCATTCTGGGTGAGACCTCAGCTCATTACACTGATGCAGCCAATGCTGCACGTCGACGTTGTTGGTTTTAATTGGTTCCTTCTCAAATAAATATGATGTCAATAATAAAGATATGAACAAGGTAATATGCAATCAATCAACCTATGAACATGTGCAACATGAACCTAGGCAATCATCATGGAATCTAAGCATGGGCATGCCATCTCTATCAGAACTAAGCAAGGGAAAAGAAAAATACACGCCGGAGCGTGGAGCAAAATGAATAAAAGAAAGCACACACCGTGGGTGTGGAACAAGCAAGCAAAAGAAACTAAAGAAGAGATATGGGGAGGGAGAGAGGACTATGCCCAAATTAGAGGATTGTGATCGCCACCAAAGCAATTTAACCAGCCAAAGTCAGGCTAAATACCTTGGAAATAGATGGATGCAACACCTGCCCACGAGAGAGAAAAGTTGCAGCTCTATGAACTATAACGATTGACTATCAGTGCGTCACAGAAACCTGATGGCCTCACGATAAGCCGCTACAGAATTCTAACGCTCCGGTGATGAACCGCCAGAGAACCCAGGCCAGGAACTGTGAGAACTTTGATCTCCACGTCTTCCAGCCGGCCAGAAGACTTGGGCCTCGTGCTAAGAACCTATGAAACCTGCAAAAGAGAGTAGAAACATGAAGAAACAACCCAGATTAGCCCTTTGAAGAGTGTAGTAACTAAAATAAAAGAAAGGTTAGAAACATGCAAAAGAAGAGGGGAATACCGGGGAGGTTGGTTTTTTAACCCCTCTGGGGCGTTTTAAAAGATGGGAGGAGGTTTAAAATGAATGCAGAAGATGCAAGAATGTGAAAGGGGAGGAGGGAAGATGCTATGATGCTTAGAGGATGAAGAAAGAAGATTGAAGAAGAAATTGACTGAATTAAACCCTTGGAACTAATACTCCCTGGATTTAGGAGGCAGATGGGCGTGGGAAGCAATTCTCCTTGATTGGTTCTAGCTCCAGGATGTGGCAGTACTTCGACGTGAACTCCAGAAATCTCCCTCTTTTAACCCATGAAGTCAAGGGTTCTATTTATAGACCCTTAAAGTGTAGGCTCGAGTTGGAGAGAATCCAGCTAGAAATAGGACGTTTCTTAGCAAACTCTTAAAGATAATACTCCCAAGAGTCCATAGAAACAAACAGAAGGTTCTGAGGATTAGATTTGAGGGAGAAATCATCAGATCAAACTCTTAATCCGGCCATAGAGTAGCAGAGAAAGGGCAGTTCTGCTAGAACTCTTTGTCTGATGTAACGGCCTTACGATAAACCACCACAGTACAGTAACGCCTCAGGAATGGACCGTCAAGATGCGTTATCCAACGGCAGATAAGACCAATGGGCGAAGAAATCGTGAGTAGGACTCTGCAAGAGTGTAACGGCCAAAGAATCCTACGCCACAAGACTCTGACGGCTGCACGATAAACCATAAGAATTCAACGGATAGAAAGAGATAAGCTTTGAAGAAAACCGTGGGCTTTGGGACTCTTGCGTTACCTAACGGTCAAATGGAGGAGCGTTAGATGACGGTGACGTGCCAGATATGGGCTGCTAGAGACCATGGAGTGGCAAATGAAATGAACGCTTACTAAGCTTCATCCAGCGGGCAAAGAACGAGGAATCAGACTCAACCAAGGAGAAATAACCCAAGAAATAAGCCTCAAAATTGACCAAGATGGCCCAACAAGGGTGAATAACTCGGAGCATCATAAAGATGAACACGGAGATGACCTAACTTATTGGTCATAAAACGGGTGTCAACAGATGCCCATCCTTAACGTCCTCTTTGCAGGGGAGCGAGCGGAGGTGAAGTGAAAGCGAAATGGGACATGGAGATGAAGTGGAAATGAAGTAGAGTGGATTGAAAAGCGGGCATTAAGGTAAACGACACCCGTACTCAACCAACGAGCGATAGGAATTTTACGCAAACTTTGAACTAACCACAAGGAACGGCAAAACCGAATGACTCAAGTCTGGAGGAACTAACAACTAAGGAAAGGAAAACACGGCCAATGGCCAGAGCAAACGGAAAGGAAAGAAATGATCAACTAAACTCCAGACAAGAATCCTCAGCTAACCAGACCGAGCAAAAGACCGAAGGAAACCTTCTAACTCAGAGTGGAATGACTCTACTTATTCGAGATCATGGACACAATTATCCACAATTACCAAGATACCTTGGACAGATGAAGGCTCATGAATGCTCAAAGTTGCGCATGATTGACGCGGAACGGGACTAAAAAAGGACTGGACCTACTATGAAGACCAAGTGCGGCCAGCACCCACACGTGACAAGGCAAGCCGAGTGAACGACTTCCGTACTATTCCTCCGAGGAGAGGCGTCTCTCAACAAGAAACCCAAGTCCACGGCCGTCCCTATGAGGGAAGCGAGTGGATCAAAGCGGCAAAGGAGCCGACGCGCAACTATAGGAGTCCAGTCCGAGCTCGGTGCTCGACTGGGGCCACGGAATGGGAATACTCTCGCTCACGATCTCGCGGTGTTTAATGCTAGCTAGGATCCCTACTCTCTCACGCGGCATGCAATAATCACATACTAGTAAAGCAGAATGCCGAAGGGGGAGCGTCGCACGTACCTCCACGCCTAGGCGTGGGGAAGGAACCCCGGCCGAGACCGACAACCCCGATACACACAATGAAAGAAAAGTACAAGCCAGCAATGGTGCCCACTCCTCGTAGGGAGATAACAGGCTACAACAACTCCATTCGGGGTGGCCGATACACGGGCTGACGGGCGGCACTCGGTGGAGGGGTTGATCGCAAGGAAGGCCCGGGCGCCGACCGGCAGAATCGCAGCAACGCGCGACTCGGCGAAAAGGGCTCTCACGGTCCGCTCCGGGGTCCGATTGGGGTGCCATCAGCGACGGCGCGCAGTTAGGTCGCAGGAGGAAACCTCGGCCAAAGGGCGCCCTCAGATTCCGATCGTGGAAGCCGTGGCCGCACCTGCAAGTGGGGACAAGAAAGCTGCCTCCAGAACCGCGCTGTCGAGCGGGGAAAATGGTAACTCGCTGTTCTGGAAGGCAAACGAGGCTACGCTTGAGGGAGGACGCTGGGGACGCAGAGAAGCAGGTCAGGACCAAAGGGCTCGACCAGATCTGGTCGAGGTTGGACGCCGTGAACTCGGGAAGTCGCCGGGTCTTCTGGCGCCGGGTGGACTGGACAGATCCGCGCGACCTCACGGGAACGGACGCCACGAACAGCTCGGGCGTCGGAAGGAGACGAGGTTGGCGGCGTTGGAAAGAGGACGACGAGAGGTACCAACCCTGAAGAAATCAGCTCCAAACTCGGCGTCGTGCGTCCTGTGGGATTTTCGCAAGGAGGAGGTTGGATCTGGGCGCGCAGAGATGGAGGCTCCTGCGCTAGCTCACGAGGAAATCCGCCACGGGTGGTGCCGACCTCGGATCGAGGCGAAACCAAGGCCCACGCGTCGCTGACTTGTAGACGTATCCACAGAAAAAGGAGGGGGGCTCAGATTCGATCAGCACCGGACAGGGTCGCCGCTGCAACTCGGGGCTGAATCTGGAACTCACGAATTGAACCGGAGACGATGTAGAAGAGGGAGGGAACCTCGGCGTCGCACCGAGGGGATGGGGCGTCGCACCCCGGGGTTGCTCCCGTCGCAGGAGCTGTGGAGGAGGAGAGGGTCGCCCTCTCCAAGAGGTGGATGCGCAAAAGGCTCCTCAAGAAATTGTTTGATTGTTCATTAATTTGAAAAAGAGGAAAATACAAGGGTTATATACCCGGGGGGGGGGGGGAAACTAGGGTTTCAACCTAGCCACATGGGGGGTGGGGGCGCAAATGGGAGGAGGGGTGGGCCCCAACTCCCTCCATTCAAGGGGGGTTGCGACCAGCCCTCCCTCCAATCAAGGAGGGTGCGCTCAAGTGAGGCAAGGGGGGGAGAGTGGAAAGGGGAAAGGGGGGGGGGGGCGCCCAAAAAGGAAGGCGGCTGCTACCTCCTCCACTTGGAGGAGGTGGGATGCGCCCAAAACCCTAACCCTAGGGGTGGGTGCGCAAATCCCCACATGGGCCAAGGAGGAGTGGAGCACAAGATGGCCCACTAACCCTTTGCCCTCTAAATAAGCCTACAAAGCATAAAAAAATGTCCAATTGGCCTACAAGGGCCCACAACTAGAAAGCAGTGTCCACGCAGGGACTAATCCAAGGCCCAACATGGCCTAAAGCATGAAAAAATAAATAGGGATAACTCTGCTAATCTGCTAGATGATCGCCGAGCCAAAGGGATGCCGGCATGCTCCGTGTGCTCCGTCGAGTGATGCGGCGTGTGTCCTCACCAATTCTCCCCGGGTGGGAAGAGCTCGACCCTGTCGAGTAAGGGTCACGGTCGCTCAAGTAATGCTCCAGCAGGTCCGGGTCGATCCGCTCCAGCTCTCCACGTGTGATCCAGGTGTCGTCTGTCGCAGGGCGCCCTCTCCAACGCACTAGAAAGCGTTGGTAGGCTCCGCTCCTGGTTGTGGTCACCTGCTCATCCAGTATGTAATCTACATGCTCGCGTGTCTGTAATGGGGCTGGAGGAGGTGGACGCTCCGAAGGTGTGATGCTCTCAACAGGAGGGGTAGGCCCAAAAAGCTCGCTGGGAATCACCGCGGGATCCCGATATGCCACCAGATCTGAGACATTGAACGTCGAGCTGATCCCATAGTCGTCTGGCAGCTCAATCTCATACGCATTCGACCCTATTCGCTTCAGAACTCGGAAGGGTCCTGCACCGCGGTCCTGGAGTTTCTTCACGGCCCCCGAAGGGAACCGTTCAGGTCTAACCCTGATCATGACGTACTCTCCCACTTGGAACTCACGGGTGCGTCGATGCGCGTCAGCTAGATCCTTATAACGTGCGTTGCTGGCCTCGAGGGGGTGATGATGATGTAGACTCCGAACTAGCTGTGTTGACTCATACCTATGTGAATGTAGTGGTGGTCCTGGACATCCAAACACAGACCTAGCATGCCTATGACTCCTACATGATTGGACAACACGGGGAGGACCAGGACAACCAAAGTTGTATCTATCATGCATGGGTGTCCTACGGAATGTGGTAGACTCATGGGGACTAAATTGCCCAAACTCACTCATGACATTCCCTATATGAGACAAACCCCTATATGATGGTGGACATGAAGAAACATGGGGAAGAGACATGTGTCCCTGGCCTCCTAAGCTCGGGCATCTGGATGCCGGTAAGGTGAGGTGTTGACTAGAAGGCCTAGGTGGTGTATGATAGTGGACCTCCTCGACAAGGTGGGGAAAAGAATATGGGTCGAGAGGCTCACTAGGGAGGGGATCGAAAGGGTCAAAGAAATGATGACCCCTCCCGACAGGTCCCTTTACTATACTTGCCCATGTGCGACATTCGCCCAGGTGCAGATAATCACCTTCAGGCACTCTCATGTATGGGGCAAGAGGCTCATGAGGAAGGCAAGGAAGGCTAGGTTCCTCCCTCGGGACCGTGAAACCATAAGCGGGGACAAAATCAACCTCCACGGGTATGGGAAATAATAAAAGGACCTCGGATGTGATATGTCCTATGGTGTAGACCGAGGTAATAGACCCCAAAGCAGGGAGTGTAAAGCTATGACTATAGGGTTGGTCAGACCCTAAGGTCAACATATAAGTCAACTCCCATTGATAATCTAAACTCCTAAGGAAGTCCTTCACATTTTCAAGAAAGCAGAAGGACCGAAAAGTGGTGTGAAAGGAGTTAAGGGGTATTATTGGGAGGACTGGTCCCATGGGTGTATAGCAAGGAATGGAGACATCTAGAAGTGGACCCTCCCTTAACCAGCTAGCTAAAGACTCACCAATGACCAGTTCACCCTCGGAAGGTAAGAATGTCTCTATATGAGGGTCTAAGGGTGAAGCCTCTCTCTCGGGAGGGGAAACGGAGTCCTCTATGATGTGGAGGGGATCACTCCCTAACTCCTCAACCTCAGTTAGGTACTCCTCAATCAACTCCTGTTCAGCCTCGTAACTCACTGGAACAAACCCAGGTGATGACATGGAGGTGGTCGGCGTAACGCCGTCATGGAAGACAAACTCACCGGGAAGGTGAGATGGGTGTAAGGTGCAGGTCCTCCTATCCAGGTCGATGGTCGCACTTCTTTCCTCCAACCAAGTTCGCCCTAAAATGATGCATGGACCAGCAAGTGTGCTGATCTTGCACCAAGCGCCATCGAAATATTTAACGGGGCCAAACCACCGTTGAAACTCGATAAAAGCTAAACCATCACGGAGAACAATCTCCCCAGTCTTAGAGAGTGACTCAATAATGTCTTGTGAGACACAGTTAGACGACACCCTACTGATGAAGTCGATCTCCGTATGCATCCCATTAGGTAGGATGGCAGTGGACATGACAGGGCGCTGGAATGACTCGGTCATCGGTATAGGGATCGGGTCTCCCGACGACTGAGTGGTAGGGGCGACACTTAGGGGTCGTACCATAAGAGCATCGAATCGGGCCAATAGGGATGACTAATCTGACATGTGGGCTCGAGGAACCACCATGGGGTCGGCGCGGAGCTGGACATGCAAGACTCAACGAGACAAGGACAAAACTCTAACTAGACACAAACCTAACATTACAATGCAATGGTGGGTTACCTAGATGAACTAAGAGACTCAATGCAACCTAGATAACTCTAAGGCCTCAATTGCACCCTAGACAACCTAAAGACTCGAATGACCTAAGACCCCAATTTGTTAGAACAAACTGGTTCCCTAGGCTCTGATACCAAATTTGACGCGGAACGGGACTAAAAAAGGACTGGACCTACTATGAAGACCAAGTGCGGCCAGCACCCACACGTGACAAGGCAAGCCGAGTGAACGACTTCCGTACTATTCCTCCGGGGAGAGGCGTCTCTCAACAAGAAACCCAAGTCCACGGCCGTCCCTATGAGGGAAGCGAGTGGATCAAAGCGGCAAAGGAGCCGACGCGCAACTATAGGAGTCCAGTCCGAGCTCGGTGCTCGACTGGGGCCACGGAATGGGAATACTCTCGCTCACGATCTCGCGGTGTTTAATGCTAGCTAGGATCCCTACTCTCTCACGCGGCATGCAATAATCACATACTAGTAAAGCAGAATGCCGAAGGGGGAGCGTCGCATGTACCTCCACGCCTAGGCGTGGGGAAGGAACCTCGGCCGAGACCGACAACCCCGATACACACAATGAAAGAAAAGTACAAGCCAGCAATGGTGCCCACTCCTCGCAGGGAGATAACAGGCTACAACAACTCCATTCGGGGTGACCGATACACGGGCTGACGGGCGGCACTCGGTGGAGGGGTTGATCGCGAGGAAGGCCCGGACGCCGACCGGCAGAATCGCAGCAACGCGCGACTCGGCGAAAAGGGCTCTAACGGTCCGCTCCGGGGTCCGATTGGGGTGCCGTCAGCGACGGCGCGCAGTTAGGTCGCAGGAGGAAACCTCGGCCAAAGGGCGCCCTCAGATTCCGATCGTGGAAGCCGTGGCCGCACCTGCAAGTGGGGACAAGAAAGCTGCCTCCAGAACCGCGCTGTCGAGCGGGGAAAATGGTAACTCGCTGTTATGGAAGGCGAACGAGGCTCCGCTTAAGGGAGGACGCTGGGGACGCAGAGCAGCAGGTCCGGACCAAAGGGCTCGACCAGATCTGGTCGAGGTTGGACGCCGTGAACTCGGGAAGTCGCCGGGTCTTCTGGCGCCGGGTGGACTGGACAGATCCGCGCGACCTCACGGGAACGGACACCACGAACAGCTCGGGCGTCGGAAGGAGACGAGGTTGGCGGCGTTGGAAAGAGGACGACGAGAGGTAACAACCCTGAAGAAATCAGCTCCAAACTCAGCGTCGTGCGTCCTGTGGGATTTTCGCAAGGAGGAGGTTGGATCTGGGCGCGCAGAGATGGAGGCTCCTGCGCTAGCTCACGAGGAAATCCGCCACGGGTGGTGCCGACCTCGGATCGAGGCGAAACCAAGGCCCACACGTCGCTGACTTGTAGACGTATCCACAGAAAAAGGAGGGGGGCTCAGATTCGATCAGCACCGGACAGGGTCGCCGCTGCAACTCGGGGCTGAATCTGGAACTCACGAATTGAACCGGAGACGATGTAGAAGAGGGAGGGAACCTCGGCGTCGCACCGAGGGGATGGGGCGTCGCACCCCGGGGTTGCTCCCGTCGCAGGAGCTGTGGAGGAGGAGAGGGTCGCCCTCTCCAAGAGGTGGATGCGCAAAAGGCTCCTCAAGAAATTGTTTGATTGTTCATTAATTTGAAAAAGAGGAAAAATACAAGGGTTATATACCCGGGGGGGGGGGGAAACTAGGGTTTCAACCTAGCCACATGGGGGGTGGGGGCGCAAATGGGAGGAGGGGTGGGCCCCAACTCCCTCCATTCAAGGGGGGTTGCGACCAGCCCTCCCTCCAATCAAGGAGGGTGCGCTCAAGTGAGGCAAGGGGGGGAGAGTGGAAAGGGGAAAGGGGGGGGCGCCCAAAAAGGAAGGCGGCTGCTACCTCCTCCACTTGGAGGAGGTGGGATGCGCCCAAAACCCTAACCCTAGGGGTGGGTGCGCAAATCCCCACATGGGCCAAGGAGGAGTGGAGCACAAGATGGCCCACTAACCCTTTGCCCTCTAAATAAGCCTACAAAGCATAAAAAAATGTCCAATTGGCCTACAAGGGCCCACAACTAGAAAGCAGTGTCCACGCAGGGACTAATCCAAGGCCCAACATGGCCTAAAGCATGAAAAAATAAATAGGGATAACTCTGCTAATCTGTTAGATGATCGCCGAGCCAAAGGGATGCCGGCATGCTCCGTGTGCTCCGTCGAGTGATGCGGCGTGTGTCCTCACCAATGATGCATGCTGAGCTAAAAGAAAAGAAATCATTAAAACGAATGCAAAGAAAATAAAAAAATAACTAGATACTCGAGAATAATATTGCTAGACCGGATAAACCAGGGTCAGGACACCATCTGCAACCACGGCGCGCAAGACAGAACCATCGTCCCCTAGCTTTTCCAACCTAACGGCCTATCCAACGATTAAACATGTGCACCTAGATCATCATCATTTTTGTTAAAGGAGAACATCGAATCCCAGAACACATGAATGACCAACCGGTCCTCGAGATAATATATCATAGATACCATATAGTAATGCATTAATGAGTAGGGATAGAGAGCCATACCTGACTTACCTGTGCAGGCAAAACAACATTTTTTTTTGGATTTTGATTTTTTTTGGTTTCTATGGGATTTCATGTATAAGACAAACCTGAACATAACAAGCATGAACATAACAGAGATAACATAACAACCAACTGAACGACAGATAACACCACATAATATAACAATCAAACGAATGGAAAATAATGCAACATAACATAATAAAGACAAATAAGCACATATGCAATGACATGAACAAACAACATGCATGCACGATGAACATGGTGGGATAAGACAACAACGCGGTGGGACCACACACGGTTGGGACAAGAATATGAGGGATGACCACACGGTTGGGACAACACATGGGACATAGAGGGATGACTACCAACATATGCAAGATGACTAACAACATGCGGTGAGAGACAAAACAACATGCGTGGGATGACACAGAGGGACATAAACACGTGACAATGATATGGTGGGACAAAAGACATGACAAATACGCCCTTCAATCAAAACCCAAGATCAGATGAAGCAGAACCGCCAGGTTCATAATCGTGAGGCAAAGTTCTCTCATGAAGATATGATCATGCGAAGCGAGAGCTAGGAAGGACACGAGCTTCAGAACAGATCGAGAGATATAGATTGAAGAAGAGAGAATAGATCAGAAGCACGTGAACATGAGGCAAAACGAGAGATAAGGCAAGAAAACTTGAAGCACCTGCAAGCTACACACTTAACAAACAGATTATATCCATCCTTAAAACAAATGCAAATGCATGAAAAAGAAAATAAAAGACACATTTTTTTATTTTTGTAATTTTTTATTTTTTTGGATTTTTAGCAATATTTGATTTTTCTAGATTTTTGAAATATTTGATTTTTTAAAATTTTTAAAATATTTCATTTTTTGGATTTTTACAATATTTCATTTTTTTGGATTTTTTGACAATATTAATCTGCAGCACCCGAAGACATGCTTAAGCTATTGGCCAGGGATCGTCGTTCCCACCCCTCTTATAAAAGGTTTCCCTTAAGCAGGGCGTGCATGTGAGGGTGGCTCGCCACAACCAATCGCCTCTAAAGAACGGTGTCCCTACTAAGGCATACTCGGGATACAACCCAGCCTAAGAGGGAGAAGTAGAAGAAAAATTAGAGATAAACTTTATGCAGGATGGGAGACATCATGACTTGAATTCCTTCAAGGGCACTACCCCTCAAAGATACAGTCTGTTGCGCAGGGGCTTTGTGTCTTTGATTTTCGGACCCATATTTACTAGGCATGCATGCGACCGGACTCATGACGTCCCGCGGAGAACCGTACTGCCACTCTTGCCATGCCTTTGATTCATAATTTTGCATTGATCAGATCATTGATTTATTTTTGACAGCCCTTATTGGATAGATTTTACCTGAACGCTCATTTTTCGAGGGTCAAGACTGCCCCTATTTGAAACCTCTCCCGTATTGGGGAGCGCCTAGGTTGGTCACCTCATCCGTCAATCTCTTGCCCCTGCACTCGACCGAGCAGAGAAAAGAAAAGACCTTTGTGCATACCCACAGTATGGCCAAAGCAGCAACGGTGTGTCTCAGAGAGATCGGCTATGACTTGCCGTGTGGTGTGTGAAAAATCCATGCTCAATGGTCACCCTCAACAATCGGGGAAAGAAACTAGACTCCCAACGCGGAGCTATCACCAGCCTAAGGATGCTGTAGAAGCGAACTTGAGTCTTTTGACAAAACTAAGCAAATTTCTAAAAGCCACTAAACCATGTTGAGGAATAGCATTATAAGCGTGTGCAGGAGTAAGAGAGATAATAGCGATGATAACATTTTCTTGCACAAAATAACAATACCTTGCATATCCACAATGTGGTAATAGCATCCTGACGTGATCTTGATCATCGAGCTTTTGAGCAGCACGAACTTTGTATTCCTTACTTGACAGGACAAAGATGAGAGGATAGCAAAGGATCAAAGATTCCTCTACACTGAGGAGCGGCAGACATCAAACTGGACGAATAAGGATAAAAAGGAAAAGAGACGAGGGCTAGAACTCCCTCGTTAAGGTGTAGAGACCTTGATAACAAGGAACCAGATACAGAATAAGCAAAGGTTAGCTAGGATCAAGGCGGGCTAAAATCTCGAAAACAGTAAGAAAAAGGGTGATGACCCCGAAAGGGTGAAGAGGAGTGAGTAGAAAGAGGAGAATAAAAATCATCCGACGCAGTCGGAGAAGAGGAATGATAATCATCGGACGAGGTTGGGGAAGGAGAATTATAATCACCCGACAGGGTCGGGGAAGAAGAGACATAGACACCCGATAAGGTCAGGGAATAAGAGTGAAAATCACCCGACGGGGTCGGGGAAGGAGAATTAGAGACGAAACCCGGAGATACTGGAGGAGAAGAACGGGGAGATGTCCCGAGATCGGGATGAAAAAACATAGGCCGAGGCCTAAAATTGTGAGAGGAGGGAAAATCTGGAGGATCTGGAGAAAAAGAAGAGGAATGGGGACACACGGACCTACGGAAGTAGGAGAAAATGATGAAAATAGGATCAGATAGAGGAAGGTACACCACCCAAGGGTTGGAACTGAGTAGAAGGAAGGATGAATGAAAAGAAGGGGAGGAAGAGGTGGACCCCTGAATACACAACCGATGGTTCTTGAACCTGCGCCGCCGCCTCTTCTTAGCGGAAACTGGCTTGTAATGGACCTGCCTGGTGCGGGCTCGTACCTTTGGCTTTCTCGACTTGCAATGTCTTAAATAACGAGCCCATCTCGCAGACGGCCTAGCCTGATTATGAATATGCAGCTTTGCTAGGGTGGTTGCCCCTAGACACCCAGTGCTAACAACAGTAGGTGGACATTCTTGGACAAGTAACCCTTCAGAGTGATAAATATCACAAACCCATGGGGTTTTGTCTCTCGGCACTAGAAGCATGAGATTCGGCAACTCCACTCGGAACTCAGCCTGGAAGCACAACTCCCTTGATAGAAGAGATGGGTGAAGCTGAGGGAGTAATACATGGCGTTGACATGGCCGGATTGCTAATAAAACGAGGAAGATTGCATAACAAGTGTAGAATATCCTTGGAAAGTGCAGAAGATACGGCCAATTGCCCCTTGAACATAGAATCCATAATCTGCTTGGCAGCCGTATGAGTTAGCATAACACAGGTAGAGAACCCTTCTTGGCCTGTTATTTGAACAGTAATCGAGCGAGGTGAAATAATAGCATCAACGGTGAACTCTCCCGCGAGCAAAGAGATTGCCACCGGCCTTGCTCGGGAGGAAACTGGCATCAACTCAAGGGAACTCTTCTTAGCAACTGTCATCTTTAAAAGTAGAGGCGCATCATCCCCAAAATAACCTGGTACCAGGATGCGGAACGGCATTCGACAGATAAGATCTTGAACCTTGAAATGCATGGTTGGCACTGAATCATCTTGACTTGGCTTATTGTCTCCCTGGGGATTAGACCCACGGGGCACCATGGGTAACGCACACCCGCTCAGTGGGGTGGAAGTAGGTGGAGAAGTAGAGGGAATAGGTTTGGGTGGCGTAGGTGAAGGTTTGGAAGGCGTGGAGGCTTCAACGAGAATGAGGTGTTTAGGTGGAGGCAAAGGGGTTGGGACGATGGCAAGTTCGAGTGCGGGCAAAGGTGAAGGCGGAGGTGAAGGTGGGGGTATAGCCTGCTCAGGCTTGAGCCATGATGGTGGCGGAGACGGCAAAGGCGGTGGAGATGGTGGAGGTGATAGAAGTACTGGTGGTGGAGACGGAGATGATGGTGATGAAGGCGATGGGGATGGTGAGGATGGTGATGAAGGCGATGGGGGTAATGGACATGGAGGTGGAGAGGGTGAAGAGGAGGGTCGCGGCGCCTGCCGTCGACGTGTCGACACAACGTGCCGAGCGGCGTTAGGGATAGAAGCGGGGGTGGAAGATGTGGTGGTAATGGGAGCACTAGCCTGAGCAGAGGCTTGGGTTTGTGGGGGTGATGGAGTCGGGGTAGGAGATTGAGAAGGTGACGGTGATGGAGCGGGTATTGGAGTAGGTGACAGAGCGGGTGCAACATTAGATAAAGGATCATGGGGGTGCGCCTGGTCTTGCAGTGATAGAGATGGCTGCTTGGGCGACGCTTCTTGCTGCTGCTTGCTACGGAGATCTAAAACAACTTTATGCATGGCGGCCCAATCAATCCTCTTATTATCTTCTAGGCCATAAACATACTCCCGGAACTCAGAACAATCCTTGACTAAATGCCCCTGCTGGCGATGATAATCACAGAACTGAAGCATATTCCCTTCCGCGGGTCAACAAGGCACAGCAAGAGGGAATTGCGATGCGTGAGTGGACATCAAAGGCGTAAAAATGTCGGTAAAGCACTCCGGCAACGGAGGACAAGAAGCCCGCTTCAGGTAAGGCGGATGCCGAGGGGTATGAGGTGGTGGAGAAGGTTGTGGAGGTTGCGTAGGCAAGAGTGCGTGGCTAGTGGTGGAGGGCTTTAGTGATGGCGTATGTGGAATGGAGTGGGGAGGTATGTTGATAGCATCTACTTACACGGGGTGTGGTGTTCCCTTGATCGGAAGTGATGGCGGATATGGGTATGTGGACGCGGGAGGCTGACTCATGGAGGGATGACTTGCGGAAGCGTATGGGTATGTAGAGGCGGGAGGTTGGCTCGTGGAGGGATATGCGGCAGAAGGTTGACTAATGGCGGGCTGACTCATGGGAGCGTAGGGTTGGCACGTGGAGGGTGAAGTATAAGTGGAGGTGGATGGTGGAGACTCGAGGTCAAGGGAACCTTGGATTTGTTGGCGAATGAAGCGGGCTCGGCTATAGAGTTGCTGCCAGGAGGTGATGTCGTTGAGGGCTAAGATAAAGCGGTACTCCGGCGTTGCGTTGGATATAAGCATCTTGATTTGTTCTCCCTCCGGAATGTGCCTCGGGACTTGCGCGGCGAGGTGACGCCAACGGTCGACAAAGGTAGAGAACTCTTCATCGGGCTTCATCTTCTCATGGGCCAGATCCACAACTAAGAACTTGGGCCCAACCTGGTCATGAAATTTCTGAATAAACTTCTCTTGCATAGCTTGGAAATTCACAACTTGCTCTTGCGGAAGAGAGAAGAACCAATCCCGAGCCGGGCCTTCCAATGACAGACCGAATAGATAGGCCATCAAGCGTTGGTCATGTCGAAACTGGGCCGACTCATAAACGAACTCCTTCAGGTGCACATACGGGTCACCGACTCCACCATAGCGGCGATATGTGGGAATTTGTGAAGATGGCGGGAGCCGAAGACCTTGAAATGCGAATGGGATATTTAAGGAGGACTTAGGATCAATTTGGCGTTGGAGTTCATCGAGGTGGCGTTGGGCTTGAGCAATCATCTCCTGGGTAGGGAGAGATCGAGAAGAATATGGGCCAACTTGAGCAAGAGGTTGCGAATTTGAACCAGAATGATAATGGGCCAGATAAGAGGATCCGGGCTGAGAAGAGGAAGGGCCCATTCCGGGGGTAGAAGGATACATGGACCTAGAAGGATCATGAATATGGGGACCACTCGGGCTAGTAGCAGCATGGGTAGGAGATGGAGGCCCATTAAGAAGAGTAGGTCCACTAAGAGGATAAGAAGGCCTGTTAAAGGAAGGGGGTCCATTAAGATGATTTGTAATAAGATGTTGGACCTGGGCCGGGTCTATTTGGCGAACAAGGCTTGACAAGTGGGCCATGAGATTAGCTTGTTCCTCAGATGGGTCAGAGGGACCACGGGAAGATGGGCCCGCGTGGGAAGAGGATTCCACGCGGGAATAGGAGGAAGATTGGGGAAAAGAATGATACAAGGGGTTATCATGATGCTCCATGAGGGCAAATGGAGACTTAATACAATAATATCAAGGATAATACAAGTGGGGAAGCAATGGCTTAATGGGCTTGAAGACAAGAAGGAACTGACCCACTAATGCAAAGATGAATGGAGAACGGAACTGGACGAAGGACCAGACAATGAACAGATGAAATGGGCTAGCTAAATGGTCCTAACAACAAAGAATATGCGAATGCAACACAAAACATCACTAATGGGCTTGGTCAAGCCCAAACAACACAATCAATGCAATATGAGAGTTTTCACCCAAGTCAAACAGGTTGATATGATGGGAAATATTTTAGGGGTTTTAATAGACCTTTTAATGATTCGAGTTAAGAATAATTCCCTCAAGATAGGAATCCTATGGGAATAAGGTCCAAACTTTAGCTTGACTAAGGTTAATTCTCTCACACATATGCAAATGTAAGCCTAAAGGGTGGAAAATGTACAACCGGCCCAGCGTCTGTGTGGGAATCCACGGCTCGCGGGGACTTATGGAGGTCTCGGATAAGATCACCTAGTCGACGCCATGGAATATGGAGGCGAGAGGATCACTTACCAAGGTAGGAAATGCAACTAAGATATGCGATATATGACCCTATGTGCACCAGAATGCATGCAATTTCTAGCCTAAATCTAGCAATCAAATATGAACACAATGATGTTAATATGCTAAACAACTAAGGAGGAGACTGGACAGCACCCAAGCATGAAAATCATAGCAGAAACTGTAGAAATAAACTACACCTCGGGATGCGTACCTGTTACTAGAGTAGCGGTCTAATAGACATGCGTCAGAGAGATGAGACGGTCTAATAATAGACCGCTCTTAGGCCTGTAACGGCCGAAGGTCCGACCGCCAAAATACCCAGAGAATCGGAAACATCAAGAAATAAAGGAAAAATCCGGGGAAAACACGAGTAACTGAGGTAAAAGATGAATAGCAGGTTTAACAGAGATTCAAAACATGATTGGCACTAGAGGTCCCACCGTGATCGCCAAAAAATTCTGTTGGTTTTAATTGGTTCCTTCTCAAATAAATATGATGTCAGCAATAAAGATATGAACAAGGTAATATGCAATCAATCAACCTATGAACATGTGCAACATGAACCTAGGCAATCATCATGGAATCTAAGCATGGGCATGCCATCTCTATCAGAACTAAGCAAGGGAAAAGAAAAACACACGCCGGAATGTGGAGCCAAAGGAATAAAAGAAAGCACACACTGTGGGTGTGGAACAAGCAAGCAAAAGCAACTAAAGAAGAGATATGGGGAGGGAGAGAAGACTACTGCCCAAATTAGAGGATTGTGATCGCCACCAAAGCAATTTAACCAGCCAAAGTCAGGCTAAATACCTTGGAAATAGGTGGATGCAACACCCACCCACGGGAGAGAAAAACTGTAGCTCTATGAACTATAACGGTCGACTATCAGTGCGTCACAGAAACCTGACGGCCTCACGATAAGCCGCTACAAAATTCTAATGCTCCTATGATGAACCGCCAGAGAACCCAGGCCAGGAACTGTGAGAACTTTGATCTCCACATCTTCCAGCTGGCCAGAAGACTTGGGCCTCGTGCTAAGAGCCTATGAAACCTACAAAAGAGAGTAGAAACACGAAGAAAGAACCCAGATTAGCCCTTTGAAGAGTGTAGTAACTAAAATAAAAGAAAGGTTAGAAACATGCAAAAGGAGAGGGGAATACTGGGGAGGTTGGTTTTTTAACCCCCTTGGGGCATTTTAAAAGATGGGAGGAGGTTTAAAATGAATGCAGAAGATGCAAGAACGTGAAAGGGGAGGAGGGAAGTTGCTATGATGCTTAGAGGGAGAAGAAAGAAGTCTGAAGAAGAAATTGACTGAATTAAAGCCTTGGAACTAATACTCCCTAGATTTAGGAGGCAGATGGGCGTGGGAAGCAGTTCTCCTTGATTAGCTCTAGCTCCAGGATGCAGCAGCACTTCGACGCGAACTCCAGAAATCTCCCTCTTTTAACCCATGAAGTCAAGGGTTCTATTTATAGACCCTCAAAGTGTAGGCTCGAGTTGGAGAGAATCCAACTAGAAATAGGACGTTTCTTAGCAAACTCTTAAAGATAATACTCCCAAGAGTCCATAGAAACAAACAGAAGGTTCTGAGGATTAGATTTGAGGGAGAAATCATCAGATCAAACTCTTAATCCGACCACGGAGTAGCAGAGAAGGGGCAGTTTTACTAGAACTCTCTATCTGATGTAATGGCCTTACGATAAACCGCCATAGTACAGTAACGCCTCAGGAATGGACCATCAAGATGCGTTATCCAACGACAGATAAGACCAATGGGCGAAGAAATCATGAGTAGGACTCTGCAAGAGTGTAACTGCCAAAGAATCCTGCGCCACAAGACTTTGACGGCTGCACGATAAACCGTCAAAATTTAACGGATAGAAAGAGATAAGCTTTGAAGAAAGCCATGGGCTTTGGGACTCTTGCGTTACCTAACGATCAAATGGAGGAGCGTTAGATGACGGTGACGCGCCAGATATGGGCGGCTAGAGACCATGGAGTGGCGAATGAAATGAACGCTTACTAAGCTTCATCGAGCGGGCAAAGAATAAGGAATCAAACTCAACCAAGGAGAAATAACCCAAGAAATAAGCCTCAAAATTGACCAAGATGGCCCAACAAGGGTGAATAACTCGGAGCATCATAAATATGAACATGGAGATGACCCAACTTATTGGTCATAAAACGGATGTCAACAGACGTGGCCTTGCCTGCACTAGCCCCTAGAGGGCTCTGTGCATCGACGTCGACGCGACCCCACCCTGCATCGACACAGTGACCCTTAATGGGCCTTGTGCGCTTAAAAGAAGAAAAAAAGCATATAAAGAAAATATACAATAATAAGAATAACAATGACAATATATATATATATATATATTATAGTGATGGCATAAAACCTGAAAGTAATGAAAATAAATATCAACAATTCCTTTAAGAATTTAAGGACCTTTGGACCGAGCTCTCACCTCCCATAGACCCTATGCAAAGGGGATATTAATGAGGCCTTTGTAGGTCATTCTTGAACCTTGGGGTCATCCGATCATGGTCATGGCTTGACTCTGCTTTGGGCCAATAGCTCTCTATGTCTAATATGTTTATTATGGGATCTACTCCCGAATATCAAACTTGCCATGATCTTGGCATACATATGCTTATAAATTGGGACTCTCATCCAAGCCTGAATTGGTCAATTAATGACCGGCTTTGTTCAAATGTTTACCCCTTAATGGGGGATGTTTCGATGAAATTCAAATTTCTTGCTTCTTTCATTAATGTCAATTTTAGGCCCGAGGGCCCCTTCTCCTGGCATTTAATCAAAGGTTTTCTCCTCTCTGAGAAGATGTAATTAACGCCGTGACCTTTATGGCACGACGGATTTTAGTCCCGACCCAATACCCACATCGTCTGGTTAGTCAAACGGAGCGCACTAGTGGTTTAGGACCACCTTGGTCTTCGAAACCCGAATAAATTGTCACTTTAGTGACTAGCACGGCCACACACTTAATAAAATCGAACAAACCACCAAGAACGAAAAGAATAATCAAAAGAATAAAAAAGATGATTGTATCGAAAGTGTGTCTAACAGTAGTCGAGTGCCGTTGGCACCGATGAGACTGGAGTTGTTGACCGTCATTGGGGCTATAGTAGCCCGGCACCGTCTGGAATCGGCAATCGCGTGCCGCGGGCACTGTTGTGACTTGAGGGGTTGAGCGGTCTGGTGCCGCGGGCCCCAATATGACTAGAGTTGCTGGGCAGTTCAGTGTCGTAGGCACCGATGTGACTGCAGGGGCTGGGCGCCATGAGACCCTGGCATTTAGGTGCGTCTGGACTGGCAGTCAGGTGCCGATGGCACTGCTGTGACTAAAGGGATTGAGCACCATGAGACCCTAGCGGTCGGGCGTGTCTGAGATCGGAAGTCATGTGTCAGGGGCACCATTGTGACTGAAGGGATTGAGCGATGTGAGACCCTGGCCGTCGGGCGTGTCTGAGATCAACAATCGGGTGCCGGGGGCACCGTGGTGTCTGAAGGGACAGCGTGTCGTGAGACCATGGCAGTCGGGCGCAGCTGAGACTGGCGGTCTGGTGCCGGGGGCAACGTTGTGACTGAAGGAACTGGGCACCGTGAGACCCTTGCGGTCGGGAGCAACTGAGACTGGCACTTGGGTGCCGGGGGCACCGTCGCGACTAGAGTGGCTGGGCAGTCGGGTGCCGAGGGCACTGTTGTGACTGAAGTGGTTGGATGCCATGAGACCATGGCGGTCGGGCGCGTCTGGGATGGACAGTCGGGTGATGGGGGCACCGTAGTGACTGAAGGAGATGGGCACCATGAGACCTCGATAGTCGCACACGGGGCGCATTCACAGAGGCAGGGGCTTGACACTTCGTATTGCGCCAAGACTCATAAAGGATGCCCATTGTTCGGGTAACCGCATTAAGGGCACATTTATCAAGGTGACACTTGGTCGGTGCACGATCATCGAGACGTGAAGAGGGCATACTTTCTACCACCACTTGCCGAATGTAGCTTTGGACTTCTTGCTTGAACGTGGGATCCACCCCTTTGGAAGGAGTGACCGAGATATGAGGAATTGGGGGTTGAGGAATCCCTTGAGGAGCCATGAAATGGCTAGATTGAAATGGAACTTCCCGGGCGGGTCATCTAGTAGACCCTTGAAAGGGAGTTTGGACCTGAGGAGGTGTAAACTGGGGGGGAGACGTGCGGCGCGGTGGGGACTTTACCTCGCGAGGCCATCGTGACCAACTCCTCAGGAGCATAGCGGGATAACACGCTGATCAACTCCAGATCCTCATGTGGTGACAAAGTGGGATCCCGGGGGCTAATGTGATCGTGTTCACTGCGGGAGGATGCCGAATCTGCGTGGATAACCTCATTTGGTGAAGCTGAGAACATGCCTATAAAGGCGACTGGATGGCTGTCCTCTATTTCAAATAGAGGATTGCCCCTAATCTTGGACTCATGTTGAGGAGCGAACTCCTCTTCATAGGCCGGGTTGCTAAAAATCCTCTCCATTTCCACCGAGCTTACCCGGTGTGAAAGGAGAAAAGAAGGATGATATGTATATGTTAAGCACACATATTTCTTCATAGCAATGCCCAAGATTTTTTTTTTTGCCCTTTTTCTTCTCTTTTTTTATTTTTTTGTGTTTTTGTTTTCTCTCGTGAGAAGAGTAGAACCACTAAGGTGAAAAGCTTTCTCCGGGGATCTAGTGAGAGCTCACTCAAACCCAATGGTTAACTACATGGGTTTGCAGAGGATACAACCTGCCTGGTGACCATGTGGGAATCCACAGTTCTCGAGGACTCACAGAGGTTTGTGATTGAAATGAGTCGATTACACATGAGTGGGAATCCTCAGGTGAAGGGCCCAATTCCAATGGGAGGGTGTTGCTATAAGGTGTGATGCCGGCTCTTCCTAAGCCCACCCACACGTAGACCAGCAGAAGATATCAAATACACAAACACATGCAAGATTAACAAGTTACGGACAAAACACGGAACAGAGAACAAGACGTAAGCAGAAGGCGGCCATGAAACTGGCCGTTCAGACCCCTGGGCAGCCAGGTCGATGGCCATTCAGGGGATTGTTTGAGAAGGGGTGGACAGCCAGAGGTTGGGCCGTCTACCTCTATGGGCGGCCACCCTTGTGGTCGTTCATAGGAGGCCTGGGCGGCCACTAATTGGGATTCCAGTGAGCTAGAAGGCCGAGAGTCTGGCCGCTTTCTAAAAACTATAAAAAAAATGGAGACTAATTTAGAACGCAATGGAAAAGCACAAGAGCCTTAATTTCTTGGATTCTTGGCATCGGGACTCACAGTAGGCAGTAGTCGGTCCCACCGTGATCGCCAGTTTTGCTGTAGGTGCCTTGGAATGGCGAGGTGGAACGGATCAATGTGAAAGCGGTAGACATGTCCTTCCTTCCACACTTCTCTCCCTCCCAGCGTGGCTCACGTCCACGTTCCTACAACGGAGGTGGTTAGAATGTATATAACAATGTGATCGCCAGAGGTGTTTACCTGAACCTCACAGGAGCAGAATGATCGCTTGGAAATGCTTCAAGTAGAGAGAACGTAGGGTCCCGACTTCTCCATCCTCAGCCGACCAAGGGCGGAGAGCCCTGCTACGTCCTGAATTGCCTAAAACCCTGCGAACAAAGACTAAAGCTCATAGAAACAAAGAAAAGAAGGCCATTAGTCTCATGTAGTGTAGTAACAGTTCTAATGATCAATGAAAGAAGGATTATGGGGGTGTGATTACCTGGGGGTGGTGGGAAGGGGGGATGGCCGAGGCTTTGGACCAGCTGCCTTCCCATTTGTTTAGAAGGGAAACCTCTTGATAGGGTCCTAGGTAGTGCTAAGATGCTACGAATGCAAACGGGGAAGGGGATTGCAGAACGAAACAAGAGACACTGAGGTGGAGAGTTCAAACCCGAGGGATGACCAAGCTCACTGCCGTCTAGCAGAGTTGTTTGGGGAAGGAGAGGAACGACCTTCTTGCTTCAGAGCCTTGCTCCTAAGATCCGATTGTCCCTTCCTGGAGGATCTTTCCACAACCGTCGTCCTACCTGCAAAGCAACGAGAGCAGAGAAAAAAAAAGGGAAGACTCTTAACCTCCAGCCCCTCCAAGTCCAACCCCCTCCTCTGTCGTCCCCCCGGGAGCTTTGTACTTCGAGGCTCCATCTAGAAGTCTCGAAGGAGTCGTAGGATCGATCGTGGGAAACGAGGGAGAATGGTTCCGAAAGTGGCGGGAGAACGGGCCATGTTCATTGACCAGCAGTTACCAGAGGGCAGCCAGGGTACTTGCCTTCTACTAGCAGATGGGCAGCCAACGGAGTGGCCGTTTATAGGCCTAGGTGGCCAGCTCGATAGCCTTCCAAGTGGGGTGAAGGCGGCCATCACCTAGGCCTTCTAGCAGCTTGGGCGGCCCACATAATGGCCTTCATGGTGTGGAGGGCGGCCAGAAGAGTGGCCACTTAGGGGCAACAAGTGGCCATCACCCTTGCCTTCTAAGGAGATGGGCGGCCAGTGGTTTGGCCGCCCAGCCCATAGGCCCTTGGCCTCTTCAAGGGAAAGTGGCCCAATAATGGCAATGTGTTTGGGCTGGACTTAAAAGCACAAAACGATGACAAACCGAGTAAAATGACGGTGTCACTTATGTGACAGTCTAACCGGGGATCCGTGGGATGTCCAAAATTAGGCGTCTACAAGTCAAGCGGAAATAAACTAACAGAAATAGCACTTACTGAGCCTTGGTTGAACACTTGGAAGATCAAGACAGAGATGAGCTAGAAGTAAGTAGCAAGTGCCATGAATGATTGGGTTAAGGACTACAGCTCAAAACATAATTGATCTAAATAGATAGGTTCACACAGAACCCAGATCGAGCACTTGGCAGATGAAGTAGTGGCAGGCAGAACCGGACTAAAACTCAGCCAGATGTGATCAATGACTAAGTAAGTTAGAATTCAGTGACTTAGACTGGTACTAGGCGGAGGTTCGAGTCCACAAACTCTCGTCACGCAAAGTGTTTTTGAGCACACCTATCTATATACTAGTTAAGAGCGACTTAAGCAGAAACAATCGATCATCAAACCACGTTTACACCACAATTTTTAGGTGGTTCAGTCTGCACCTAGTAGACCTACATCCACCCCCTACTAAATTGAGTGAGGATACCACTGATAAATAGCTTGAAACCCACTGTTCACAGCTTCCGGGGTCCAACCCCTTACAACGGCCGATTCACAGCTTCAGGGAACCAATCCTACAAACCGCTGACTTATAGCTTGGCAAGGAACCAATCCTTAAACTGCTGATACATAGCTTGACACGACCCCAGAACAGGGCATCAGAATTACAAGATTGAAATGAAGAAGAAAAGAAACGAACGGACACAAAACAAAAGGAAAGCAAAGAAATGTAGCTCCAAGGGAGTGAAGGCTTTTGGATTTGATCCAAGAAGCCAGAACCTTGATCAGATTCTCAAGGAAGCTCACAACTACTCTCAATTGACTCTTTCATGAACAGGGTCTGTAATCTCCTTGACCGGGCTGTCGATCCCTTTCTCTCTTCTTATTCTTCTTCTCTCTGATTCTCACTCTAATTTTCTTTGGACTGGCCTACTCTGATTTTCTTTGAAAAGCTTCTTTTGTAACCTACGGAGCCCTTCACTCCTTGCAGCTTTCTTTTTCCTCATGTCTCTCACCTTTCGCAAAGAAGAATTGCGAGATATATACTGCAGCAAATAAGCAATTTGCTGATTAAACTTATCCTCAAAATAATTCTTCCATTGGTCCATCTGTCAGAATGAATATTCTTTCTCCAGGAATATTCCAGACTCTAAGACGCATCCTAGGATCACGTGCCAATCATTGGAGTTTGAATCCACGTGATTTTCATAAGTTGTTCACGTGCTTCTCGATCAAATGAAAATTCAGACCATTGAGTCGACTCAAAACCTCATCACAGCGACTCCACTGCTCTCTACATTACTTGGCCTCATCTACTGCATCCACTCTATTTGTGCATTGCATCTACTCTACTTGTGTTGATAGCTTGATTGCAGCTGCTGCTTGGGTGTTGTACGTTGACTCCATCTCAGTGTTGCGTCGACGCACTTCATGGCATGAAGACTTATGAGCGCATGATGTCTTGCTGTTGCGTCGACTCCACTTGATGCTGCGTCAACTCCACTGCTTTATTTCTACTGTAGTGTAGTTGTAACAACATCTATTGCGTCGACTCTATTTGCTTTAATAGCGTCAACTAATCATTCATGCTTCTGGCTTTTCTAAATATCTGACACTTTGACTTAAACTTGACTTTAGCATTTCCAAAACATATCCAAAGACTCTTGCTGGCTTCAATAAGACTTGTCTTCATGAAAATGACATCTTGAGCTTTTCAAACTTAAAGGACTTCAATGAGTATCTGCATCCCTATTGAACTTCATAAAAACTATCAAGTTGATATTTATACCAAATTCAAAAATGTGTAGTTGACATCATCAAAATCATAGAGGGATTCATAAATGATTCATAGTGTTTGACAACATCAAAACCACAAGGGACACACCAGGAACCTGGGGCTGAATGCCCTTCTTGAGTGTTGTTGGAGCTGGATCCCAGAGCTAGACGCCCTTTCTTGGGTGTTGGTGATGCGGGAATATTGGGACCCATGGCGGAGCGCCCATCTTGGGTGTTGATGTAGCTGGGACCCAAGGCTGGAAGCTTGCCTTGGTTGTTGATAGAGCAGGGACCCGGGACTGGAAGCCCATCTCAGGTGCTGATGAAGCTGGAACCCAGGGTTGAGAACCCATCATGGGCGTCGCTTGAGCTGGTCCCCGGGGCTAGACGCCCATCTTGGATGTTACTAGAACTCAGACCCAGGGCTGGAAGCCCATCATGGGTGTTGAGGTGGCCATGTCTCAGGGCTTGGTGCCGGTGTTAGGAGCTGATGTGGCCGAAACCTTGGGCGCAATGCCCCCGTAGCCCGATGTTGATGTTGCACCAGGTATCCGAGGTTGGAAGCTTGTGCTGGAAGCTGACATGATAGAGACCAGTGGTTTAGTACCAGTAACAGATGCTGAGGCACTGAAAACCTGGATCCCGCTGTCCGTGTTAAGAATCGACATGGCTGGGGACCTGATGCTTGAATAGGTCGGGGGTGACGCTTTACTAGAAACCCAAGGGCGGAGGCCCGTGTCAGGTGCTGGCGGAGGTGGGGACCCAGGGGTTAATGACCACATGGGTTGTCATTGCTGGAGGAGCAGAGGGGCCAGCTGCCTGTATAGGCAATCGCTGGACTGGGCTGCTCATCGACCATGGCAATGGCGCCCGAGAATCAGGGCTAGCCGAAGGCCGAGGTAGAGTTTCCGAACATGATTGGCGTCACCAGCTGTACCTGCCCGGCATGGAAAGCGATGACGATTGGGCCGTAGGTCACTATCGCCACCGGTTTGTTATTACTGTTGCTGTTGCAGGTTGGTCGCTCGACGCTGTCCGGTCGCTTATTGTAGCCTGGACGGGGGCCCTCCTCTTCTTCTCTGGTATGAAAAGGCGAGGGCATTGTGGCGTATACTTGGCAGGTGTGACTCTTCTTCGGTAGAAAGAAGAAAGGTAGGAGACGTACCACCGGACGTGCCAATTTGTTTTACTCGCAGGGAATCTCTTATGTTTTTCTAAGCGGCGGTGACACACACTCACCTTTTACGGAAGGCAGAGATAGGTCGACTTGGCACACGGCGATTTCGGGGGTATTTGTTGGCGTTAAAAAAATGGGCCAAACCTAATACAAAAAACAAGAAAGAAGAAGGGAAGAGGAATGGGCCAATTTCGAATGCACCGAGCCCAATACAAGAAAGGAGAAGGGAAGGGGGCATATGCGCAAAATGAAAACAAGGAGGGGCAAAAGAAAATGAGATGGAATTTCAAAAAAAAGTGGGAAATAGGAAGAAAATCACTTGAGAGCCCTCCCATGCCTATGTCTCTCCTCGCGATTGTTTTCACTGTTCCCGGGAGGTGCTCTCTTCTCCCGCACGCGAGCATTCAATGCTTGCACCAGCGAGCGGCCCTCCTCCTTCGCAGACGTCTGCATGAATGAAGCCATCCTCCTGCAAAGTAACGGCGGGCAGCGGCCCACCCAAGCTACATAGGGAGAGGCCCCCTCTCCTTGCTCTGCCACGCCCCTCACGAAGCAGCCACGACAGCACCAATGACGGCAGCAGCAACGACAATGTCAGCAGCAGCCACGCTTTGCAATGGCAGCAGCAGCAAGAAGATCCAAAAAAGAAAGGAGAAAAGGCTCCCTCCGAACAAGGCTTCAGCCCCTATAAGAAGGCCCCCGGTTGGCTCCTTTTCTCTGCTTCAACTGATCTTCTTCCTCCGAGCTCCCTGCTGCCGCTATTCTAGTGCTCTTGCTAACCAGCTCTAGGTGCTGTAGAGAAGAGAAAGAGATAGAGAGCAGAGAGTGAGAGAGCGCCTGCTAGGGATCACCCTCTGTGAGGTCCAAGAGAACCAGAGATTTGGGGAGTGAGAAAAAAAAGGGAAGAACCCTAAGTAAGGGTGGGTCTTTGCAGCCTTTTTTTCCCATTTCCTTACAAGGCTATCTCCAATGTATCTTTGCATCTTTTGAATGAATAAAGCCCCCCGTGGCTCAGATGTATTTTCATATATAGCTCTGCATCTTTCTTTCAGTTCTCCCAGTGGACAGTGAATCCTCCCTTTTTTCATTTTTAGCAGGGCAGTCATATGGCAATTTAGTTATTACCATGATGGTCACCGACCTGGAGCTCACTCCGACCCATGAGTGTGGCCCTAGGTTGCCAACCATCGGAGATTTATTACATACCTTTTTTGCTTCACCATGAACGCAATTTTCTTCTCAAAACCCCCCTTTTGGGATTTGGACCAATTTCATGGCCATGATGCCAAAGGGGTGAGAAACATGGGATTTTATCCCAGATCGATCGTTTTCTTCGTAAACCTTCGCTTTCGGGGTTTTTTGATCACTCTTAGATCCCCGAGGACTCGCTTCTTTATCGCGTGGTCCCCGGATGATCCGTTGAAGTGGGTGAATATTGATGGACAAACAATGCGGCAATAGTCTAAGCCCACGCCTCAGAAACGCGATTGTGGAAGTCCCTTGGGTCATTGGAGTTCCTTGTAGGCTAGTCCTCAGGATTTTTGTGCCTAAACCGGGTTATAGGATGTTGCCGCTTCCGTGTGCATCCTCGGGTGTTGCCACTTCCGTGCACACCCTTCTTATTTCGGGGCCATCTCGGAGCTTTCTCTCCATGGATGCGTACCCAATTAAACCCCCCCAAAGTTCAGGGTCTAGGGGAGGTGCTACCTGATTTTTATCGGGTGACCTAAAAAAATGATGACTTGAAGAATAATGACAGATGGGCTGAACTGAAGAACTTCAAGGATAATTAACTGAACTAACATAAAAAAATTACATGTGAACTATTGCTCAACAAATACAATGCAGTGTTTAGTTCAATTTCAGAAACATGTTAAAATTCTGGTGAACAAGATAAAAGAAAAGCAACGAAGAACAAAAAAAAGACCCTCAAACCAAATCAATTTTTTTCTGCATGAACAATTTGCATACGATAGGCATTTCATTCTCTAGTACTTCGTGCTCCAAAAAATCAGATTTTTTTTTGAAGCCTTCAGAATCTGCACAGGGGGGTCGACCCCTTCAGAAGTGGGTTGACCCCCCCCCCCCCATTTTTTTTTGGAAGCCAGTCTGCCCTATATAAAAAAGGGGGGGGGGAAGAAAGAAAAGATGAAAGAGGAAGAAAGAGAAAAAAAAGAAATGAAAGTTGCATTTGCATGAGAGAGTTCATGACAGATTCATTAAGCTTCATGAGGTAATCATATATTGCATCTGCCCACCGATCCATACCAGATTTTCATTACATACGTGTGACCATGGGCGTATTCACCCTCTACTCACATTTCAGAAATATGAATGGCATTCATACTCGTCATGTGTGCATTGATTCACAAATTCAAAAAATATTTCATGAACACCCCATTGTTGGGATTGGACCCTCGTGTATTATGAGCATATAGCTTGTGAAGTCATTCACACATTCCATGGAGTTTACGCCTTCTTCTACATGCATTAAATGCATAAGTTCAGCCAGAGCATCCCTAAAGCTAAAATGTGATTTGAAGCTTGCTGGCATGAAGAGTGCGTCGACGCACTGTATATAGTGCGTCAACACACCCTTCTGATTGGAGCAGCCAGCCCGAGCCCTGATGCCGCATGATCCCGCTGCTCATTTCCTACATGTCCATTCACGTATGCATTATGCATATTGATAAATGTTCAATTGTCTATTTTTATTCATATCACATACATCATTTTTGGGCTTTAATGAAGTTAAATATGTAAGTTTACATGATAATCTCGGTCTCACACAAAGTGGAGAATTTTTTACAATTAATGGGACTTGAGACATTTGTAAGAGTTGCATTTCTACCAAAGTAACTTGTATGAACAAGAGAGGGGATAAAAAGCAAAGCATATATATTGACTTAAATCTTTGAGGGGCCCTTATGTAATTTTTTTATGCTTTCTCAACCTTGTGAATAATGCCCCACCTTCTCCCAGGTGCAGCATGTAACATCAACATGGGGCTCGCACAGGCCTCTACCCCCCTTCATGTGCAAGAAGACAATGGCAGGCAGAAACAGCAGCGCCTCCTCTAGCTTGGGCATCTCCAGCGGTGTGTGTTGGCAGACATAGGCATGTGGCGCATGCAGTGGGCATTCAAGTGGGCATTCAAGCATGTGCATCTGCTGGGCTGTCATGACGGCAACCATGGCCTTTATAAAAGCCACGTCGACACCCTCATCTCCGTAGACTCCTCCCCCCTCTTCAATCTCTTCTTCTTCTTCCCCTCTCCCCCTCCTTCACTTCACCTGTAGCAACCCTGATAAAATATTAATAACAATAAAGATTTTAAAATAAATCAAATAAATAGATAAATAAAACAATATAAAATAACGCCTCGGATAAAGGTGCTATTTAAATTATAAACGCCTCTAGCAAAGGCGTGATTCAAGAAGGGACGCCCTGACAACACGGTGTCAAATTCTAAACGCCAAAAATGGTAAGGCCAAGAAACGCCCCTATCTTGGGCATGTTTTAAACAAAGAAACACCCTAACGAAAGGTGCTTCTTAAGAAACGACCTGAACCAGGTAGTCAATTCAAGAATCGACGCCCTGACCAAAGTCGTTAATTCCATTCGAGTTCTGTTCGACACGGGAGCTTATCCCGGGAAGGATTATGTTAATCTAGTAAGTATTTAAATAGGGCAAGGGCTCTATATTGGAAGCATTACTTCCACTAGGACTCTAACCCTAATAGGACCCCCTAAATCCCTATAAATAATTTACTGCTCGAACCCTTCAACGCTATTTGGCGTTCGGAATCTGCAAGGTACGTGAGAGAGGAATAGTTCCTCTGATTTTCTCTACGTCTGTTACATGAAGAACTAACAGTTCTTCATCTTCTTCTGTTATAGGTTAAGAAGGAGGCGTACGCGAAGAACAAAGGTATTGTTCTTTTTCCCTTTTTACTTTCGGTCAGGTAGTATGAAGAAATACTAATGTTTCTTCTTCTGTTCTTGTAGGAGTTACAGAACCGAAGAACAAAGGTTCTTCACCAAAGCCTTCTCTTCCTCCTACTGTGGTTATTGTTGCTGTGAAGCAACAACGTCCCCCTTTTCATATCAATCTTCAAGTCTTCAGGTAGGTTTTCTCAAGTTACTGTAGCCCAAATGAAATTAATGCAAGATATATATATACAAGCATGTCATGCATACGGTTATTATAGTTTCCATGCGTTTTCTGTAATATTTTGAAAGAGACGCCCCTGTCAAGGGCGCTAATTCACATGAAACGACCCTTCCCAGGTCGTAAATTTCATGTTTAACGCCCCGTACTCAGGCGTTAATTTCTTTAAACCGTTAATCACCCATCTTAAGAACTGATTATCTAAGAAATCATGATTATAAATATATGCATGATCCTATGTCTTCAACCTGCTAACTTTACTGTCATGATATTACATTCGTTCCTCTGTTATCCTGAAATTATTACTGTCCTTAAAGTTTCTGAAGGAACTTGAATTAACGACTTGGACGAAGTCATTTTCCACATATTAGCGCCCCCTCATAGGGCGTGAATCTGAAAGATAAAGCCCCTTCCTAGGGCATGTATCGGTTAAAATCCTGAAATTTATATATTCTGAAAAATAGAATTAAATAGTAACGCCCCTGCCCAGGGCGCGTTTTGATAATTCTTGAAAATTAATTATATTCTGTCAAATATGTAAACAATAAGACGCCTTCTGGTGTAGTCGTCAGATCTTGAAGAAACGACCCTGACCAAGGCGCGTTTTAGATAAATTACTGAATTAATAAAAATTCTGCAAAATGGAAACACGTGTAAACGCCCTTATGTTAGGCGTTAATTACTTGAGAAACGACTTGACCTAAGTCGTTATTTTCTGTAAACTGATTTTTATCCTGATTCTGTTAACCGATGGTTTCATATTATACATATACGTATATATCGGCACTATTCTCCACTCCGTGAGTATAGTCCCACTTTTCACGTTGTTTTATCGATCACACTCAACTCTCATTGACATACAAGCTCTCCATTGGACATTCCGTTCCTTTGGACTAGCGAGTTAGTCATAGAGACCTCCGTAAGACTCCTCGTACCTTGGATTCCCTCAAGGTCGACTGAGCGGGTTGTACCCTAAAAACCCATTACACCATTGATGCCATGTCACTCTAAAGAAACATGGGATACCGGCCCTTATGATTATACAAAGAGTATATCATAAGAAATTCTTAATGGGATGATGATATCATGCCATATCATGTCGTTCTTGTAAAAACCTCAATTCTATGATAGGAATGAGGGTATCTTACCTTTGATATACTGTTCATGTGGACCTCAATTCTATATAAAGAATGTCCATACTGATTTGTCATGGTACCCAAGTTAAGGGAACCATATTCTACCTAGATTTTTATCGATATCGTGATTATACCGTTATTATCGCCATTCTATGTCCTTTGTAATATTTTGGACTCTATTCTATCAAAGTTGTCATACGTGTCTACAAGCTTGATTATTGAAATTCTACGTTGGCTATAAATAAGAGTGGATGTCAAAACACATGATAAATGCCTGCGCATATAGGGCCCGATCTGGTCCTGGGAGGAGCACCCGAAAGTACTTGTGCCCATGGGAGTTAAAATGATAAGGTATCTGGCATTATACCGAGTACTTGACTTGCTTGATTGGACACTCCACACACATCTTGTACTTGAATCGTACTTGACTTGACATGAATTGCGTGGCCCGAAAAAAGGTAATTTATTTGCTTGATACATGATAGCCAAAGTTCTTGACATGACTTGTTAAACGTACTTGCTTGAATATCTTGAATAAACTTGTTATCTTGTTGAAAGTTCATGATTAAGTTCATCTTATTTCCTTGATATTACATTCTCTCTATCTTGTCGTTTTATGCGAGCATGCATAGCTTTATTGCATTCATGAAAGATGTAATTACTTACACCCCTTGCTAGTACTTGATATATAATTTCCTACTGAGCGTTCGCTCATTCCGTTTGTCCCTTTTTACTTTTCAGGTAAGTCCGACGACGATGGAAGTCAATCGGATGGGAATGGTCAAGAGTGAAAGTGATAGAGCTTCTCAAGTGTCATCTAGTCTTTTCTATAGTTTCTTGAGTCAAATATGTATTCTTTTCCTTTTTTATTAAACAGAGTATTGGATTTGTAATAGTCTATCCATTATGAAATAAAGGATTGGGTTATCTTGTTATTTTGCGCATCTCTGCCTTTGTGTCGAATACACGACCACTCTGATTGACATGATTGATATAAACTCGTCACGCGTCTCCGGGTATCTTCCGCGCTCGGGGCGTGACAGTTTTTGTGGTATCAGAGCCTAAGGTATTCAATTCCTAGGAAAAAAACCTAAGTCCAAGGATAAGTTGAACGTTTAACCAAGTGAGATTGGGTAGAACCAAGGGGTAAGAGTCAATGAGTCTTTTAATAAGATCACAGTGATATAATACTAATGTAGCTATTATAATTGTAGGATAATGGCTGCCGAACGTGCTCAATGGCGCAACATGCAGCGTACCCGCCAAGGGATGACTCAGGTGCTACAACAGGTAGCACAAGGTGGTACTCCACGAGCTGGAAGCTTACACCAAGCCTTTAAGAACATGAATCCCCCGAAGTTTATGGGATCGACCGATCCGGACGATGCCGAGCATTGGGTTCGGGAAACCGAACGCATATTCCGTGTCATGCAATGCACGGATCCGGACAAAGTTCTATTAGCTACATTCCAGTTAGAGAAAGATGCTAGATGCTGGTGGGAGTCTATTGAAGCAACCATCGATCCTACTCAAGTAACATGGGAAGAATTTGTGGAATACTTCAATGCTAAATATTTCTCGGACCGAGTCCAAGAAAAGAAGGCTGCAGAATTCGCTGCATTAAAGTAACGATCTTTATCATTAGCAGATTATGAAGCTCAGTTCTCCAGGTTGTCTAGATATGCTAAGCATCTTATTAGCACGGAGAAGATGAAAGCCCGAAGATTTCTTAATGGGCTTAGGCCCCACTATATTACTCAACTGGCGCCTATGGACATCCAAGTTTATTCTGAAATAGTGCGCCGAGCTCAACTACTTGAAGATGCCACGGAACTATCTGATAGGATCCGTGGGAAAGACAAGAATGAACAAGTCACGGGTTCGGGTTCTTTCAAACCCAATTTCAAGAAGAGGCCCAATAATGGAGGTTCTTCCTCTCAAGACCATAAGTTCAAAAAGACCAAGCCTTTCTCTATCACAACTACACCTTCTAATACAGTGTGCAAGTATTGTGACAAGGCTGGTCACAAGACAGAAGAATGATGGAGGAAATTAGGAGCTTGTCTCCGTTGTGGGAGTCGCGAACATCGGATTCCCGATTGTCCATTAATGAATGACCAAGCCGGTGACGGTAAACGCCCGGTGACAAAGAATGCTCGTCTTCATGCAATCCAGGAGACCGAACCAGAAGAAGAAGGCGGATTAGTGGAAGGTACATTGAAAATTTGTTCCAAAAGTGCTTATGTCTTATTTGATACGGGTGCATCGCATTCCTTTATTTCTAAGAAGTTTGCCGACCCGTTACCGTTAGAACCAGAATGGATAAAAATAGTTCTAACTACTCCTCTTGGAAGCGAAAATGATATTACTCATCACTACCAAAACTGTGAGGTAATGGTTCAAAGTAGAAATTTACCTATAGATCTCATATGCCTCGATCTAAAGGAGTATGATGTTATACTGGGAGCGGACTGGTTATCCAAATACCTGGCAACGGTTGATTGCCGCAATAGCAAAATTGCTTTCAAAGATTTTCCAGAGTTAGTCTTTACTCGCCCCAAGAGTCGGAACAAATCCCCTCTTATTTCGGCTCTTCGAGCAAGCAAGCTCGTCAGGAAAGGATGTGTATCCTTCCTTGCCTTTGTCACTGTTAAAGAAGCTAAGGAAACCAAGATAGAAGACATTCAGGTAGTGCAAGAATTTCCAGACGTATTTCCGGAAGATTTGCCGGGATTACCCCCTCAAAGAGAAGTGGCCTTCACCATTGACTTAGTCCCTGGTGCTGGTCCAGTTTCAAAGGTACCCTATAGAATGTCCCCTACGGAACTCAAAGAGTTGAAGGAGCAGTTGATGGAACTAATTCGAAAAGGGTTTATTAGACCAAGTACTTCCCCGTGGGGAGCACCAGTCTTATTTGTGAAGAAGAAGGACAGATCCATGAGATTGTGCATCGACTATCGATAGTTGAATCATCTCACTATCAAGAACAAGTATCCACTGCCGAGAATCAATGAGTTATTTGATCAGATTTCAGGATCCAAATATTTTTCCAAGATTGATCTCAGGTCGGGATATCATCAATTAAGAATCAAGGATGATGACATTCATAAGACTACATTCAGAAGCAGGTATGGCCATTACGAATTTGTTGTTATGCCTTTTGGACTAACAAATGCCCCTGCTGCCTTTATGCAGTTAATGAATAGCATATTCAGGCCTTATCTAGATCAATTTGTGGTGGTTTTCATTCATGATATATTGATATATTCCAAAACTAAGGAAGAACATGAGGAGCATTTAAGGATCACATTGCAAGTATTGAGGGAAAATTAATTATATGCAAAGCTCAGCAAATGTGAATTCTGGCTTGAAGAAGTGACTTTCCTCGGACATGTGATATCCAAGGATGGTCTATCTGTTGATCCATCAAAGGTTGAAGCTGTTAGAAACTGGGGAAGACCAACCAATGCTAGCGAGATCAGAAGTTTCTTAGGTCTTGCAGGCAATTATCGGCGATTCATCAAAGATTTCTCTAAGATCGCCGTACCACTTACAAGATTAACTCGTAAGGAGATCCGATATGAATGGAGTGAGGAATGTGAAAGAAGTTTCCAAACTCTCAAGGATCATCTCACTACAGCTCCGGTGTTAGCTCTACCAATAGAAGGAGAGAAATTTAAGGTCTACACAGATGCTTCTGACATTGGCCTCGGATGTGTCCTAATGCAACAAGGAAAGGTCATAGCATACTCTTCACGTCAACTGAAGAAGCATGAAGAGAATTACCCCGTCCATGACTTAGAACTGGCCGCGGTGGTATTTGCCCTAAAGATATGGAGACACTACTTATATGGAGTGCAGTTTACTGTATACTCCGATCACAAAAGTCTCAAATATCTATTTTCACAAAAGGAGCTAAACATGAGACAAAGACGTTGGCTAGAATATCTCAAGGACTTCGACTTCAATATACAATACCATCCCGGAAAGGGTAATTATGTTGCTGATGCCCTTAGTCGAAAGCCGAGAGCAATGATAGCCAATTGTATGATACAAGAATGGAGGTTGCTAGAACAATTCTCCAAGCTCAATATAAGCTTGGACAAGGAAGCCAAATTTGTCACATTATCTCATGTAAGCATACAGTCAGATTTATTATCTGAGATACAAGCGCTTCAGGATGATGATCCTATATTAGTGGAAATCAAAGGCAGATTAGAAGGACAATCTGATTTTCAACTAACTTCTGATGGAAGATTATTATTCAAAGGTAGAACTTGTATACCCGACTGTCCGGAATTAAAGAAGAAGATCTTAGATGAAGCTCACCGATCAAGGTACACTATTCATCCAGGATCAACCAAAATGTATCAAGATGTAAAGAAGAACTTTTGGTGGCCTAATATGAAAAGAGAAATAGCAGACTATGTATCTCGCTGTCTCACATGCCAACAGGTCAAGGCAGAACACCAAAAGCCTGCTGGAAAACTACATCCTCTAGATATTCCTAAGTGGAAGTGGGAGGACATTGGTATGGATTTCATCATGGGTTTATCCAAATCAAAAGGAGGACATGATGGAATATGGGTTATTATTGACTGTTTAACTAAATCGGCGCATTTCTTGCCAATAAAGAGCCGATGGTCAATTGATGTACTAGCTGCACTATACATCAAGGAAATAGTCAGGTTACATGGAATTCCTGTCTCAATCGTGTCTGACAGAGATCTCCGTTTCACTTCTCATTTTTGGAAGGGATTACAACATTCGTTGGGAACAAGGCTCAACTTTAGTACTGCTTTTCATCCTCAAACGGATGGTCAGACCGAGAGAACTAACCAAGTTGTTGAAGATATGCTTAGAGCATGCATCATTGACTTTGGAGGAAGCTGGCACGATCACTTGCCACTAGTGGAATTTGCATATAATAATAGCTACCAAGCTAGTATCCAAATGGCACCTTTCGAAGCTTTATATAGAAGGAGTTGCCGATCACCCTTATGCTGGAACGAAGTTGGAGAGAAACAACTATTAGGTCCAGACATGGTAAGGGATACAACTGAGAAGATACAAGTAATCAGAGAAAGATTGTAAGTTGCTCAGACCAGGCAAAAGGCTTATGCTGACACAAGAAGAAGAGATCTTGAATTCTAGGTTGGAGATCATGTATTTCTTAAAACATCGCCTGGACGTGGCATACGAAGATTTGGTGTTAAGGGCAAGCTTACGCCAAGATTCATCGGACCATTTGAGGTACTCGAAAGAGTTGGCGAGGTTGCTTATCGCATCGCGTTGCCTCCTCAATTGTCCGACGTGCATAATGTGTTTCACATATCTATGTTGAAGAAGTATGTGCACGATCCATCTCATATTATTGAACATGGAGATCTGGTGATCCAGAAAGATCTCACCTATGAACAGAAGCCTATGAAGATCTTAGATCGAGAAATACGAGCTCTAAGGAATAAGATTATTCCCATGCTCAAGGTGCAATGGAATAAGAATCCTGAACACGAAGCGACATGGGAGACCGAGGAATCTATGAAGAAACGATTTCCCGAGTTGTTCTAAGAGGTATATACTCTACACTCTCCGTGTGTATACATGATATGCAATTGAATTTGGGGACCAAATTTTTTTTAAGTGGGGGAGGGTGTAGCAACCCTGATAAAATATTAATAACAATAAAGATTTTAAAATAAATCAAATAAATAGATAAATAAAATAATATAAAATAACGCCTCGGATAAAGGCGCTATTTAAATTATAAACGCCTCTAGCAAAGGCGTGATTTAAGAAGGGACGCCCTGACAACACGGCGTCCAATTCTAAACGCCAAAAACGGTAAGGCCAAGAAACGCCCCTATCTTGGGCGTGTTTTAAACAAAGAAACGCCCTAACGAAAGGTGCTTCTTAAGAAACGACCTGAACCAGGTCGTCAATTCAAGAATCGACGCCCTGACCAAAGTCGTTAATTCCATTCGAGTTCCGTTCGACACGGGAGCTTATCCCGGGAAGGATTATGTTAATATAGTAAGTATTTAAATAGGGCAAGGACTCTATATTGGAAGCACTACTTCCACTAGGACTCTAACCCTAATAGGACCCCCTAAATCCCTATAAATAATTTACTGCTCGAACCCTTCAACGCTATTTGGCGTTCGGAATCTGCAAGGTACGTGAGAGAGGAATAGTTCCTCTGATTTTCTCTACGTTTGTTACATGAAGAACTAACAGTTCTTCATCATCTTCTGTTATAGGTTAAGAAGGCGGCGTACGCAAAGAACAAAGGTATTGTTGTTTTTCCCTTTTTACTTTCGGTCAGGTACTATGAAGAAATACTAATGTTTCTTCTTCTGTTCTTGTAGGAGTTACAGAACCGAAGAACAAAGGTTCTTCACCAAAGCCTTCTCTTCCTCCTACTGTGGTTATTGTTGCTGTGAAGCAACAACGTCCCCCTTTTCATATCAATCTTCAAGTCTTCAGGTAGGTTTTCTCAAGTTACTGTAGCCCAAATGAAATTAATGCAAGATATATATATACAAGCATGTCATGCATACGGTTGTTATAGTTTCCATGCGTTTTCTGCAATATTTTGAAAGAGACGCCCCTGTCAAGGGCGCTAATTCACATGAAACGACCCTTCCCTGGTCGTAAATTTCATGTTTAACGCCCCGTACTCAGGCGTTAATTTCTTTAAACCGTTAATCACCCATCTTAAGAACTGATTATCTAAGAAATCATGATTATAAATATATGCATGATCCTATGTCTTCAACCTGCTAACTTTACTGTCATGATATTACATTCGTTCCTCTGTTATCCTGAAATTATTACTGTCCTTAAAGTTTCTGAAGGAACTTGAATTAACGACTTGGACAAAGTCGTTTTCCACATATTAGCGCCCCCTCATAGGGCGTGAATCTGAAAGATAACGCCCCTTCCTAGGGCGTGTATCGGTTAAAATCCTGAAATTTATATATTCTGAAAAATAGAATTAAATAGTAACGCACCTACCCAGGGCGCGTTTTGATAATTCCTGAAAATTAATTATATTCTGTCAAATATGTAAACAATAAGACGCCTTCTGGTGTAGTCGTCAGATCTTGAAGAAACGACCCTGACCAAGGCGCGTTTTAGATAAATTATTGAATTAATGAAAATTCTGCAAAATGGAAACACGTGTAAACGCCCTTATGTTAGGCGTTAATTACTTGAGAAACGACTTGACCTAAGTCGTTATTTTCTGTAAACTGATTTTTATCCTGATTCTGTTAACCGATGGTTTCATATTATACATATACGTATATATCGGCACTATTCTCCACTCCGTGAGTATAGTCCCACTTTTCACGTTGTTTTATCGATCACACTCAACTCTCATTGACATACAAGCTCTCCATTGGACATTCCGTTCCTTTGGACTAGCGAGTTAGTCATAGAGACCTCCATAAGACTCCTCGTACCTTGGATTCCCTCAAGGTTGACTGAGCGGGTTGTACCCTAAAAACCCATTACACCATTGATGCCATGTCACTCTAAAGAAACATGGGATACCGGCCCTTATGATTATACAAAGAGTATATCATAAGAAATTCTTAATGGGATGATGATATCATGCCATATCATGTCGTTCTTGTAAAAACCTCAATTCTATGATAGGAATGAGGGTATCTTACCTTTGATATACTGTTCATGTGGACCTCAATTCTATATAAAGAATGTCCATACTGATTTGTCATGGTACCCAAGTTAAGGGAACCATATTCTACCTAGAATTTTATCGATATCGTGATTATACCGTTATTATCGCCATTCTATGTCCTTTGTCATATTTTAGACTCTATTCTATCAAAGTTGTCATACGTGTCTACAAGCTTGATTATTGAAATTCTACGTTGGCTATAAACAAGAGTGGATGTCAAAACACATGATAAATGCATGCGCATATAGGGCCCGATCTGGTCCTGGGAGGAGCACCCGAAAGTACTTGTGCCCATGGGAGTTAAAATGATAAGGTATCTGGCATTATACCGAGTACTTGACTTGCTTGATTGGACACTCCACACACATCTTGTACTTGAATCGTACTTGACTTGACATGAATTGCGTGGCCCGAAAAAAGGTAATTTATTTGCTTGATACATGATAGCCAAAGTTCTTGACATGACTTGTTAAACGTACTTGCTTGAATATCTTGAATAAACTTGTTATCTTGTTGAAAGTTCATGATTAAGTTCATCTTATTTCCTTGATATTATATTCTCTCTATCTTGTCGTTTTATGCGAGCATGCATAGCTTTATTGCATTCATGAAAGATGTAATTACTTACACCCCTTGCTAGTACTTGAGATATAATTTCCTACTGAGCGTTCGCTCATTCCGTTTGTCCCTTTTTACTTTTCAGGTAAGTCTGACGACGATGGAAGTCAATCGGATGGGAATGGTCAAGAGTGAAAGTGATAGAGCTGCTCAAGTGTCATCTAGTCTTTTCTATAGTTTCTTGAGTCAAATATGTATTCTTTTCCTTTTTTATTAAACAGAGTATTGGATTTGTAATAGTCTATCCATTATGAAATAAAGGATTGGGTTATCTTGTTATTTTGCGCATCTCTGTCTTTGTGTCGAATACACGACCACTCTGATTGACATGATTGATATAAACTCGTCACGCGTCTCCGGGTATCTTCCGCGCTCGGGGCGTGACATCACCTCTTCACCTCTCCTCGTCCTCCGAACTCCTCTATTCCTCCCTCTCTCTATCTCTATCTAACACTCACAGTAGTGCCCCCCCTCTTTCTCTTGCTGGCGGAGCCCATGTTCAATACAGGGGCGCTGGCCAGCTCTCCGCTTCTTCTCTACTCAACACTCCGCCAGCAGTAGTTAGCCATCACCGCCCCCATCCTCTTGTTCTTCTCACATTTCCCTCTTGTTGCCTCTCCCGTCCGCAACCACCGCGATAGCCCTCTCTCTCCCTTCCTCTCTCTTTCTCTCGTTCACTTCTCTCTGTCACCCTCTCCCTCTCGTCTACTTCTCTCTTCTTACAGACACACACTGATGGGAATCAACGCCGAGCATGTACCTTTTCTTTTGCATTTATGTCCTTTTAGTTTGTGTTCATATCCTTGGGAAAGTATATGCGCAATTGTACGGCTTTGTAAGACAATGCGTCATTCCCTTGGATTGTGTGGGTTTTTGTGCAATTGTGTAGTAGGTCCAGCTAGGGGGCCCTCAGCCCTTTCCCATTGGTCCATGTCACCTTGTGGGGCTGGTCAACCATCCTAGGTGGACATCTAGAAGGTTGGACTAGTCATATGGACACATGGGAGATAAAGGGGTCAACATTCCAAAGGTTGGCCACCAACCCCCTCCCTTGGTCAATAGGCCGCCCCTTTCCCTTTTATTTAATTGTATTTTTTGTGTGTTGTTCACACTTCATCCCAGCCCTTCATTCACCATCCCTAGATCCAAGGGTCTACATTAGATTTGATACCTAGCATATAAAAGGTTGTATTTTCATGTGGAAATTAATGAAAAGTTAGAAAAATTGTTGATTGCCAAGGAGGCTTCTTGCGCCCCCAACTCCCTCCCCCTGGTTTCATCTCCTCCAACTCCCAATTCTAGAGTGGTTTCATCTCTATCCCCTCCCCTCAATCTCTGCTTGTGATCTGTGTCGCCGCCGCCGCCGTTCGTGTCGCCATCGGACCGCCATCGAGCCACCGTCGAAGTTCTATCTTCAGCCAACAGCAGCCCCTTCCAAGAAATTCTACAGTCTGCCCCGAGCTCTTCTTGATCTGAAAATTTTATGGTGTGTTTCTGTCTTCATTCCCCACCACCACAAAAACAATCCCGTCCAAATTCCATCATTTACTATTTTTCAAATTTCGTGTGTTTCTGTTTCCCAATTCTGTCCAGTTTCAGATCTGTGTGACAGCACCCCTGTAATCCCCCCCTCCGACTATATTGATGATTTTTCCAAACCCTCCCAATTTTACTGGGAGTTCTTTCCACCGTCCCCTCACTCCATGAATTTTTCTGATTTTTGATCATCCATCCATCCATTTTTCAAAATTCGTTTGCAGAGCCATCTACAGTGTTGTCAGCAAGTTTCCAGATCCGACTCACTGCTAGTATACAAATCATAACAATTCGTAGACACCTCCAAAACTATCAACAAAACTATTGCCGTCTTCCTTGTTTAATTTCCCACAACTTTGATGAAGAACACAACATCTGAATCGGAGGTGTACCTATCAGTCAACGCCAGTTCTCAGATAAGTTCCCTGTTGATCTGAGAATTCGGGCATTGTACAATAGCAGCTATCAAAATTCGCCAACAAGAAGTACATAGCTGTTTATTTTTCTGTAATCCCATAGGGTTTAAGCCCTTCGAAGCAGCTTTCTAACAGCGCTAGTTTCGTGTCGATCCGCCATCGGGGCTGATCGCAGCGTCCGTTCTCGCCGGAGCGCGCGCCTAAATATAAAACTGGCAGATCCGTGGCCGGTTATTCCGACCGGTGCCGATCGGAGCCGCCCGGCCTCCAGCCAGCGTGCCGCCATCCCGGGGAGCGCTTCCCCAAGTGTCCCCACTACAGCGGTGCCACCGGCTCCCACACGGTCCCTCCGGACAGCACGTGGGCCCCACGGTCGCGAGTATGGGTGCGGCCGAAGCTACGCGTGAAGCCGCCCGTTAACCCGGAATCGGTCCTCCCAGGCCCATTTGTGTAGCCCTTTACCTCCCTGCGTGGAGTGGGCAGTGATTTCTTGCTGTAACATTTGTGTGTTAACCGTCCCGGGAGTACGAGTTCGGCCGGGTCCGTCTTCCCCACGCCGAGAGCGTGGAGGTATCGTATTCGCTCTTACACTCGGCATTTCACTTATTTCCTTATATGCTTTATATGCCCCTGCTAGAGAGCATGTGTAGGGATATCTAGCTCGCTATATATCATTTATCACCGCTGCTGCGAGAGAGTGCGTGACCGTCCCGTGACCCGATCCGGGCACAAAAGAGAATTGACCACCCTAGCTCTTGCCGGTTTCTCAACCGTGCACGTCCAACGCTTTCCTCGTTAAGGGACAATCACGAGCTCACCTAGAGTCTGAGGACTGTATTCCTCATTCGAGTCATGTCCGTGGTCTCGTCCCGCATCTGTTTGGTATCAGAGCGAGTTTGAGTCTAGGGTGTCTAAAATAAAAAAAAAGAGTGTCATTTAAGTCTAAGTGTCTAAGTCGGTCTTAGGAGTTGCATTTGCATACCATTAGTCAGTATATCAAAAGGTGTTGTCCGAACGTTAGGCTACGCCTATCGGGAAGGGCGCACACTTGTGCGAGTGATCTTCGGATCGGTTAGCTCCGCCACGTATCGAGTCTTGGTTGTCATGTCTAGGGTTGTAGTCCATTGTCTAGTTGGTTTGTCTACTAGTGTCGGCTTGGGCATCCTCTAGCTTCCCCGTGTCCCATGGATTACCAAACACCCGGATCTTATCCATGGTGGCGATACTATCTCAAATGGAAGGACCACCCGAACCACCCCACTAGGCCCGAAACCCGGGACTTCTACGGGTCCGATGACCCAGGTGACTACCTAGAGTGGGAAGCCATTATGGACGACTACTTCGAGGTGTACAATATGTACGGGCCCATGCAAGTCGATGTTGCCAAAAGGTGACTTTTTGGTGAAGCCGCCGAAACATGGAGGGACATCAAATATTGGAGGGAGGATAGAAATCTAAGGCCCATCGAGTCATGGTGGGAAATGAAGAGAGCGCTTAGGAGGATCTACTTTTCCCGCCCACCTACCTCCAACCACGGAGGTCATACCACTCACCAACCCCACCAACTCACCCACAATCAAGTGGGCCACACCTCTACACAATCCCACCCCTTCACCGCCGTCCAAGCCCACCAAGGCGACCCTAATCTAGTGGCCCGCCCAGTCACCTCCAACCAGCCTCCCCTTGGCACCCCCATCCCAACCCACTCAAGTACCTCCAACCGAGTAGAAGCCCCGCTTATAGCCGAGCCTAGGACCACACCTAGGCAGAGGGATGAGGAGCGAGTCCACCCCAAGGTCCCTACTCCAACCCGATCCTTTGAGGAATTCGAGAAAATGATTTCAGATTTGTTGGAAAGGATAAGAGCTTCTTCACCCTCGAGAGCTCCAATGCCACCACCCTCTACGTCCGAACGTGATTCGGAACCTTCTCATTTGGAGCCACCAAGGCCCGAGCCACCTGTATTTCTAACGGGTACACTATACATCACCGAGCCGCTTTTTAGTTGGCTCAAGAATGGCTTGGTCCCACCTCCCTTTCCATCCATGGACCCCATCCTCCCTTTAGTGCCGGTCAACTCCTTCCATACCACATTTCGATCTAGTCACCATGTTGACACATTGGACGATCTTGTCATGGGATTAGATTCACAATGGAAGTTGACGCATCTTTTGGCGCGAGGCTTTGACCAACCTGCTAGTCTTAGCTTCACCCATCTGGCCTTCGGATCCATTACCTCCGAGTGCACCGTGGGTTGTGTCACCACGGAGGTTCTTCTACTTCTCCCGCTACCGGACGAGCCCGAATTCATACCCTTTTGTCCGAGGGAGGAATCATACTTCTTGCCTACGATCCCCGTCCCACCCGTCACAATTCAAGAAGGTGACTATCCACACCTTCAAAACTTCTACACGTGGGACCGTGACTTGTGGGAACCCACCACAAGGGGTCATACCTTCTTTGATCCCTTTGACCCATTCCCTAGTGGATCCTTAGACCCTTCATATTCACTTCACTTCTTCGAGGGAGTCCGCTACCACACCCCTTCCCCACGGGTGGGTCGTCTATGCCCACCAAGCCCGTACCCTTACAAGATACACCATCATCTAGGGGAGATACTCTTGGCCCTCCCACATCCACATCCCATATGCATGCATGGCCCACCTTAGGAGGTCTAGGATTTCCGCATGATGTCGACCACCGGTTACGTCAGATGCATGCATGGCACACATTCGGGTGTCCTGGTCCGCCGTCACCCATGTACGGGTCGGACTAACATTAGGTGTGTCTAGGGTCATAGATGAGTCGGTGTGCTTTTTCTTTGTGTGGTATTCCTGTCTGCATGTGTCTTGTGCAAGCTCGTTGTCATTCTCTTATGAGTAAGAGGCGATTGGACTCACTCGATGAGTATGGGATCGGTTCTACATCTATACCCGGATCAGTCACCTACAGGGACTCAGCGGTGATTCCTAGTGAGTCTTCGAGTTGCTTCCTTCCCTTTTGAGAGTGCCCCACCCGGAGTGTCCAACTTTAGGCCATAGCAGTTTGCGCATATCGAGTATATATGGGATGAGCAGGTGACGATCACTTGGAGTGGAGCGTACCCGTGTTACTTGGCAAAGTGACGGATCCGCCGTAGTACTCGAGCATCCATACCCCTACTCGACGGGGTCGAGTTCCTCCCACCCGGGGAGAGTTGATGGGAATCGACGCCGAGCATGTACCTTTTCTTTTGCATTTATGTCCTTTTAGTTTGTGTTCATATCCTTGGGAAAGTATATGCGTAATTGTACGGCTTTGTAAGCCAATGCGTCATTCCCTTGGATTGTGTGAGTTTTTGTGTAATTGTGTAGCAGGTCCAGCTAGGGGACCCTCAGCCCTTTCCCATTGGTCCATGTCACCTTGTGGGGCTGGTCAACCATCCTAGGTGGACATCTAGAAGGTTGGACTAGTCATATGGACACATGGGAGATAAAGGGGTCAACATTCCAAAGGTTGGCCACCAACCCCCTCCCTTGGTCAATAGGCCGCCCCCTTCCCTTTTATTTAATTGTATTTTTTGTGTGTTGTTCACACTTCATCCCAGCCCTTCATTCACCATCCCTAGATCCAAGGGTCTACATTAGATTTGATACCTAGCATATAAAAGGTTGTATTTTCATGTGGAAATTAATGAAAAGTTAGAAAAATTGTTGATTGCCAAGAAGGCTTCTTGCGCCCCCAGCTCCCTCCCCCTGGTTTCATCTCCTCCAACCCCCAATTCTAGAGTGGTTTCATCTCTATCCCCTCCCCTTAATCTCTGCTTGTGATCTGTGTTGCCGCCGCCGCCGTTCGTGTCGCCATCGGACTGCCATCGAGCCACTGTCGAAGTTCTATCTTCAGCCAATAGCAGCCCCTTCCATGAAATTCTGCAGTCTACCCTGAGCTCTTCTTGATCTGAAATTTTTATGGTGTGTTCCTATCTTCAATCCCCACCATCACAAAAAAATCCCATCCAAATACTATCATTTACTATTTTTCAAATTTCGTGTGTTTCTGTTTCCCAGTTCTGTCCAGTTTCAGATCTATGTGACAGCACCATTGTAATCCCCCCTCCGACCATCTTGATGATTTTTCCAAATGCTCCCAATTTTACTGGGAGTTCTTTCCACTGTCCCCTCACTCCATGAATTTTCCTGATTTTTGATCATCCATCCATCCATTTTTCAAAATTTGTTTGCAGAGCCATCTACAGTGTTGTAAGCTAGTTTCCAGATCCGACTCACTGCTAGTATAAAAATCATAACAATTCGTAGCCACCTCCAAACCTGTCAAAAAAACTATTGCCGTCTTTCTTGTTCAATTTCCCACAACTTTGATGAAGAACACAACTTCTGAATCGGAGGTCTACCTATCAGTCAACGCCAGTTCTCAGACAAGTTCCCTGTTGATCTGAGAATTCGGGCACTGTACAACTGCAGATATCAAAATTCGCCAACAAGAAGTTCAGAGCTGTTACCGACATCGGGGCTGATCGCAGCGTCCGTTCTCGCCGGAGCGTGCGCCTGAAAATAGAACCGGCAGATCTGTGGCCGGTTATTCCGACCGGTGCCGATCGGAGCCGCCCGGCCTCCAGCCGGCGAACCAATGTGCCGCCATCCCGGGGAGCGCTTCCCCAAGTGTCCCCACTACAACGGTGCCACCGGGTCCCACACGGCCCCTCCGGACAGCACGTGGGCCCCACGGTCACGGGTACGGGTGCGGCCGAAGCTACGCGTGAAGCCGCCCGTCAACCCGGAATCGATCCTCCCGGGCCCATTTGTGTAGCCCTTTACCTCCCTGCGTGGAGTGGGCAGTGATTTCTTGCTGTAACATTTGTGTGTTAACCGTCCCGGGAGTACGAGTTCGGCCGGGTCCGTCTTCCCCACGCCGAGAGCGTGGAGGTATCGTATTCGCTCTTACACTCGGAATTTCGCTTATTTCCTTATATGCTTTATATGCCGCTACTAAAGAGCATGTGTAGGGATATCTAGCTCGCTATATATCATTTATCACCGCTGCTGCGAGAGAGTGCGTGACCGTCCCGTGACCCGATCCAGGCACAAAAGAGAATTGACCACCCTAGCTCTTGCCGGTTTCTCAACCGTGCACGTCCAACGCTTCCCTCGTTAAGAGACAATCACGAGCTCACCTAGAGTTCGAGTACTGCATTCCTCATTCGAGTCGTGTCCGTGGTCTCATCCCGCATCACACACACGTAGCCCACAACGTACACACCGTAGCCCCCCCTCCGTCTCTCACCCTCCTCTGCACACATGCCCACAGGCAAGAGCAGCGGGTCGACCCCGCCTGCACTCCACCCTCCTTCTCTTCTCCTCTCCGACGACCTCCCCTTCCCCTTCTTCTTAATTTCTCCTTCTTCCCCTTCTCCTTTCTCTTACCTTCACTGTCGCACCCCGAAAATTTAAATATAGAATAAATAATAATGAATATATTATATTCGTCATATAACAATTTTGGAGAATAAAAAAAATAGAAATCGCTAAAATAGATGATGAGCATTAATATCAATTATGGGTCTTGGTAAATTGAATTGAAAATACTAATGGACTTCCGTAAGAATAAGGTTTAAATGGGCCTTAATTATCTTCTACAAATAAATCCTCAAACAATTAAAAGCCCAACCCCATTGATATTAAGACAAAAGGGATTTAACTCATAATGGGCTTTAAAGTGACTTGGGCCTTAGAAGGGGCTACGTTTAACACCTAAAAGGAGTATATACATAAATACAGTTACTGCAGGGTGTTTGGGTTTGAGCATAGAATACTTCTCACGATCGAACCCTGCATGGAGCATTAGGGTTCCAAACCAATTAGGAGGCGGCTGAGGATTTGGCAATAGAAAGGGATTAGCATGGAAGGGTGAAATCGATTAGGATTCTACGTAGGAGACCTAACTTCGCAATAGGAAAAGGATTTTAATCTCTATGTATACGTGGCCCTGCGATCAACAGAAGCATGTTGATGCTGCTACTGTTGTTCGCAGGTTGCTGCTTCTACGTCCGTGTGTGATGGGTTGAAACTCCTTCTTCTTCCCAGTGTTGGCGTCATGCTACGGCGTGGGCTTCTCCTTCTTCCCCTACTTCTTGCGTTTCCCCAGGCGGCTACTGCCGTAGCTACACGTACAAGCCTTCCTCCCTATCTTCTTCCTCTGCTATCGTGCTGAACGGGCTGCGGCAGCTATTGCTGAACCTGTGAAGAGCGTGGGCTTCTTCCTCTGCTCTTCATCATCTTCCAGCAACTTCTTCTTCTTGTCCCTCTTCTCACGACCAACGTCAAAAGGTAGGCAATCTCCCAAAACTTTTGAATATTAATGTAAAACGCGCAAAGTTCGTGCTAGATAGGACATGTAGTTTTATTGTACCATTTTGCATGTTTTAGATCGTGTTTAAGAGGTCTCTGCATGAAAAAAGAATTAGCAACCATAGCGTGGCCGCTAATTCAGTGAACTTCGACAGTGCCCTGGATGCCAAATCAATTGGCGCCTAACACTCTATCACAAAATACCTTAGCTAATTAATAATTACATCACCTTTAAAATTAAATAACTATGGAACTATGAATATGAAAAATCATGTTATGCATATTTCTGGATTCCCCAGATTTTTCTTTACGTGCCCATGTTACTAGTGTCCTAAAAATCACCATAAATGTCAAAGTAGCACTGTTCATCCCCAATGAATAGTAATTCGCTTAAAAGAATAGTAGCATGTATGTAAAAATGTACCCAGCTGATGCACATGGGCCTGTAGCTAAGGAGAATTGGCGACCAAGCCTTTGTCGCATATTTAGAACTTGTGCCCGTGTAAGCAGGCACCTGTTCATGCTAAAAGAGAGAGTTAAAGAATCATCGACCATGATACTACCGCTATTTACAAAACCTGCACCTATTTGAACAGACGCTAAAACCTGCTAAATTAATAAATATGTGAAATCGTGAAAATTACGAATGAATGACCATCACATGGACGTCAATTAGAGATATGGCGCCTTCGTGGAAGGTCGCCCATTAATTGCGTTATTAAATCAAAACTATTAAATATTGATTTTGCGCCTCTTTAAAGGGACGCTAATTCCTATAATATTAGTTTGGAAATTCTATATATATGGATTTGGCGACTTGACAGTAGACGCTAATTCCTGATATAGCGCCTGCCTGTCTGGACACAGATTCCTACTCTCACAGTTTCTATCGGGTTTTTGGCCCATACCGCGGGTCTTTTGGCACTCTCATCTCACATCCGTAGATGGAGTCCCTATTTCACGGCGTTTCATGTTATACACCTCAACTCTTGGTGATGATTGGACCCTCCGTGAGATATTCCTTCTTTCGGAATGGTACTTTCTTCATTGAGACCTCCGTAAGACTCCGCTAGCCTTGGATTCCCTCAAGGCAACCGAGTTGGTTGTACCCTAAAACCCTGAATACAAGATTGTCATATCACATGACACCCGGCCATCATAGAGCGCTGTTTAAAGTGTTTGGTGAGAGTCATGTCTCTATCTAGAATGTGCGACTAGACAGTGGACGCCAATTGAAATGAGCGACCGTGTGTATGGACGCTATTTCCTTCGTGCATGTATTGTTCATAGGAATAGGCGACCACCATAGTGAACGATGTTCATGTAATTGATGGCAGCCTGGGTGGACGCTAATTGCCCAGATTTCCAGATTATCTTGGTTTTCATATGGTTTATCGATATGTCATCCCTATTGAAAGGTTCTATCCTTGAACTCTATGATTCTGTGAATCTACCTTAATGTTCCTACATGCTTGGTCCTTGGAACTCTTTTGGCCATTAATTGAAGTGGAATTGGTCTAGAGAACAAAAATGGGCTATGGGTCCAATTAAATGATACTCAATGCTAGAAAGAAAAAGTGACGAGATCCGGATCTGATCCGATGGGCGAGGCAAAGTCCAAACGTGTGCCAGTATCATGATTGATCGAGTGTGGCATTGCACCAACCAAAAGCAAGATTGATCTAAGACCTTCCACAAGTGATTGTCATTATTCGAATGTTTGAACTTCTATATAAATGTGGCCAATCCTATGAAGTGATAGTTACGTGATATACTCTAGTGAAAGTGAATGCCTTATTGAAATGACTGGTATTGTCTCATCATGAACGCTCTTGAATACCCTATGGAAGTGCTTGTTATCTCATCACAAATGTCCTTGAAATTATCTCTCATCTATCTATTGTTCTATATAGTTCTTGGAATTGTCTCTGATTTATTTATCTGTCTTGTGCCATTATAGATCTTGATTATCATATACTTTTGCATGACCTGCATGTTCATGTTAAATTGTTAATTACTTTAAACAAGCTTGGAGCAAGAGATTTAAGTCCTGCTGAGCGTTCGCTCACCTAGTGTTTTCCCATATTTTTCAGGTAATGACCATAGTGACGATGAGACCGAACCAGATGGGCAAAGGCAAGAGTGAAGAGAGCTTCGACAAACCTAGATGGACCTTATGTTCTTTTGTCTCATGTCTATGTCAAGATTAGTCTAGTCAAGAGTCTCTTGTCATTTTCTTTTATTGAGTCCATTAGTTGGAGTCTAAATTGTAATAGACTCATATTTGAAATACAATTTATTTTTGTCCAATTATGTTTTTCCTTATGGTTTGCTCTGATTGACACGACTGATTCGTTGTCACGTTCCGAGCAATGTCTTCCGTTGCTATCGGTTCGGAGTGTGACATTCGCACCGTTCTTTTCTTCACTCTCTTCTCTCTCTTCTTACTATCCCTCTCTCTTTATCTCTCTTCACTCTTCCTCTCACTTTCTCACTTCTCACACACGCACACACACCACTTTCATTTTTTTATTTTTTTCTTATTTTATTTTATGTGATTTAAACCCCACTTCTATCTCTCTTTCTCTCTCTACTTCTCTCTCTATTTTCTCTCTCTAACCCCTCCAAAGACGACGTAAGACGGGTGTCCTCAGCTCCGAGTTGAGCGGAAGTCAAAGGCTCAAGCAGACAGTCACCCTGACGCCATGGCCGTGATATCTCTTTGCTGCTCATCCTCCTTGGTTTTACTTTGGATTTATTTTATTTGGAATTGTGATTTTTATTTTCGCACTTCATCCTGTAAACATTATCTTTTATTTAATTAGTGAAAATCATGCATCTGTATTGTCTCTCTCTAGATATCTCTCTCCCATCTTTCTTCTTCTTCCTCTCCCTCTCTTCTTTCTCTCTCTATAATCTTCCAAAGTTCATTAGATAGATTAATTTAATCTCAATTTTATTTTTTTAGTTGCATATAATCATTTAAACTCGCGTTCCGCCTAGAACATAAGATCTTCAATTCGGAAAATCAATTCCTCTCCATGGATTCGACTCGGACTCGTCATTATACTACATTGTTTCTTTTAATTGCGAGTTCGGTAATTATTTGAGATTGGTCACCGTGTGTGTTTTAACGACGGACCTCGCGACGCATCAATTTTTGGTGCCGTTGCTGGGGAGATTTATGATTTTTGAATTGACTATCTTGTGTTCTTGTATATTTAACCGGCACTAACATTTTTTTTCTTTTGTTTGCTTGTTGGAAAAACAAATAAAAAAATTATTATCTACCAATAAGGTAAGCCTCCTCTTCCATATTTCCCGTTGTTTTGGTCTTTTAGCTTAAGAACGAGGGACCGGGCTCCAAGTAAGTACCCTAAGCTCCCTTCGTTTTATTTGAGTTTATTTCTTTAGTTTTATATTTTTCTGGTTAGATAGGTTCAAAAAAAATAAAAAAATATATTTGAACTTAAATGAAAGTCATCATTCCGAGATTAGAAACCACACTGTCCATCCTTAGGTCATGCATCATTTAGAATAGAGTTATCTTGTTTAAATTCAATCATTACATTTTGGAGATCGCGAGGGGCAAGGTACGTTCTACTTATCTCATCTTGAGCACACATTATTGCATAAGAACCCCTTATTTTGAAATTGTGGTGAGCATTTCATTCTAAAAATATTCTAAGGGCAACACCCATAAGCAAGATAAGGTGGAGATTTCATCACCCTTCCTTAGTCCACAAATCATATTTCCCTTGCATATTTGCATGTCCAAAGTCTTAAATAAAATTTTGTAGACATTGGCCCTAGGTTCACACGGTGATTCTTATGCTATTTGGGTTTACCCTCTTGTAGAAACCGATGCCTAAGGCAAGACGGTCGGACGACAAATGCCTTAAGCGGACTAGTGGTTCTTTAATTAGGTCCCTACGGAAGTAGGGGGAGCCTCCCACTATCCCACCCCTTACCTGGCCGGTGAAAATATTGAGGGTAAACTTAAGTTACACTTTAGTCATTATGTGAAACCCCATTTGTAAGTCTAGGTCACATCTAGGTCATTAGGTAATTTGTGTGCCACTTGTTTATCTTTGCATTAAAAAACTCAAATAAAAACAAACAAGCAAACAAACATGGTGGGTTTCTAAAAAGAGAGAGAGAGAGAGAGAGAAGAAAAGGGGGGAGAAAGAGAGAGAAAATAAAAAAAACAAAAACAAGAACAACAAAACATAAAACAAAAAAAAGGAGATCAATAAAGGGAGAATAAAATCAAAAAGTTAAAAAATTGAAAAAATTGAAAAAAATGAAAAAAAATCTTTTTGGGATCTAATCTATTGTGATCAATGGTAATCCATCAAGGAGGGAAATCCATGCCTATGAAAGAACACTTTATTCCTTCTACTTATAAACCCTCAACCTGTATTGAACTACCTGACATTCTTATGGATCATTATGAGATTGGCCCTGGTATCATTCAGATGCTCCCATCTTTTTATGGGAATCCCAATGAAAATCCTTACATGCATCTAGATGATTTTTTAGAAATTTGCTCCCTTATCAAAATTCGAAACTTTAGTGATGATGCCCTTAGGTTAATCTTATTTCCGTTCTCATTGAAAGATAAAGCAAAATGTTGGTTAAGGAGCTTTGGAAAGACCATTAGGACATGGGAAGTTATGCCATTAGATTTTTTGAAAAAAATTTACCCCATAGTCTGGACCAACATTATGAGAAGGGCGATTATGGGCTTTACTCAACTTTCAGGAGGGTAAATTCAAGAATCTTGGGAAAGATTGAAGGAGTTATTACGTCAATGTCCACATCATGGGTGGCCCAAATGGCAAGTTATGTTTACATTTTATGAGGTGGTGTATAATTATGATAGACAAATGATGGACACATGTTGCGGAGGGGCATTCATGAACAAGGGTGAAGATGAGGCTTATGATCTATTTGAAATTTTGAGTGAAAATTCGATGAATCGTGCCTCAATCTCATCTCATAAATAATCTGTAGGACGTTTCAAACAGGCTGGGTATTATGAGATAGAAAATTGGGTAGGGCCTAACTCTAAGATAGACCTTAACACCATTCTTCAACCCTCATCAAGTCTATATGACAGTCCAACCCAAACTTGCAAGGAAGCCTGTGATTTCTGTGCCAGTCTCACTCACCATGTGAGTGAATGTCCTACTGTAGCCCGACTCCCACCAGTTATCCAAGCGCAAGTCTAAAATGCCCTAGGATTCTCTTAGCTCAAGTGTGATACCCTTTTAGATGATTATAATCTAGGCTGAAGTAATCACCCAAATTTCCCTTGGATGGATCAAACAATCCAAGCCCATTTGTCTAAACTTTCACGCCAAGAAGCTCACGAGCTACCCATGTTCAATCAACTTCAGCCCAACTCATCTCACCCTAACTTTAAAAACAACATCGATATTAGGGGGGATTCACCAGGCCACTACTCCAAACCTCAAATTGTGTACTCTCGGTATACTTACCATGACTCTCCTTCAACATTACACCAACCCCCTCAACACGGGAATGATGATGATGATGATCTTATGCCTATCATTTTGACTCAAGATATCAATATTGGGAGTGAGGGGGGGTGCACTAACAAGACCATGATGAAGGAAGGGAAGGAAGTAGGGGGTGGATTAAAGGATAATGATGATCATATTGATATCATCACCTCATTCTATGGATATTTTGAGGTTGAGAATATCACTGTGAAGAATAGTGGCCCAAACAACTCATCAAGGGATGTACATGAAGAGGAGGATTGCTTTGTGGTTAATAATCTTGTGGATTTAATAAAGATGAATTTTGAATATCCTCCTCCTCTTGAAGAACATGATCATGGGTCCTTATTGGAAAAGTTTACATTTAATCTATCCACCCCATTATTAGATAATTTGATTGATAATCTTCATTCAATTGATGAGTTTGATGAAGGGGCCTTTTTAGAGAATTTCACATTTGATCTGACCCCTGAGCCCTATCCCATAATGTCTGAATCATTAGATGAATTGGATCCTGGGCTCATCCTTCCTTCTAATTCGATTCTCATGAAAGTTAAGCCTCTCCAATATGACATTCTAGGACCTGAGGGGCAAGTGCCAGAAATATTCACCTTTGATTTGACTTCCCCTCATGAAAATGAATTGATTAATGCTCTTAGTGCACATGAGGCTATTAATAAGGGGAATGTGGCTAATAATGTCGATCTTATTCATAAGCCACCGGTCCCTGAACAAGTTACCAATGAGGAAGTAGTGAATAAAGGGGTAGTCAGGTGGGAAGATACAGGACAAGGGAACCAGTGGATCGATTCTAGGTAGAGGATTCACCCCGACCTTGAAAGATTAATGGCCATTGATCATTACAAGATCCCTAAAGAAGAGAACTGGCTCACACATGTTGTTAATGTTAAAATCAATAATGTGCGAGACCGGAATATTTCTAGCCTCAGTACGTATATGCTTACTCTTGTCTTCCTATGGCATAAGGGTTGGAATTTGAGAGAGGATGAGATCTTATGGTGGCTAATCATGAAATCAACTCTTTCGTTAGTGAGCCACATTGCGTTTGACTAAAGACGTTAAACTTAGCGCATCTTGGGAGGCAACCCAAATTTTTTTAGAAGTGTTGTGAAAATAAATGGCATGTTGGGAGGCAGCCCAACGTTTCCTCTTTACTATTTCAATAAATTGTTTCCTTTGTTGTGTGTTTGTAGGAGTCAGCAGTAGCACTAGGAGGGTTTTTGGTGAGAACCACGTCTGCCTGCCCCAAGTTGTACCCTTCCTTCCCAAGCATTCATGTGCACATTGTTCTATTTCTATATTGTTCATATCATCAAAGACAATGTTACTTAAGTTGGGGGGTAAGGGTAATCGTTGTAAAAATCTCAAACAACCTATGCCACATTTTGTTATAAAAAAAAGGGAGCCCCAACTGCATTTTCATGATTCATGTTCTCGTGAAAGAGACTCTGGAATGGAGGAGACTACGGAGATGGATGATGGAATAGTTTTAGTATCTAGTTATGGGAACTGATTTAGAATTCCCTAAGGTCTCTTAGCACTTAAAAAAAATCACTTGCACACTAATGAAGCAGGTAGGACAAGTCTTATGTTACTTTGATAAGGTGTCCGATACTCTACATTGATCTACTAGTGAAGTGACATTTTTGAAATGCTATCTGCCGAGTTATCTATCACATATGTGCAAAGCACATTATTGAAAAAAAATGAAATAAAACCATGGAAAATGTCCCATATCTTAGTAACCGGGGCCTACTTCTCCTAAGGCAAGAGATGAGGTTCGCGTCAAACGGTGAAGGGATGTGCAGCACCATGGGTTGAAAAAAAAAGATGATATAAAAATAAGGCAGCATAAAGCGACTGCACTGAATGCTCTGATCAGAGAGGTGTAGAGTTGAAAGACACCTAACTAAAATGACAATATTAAGGATGCAGTTGTCCAATTATGTGCATTGATTCACAAATTCAAAAAATATTTCATGAACACCCCATTGTTAGGATTGGACCCTCGTGCACTATGAGCATATATCTTGGGAAGTCATTCACACATTCCCTGGGGTTCACACCTTTATCTGCATGCATTCAATGCATAAGTTCAGCCTGAGCATCCCTAATGTAAAAATGTGATTTGAAGCTTGCTGGCATGAAGAGTGCGTCGATGCACTGTGCCTTCTTCTTCATGCATTCGATGCATAAGTTCAGCCTGAGCATCCCTAATGCAAAAATGTGATTTGAAGCTTGCTGGCATGAAGAGTGCATCGATGCACTGTGCATAGTGCGTCGACGCACCCTTCTGATTAGAGCAGCTGGCCCGATTCCTGATGTCGCATGATCCCGCTGCTCATTTCCTGCATGTCCATTGACGTATGCATTATGCATATTGATAAATGCTCAATTGTCTATTTTTATTCATATCACATACATCATTTTTGGGCTTTAATGAAGTTAATTATGCAAGTTTACATGATAATCTCAGTCTAACACAAAATGGAGAAATTTCTATAATTAAAGGGACTTGAGACATTTTTAAGAGTTGCATTTCTACCAAAGTAACTTGTATGAACAAGAGAGGGGATAAAAAGCAAAACATATATATTGACTTAAATCTTTGAGGGACCTTTATATGATTTTTTTATGCTTTCTCAACCTTGTGCATAGTGCCAGACTTCTCCCAGGTGCAGCATGTAATAGCAGCGTAGGGCTTGCACAGGCCTCTCCCCCCCTTCATGTGCAAGAAGACAATGGCAGGCAGACACGACAGCGCCTCCTCCGGCTTGGGCATATCCAGCAACGTGTGTTGGTGGACATAGGCATGTGGTGCATGTAGTGGTCATTCAAGTGGGCATTCAAGCGTGTGCATCTACTGGGCTCTCACAACAGCAACCATGGCCCTTACGAAAGTCGCGTTGATGCTCTCCTCTCCGCAGACTCCTCCCCCCTCTCTGATCTCTTCTTCTTCCCCTCTCCCCCTCCTTCTCTTCACCTCTTCACCTCTTCACCTCTCCTCCTCCTCCGAACTCCACTCTTCCTCCCTCTCTCTATCTCTCTCTAACACTCACAGCACCCCCCCCTCTTTCTCTTGCTAGCGGAGCGCCTATTCAAAACAGTGGTGCCGGCCAGCTCTCCCCTTCTTCTCTACACAACACTCCTCCAGCAGTAGTTAGCCCTCACCGCCCCCATCCTCTTGTTCTTCTTACATTTCTCTCCCGTTGCCTCTCCCGTCCGCAACCACCGCGATAGCCCTCTCTCTCTCCCTTCCTCTCTCTTGCTCTCGTTCACTTCTCTCCGACACCCTCTCCCTCTCGTCTGCTACTCTCTTCTCATAGACAAATACACATATCCCACAACGCACACACCATAGCCCCCCCTTTGTCTCTCACCCTCCTCTGCACACACGCACGCAGGCAGGAGCTGCGGGTCGACCCCCCCTCTCCGTGGGTCGACCGCGCCTGCACTCCACCCTCCTTTACTCTTCCTCTCTCTTTCTCACTTCTCACACACGTACACACACCGTTTTCATTTTTTTATTTTCTTCTTCTTTTTCTTGTTATATTTTATGTGATTTAAACCCCACTTCTATATCTCTTTCTCTCTCTACATCTCTCTCTATTTTCTCCCTCTAACCCCTCTAAAGACGGTGCAAGACGGGCGTCCTCAGGTCCGGGTTGAGCGGAAGTCAAAGGCTCAAGGAGACAGTCACCCTGACACCACGGCCGTGATATTTCTTTACCCCTCGTCCTCCTCCGTGTTACTTAGGATTTATTTTATTTGGAATTGTAATTTTTATTTTCGCACTTCATCTTGTAAACATTATCTTTTATTTAATTAGTGAAAATCATACATCTATATTTTCTCTCTCTAGATCTCTCTCTCACCTCTTTCTTCTACTTCTTCTCCCTCTCTTCTTTCTCTCTCTATAATCTTCCAAAGTTCATTAGATAGATTTATTTAATGTCATTTTTATTTTTTTAGTTGCATATAATCATTTAAACTCGCATTCCACCTAGAGCACAAGATCTTCAATTCGGAAAATCAATTCCTCTCCATGGATTCGACTCGGACTCGCCATCATACTACGTTGTTTCTTTTAATTGCGAGTTCGATAATTATTTGAGATTGGTCGCCGCATGTGTTTTAACAACAGACCTCGTGACGCATCACATATCCTTGCCCATGTGCAGTAGGGAAGTGAGGAGATAGAACAAAATAAACAAAACAAAAGGAGCTGGATGAAATGAACGGTGCATACATCAAACTGCATATAAATTTCCTACTACCTCTTCATGAGCCAACACTAAAAGGGATGAGGGTCTTCATGTGTTCATCACAATTCTAAGTGCATAATCAATTTCCCCTCACAGCAGCATGCTCCGCCCCGCGCTTTCTCCTCCTGTGTGCACGCATGAACACGTGCACTCTGTGTGTCTTTGTAACGCCTGAGAATTTTGTAGGAAGTTTTTTTGAATTTAATATAATTAATTAAGCATTTAAAAGGCTTAATGGACTAATTAAAAGAATTATGGGTTAAATCAATTAATCCTAGGGCCTATATTTGCCAAGCCAATAAAGCCACATAAAGTAGGCCCATAGAACCATTTCCAAGACCTTTAACCCAAACCCATTACTAGGAAACATAATTTGGGCAATGTATCAAATTTAAATAGGACATATATACCAATTTGGGGTTAAATAAGAGATAATAGGAAAATCTGAAATTTTTGGATTTAACCGCAAGAACGTGGTTTATCGATCAACCGTGTTCGCATAGCGGCGGTTACTACCTAACCGCGGCTATGTTCCGTGAACGCAAGTGAAGGAATGTGAAAAAATAGAATTTTTCCCATTCCAAACTCTTAGACTTGATGCTATCTGGCATGGTAGCCTAGTATAGGACTCTTGAGGATCGATCCTACACCAATTTAGGACTCGTAATCGATCTAATCCCCAAAACCCTAGCCAAACTCTATAAATAGGCTCCAGGATCGACCTGCGCGAACCCTTGCTTTGGATCACATTGTTCGACGGTAAGGAATGGGTATTTCATGTTAGTCCTTTAGACTTTATTGTTCCTGTTAGTATTATATAACCCTCTGCAAAATTCCGTGCTAGGAGGTCAAGCCGTTAGAAAGATAGAAGCCCCCAAAGTTGCTATTTTGCTGTAGAAAACGCATGAAATAGTGTGTTCATCTGAAGAAGAACGTAAGATTTGAAACCTTAATAAAGGTAATTTCGGGTTGAGTCTTTATAAGAAGTTGTTCCTCTTCATACCTTCTCATCACCCTCCAAATTTCACGGATTTATGACAAGAGGATAAAGAGTTAGAGCGTCTGGAAGTTGAAGGTTTTACACAGGACGCACAAGAACGTGGGGCTCCTTCCAGCATCAAATTCAAAGTCTAGAGAGCGAATCTAAGGTATGTTATCTCATGAAAAGGCTTAAACATCAAGTTAGGAGTAAAAGCCCTCAAGTTCCATGTGATTTCATGCTTTGTACATGGAGTATTTAATATTTTACAACCGCGCATTGAAATTATCTCTGCATGCATATCCTTGCACCTTAAGAAGAAAAGTGGATAACCTTGGCTTAAATTGTGCAAACCTATGCATCTCCATGAGCTAACTTAGTCTAGGATGTCGTATCTCCCTGTTTAACATGTTTTCCATGCATTTTCTTCCCTAGATTGGGCGCTGCACACATAGTTTTACCCTTCTGTCTGAAAGGACAGAGGCGGTTCTACAGAAACCGCGGCTATCTAGAAGCGGTTTTCAACCAATTAACCACGGTCGTACTGAAGCGGTTCCCTTCTAACTACGTTTGCTTGTCTGTCTACAGTTCACCCTAAACAACAGTCAAATTGCCCTCTTTTGATTCCTAGTTATAATATCTTTTAGTTACGTTTTATCCATGGGATTACCATGTCTTATTCACTGTTATATTGTGCATCCTTCATGCTAGTTTTCATGATCATCTTATGGTAGAAACTTATTTTAATCATAAGTTATTTTTAGGCCCAAACCATATAATTTTGTATATACGTCACTTTATCATGTGTTGAACTTGGATTCTCATGATATGTTTGATCATTGTTTTATCACGATATCACCCTCATCTTTGAGTCTTTCATAAGTACATGGCGCGTATTCCGATAGGTGGCTATTAGTTACACTTTACACATTATAGGCACACTCTCTTGGACTTATGAACCTCTCCGCCAGATATTCCTTCTGTTGGACTAGGGGATCATGTTTCAAGGCCCCCGTAAGTCTCCGCGAGCCTGGGGTTCCCACTAGGACGCCGAGCTGGTTGTACCCTCAACACCCAATGGATTAGAAAGCACTTATGGTACTAACATTTTTTGCACTCTGGACCTTAACGCGGCTCTGAGGAAACTGCTACTATCTGTAGGCTGTTCTGGTGAAATTGTGTTATTCCAAGTTTGTGCGCTGCGTCGACTTTCCTTTCTTCTGCGTCGACTCCATCAAGAAGCGGTTCTCTATTGACCGCGGCTTCATGAAAGTGGTTCCTGCAAAACCGCGTTATACTACCTTGTGTCTAACCCGAGGTTTGACCCAAGGGTTGGTTAAATTCTATTCCTAGATGGTCTATTGATTATCTAGAACCTAAAATCTAGTTCAAGAAGTTATTAATGAATTATGAAAATTATAGAAAATACCGTTATGCCGTCAGATTTCCTCCGTGGCATAATGTCCATTTAAATCATCCTTGAACTCGCATGTTCTTAATTGAAGCATTCTTACCTTGTTATTTTGTTATCATGGGGCTATAGTTTGAACTTATACATTATTGGCCTACTTTATTGATATACTCGTGGAAGTAGCTTGATTTATAACTTGAAGATGAGGATCGAGCACTGATTATGTCCAAGGACTCGACACTAGCCCCCTCGGCTGATTGTCGAAAACATGCTATAAACCATGGGGTATGATGAACACTGGAGTCACATTACGACAGGAGTACTTTTTTTATAGACGAGTGAAAATCACGAGGCTCTATATGAAATTATTATTACTTTCTTGATGACATGACTTTCTAGTGCATGACCTTCATGGTTATGAAAAGTACATTCTCGTTACATGCAAGTACATTCTTATTACATGAAAGGTCACTTGATATTCTTGCTCGATCATGCTCTCATTATACTTTGATATCTTGTTACTTTGGTTTTATTCGCATGTTTCATCGCATTTTGTTTATCTTACTCCCTAGAGCTAAAATGTTAAATATTTAAACATTACCTTCACGTTGATTCGAAGATACCTACTGGGCAAGTGTGCTCATTCCCTACTTTTTCCCAATCTTTGCAGAAAATTCTAGCGGGGATTCAGACTATTGAAGTGATGGGTCCGAGAGTGATTAAAGATCAAGAGAGGATCTAGTAGAGTCTTGAGTCAAGTCGAGTCTATGTTATTTTTTCAGTTCTTTGAGTCTAGTGAAAAGAGTCAATTATCAATATACTTTGAATATTATTTAATAAAGTGAAGTTTGAGTATATCATCTTGTGTATTCCCTTTTTTGTGTGAATGTATTGCCACTCTGATTATATTGCTCCCTTACGGCGTACTAGCCAGCTGTTCACGTTCCCGATTAGTTTCTACTGCATAATCTCGGGGTGTGACAGTTAAAGTGGTATCAGAGCCTAGGCATAAGTACATCCTAGGAAAATGTCAAGTCATAGTCTAAGTCCAAGGAATTAAGGACCCACACCTATGAATTAAGGAAAGAAATTCCCAACCCATGTGAGAATTTGGTAGAGACTGGGATGAGATAGTTAATTAGGAATTTTCCCTAGGTTAATTCCTATCAATTCCATATGAATTAATCACTTATTTATTTCTACAGGCACTTCCCTCTTATGATGGCCGCTGAACGTGTCGCAAACCGCGCTAATTGGGAAGCAATGCAACAAACAGTTGCAGGTCTTACACATGCACTAGAGACTGTGGCCCAAGCTGGCGCACGGGCTGGCGCGGGTAATCTGCACGGGAATTTCTGGAGTACGAATCCTCCGAGCTTCTTTGGATCCTCCAACCCCGACGAGGCGAAGAACTGGATCGACGAGATGAACCATATATTCGATGTCATGCAATGCACTGACCAAGAGAAGGTCTGTCTCGCCACCTTCCAATTAAACAAAGATGCGCACACATGGTGGAAGGCTACCTCGGCACAACCTAAAAATGCCCAGCGTACATGGGATGAGTTTCTTACACTCTTCTAAGCAAAGTAGTTCTCCGAGCACGTCAAAGAAAGAAAGGCTACGAAATTTGCTTCACTACGCCAAGGCATGATGTCGGTGGCGGAGTATGAACTACAATTCTCTCGTCTAGCCCCTTATGCCCCACATCTGGTGGGCACAGATATCTTAAAGGTAAATCATTTTATGGATGGTTTAAGGCCCAGCTTCATTCAACAACTTGGACCTCAAAATATCCGTACATATACGGAGATGGTCCAACGGGCTCATGCGAAAGGACCTTGGAGAAGGTCGAGAAGTACAAGGGCAAGAGCAAGGAATCGAGCCGCAAGTTTCACAAACGCGAACGGAGAGAAGAAAAATTCAGCAACACAGGCACTTACAACTCCCGTGATAACAAAAGAGGTCCCGTAACGGGAATGGCAGCAGGAACAACAGGAACAAGAAGGTGAAGGGGGAGGAAACGCAAGTCACTATGGCTTGCTCATTTTGTGAAAAATTCGGCCACTTGGTCGAGGAATGCTGGAAGCGCCTTGGCATTTGTTTACGATGTGAAAGTCGGGAGCACCGTATGCCTGATTGCCCTCTTATAAAGGAGCAACCTTCGAATGGTGGACGCAAGCGGCAAGCTCGTCTTAATGCCATTCTAGAGGATGAAGAAGCACCCAAGGATGATGGGTTGATGGAAGATACCCTTAAAAGTTATTCCCATCTTGCATTTGTGTTATTTGATACTGGTGCTTCTCATTCCTTTATATCTACTACTTTTGCAAAGACTTTACCAAATTCACCTATTCCTCTACCTTCGGACCTAGCTATCACAACACCTTTAGGTCTCGAAACCAAACTTACAACCCACTATCCAGATAGTGAGATAATGGTAGAAGGTCATAATCTTCTGGAAAACCTCGTATGCCTTGATATGGAAGGCTACGATGCCATCCTAGGTTTGGATTGGCTGGTTGACCATGATGCCTATATAAATTGTCGCAATAGGAGAATTTCTTTTCGAAAACCAAGTCTCCCGTGATTCTCTTTGCTTGGCATCAAGTATAGGAAGCATCCTACCATGATTTCTTCTCTTCACACTTGTAAACTCATTTCGCAAGGATGTCAAGCTTTTCTTGCCTCCATATTGTCACTGAGTCCAAGGAAATCTTCATAGAAGAAATTCCTATTGTAAAGGAGTTCCCTGATGTATTTCCTTCTGATTTACCCGGTTTGCCGCCTGAAAGGGAAGTAAACTTCTCCATTGAACTCATTCCTGGAGCCGCACCTGTTTCAATAGCTCCCTACAGGATCTCCCCTATAGAACTCAAGGAACTGAAGAGCCAACTTCAGGAGTTACTAGACAAGGGCTTCATTCGACCTAGCACATCCCCTTGGGGTGCGCCGGTTCTATTTGTCAAGAAGAAGGATGGATCTCTCAAGCTATGCATCGACTACTGGCAACTAAATCAACTCACCATCAAGAACAAATATCCATTGCCACGTATCGATGAGCTATTTGATCAAATTTCTAGTGCGGAATATTTCTCCAAGATCGACATCGGGTCGGGTTACCATCAGCTAAGGATCAAAGATGAAGACATCTACAAATCTACTTTCCGAAGTAGATATGGACATTATGAGTTCGTGGTGATGCCGTTTGGGTTAACAAATGCCCCGGCAGCACTTATGCAACTTATGAACAATGTGTTTAGGCTCTATCTCGACCGATTTGTGGTCGTATTCATTGATGATATTCTCATCTATTCTAAAACGAAGGAAGAACACGAAGGACATTTAAGAATAGCTTTGTAAACTTTAAGAGAGGATCAACTCTACGTAATGCTCAGCAAGTGTGAGTTCTAGCTAAAGGAGGTCTCTTTCCTTGGTCATATTATTCAAAGGAAGGTATCATTGTTGATCCTTCAAAGGTAAGAGGTGTCAAGAATTGGAGCCGACCAACGACTGTGTCTGAAGTTAGAAGCTTTATCGATTTGACTGACTATTATAGGCAGTTCATTAAGGATTTCTCCAAAATCACCGTTCCCTTGACTAGGCTTACAACAAAGGAAAACCCCTTCATATGGACGATGGACTGCGAAGAGAGTTTTTTAACTCTTAAATATCATTTAACTACTGGCCCTATCTTGGCACTACCTGTTGAAGGTGGTGGATTTGAAGTCTACACGGATGCATCTGGCATTGGCTTTGGGTGCGTCCTTATGCAACATGACAAGGTGATATGTTATGCTTCGAGACAATTGAAGCGTCATGAAGAGAACTACCCCGTCCATGATCCGAAATTGGTGGTTGTTATCTTCGCCTTGAAAATTTGGCGACATTACCTTTATGGGGAGAAGTTCACGATATTTTCGAATCACAAAAGTCTAAAATACCTTTTTACCCAAAGGAACTTAACATGATACAAAGAAGATGGCAGGAGTACCTTAAAGACTTTGACTTCTCTATTCAATATCATCTAGGCAAAGCAAATGTCGTAGCTGATGCTCTTAGCAGAAGACCAATGGCAACGCTATCAAGCCTCAGGAAAGATATGACTTATCTTCTCGAGAATTTTACTCATTTGAATCTAGATGTAGATGTAGAAGAAGAAAAGGGTATTATTGCCAATATCCAATCACAACCTACACTGATTGAAGATCTAGTCAAATTACAAGAAAATGACCCATCATTGATGGAGATCAAGGCTAATATTGATCAAAGGCCAGAATTCTCTATCTCGATCGATGGAAGGTTATTATTCAAAGAACGAAACTGTGTGCCGAATCATGCTGACACTAAGAAATTGATCATTGAAGAAGCTCATAAATCAAGGTATTCTATTCACCCGGGTGCTACCAAGATGTACCAAGACTTGAAAAGGAATTTTTGGTGGCCCAACATGAAGAGAGAGATAGCGGACTTTGTATCTCGCTGTCTCACTTGTCAGCAAGTTAAGGTAGAACATCAAAAGCCCGCTGGTAAACTACATTCCTTGGAGATTCCCGAATGGAAGTGGGAAAGCATAGGGATGGATTTCATCATGGGCTTACCTAGGATAGGGGGTGGACACGATGGTATATGGGTGATCATAGATCGATTGACTAAATCTGAACACTTTCTACCTATAAAAAGTCGATGGTCTGTGGATATTTTAGCAGCCTTATACATGAAGGAGATTGTCAAGCTACACGGTGTCCCAGTGACCATTATCTCCGATCGAGACCCTCGATTCACATCTCAATTCTAGAAAGGTCTACAACACTCATTGGGGACCCGACTCAATTTTAGCACTGCATTCCACCCACAAACCTATGGTCAAATCGAAAAGACAAATCAGGTGGTGGAATATATGCTCAGGGCTTGTGTTATTGACTTCGGTGGGAGTTGGCACGATCACTTACCCCTAGTGGAATTTGTTTACAACAATAGCTACCAAGCTAACATTCAAATGGCACCATTCGAGGAACTATATGGGAGAAGTTTCCGCTCACCTATCTTTTAGAGTGAAGTTGGAGAAAGATATCTTCTAGGCCCAGAAATAATAAGAGATACTACCGAGAAGGTCAACCTCATTCGAGAGAGACTCCATATGGCTCGAGATAGACAAAAGTCCTATGCAGATAATCGAAGGCGTGACCAGAAATTCCAAGTAGGAGACCATGTGTTCCTCAAAGTTTCTCTAGGTCGAGGTATTCGAAGGTTCGGCATCAAAGGCAAGCTTGCTCTGAGATTCATTGACCCTTTTTAAGATCTCGAAAGGGTGGGCAAGGTCGCATATCAAATAGCTATGTCCCCTCAATTAACTAGAGTCCATGATGTATTTCATGTCACAATGCTCAAAAGGTACGTCCCTGATCCATTCCATGTTATAAGCTATGACAACTTGGAGATTCAAAAGGATTTGACGTACGAGCAAAAGTCAATCAAAATAATTGAACAAGAAGTATGTCAACTTCAGAATAAAACTATTACCATGGTCAAAGTCCAATGGAGTAAATCATGGCCACAGGAGACAACATGGGAAACAGAAAAATCTATACGTAAAAGATTTCCGGAGACATTTGAATGTAAGTACACTCTCTTTGAAAGACCACATGCATTGAATTTGGGGACCAAATTCCTTTTATATGGGGGAGGGTGTTATTGACACCTGTTTTAGGACCAATGAGTTGGGTCATCTCCTTATTCATTTTTATGATGTCCTGAGTTATTCATCACTTATTGGGTCATTTTTAGTCATCTTTTTGGGCTTGATTTATGGGTCATTCTCCCTGGTTGGGCCTAGCTCTTTGATTTATCAAAATTGCATCTTATTGGGCCTGGATATGGGCTTATAAGGATTTTATTGTGGATTAACATGAAGATTTATCGGTCTTTATCTCTTTTGCCACGTCTACTAGCCTGGCGGTCTATCGTACGACCGTTAGGTAGGCATTGGCGGTCTTTTGGTGGACCGCTAGGAGGCAGAGAGTCCTATTAGGTCTCTTTGATCTTATCTTCTTGTGAACGATTGGGACTAGCGATCTATCACTTGACCGTTTTCATGTCCCTTGCAGTCTATCGCAAGACCGCTAGTGCAGACATAGAGTCTTGCTCCACTGTTCTTCCTCTGCTTCACCGTGGATGAACAAGAGTCCATGATTCCTTGATTTCTCTCTAGATAGAGGCTCTCAGAACCTTCTGTTTGTTTCTATGGACTCTTGGGAGTATTATCTTCAAGAATTATCCAAGTTCAGGCCTATTTTCGAGTCATTATCCCTCCAACTCGAACCTTGGGTTTAAGGGCCTATAAATAGGACCCTTGACTTCATGGCTTGAGGAGGAGATTTCTAGAGCTTGCCACGAAGTGCTGCTACATTCTAGCGCGAGTACCAACCAGGGAGAAGCTATTTCTAAGTCCATAAAGCTTTTGGTCCAGGGAGTATGAAGTTCCTTTGGTTTAGTTTTGAGTCTTTTTCTTCCATTTTGATCTTTCCCTCTTGCATCTTCATAGCATCTTCCCTCTTCTTCTAACACGTTCTCTGCACTCATATCACATTTCAAAACATCCTCCTATCTTTTCCACGCCCCACAGGGGTTAAAAAATCACCAACCCCCAGGTATTCACCCTTCCTTTTATGCATATTAGCTTAATTGCATTATAGATTCTACATTAGTCCCAAGGGCTTATTGGGTCTTTTTTCTTTGTGTCTACACTCTCTTGCAGGTTTACATGACTTATTTCATGAGGCCCATCTCTTCTGGCCAGCTAGGAGGGGTGGAGATCCAAGTTCCACTTCATTGTTCTGGGTGCTCTGGCGGTCATTCATCAGACCATTTGCGGATTCCTGGCGGTCTATTGTAGGACCGTTTGCTATCTTCTGGTGGTCGTCGGCTAGACCGTTTGCCTCTACTACACCTGGGTTTTCTCTCTCCCATGGTGGGTGGTCTCACTCGGCTCTTTCCAAGGTATTTATTACAGTTTTACCATTTTATTTCCCTTGGTGGCGATCACATCATTCTTAATTTGGGCATTGTTCAGTCTCTTACTTGATTGTCTTTATTTACTTTAGTTGTTCCACACCCTTGGTGTGTGTTTTATTTCATTTCCTTTGCTCCACGCCCACGGCGTGTGTTTCTCTTTCTCCTTTTTCATTCTTGCCATATTTGAGTTGACGTGCCCATATGCTCTAATTTCATGTTGATTGCTTGAGTTAGTGCATCACTTGTTCACATCACATCACTACACTCATACACTTATATCATCACATTCTCACACTCTCACACAAAGAGAGAGAAGGAAAGAAACATCAACAACCCTCATTTTTTGGTGATCACGGTGGGACATCTAGTGCCAATCATGCTCAGTTTCTGTTTGACCTGCTATTCTTAGTTGTCCTCAGTTGCCCTTGTGTTTTCCTCAGTTTTTCCGTTTATTTTCTGTTGTGTTCTGCTCTCTCGCTCTCTGGCGGTCTCCTCCCTGACCGTTTCTGGCTCTCTGGCGGTCTAGCGATAGACCGTCTGGTATTCTTAGCGGTCGCGCATACGACCGTTTGCTCCAGTCATAGGTACGCATCCTGAGGTTGCTATTATTTCTGCATTTTTTGACTGTGTTATTATTTTTGGGTGCTATCTAGTCTCCTCCTCTTGTTGTGGTATATATTTGCACCATTGTTTGCATATTGTTTGCTAGTTATTAAGCTAGAAATTGCATGCACTCCGGTGCACATAGGGTCATTCATCTTTCATACCATAGTTGCATTCCTACCTTGGTGTGTCATCCTCTCACCTCCATATTCCTTGGGGTCTACTAGGTGACCACATCAAGGACCTCCATAAGTCTCCGCGAGCCATGGATTCTCACACGAACGCCGGGCCGGTTGTACCTTTACCACCCCGTGTCTAGGTTGCATAAGTAAGGGAGAGTTCACATCTAGAGTTAACCATGTCCCCAATATCCTTCCTATTAGAAACCTATTGTTGGAAAGAATATATTAAATTCAAATCACTAAGGTTCTAAAGGAAGAGATAAGTAAAGTTTGTGCATCATTACAACTTGGTTGACTTTGAGTGCTTTTTCATCCCTTTCTTGTTTGCATAAGTTTGAAATCATCTTGTCTGGTCACTCATTTGTGGTTGTTTGTGTTGTTTGCTTTCCAAGGTGCTTCGTTGCATGTGGAGTTGCTTTCGAACCTTAGAGTCATCTTCTAGGGGCAATTCCTCTTTCACCTCTTATTCCAATCCCTTGTTCGAGTCAAACATGGCTCCTTATGATCTTCCCCGTTCCCATGAGGAATCTCTTCCCTAAGGACTCTTGGAGGACCCACCTAGGGTTGCCCAACTTCAATCAGGAGAACGGTCCGCCCCTCCTCCATCTTATGTCCCCATGGAGGGTGCGCAACCCTGCCTCTCCTCCAATAATCCCATCGGCCATAATTTGCAAATGATGGTCCTATTGGATCCGGCCCAACTTCAGGCCCTCTATCAGACCTTGTAGGGGTCCAATGCCCAATCTCCCACGATGGCACAAGGTCGGTCCACTACTTTCATCTCACAATCTAGGGTTGATGGGCCCGGGGTCTCACCCATTCCAATTGATCTTACCCCGGTCCAGCCCAGGACCCTCCAATTCTCCAATCTAGAAGCGGGCCAGTCCTCTAGCTTGGCCCATCAAATTCTTGATAAAGGGAAGACCGTTCTTCCCTCATTCACCCAGGCGGAGTCCTATAGGCTTACTCCATCAATGCCACAAGTCCTCATTGGACCGGCCGAGTTCACTCGCCCGCAGCAAGGGGTGGGCCATGTTCACTCCAATTTGGATCATCCTCCAGTCCAATATCATTCTTATGAGGCCCCTCCTCCTCCTTTCGTCTATCCTTCAGCTCCTCGCCTTGAGCTTACTCCATTCACTACACCTACTCCATCTCGGGAGCAGGAACTTCTTGATAAATGGGCCGCCATGCAACAACAACTTGACTTCCTTCAAAAGTGGGTTGGCCCACAATCTTTAGCGGATGTTCCAGTTCCTAGTTTCCACAACATCCGATTCCCTCTCCAATCTGAGCTCCCCACATACCGCAAGTATGACGGGAATAGCAATCCATTTGTTCATGTGAGGGACTTTATGTATGAATTGACGCAGTTCCAATATGATGATCATCTTATGGCGTATTTATTCTGCCGATCGCTAGATGGAGTTGCATTGGAATGGTTTTATGCTCTGCCGTTAGAAGATGCTAAAAGCTTCAAGGTGGTGAAAGAAAATTTTATTCAAAGATTCCAAGACCGGGTCGGCCAGGAGTATTCATTCACAGATCTGGTGACCGAAAAGATGAAGGTAGACGAGGAGTTTGCTACATACGCTGACAGATGGAGGCAGATGGCCGCCCGTGTGTCGGGTCACATTCCGGAGGAGGAAAAGGTCAAGTTGCTAATATCCAATGCCACACCCACCTTCCACAACATATTGACCATGAATGATATTGCCAACATGCATCAGCTATATAGCCGGGCGCGGTTCATTCAAACCCAATTCAAGGACTCCCCTATCCACTCTCTTTTTGAGGCCCAAAAGCCCAAATATAATAGAAAACCATAGGGGCCCGTTACCGAAGGAGTCCAGACTAATGAATAGGTGCAAGCCGTTGCATTCCCTTTCCCAAACCAATCCACTCAGTTTCGCTTCTCGCAAAACCCGCGCAATCCCCAATTCTCTGCTCCCCAAAATTCTCAGCCTACCTTCTCCGCTCCACCAAACACCCAACCTACCTTCCCTGTGCCACAAAATGCCTTCCCCATTCCACAACAACCGCAACAACCTCCGTAATACCACAATGTCCCTCCACCCAACGGCTACACCAACAAGCCCCCGGCTCCAAAGAGAGCGCAATATCCTCCTCTGCCCGAAACCCTCATGGATATCTTTTCCGCCCTCATGTCAATAAATGCAATTCAACTTCCTCTGGAACGGCCCAAATGGAACCCGACCATCGACCAGTCCAAATATTGCATGTTTTATAGGCAACCCGGGCTCACTATCGAAGGATGTTATCGGTTTCGAGATCTGGTGTACGATCTCCATGAAGGGCAGCGTATTGATTGGGCCGAAATGCATAAGGCCATTATTAAAATCAAAGAGAAAAGAAGGCAAGCGTCGAGGTAGCAAGTGCAGTAGCATCAAGCACCGCAGCCACATCAGCAGCCACAACCACAGCAGCAACAGCCCGTTCAGGACTTTGGGATCCACCAAAACCCCATGCCGAATCATACGCCCGCTCTGCAACCACAACCACGGGCACCGGCCCAAGTTAACCTCGTTCAACCCCCGGCTCCTGACGTCGGGTGGTCCTATGATGATGAAGCCTCGGTACAAAGGCTCATTGACCTTCACCATAGTTACCGCAATCCTTGTTTACCTTCTAGCCCCCTCATTCTCCAGCTTAACCGTCAAACCTCTCCGTCACCCGCAATCGCCAAACCCTTCATCCTACCATCCGCTTCCCCCATCATTCCGTCTCTCTCCACTCCGTACCCATCGTCACCATCCCTCCATCAAACACTTCACTCGTCATCCCTCCACGACCAGTCATGTCCACTACCCCTATAACACCGGTCATCACCACCCCTACTCCCATCACCCCTACTCCTATTACCCCTATTACCTCCGCCACACCCTCTACCATGTCATTCATCCACCCCGTAGGGCCCATTAAGCCACTTATCCTAAGCCCATCTGGCACCCCAAAATCTTGCCCTACGGAGCGGGCATTTACTTCATAGGAATTATCCTTCTACTGGTGCTTCCGCACCTAATCACCAGTCCGTACAACTTACCGCCGATCAGAAGGAGGCAGATCCACTGTCCGGTGCACAATATGATTTGCTACATCATCTAGACCGGGTGCCCGCCAAGATTTCTGTGCTGGAATTGATCAAGAGGTCCACACTTCACCAGGATGCACTCCGTAATTTCCTTCAGAAGGTGATAGTAAATGAAGATATGGCAGTGGACATCCTACCAACAGCTCTGGCCACAGTTTCCAAAGGGCCAGCAATTACTTTCTCCGAAACTGAATTGGCACCCCCTGAAGCTCGACAGATGCCGCTATGCATTTCTATTACTCTCAACAAAGTCAACATAGACGCGACATTAGTAGATATAGGGGCTTTTATTAATATCTGCCCTCTCAGCACTTTAAGGGCTTGCAATCTTTCAGAAGATCTGCTAAAGCCCACCCCGACTACTATTACAGCATACGACAACTCCAGGAGGTCGTGTCACGGCGTGGTCACCATTCAGGCCGAGCTCGGGCCTCTCACTATGCCAATTGAATTCTATGTGCTGGATATTGACCCTATGTTCAAGGCTATCTTGGGTCATCCATGGATAGATAATCTCAATGCTATACCATCCACTGCCCATCAGTGCCTCAAATTCCCTTTTCTAGGGAGGGTGGTCAAGGTGAAGAGCATGTCCACGGTCTAGTCTGTCAAGGCCATCTCCGAGAAAATTCTGCCAACACTGTGGCCCAGCACGCGGCCTGTTATTTCTGTTTTAGATCTGGATTTTCCATGGGCTTATGCGCCACGCAAGCCCATTACTGTGCCGGTCAACGTCAAAGTAAAGCCCTAGATGCGAGATTCAAAGGGGTGGAATATGATACTAAATATGGGTTATCAGCCGGGAAGAGGCCTCGGTGCACAATTACAAGGGCGGACTAAACCAGTCCCAAAAGGAAAAAGATGAATAGGAGGGGTCTCGGTTACCGAGAATCCTCACTCTCAATTTTGGGTGACTCTGGGCCATTGACATGGGATTATCGCTAGTATTTTGTTAAAGGCCCTCTCCATCCAGGCACTCTGAAGACGTCTCTGAGTCAACCCAAGGAAGAAAATGTAGCTCACACAGTCGACAGCCCGCCATTGCTGCCTAAGGGGCCGGTCGATGATATGCTTGATTTCAGTCAAGCATTTGAGAGATTATTTTATGAAGAAGAAAGCTGCCAGAGAAACCAGGAGGTGCGGCTTGTGCTCTATGATCCGAAGAAGCCAGTTCATCGCCCGTGGGAAAGGGGGAGCTCACCCATCATATTCACTTGGTCTCATTCCCGCTTGTTTTCATTCTTTCAAAAGTTGGTATCCATACCCCGCTCACCTCCCATATTAATCAATCCGCTATTGCTTGAAGTCCCTACTGATTTCCTCACTATCCGGACATGCACGTGCTATCAGCCGGTCGATCTATCTCCTCCTCTGATCCTTTCTTTGACATCTTCTGTCCCTCCAAATATCCCCTTAGGCTTCCTTCTCCGCCTTCTTCTTCATCTTATTGCATGATCTCCACTGATCTCCAAAAAAAACGTCAAGTTCGAAATGGAGATTTCAGTGGAAGATTACGCTATCTATTCTCCATCCTCCTCCCAGGGGCATGAGTCTCCCATCACCTCCCTCCCATTAGATTGTCTCTCTCCTAGGTTAGACGTAGGGTTTGTCGAGTCTAGGGTAGAAGAGTCTGTTAGGTCTAGAGAGGTAGGGTCATCTTCTAAAGAATCCAACCCTTCCTTGCTTGAGCCGCGCCAACCGGCGCGTCATTCCAAATCCATTCCTGATAGGTTCTTGCAGGATCTAGCTCAGCGATGTCACGCTCTCCTTAGATGCCTAGAGTTTATGGCTACGGCGATCGTGATCAAAGAAGATGAGGAGCAAGGCGGGTTGTCGAGCAACGATGGGTTGGGAGTCTATGAAGTCATGGATGAAAAGGACCTGGTTGATCTTGAGGACAACAACGTAGATGACACTGCTGATTTATATGCACAAGGTTTGAAGAGATTGATGAGCCATCGTCAGTAGTGGATGAACTTACAAAGGAAATTAATCTGGGAACTGAAGAAGGCCCTAGGTCCATCATCATTGCCGCTAATCTCCCTTCAAAAGTTGAAGAAGATTTAGTCAAGGTCCTAAGGTAGTATAATGATTCTTTCGCCTGGTCTTATGAGGACATGCCGGGACTTGACACCTCTTTAGTGGAACATCGACTAGTGCTTAAGCCAGGGGCAACACCCGTTAAATAAAGATCGAGGAGATTCCACCCCCACATGTCCTTAAGGATAAAAGATGAGGTCGACAAATTGTACAAGGCCAGATTTATTATAGTTGTCCTATATCCTTAGTGGGTGGTAAATATAGTCCCTATCATCAAGAAGGATGGAAAGGTATGCATTTGCATTGATTTTAGGGATCTTAATAAAGCATGTCCCAAGGACGATTTCCCACTGCATCATATAGATGTTTTGGTGGACAACACTGTCGGGTACGAAGCATTGTCATTTATGGATGGTTATTCGGGCTACAACCAAATCCGTCTCACTCCCGAAGATCAAGAGAAAACCTCCTTCACCATGCCCTGGGGTACGTATTGCTATGTGGTCATGCCGTTTGGTTTGAAGAACACGGGTGCCACTTATCAAAGGGCAATGATGGCTATATTCCACGATATGATGCATGTTTGCATGGAAGCTTACGTGGATGATATCTTGGTGAAGTCAAGAACTAAAGAGGAACACCCGCCATTTTAGCTAAGGTGCTTCAGAGAGCTAGGGAGTACCAATTGAAAATGAATCCAAAGAAGTGTGTTTTTGGACTCTCTTCATGGACATGCCTCCGCCTAAGAATATCACAAAACTTCAAGGACTGATTGGACGTTTGCAATTCATTAGAAGATTCATATCCCAACATTCTCAGAGGTGCCATCCGTTTTATGAATTGCTAAAGGCGGGGGTCAAGTTTGAATGGAATGAAGATTGTCAGAAAGCCTATGAAGATCAGAAGGTATATTTGTCTAATCCCCCGGTTTTGCAACCTCCTGTCCCTGATAAACCCCTAATCCTATACATTTCTATCATTGAGGACTCCCTAGGAGCTGTCCTCGCACAAGTAGATGACGAAGGCAAAGAGCGGGCAGCTTATTATCTCTCCAGGTTATTTAACCCCGCGGAGGCCAAGTACACTACCATGGAGAAGACTTGTGCCGCCTTAGTGTGGGTAGCTCAGAAGCTGAAACACTATTTCCTAGCCCACCCAGTTAAGTTAATCTCTAGAATGGACCCAATCCGCTATCTCTTAGAAAAGCATGTCCTTTCTAGTAGGTTAGCTCGCTGGCAGAGCTTCCTCTCTCAGTTCGATATAACATTCGTTGTTCAGAAGGCAATCAAAGGATATGCCATCACTGAGCATCTCGCTCATCTTCCCATCCCCTGCACGGATTCTATTCAGGATGATTTCCCTGACGAGCATCTCTTTGTTCTTACTCATCATCCCTTTTGGTCTCTGCACTTCGACGGTGCGCTCAATTCTCAAGGCCGAGGGATAGGCATTATTCTTCTTACTATGGAGGGAGTTACAATCCCCTTTGCATATCAGCTCTGCTTTCCTTCTAACAATAACATGTTGTGCCCCTGGTTTTGTTGATGACAACCATGAGATGTGTGTGTGTTGAGTTCAACAGAACTGATGAATTAACCATTGATTCATTAACGCATGTATATACTTTATTCTTGAATGCCAGGAAGAAACAGGGTCTACGCAGGATGCTCACGGCGTCCACGCAGTGATTTGAATAAAAGGACAGCGCCAACATAGGATGCTAATTGCGTCTACGCATCAGTACAAGAGGCAGAAGTATCAAATCACTGGCATAGCTCAGTGCGTCAACGCCATAGTTCAGCAGCGTCGATGCATCAGTTCAAGTGGCAGAATCATTGTTCACTGGAAATACCCCGGTGCGTCAACGCTATAGCATGATAGCGTCGACGCAGCAGTTCATTCTGAGATAAAGATCGCTCTGGGTCAGTTCAGTGGGTCGACGCAGTGACCCCATGCGTCAACGCATCCAACTTTATACTCAAAGACATGTGGGGCATTTCAAGGCTGCGTCAACCTCATGGTCTTAATGGGTTGACGCCATCTGAACTATCTATGATATTAGTTGGGTGGACCCCAGTCGTACGTGACGTCAAAGGCCACATCAGCCAAAAGTGCTTGCAACCTCGTTTTCCCTCGCGATTCTAGAAGCCTCTATGAGAACAATCATTGGGCTAACCAGAAAATCTGGTTGGGGCCCATTGGATGGATATAACATGTGGATCTGGAAGTGAGCGCGGGAAGGAATATAGAGAAGAGGATTTGAAGAACTAGTAGTAGTCGAACCTGAGCGAGTGAAGCCCTCGAGAAGGATCGCGGAGTCCATCGTCTTCCTGCTGGTACCATGCTGCATCCACTGATGATCAGAGGAGATCCAGGGGTAGTGGATCAGTGCGAGTTCATCTACCCTTCAGAAGGAGAAGGCCAGCTGATCGTTGAAACATCTTCCTCGAGACTTATGAGTTTGAGCTTGAGATCCAACAACATCACAGATCTAGGGTTGTTCTTCCATGTCTGAGTGATTTCGTTTATTGCTTTTGTTTTTAGTTTGAACTCTGTTATTGTATTTCTACCTCGTACTAGTTTGAGTAGAGGGAGGGTATTTGATCCAGCGGATTGTGCTTGGATCAAGGGTATTTGGGTGTGTTTGCCTGCAAGCTATTTTTCAGCGGTTGAGAGGATTTGTTCCTCTATCTAGCCAAGCTGTAGTGTTCAGCGGTGTTGATGAGTTTTTTCCTCGGTGTAGCTAAGCTATAAGGGTCAGCATGGTTCCTCAATGGTTTTAGTGAGGGGTGGACGTAGGTCTCCACAGGGAGACCGAACCACCATAAAAATCAGTGTTCACTTGTGATTTGCCATTTTTCGCATAATCTGCTTGACGTTAGATGTTTGAGTAGGCTCGATCTGCACACATTTAGTTACTGATTTTCTGATTAGCATTCTATTTTTTATAGCGAGTGTGATCTTGCATAAAATTTTCAAAGGGTCAACCTATTCACCCCCTCCCCCTCTAGTTTGACCATCCACTTAATCCAACACGTGGTATCAGAGCTTGGCTCTCTTGTCAAGGGTCTTACAACCCAGAGAGATTTAGTGGAATGGAAAACAAGGGGCTCATGCCTGAAGGGTATGCAGTGAATAGGCCACCCTTCTTTGATGACACTAACTATGCTTACTTGAAAAATCGGATGCATGTATTTCTGAGAGCTCAGGACCATGAGATTTAGAGAGTCGTGAGCAAGGGACCCTATCAGTTAGAAGGAGATGAAGAACTGTGGGTGAAAGAGCAGATTCGGAAGTCCAATGTCAATTGGCAAGCTATGAAGATCATGCAATGCTCATTGCATCCTAAGGAGTTTTCACGAGTGTCCTCATGTGCCAGTGCCAAGGAAATGTGGGACATACTTCAAATCATCTATGAAGGTACGTCAGAGGTAAGAGAGACAAAAGCTAATATGTTAATTTCTGAATATGAAGCTTTTAGAATGAAGCCAGAGGAAAATATATTTGAAATGTATGCTAGACTAACCCTATTAGTGAATGGTCTTAAAGGTCTGGGAAAGGTTTACACTGATTATGAACTGGTCAGGAAAATTCTTAGATCCCTAACTCCAATTTGGCACACCAAGGCCACTGTTGTTGAGGAATCTAGGAACCTTCCTACCACTACCCCTGATGAGCTTATTGGATCACTGATGGCTTATGAGCTGAATTTCAAAAGAACTGATGAGGATGTGAAAAAGAAGAAGCGACTTGCTTTGAAGGTTGGTCCTAGCAATAAGGAGAGTTCAGATGACAGTCAGTCATCTACTTCAGATGATGACTCAGGTGAGATAGCAATGCTCACCAGGAAATTCAGGAAGTTTCTAAGGAAGGAAGGTAAATTTAGAAACAACAGAAGACTGGAGGTAAGAAAGAGTTCAAAATTCAAATCAGAAAACTCTAGGAAATCTGACAAGGTTGTCTATTACAAATGCAGGAAACAAGGTCATATTAAATCTGAATGTCCAGAGAATGTGAAGAAAGTCCAACCAAAATGGAAGAACAAGAATCCAAAAGCTATGATGAGTACTTGGAGTGATGAGGAGAAAGATGAAGATGAAGAAGAGAGTACCTCTGAAGAAGAAAGTGATGTTAAGCTGTGCTTTATGACTAAGGGAGATGATCAGGATGAGGTAACCTCCTCTTTTGAAAACTTTTCTTGCAGTGATTGGGAAGAAGCATTTAATGAATTGCTAGATAAGTATGATTATATGAGGAAAGAAAATAAATCACTGAAGAAGAAGAAAATTTTGACTAGTCAAGATAATTTCTTGAATGAGAAAATCATGTGCTTAGAAGCTGAAATTACTCATCTAAGATAGTCTCTTGTTGAATGTGATTTGTATAAAGATCAATTAATAGAGATGAAAAGAGAAAATGAATTTTTACTGGAAGTACATGATGACCTGAAACTCAGAATGCAAAAATTGGAGAGTGATGTAAAAATTACTGAAGAAAAATATGAAGCCATTCAAGGAGTAAATCTAGAACTCCAAGAAAACTTGAAGAGACTGGAAGTTGAAAACTCAAATAAACAAGTCTCCCTTGAGAAATTTACACAAGGCAAAAACAACCTAGAAACTGTTATGGGAATGAAAAGTAATTTTGGAAAAGAAGGACTTGGATATAATCCAACTAAAAGGAAGAATCTAGGGATAAGGCTAATAACCTTTGTTCCAGAACAGGGCACATCTGAGCAAAACCCAATGGCTGCTGTGAAGTCCCATGAGAAAAATCAAGAAGAAGTAAAACAGACATATGAAACCTGAAAGGAAAAGGGCAAAGAGAAAATGAATGTCACCTTAAATGCCAATCACCATAAGAATGTGCCTAAGCTCAGAAGTAAACCCTCGGGTCAGCATATAGACCCTAGTTCATCAACCCAGCATCAGACTTATAGAAATTTAGGGAGTCATAGGTCTGGTACAAAACAGTTGCATCAACGCACTGGGTACCCTGCGTCCACTCAACCCATGCCCCAAGGGTTCTACAGAAATAATTCTAGAACAAACCATTTGCCGCGTCAACGTAGTGTCCATACTGTGTCAACGCATACACCCTTCCAGGATGGGTATTCTTTCGGAAATACTATAGTGAGTCGACGCATCCACTATAGTGCGTCAACGCATCCTATGCACCAGAACCCATATGACAGAAGGGTTAGATGGATGAGTCAATGCAGTCAGGTGAGAGGGTCTACGCAGCAAACCTTCATTCCTTCAAGAGTTCAGTATTCTTCTAGAACTTCTCATCCTAGATTCCCCAGTGCTTCTTGGAGTCACAATAATCATTGGAATGGGAACAAGAATAAAACTTCATACTTCTCTAACAACAGAACTGATTCAAAATGGTCATTCCAAAGGGTACCTCAACCCAATCAGAAAACTCTCAAACCTTTGAACTCCATATATCAAAAACCCCCAAAATAACAAATATGGATTCCCAAAAGCATGTTGTCTTATTTAACACAATCCTACGGTGTGATGGGACCTAAGTGTATTTGGGTTCCAAAATCTCTTGTTTGATGTGAATTGCAGGAGTGCCTTGCAGCTATACACAACAGATGGTATCTTGACAGCGGCTGCTCAAGGTATATGACGGGAGATAAGGCAAAATTCTGTTTCTTGGTTGAGAAAGAAGGAAGGCATGTCACGTTTGGGGGCAACAATAAAGGTAAAATTATTGGAAAAGGTAAAGTTGGCAAAAATCCCTTGAACTCCATTGATGATGTGCTACTTGTTGAAGGACTAGAATACAATCTTCTTAGTATAAGCCAACTGTGTGACAGGGGACACAAAGTTGTGTTTGATTCTCATGCATGTGCCATTCTTGAAATGCATTCTGAAAATGTTAGGTTCATTGGAAAAAGAATAAATAACATGTACATGGTAGACTTGGATGATCTTGCTCACAACAATCTCTGTCTTGCCGTTAATAAAAGTGAGCTGGCTTGGCTATGGCATCGTAGACTAGGACATGCTAGCTATAGTGTCATGCATAAGTCAGCTAAATTCAGCATGGTAAACGGCTTGCCTGATGTCTCATTTAAACAAAATGACAAAGTTTGTGATGCATGTACTCAAGTTAAGCACACTAGGAAGTCATTTAAATCTAGAATAGAAAACCAGTCTTCTAGACCTCATGAACTTATTCACATGGATCTGTTTGGACCCACCAGAACAGCAAGTTTAAGTGGGAATAGATATGGCTTTGTTTTGGTAGATGACTTTTTTAGGTTTACTTGGGTGTTCTTTTTGTCTCATAAAAATGATGCGTTTGAAGAATTTCAGGCATTTTTCAGGAAAGTTCAGCAGGATGGCAAGTACACTATTTCATCTATCCTGTCAGATAATGGAGGAGAGTTTGAAAATTCAGAATTTGATGGCTTTTGCAGGGCAAAAGGAATATCACACAAATTTTCATCACCAAGAACTCCTGAGCAGAATGGAGTGGTGGAAAGAAGAAATAGAACTCTTGTGGAGATGGCTAGAACAATGCTGATCGAAGGACAACTTCCAAGGAAATTCTGGGCTGAGGCGGTAAACACCTCGTGCTACATTGTAAATCGTGCAATGGTAAGACCTCTGTCTAAAAAGACTCCATATGATTTAATGAAAGGTAAGAAGCCATCTGTTGCTCACTTCAAAGTTTTTGGGTCAAAATGCTTTGTTAAAAATAATGACAAACGGGACTTGGATAAGTTTGAACCTAAGAGTGAACCAGACATTTTTCTAGGATATTCTAATCACTCTAGGGCCTATATAGTCCTAAATGTCAAAACTCAAAATGTAGAAGAATCTCCACATATTGTCTTTGATGAAATGAATGTTAGATCTGAAAATTAACAATCTTGTAGGGACAAGGATGATGGGGAGTTCCTTGAAGTAAAGGAAGAACACGATCTTCAGGAGAAAGAGTCAAGGTCAGGTGAGAGTCTGGCAGAATCAAGCACTCAAGGTAATACAGATGCTAACGAAGGTAATTCTCTAACAAATATTAGAATGTTAAGAGATCATCCTTTATCATGCATTATTGGTAATCTGCATGACCCTACAAGAACTAGATCTCACTTTAGGATGATTGAGGAAATGGATAATTTGGCTCTTGTATCTCAAATTGAACCTAAAAATGTAAGTGAAGCCCTAAAAGATGAATGTTTGATAAATGCAATGCATGAAGAACTAAATCAATTCAAGAGAAACAAAGTGTGGCACCTTGTACCTAGACCCAATGAACATTCTATAATTAGAACTAAGTGGGTCTTCAGAAATAAACAAAATGAAAATGGAATTGTGATAAGAAATAAAGCAAGACTGGTAGCACAAGGATATAACCAAGAATTCGGCATTGATTTTGAAGAATCCTTTGCTCTAGTAGCTAGATTAGAGGCCCTTAGATAATTACTTGCATATGCTTGCTGCCATGGAATAAAACTACAATAAATGGATGTAAAAAGTGCGTTTCTTAATGGTCTAATAAAATAAGAGGTGTATGTTGAACAACCCCCTAGTTTTGAGTGCATAGATAGTCCTAACCATGTTTACAGATTAGACAAAGCTCTCTATGGGGTTAAACAAGCACCTCGAGCATGGTACGACCGACTCAGCTCATACCTCACTGAAAAAGGATATTCAAGAGGTAAAGTGGACCAAACTGTATTCACCAAGGTAAGAAACAATGACATTGTTCTGGTTCAAATTTACGTTGATGATATAGTCTTTGGATCCACTAAACCAAGCATGTGTGAAGAATTTGCACAATTGATGACTACAGAATTTGAAATGAGTCTAATGGGTGAGCTGCAATTTTTCTAGGACTTCAAATCACCCAAAGCAAAGAAGGATGCTTTAACAACCAGGCAAAGTATATCTCTGACTATTGAAGAAATATCAAATGGAGACTCTTAAAGCAATCAACACTCCCATGAGCACCAACACAACTCTGGATGCAGATCTGAAAGGTAAATCAGTGGATGCCAAGACCTATCGAGGTATGATCGGATCACTCCTCTATCTTACCACATCTAGGCCAGATATCCAATTTTGTGTATGCATGTGTGCTCGGTTTCAATCTGATCCTAGAGAATCCCACTTGAGCTCTGTTAAGCATATCTTTCGATACCTTGCCAGAACTCGAGATTTAAGGATTTGGTATCCTGCATCTTGCACTCTTGATTTGGTATCTTATTCTGATGCAGACTATGCTAGTTGCAAACTTGACAGGAAAAGCACAAGTGGCTATTGCCAATTTTTGGGAGGGTGTTTGGTTTCTTGGGCATCCAAGAAACAACACTCAGTGGCACTATCCACTGCAGAGGCAGAATATGTCGCCGCAGGGAGTTGTGGCACTCAAGTGTTGTGGATCAAACACCAACTCCAAGATTATCAAATTGATCTTGGGTGTGTACCAATATTGTGTGATAACACAAGTGCTATTAACCTGGCAAAAAATCCAATTCAGCACTCTAGGACCAAACATATAGAAATTAGGCATCACTTCTTGCGAGATGAAGTTAATAAAGGAAGCTTTAAATTGATTTTTGTAGACTCATAACATCAAATTGCTGACATTTTTACCAAGCCTCTGAGTAATGAAAGATTTACTTGTCTTAGGAGAGAGCTTGGACTATGTAATTTCCATCCTGTTGCCTAACTTGATAGCTCAGTTTATTCTTTGGAATTTGATTGGTTAATTTTACTTAGCAATAAATTGACTACTTGCCTTGCTTGATTTGAAAGTGCCTGATTTCCAAATAAGTCACAAATTTAGGGGGAGTTTAGTTTTTAAGTACTCTTTTCTCTTTTGAAGAACACATGATAGATAAAAAGCCAGCATGTCAATCATTGCATCTTCATTCAAGCTTTCAGTCATGCATGGACTGAGGGGGAGCTTGCATTAGATTTTACTGGCTGAGGAGTGCAATTCAGTACCCTTAGGTTAGTGGGTTGTGAATCTGAAGTGTGGTTCGAGCAGTTGATTGAATAATCAGTACTCGTGAAGAAGAGTTAATGCAGCAGTGAGATGGGTCAACGCACTGATTGAAACAATCTGGAAACAGTGGTGGAAGTTGCATTGACTGGTTGAGTGAGTTAACGCAGTCACCTGGTTGAGTTGACGCAATGACAGAAACCTAGTGCAAATCAGTTCTGGAAGCAACTGGATTACTTCAGAAGGGTTAACGCAGCACTGAAGATGGGTTAACGCAACCTGGAAATTTTGCTCACAAAAGACATAATTGAAGTCTTTCACTCATATCTCATCAACTTGGAGTCTTCCAGTACCTTAAAGTGTCTAAAACTTGGAGTCTTCTCAACATCTCATCACCTTGTTTCTTCTCTACATATCTCATCTACTCATTTCCTCAGCTTGTAGTGAAGTACCTCTCAATCTTCAGTATGAGGGATGTTTCCTGAGCTCTGAAATGTGAGTTGATGTCATAGATTCAGCGGGAGTTAAAATGATAATTCCTTTATGAGAGGTGGTGATCTTTATTGACTGGCTCTATGCAGTTAATGGTTGGAGATCTATAAATCTTATGATCTTTGAATGCTAAAATTCTTGAACATAAAAGTGCTTTGAAACTATGGAATAGCTATGGAACTATTTAATAAAACTGGGAACTCATCTATTCTAGAACCATGATGATCAAAAGTAAAGGGACCTCTTTGTGCAAATGAATTTAATATCTGTATTGACTTTAAACTCAGAATAGGTTTAATAAGAGCTGAAGAAATAAACCCTATATATATATAGATATATACATGTAATAAATTGCAGAGCAATGGCAAGCTTTCACTGAGAAACTGTCTCTATGCACCAAAGAAGTGCTAAGGAGCATGTCATGATGTGGGCTGTTACCTCTGTTTCAAAAGAAAAATAATTCATTGCAGAGCAATGGTAACTTTCCACTGAGAAACTACCTTCATGCACCAATGAAGTGCTGAAAGACATGTCATGATGTGAGTTGCCAACTCTGTTTCATTGAAGCAGAATAGTTAGCTATGCTGAGTAACCGGGGACTCTGGTGTCTGATAAACATGTGTACCCGTGTCAAAAGGCTAGCTACACTTGACTGCAAATGATAATTTAAAAATAAATTAAAAAAATATGATGAAAAATGAAAAATGACAATATATATATATATATATATATATATATATATATATATATATATATATATATATATATGGGGTTGACATGAAGTTCAAATATAAAATCCTATGAGTTCATCCTCAATACGAGTTAAATTCACTTCTATAAGAGTCTCTTGAAATTGAACAATCAAGGGGAAAGATTTGAGAAAGTTCCAAGTGTGCAAATTGTTCTATCCTTATTCCATAATCATGCTCTTCTTATTCAAGGATTTATCTCAAATTCTTAAGATTGTTTTTCTCCACATCATTAAATGAATTAGGGTTAATCATCAGATCTCTCTTAAGGGAGCTTGAACTTTATCTATTAAAAATCCCTGAATGTAATTTCATCCTTTCATAATTTCAGTGTCTTTAGAATGCCTACATACTGTGGGTCTTCACTATTCCTAGTGTCTACTCAGCATTTCGCTCTTATTCCTCTTGGTGGCGTTGACTCAGTGTCTCACTGCGTCAACGCAGTCTTGCACTAACAGTCCGGTTCAGCATAGTGAACCGGTTCGCCCTTTTTGAATTGCAAATGAGTCATCACGTTCTTTAAAAATCCTCCTGTCTCCTCGCCTCTCTCAAAAACCCTGTTGTCTCCTACCTCTCCGCTTCTTTCCCACGGCACTTCTCTTCCCTGTTGCCGGGTGATTCACCTCGCTACCATGGCTCCTCCAGCAAAAGAGAAAAAGGACAAGAAGGGTTTAAAGAGAAGAGCTCCCATCTATGCTGAGGGCAAGATTAAGCCTCGAACCAAATTTCAACGTGCTCCAGAGGAGACGCCGTCTCAGTCAGCTCCAAGGAAAAGAATAGGAAAAGAGAAGAGCTCGCTGGCAAAGCCAAGAAATTTCTCAGAATCGAGGGTAGCAAAGCGGAAGGATACTCACGATGCTCCCGTGGTAGATCCTCCAGAGGAGATACCATCTTCTTCAGCTCCAAAGAAACGGAAAGGAAAAGAGATAGAGCTACCTCTTCGGAAACGCCGTCTCCATCCGAGCCCGCCGACCAAAAAGAGAAAGCTATCTAAATCAAGGGCAGAGGAGCAGTCTACATCTTCAGCTGCTGCGAAGGGGAAGCAAGGTGTGGACAGCTCCCATGCAAGGTCTTCTGATACCTCTCTCACCATCAATATAGAAGAACCTCTGAAAGTCCTTATTCCATGATATATTGTTGCTACTGACGTTGAGATGCTTGAGGTTTTTCCGCAACTATTTCCCACTTTAGATTTTCAGGGTTGGTGGTCTTTTGTCACAAATCATAAGATATACTTCCCCACCCTCGTTCGGGAATTTTACCAAAATTTGAAATATGAGCATCAAATCCCCAAAGTTTCTTCAACAGTCAGAAATGTCCATTTTGAGTTAACAAATAAACTGTTTGCCAGATCATAGAAAATTCCAATGGATGGGGTTCAGTTACACAGTTTTCAGTTTGATGAACATGAAGCTTATGCTCTTCTGACTGAATAGCCTAGTGATCCTACAGATGTCAAGCAGACATACCTATCTAGTTTGAAAGCCAATAGGTTCCCTTCTTTCAACAGACTGCTACATCATATCTGCACATCCATCATTACACCCCAGAGCAGAGGTAGGGAACGAGTTACTGAGATGCAAAGATTCTTGCTATACTATATGCTGAAACAGATCAAGATTTCATTGACTGATGTTATCATTCAGACCACGGGTACATGTCTGAAACAGTCTAGGACACTTCCATATGCTGCCCCATTGACTGCAATTTTTAGAAAAGTTAGAGTGAACTTTGGAAATGAAAAGAAACTAAACATTCCCAGAGGAAATAGATTCTCCTTATCATACATTCAGAAGTTCATGGGATTTAAAATTGTGAATGGACAGCCAGTCAGAGTACTGCCAAGTCAGAAGCATGCCTCTGCCTCTGGGACTCCTATTGTAGAATTGAGAGAAACAACACAAGAAAACCCAGAGGTCAGTCCAGCCAGAGTAGACAGACAAGAGGTTAGTCCTGCCAGAATAGACCAACAAGAAGCCAGTCTTGTCCAAGATGATATTGTCACAAATACTGCTCCAAATCTCCAGCTGTCACTAGAGATATTATGATCATACATGGTCCTTTCAGGAACCCTCTCCTCGAAGGGAACATGAGTCTACCTACTTTTCTGAGGAACAAATGCCAGATAATTCTCATCATGATGATGGCATGCATGATCAGACTTCCGGTATCAATCCCACCTTGATTCAATTTCTAGAAATGAAATTCAAGAACATTGATTCTTCCATAATGCACCTGAGCTCAACTATGGAAATGAGGATTTCTCATCTTGAGCATAAATCAGACAGCAGATGGGAACAGTTCAAGCAAGACAAATTCAAGTCAGACAAAAAGCTTCATAACTTCATGGAATCCCTCCTTCAGTTCTGTCAGAAAGCTGGGTCAGTAATGCACAATTTGAAAAGCTTGCATCAACAATTTCTGAACAGGCTACAGGCTGTACAGACATATAACCATAATGTCAAGGAAAACCAATCCAAGTTGAATTTGAAATATTCCACCCTGATTGACAAGAACAATGAGTTCAGTGAAAAGGTTCAAACTTTGTTTGAAAAGATTACATCCTTTGGTACGGACCTTGCTAAACTGTTTGAATGAACCACTCTAGTGGGTGATGAGGTAATGGATGTTTTACACATTCTAAAAGAAAATTTCCCACCCACACTTGAGGATCAGCGTGATGTGTACTGCCCTCTACCAACAGAAGCCTCCTCTTCTGCACCAGAATGGGGATCTAAGTAGAAAGCTCAAGTGGGCTATCTGTTTGACATTTTACACAGCTGGTTTGATAGTATCACTTCCAAGGTACATGATTATCATAAGTCTATCCTAAAAAGAGATCAGCAATTCTCGGACAGACTAGACAGTTTAGCAACTTCTATGACTCAGCTTCCGCAACAACTGGACACTATGTCTGCAACCATCCTTCAGTCTCACTCTTCCTCACCTGCTCCCCTTCCTGATGATGTCAAAGGGGGAGAGACATGAACTCAAGCTGGAGCCTGGAATTGCATTGCATCTGCATCAAATATGATTGAGTGAAATTTTCCTTCATTTACACATTTTGTGAAATGCTCGAAAGAAATTGTCTGTGAGATTGCCCAACTTTTTGTTAGAAAATTTCTTTTGTTCCTCTTATTGATGTTAAACCTTGGACTTAAATGAAATGAATGAAATGAACTGGTGTTCTGGTCTCTGAAGTGAATTACTTGTTTGATCTGAACAATGCATTTTTATGTAGATGCAATGTCATACACCTCATAGTTGCCATCATCAAAAGGGGGAGATTGTTTAGCCCCTGGTTTTGATGATGACAACCATGAGATGTGTGTGTGTTGAGTTCAACAGAACTGATGAATTAACCCTTGATTCAATAACGCATGTATATACTTTATTCTTGAATGCAAGGAAGAAACAGGGTCTACGCAGGATGCTCACGGCGTCCACGCAGCGATTTGAATAAAAGGACAGCGCCAACACAGGATGCTAATTGCGTCTACGCATCAATACAAGAGGCAGAAGTATCAAATCACTGGCATAGCTCAGTGCGTCAACGCCACAGTTCAGCAGCGTCGACGCATCAGTTCAAGTGGCAGAATCATTATTCACTGGAAATACCCCGGTGCATCAACGCTACAGCATGATAGCATCGACGCAGCAGTTCATTCTGAGATAAAGATCACTCTGGGTCAGTTCAGTGGGTCGACGCAGTGACCCCATGCGTCAACGCATCCAGCTTTATACTCAAAGACATGTGGGGCATTTCAAGGCTGCGTCAACCTCATGGTCTCAATGGGTTGACGCCATCTGAACTATCTACGAGATTAGTTGGGTGGACCCCAGTCGTACGTGACATCAAAGGCCACATCAGCCAAAAGTGCTTACGACCTCGTTTTCTCTCGCGATTCCAGAAGCCTCTGTGAGAACAATCATTGGGCTAACTAGAAAAATCTGGTTGGGGCCCACTGGATGGATATAACACGTGGATCTGGAAGTGAGCGCGGGAAGGAATATAGAGAAGAGGATTTGAAGAACTACTAGTAGTCGAACCTGAGCGAGTGAAGCCCTCGAGAAGGATCGTGGAGTCCATCGTCTTCCTGCTGGTACCGTGCTGCATCCACTGACGATCAGAGGAGATCCAGGGGCAGTGGATCAGTGCGAGTTCATCTACCCTTCAGAAGGAGAAGGCCAGCTGATCGTTGAAACATCTTCCTCCCAGACTTATGAGTTCGAGCTTGAGATCCAGCAGCATCACAGATCTGGAGCTGTTCTTCCATCTCTGAGTGATTTCGTTTATTGCTTTTGTTTTCAGTTTAAACTCTGTTATTATATTTCTCCCTCGTACTAGTTTGAGTAGAGGGAGGGTATTTGATCCAGCGGATTGTGCTTGGATCAAGGGTATTTGGGTGTGTTTGCCTGCAAGCTGTTTGTCAGCGGTTGAGAGGATTTTTTCCTCTATCTAGCCAAGCTGTAGTGTTCAGCGGTGTTGAGGAGTTTATTCCTCGGTGTAGCTAAGCTGTAAGGCTCAGCAGGGTTCCTCACTGGTTTTAGTGAGGGGTGGACGTAGGTCTCCACAGGGAGACCGAACCACCATAAAAATCAGTGTTCACTTGTGGTTTGCCATTTTTCGCATAATCTGCTTGACGTTAGATGTTTGAGTAGGCTCGATCTGCACACATTTAGTTACTGATTTTCTGATTAGCATTATATTTTTGATAGCGAGTGTGATCTTGCATAAAATTTTCAAAGGGTCAACCTATTCACCCCCTCCCCCTCTAGTTTGACCATCCACTTAATCCAACATAACATTGCTGAGTGTGAGGCTCTCCTGGCCGGATTGAAGCACGCCTATCTCTTGGGTGCACGTTATTTGAATATCATAGGAGACTCTTAGCTCGTTCTGCGGCAAGTTCTGTCCACTTACTACACTCGTGACCTAAAGCTCAAGCCATATCAAGATTTGGTCACTCTCTTGGCGAGGCAATTCCGTAAGCTAACTTACATCCATACTCCTTGATCTCAGAACATTCTTGCTGATGTGTTGGCATCACTTGCTTCCTCCCTATCCTTCCATCTCAGTCGCAGCACTAAGACTATCGTCGTCCAACGATTAGACGCACCGTCTCTTCAGGATCCTTGGTTTGCCAACCTTAGGAAGACTTTAGAGGCTAAGACTGAGAAGGAAGATTTGAAGGAAGTATCTTTAACTGAGTTAGAAGAGATTCTAGAAGAAGAAGAATTGCCCTGGTATCATGAAATCGAGCTATATTGCAGAGATGGATCATTCCTAGAAGGGGCAAATGCCGAGCAGCGTAAGGCTATCAGAAGAGCCGCCTCAAAGTATACCATTATTGCTGGAGAATTGTACATGTGCGCTCTTAATGGAATGCTCATGAGATGTCTCAATGATGATGAAGCTTGAAAGGTGGCCGAAGCAGCCCATTCTAGTGAGTGTGGAGGTCATGTCAATGGCCAGGCTCTAGCAAAGAAAATCCTTAGGCAGGGCTATTATTGGCCCACTCTAGAAGAAGATTGTTCCCTCTATGTCCGGAGGTGTCTTAAATGCCAACTCCACACTGATAAAATTTCTGCTCCTACTTCATCTCTTCATCCTCTCTCTGCTCCTTGGCCATTCTCCATGTGGACTTTTGACATTGTCGGCCCGCTAGGTGATCCCAATTCTCAGACCAAGTAAAAACCCTTCATCCTTACCGCCACTGAGTACTTCACCAAGTGGGCTGAAGCGGAAGCGTACGCAGAGATCAAAGCTACCACGGTGTGTCGCTTCATTCTGAAGAATATCATCTCGCGGTTCGGGGTGCCAAACAGCATCATCACCGACAACGGACCTCAGTTCATCTCTCAAGAGTTCCAGGACCTCTGTAAGAAGTTCAATATTGCATTGCATCATTCATCTCCATATTATCCTCAAGGTAATGGTCAAGCGGAAGCTACTAATAAAACCCTTCTTAAAATCATAAAGAAAACATGTGGATCTCACAAAATCTCTGATTGGCCTGAACGATTAGTGGAAGCTCTATGGGCTTACCGCACCTCCGTCCGTACTCCTATGGGGAAAACCCCCTATGCTCTCACTTACGGGATGGAGGCGTTGCTCCCATACGAGATCTTGATCCCTTCCCTAAGGGTGCAGCTCGATAAAGAACTTAATCTCGATGAACGTTGAGAGACGTTGCTCATTCAGCAGGAACTTTTGGATGAGAAGAGGATGAATACGGCTGATCATGTGTCTGTTTATCAAAAGAGAGTTTCGCGTTATTTTCAAAAGAAGATAATTGTGCATAAATTTCAAGTAGGTGATATAGTTTTGAAATGCAAATTTATCAAGTCCAGAGGTCCTAGGTCCAAATTGCAACCTAATTGGGAAGGGACGTTTGTCGTAACAGAGGCTTATCCTGGGAACGCATATCGCTTAGTCAACGATGAAGGTGAGGAGCTGTCTCACGCTTGGAATGGGTTGTATCTTAAACGCTTTTTCCCATAGAGTCAGGCTAATGAAGGCTCGGTAGCAAGGTGCCTTTTTCCTCGATCATAAAGGAAGAGCTTGAGTGCGGCAATCACACACACTTCATGACATCCCTGGTCGGGTTTCCTAATTTTATTAACACTGTTTCTCCTTTGCCATGCTTAGGGGAAGTTAAACTCCCTATCCGTTTCTCTCTTCGGCTGAATCTAGGGGCAAGAGGCATATAAGGGGGCGATGACCGATATAGATACCCTGACGAGAGGAGGTCTCAAACAGGGGTAGTCTGTTATGACCTGAGTCCACAAGAGAAAAAAAAGTAACTGTAACATCAAAAGAAAGGGAGCAAATCAAAACAAAATTAAAAGTTCATCTCAAAAGCTTGAGGTCCAAAAGATCAAAAGCTCCAAAAGTATGAAACTAGGCATAGCAAGAGTGGCAGTACAGTTTCCCCGCAGGACATTATGAGCCTGGTCGTACGCGTGCCTAGGGTGTATAAAGATTCGATGACGGATGCGAAGCCTCAGCGCAACAGACTGAATCTCTAAAAGGGTTGTCATGAGAAGGATTCAAACCCTAAAACCTCTATACTTGGTCTAAGCTTACCTCCTAAGTTCAAACACCACCCTAGGTATGGTCTCGGCAGAAGCCATCATGTAGATTGGCCCCGACCGGTGGTTGTCATTTCAAAAAGACACGCCAACCTCAAAAGAATCCTAGTGTGACAGGTAGGGCTCTCGTTACCGGGACGGAATTAGCTTTCAAAATCTAAAAAAATCATATATTTCAAAATTTGCAAAAAAACATATATATATTTCAAAATCCAAAAAAATTAGACATTTCAAAACCCCCAAAAATTGGATATTTCAAAAACCCACAAAAACCAGATATTTCAAAAAATCAAAAATACCATCATCATTGCATAACATGCATTTGCATTCATACTAGTTATTACATTTTTGCCTATTTAATAAGGCTCCACCCCTTGACCAAATATCAAGAATTAGTCATTCTCTAACTTGCTGAAGGCAAGGGGTTGAGCTTAAGAACGGATCTAACTTGTTTTTTGTTTAAGTGTGTGTAGACACAGGTTCCATTTTCTCAGGATTCAAAGTTCGCAGCATTTCTCTATCCTCTATTCCTGGCGGTTTACTGTTAGACCGCTTAAAGTCCTCTAGCGGTCATTTTATGGACCATTTTCCTCACCCGAGAACACAAAAAGTCAGTTTTCTATGCCTTCACCGTGGCGGTCTATCGCTAGACCGTTAGCGCCTTCCTGGCGGTCTAATGAGCGACCGTATGGTCCACCCGAGAGTAAAAACTCAGAGTTTTTCTGAGTCCTTCACTTGGCGGTCTATCGCTAGACCGTCAGGCTCGTCTAGCGGTCCTTTTCTGGACCATTTTGTTAAACAGAGAAACCTGTTTCTGTTGATTTTTCAAGCCGACATTGTGAACCTATTACACATCTGATAAAACCAAAGCTCTCATTTATTTATTCAAGTCATAGTACATCATTCTTTCAATAAAATTTAGAAAACATGATACAAAGCTCAAATCACATTCAATTTCCTATCCGCGTGAGGCCGGATCTTGCACAATTCCTTCACATAAGCACGATACTCATCATTGCTTTCTTTCACTTCCACTTGAAAGGCACGGACTCGACTGATCTCCCACATGGTCAGAGCGCTCCAGACTGTCCGTTCATCCTCCTCGGTCCCAATCTTCCTAGCTTGAAGGGGAGGGTAGTGTGATAGTGCTTGAACTGTAGTGTGAGGAAGCCCGATTTGTAAGTAGCACTGGTGCAGGTTGTAGATTGCCAAGGTAGTGTTCCCCACTAGCTGCAGGTCTAGGCCTAGTCGCTGGGGAAATCTGAGGGTAGTTCCTTAAAGAGCCCAGGGTCGCATCATGAACTTGTCAAGCGGCAAAGTGTTGAGGAAGAGGCGTCAATCATCCCGTGTTTTCTTATCCGCGGTCCGGCACTCAACCTGTGAAGAGAACCCAAGTGCACCTCCTATGAAGTGAAGAGGGTGGCTCCCAAATATACGGCTAGCTGAAGACATGTCCTCCTTGGGTAGAAATTTGAGTCTAACTCCCACCCAACACTCCAGGATGACCATTGACCCGAAGAGGGGTCCCCCTAGTGAAGCTGAGCTAAGGCCTTCATAAAGGTATGAAATGACGGCTTGGGAGATGGAAAAATCATGCCACAAACCACTAATAATGCTGAGGTTTTGGATATCTAAGAGGTGGTCGGTGGTAGTGAAGAGAAAAACCCCACACAAACAAATGGAGACGGCTTTTGCTATGGCTTCGTGCCTCCTGCTCTTGTTCTTGCAATGAGAGGTGATCCATTGGGCCATGGGTATCAAATGGATGTGGTGAGGGCTGATCATGGTCCCAACATCTTCTGGATTGTGAATGAGATCTCCTAAGATGAGTGATGGGTCTATAGGTTCAACCGTGTAACACACCAAATCTTCATCCCCCACCTTAGTATTAGGAAGGGCTAGGTAGGTCTCTACCTTTTCTATAAGGATAGTGGCTTCAAAGGTCAGGAATATGAAAGTGTGTGTTTGAGGGTGCCATAATTTCACAAGGGCTGAAATGCTAGGCCAATCATAAGAAAATTTCTTGGAGTTCTTGGCTAGAATTAATAGAGGGTGAAGGTGCCATGCCCTAAGGATTGAAGTAACTTCTAAAAGGAGTTCCTTTATCATGGGAGCCACCCACTTTAAGGAAGAATAACATCTTGGGCCAGGAAGGAGCTAAGAAAAAGAAGAAAAGAGAGGAAAAGAAGAGAAGGAAGGTCATGAGAAGAGGATTAAAGAAAATTCAAAATTTTTGAAAATTATTTTGGACTTACCTCTCTTGAAGTACTTATGCTAAGATGTTTGGGGATTGTAGTCAGCCGTTGCAGCTCCCCATGCTCCTTTTTAGCCGCCTTTGGATTGGTATAGGTCACCTCTCCCATGGTGCTAGCTTCAAGGCTCCTCTTCATGATGATTTTGGTGGTTTTGAGAGAGTTTTCAAGGCTTAAAGCAGAAGATTGCTATGAGCTACGAATTCTGGGTGTATTTCTAGTTATAGGGCTTTAATTCTAATCCTAACACATTACGATTGAGGCTAGTTAGCTTTAGATAGAGTTAGGATAAGTCCTAACACGGACTAGTTGCTCCTAGCCCCGAGTTTAGACTCTCACAGAGAGTCCCACTCGGACTTGTCTAAGTTTTCTCCCTAGCGGTCTATCGCACGACCGCCAAGCTCCCCTAAACGGTTGTCGGGTGACCGTTTCATCCCTTTCTTCTCCGCCTTCACACCTGCTCCTTTAACGGTCTATAGGTAGACCATTTTCTTAATCCCGGCGGTCTCCTATAAGACTGCTTTCCTCTGTTTTCCTGTTAAAGCATGAATTTCTTTCTCTCTCTCTAAGTTTTCTCGCTCTATCTTCTAATCTCGCTGTCAGTTCTAAAGGTCAGTAAGTCAGCATTCACATTCACATTGCATTTGAAAAAGACAAAAAATATCATATATCATTAATCGAAAGAGTCATGTACATGTGTCATAAAGAAGGAAAAAAGAAAAAGTACAACTCACGCCCCGGTGGGTCCCACTCCTGGACCGTCGCTTTCCCCGGTCCCCTCATGCCTCTTCGTCGACGGTGCCATGGAGGTGCTCCCCTCCTCTCGGTGATGTCGCCGCCGCTCCTCCTCCTCGTTCCTCCGATGGCCAGAGGAACCTGTAAGATAATCCCGGTGCATGCTGCGCACACCACTCTGCGACATGCTATGGGAGGATCGTCCGCCCACTAGCCGAAGTGCCCTCTCTAGCACTCGGATCTCGGCTATCAGCTCTGCCATTGCTGTTGCCCCGACTCTGAGTCTCTCTACCTCTGCGAGAAGAGGAGCCACCTCAGTTGCCTCTGCCCGTAATCTCTTTATCTCCGCTCAAAGAGGAGCCACCTCAGCCGCCTCTCCTCGGAGTCGCTCCATCTCGGCTCTGGCTCGCTCTACCTCGCCAAGTGCTACAGTCAGCTCCCTCATCTGCATCAACATTTATCATGGTTAGCCATATTGCATTTTCATATAGCATTAAAGAGAAGTCGGTCAGTTGCTTACCCTCTCTGTGAGAGTGGCCTCCGCCTCCTCAGCCCGGGTGACTACTCGTGCAAAGTCGGCGTCCCGCTCTGCTCGGCCCGCTGGCTGGGAAGATGAGGATTGAGCGTCAGGTCCCTGTCATCCTTCTCCCTCGGCTCGCTGCATTTAGAAGTCCCATTTAGTCAGTCGCATGCATAAGCATTTGCATTTTAAATCTAATGATTGGAACTTACCAGAAGATCTAGAGAGCACTGGAGGTCGTCCCTCTACTGTACGGTGGAGTGGAGGAGTCCCTGCAGCTCTGCTATCCGGCCTTGGGGGTCTAGCTGCATGTAAGATGTCAAATGGTCAGTGCATCATTCATAGGTGTCAAAGCATTAAATGCATTTAAGAAGTCTGAGTTTTGGAAATCATACCGGTCTTCGAGTGCCGCGAAACACTTGATCGTCGTATCTGCTGGCGTAGGCCTTCAGGTAGGCCTCGTCGCTGCTGGCTTGGGCTCTCACCACCCGACCCCTCCTCGTCCAGTCTCTTACCTGGTCGATCGCCCGGGTCACCCAGTCAATCTCCCCGCTCAGGCCCTTCGAAGGCCATCCAACCCACTCATCGTCGCGTGCCGGGAACTCCACATCCGGCTGGTGTACGCCTCGCGTCCTCATAACCAAGCTGTAGTGCAGTGGCTCGATGATGTTCATGCAGTGTAGCCATAGGTCCCGTCATGCGTATGCCGGGGCCGCCTCCACCCAGGGCTGTCCCTCGTGTCCCTCGTCCCGATACGGTGTCCAGCGCACCTGAAAGGTCACGCATTTGAGTCAGTCAGCATTTCATAAAAGCATTAAAGAGCATTTAGAATGTTTAGAGTTTATAAGTTTACCATTGCATAAGGGAACGCGTCCATGTCCTCCTGGATCGCCCGTGCCAAGCGTCGTAGCGACCCGGTGTCTCGAACCGCCATCCATCACCTCGCGATGGGTACCCGGTCTGGCTGTACCTTCTTTCCCCATCCTAGGCCGGGGAGGTACAGGTAGCTCCATACTTGCATCAGTCAAATGTCAGCATAGCATATCATAAGCATAGACATAATCATAAGCATTTAGAGTTAGGCATTTTACCGGAAGCAGAGGTGAGAAGCCGCCCAGCATCATCTGCCGGTCGGTGGTGCTCAAGGAGTCGAACAAGAACGCTAGCACTGTAGCTCCCCAAGCATACTCTCCAACTCCGTCCAGATCTCTCAGTAATGGGAGGAGTCTGACGCTCACTCCATCCACCCTCGTCGCGAACAAGAGCTTCTCGAAAAGAAAAATCAGGAAGCGGTGGAGGGTGATGTCTCCCTCTGGTCCTGGTCCAGCTGACACTCTCTCTCGGGCTCTGTCTATCAATCTCCCGAGATGCTCCTCTGATAGCTCGCACATGGCTATCGCCGCTCCCCTCAATCCTAAGCTCTCCTGAAGTGTCACCCGTCCCAGCATGGACGAGTGTCGCCCCGGTCTCAATAACTCCAACCCAAGTAGCTCCTGCGCCATCTCTCAGTAGTCGACGTAAGTGGTCCCCATCACTGGTTCCCCGTGCACTCTCAGTCCCGTGATTCGTGCGACGTCCTCAAGCGTCGGGATCATATGTCCCCATGGGAATGGGAATGCTCTACTGATTAGGTCCCATCTCTCGTGGAGCGCATAGAGCAATGCTATGTCTATCCGCATCACCTCTATGCTAAGTAGCTCCCCAAATCCCATCGCTATCAGTCTGTCTCTCTGATAGTCAGGTAATGCCAAATAGACTGCCCGGACTTGTAGCCAAGAAATTCTGGTCTTTCTCTTCCCCTACAAAACCATCCAGCATTAGTCATACATATAGGTCATATAAGTCATGCATTGCATTGCATTCAAAAATCAAAAACACAAAAACACTCTGATACCCTAGCGGTCTCCTTATGAACCATCTGTCTTTCCTAAGCGGTCACTTATTTGACCATCTGGACTCCTAGCAGTCAGTGGAACGACCGCTAGGCACCCAACGTAAGGGCATTGTTTGCCCCGTTTCCCCAATCTTTGGAAATGGCCTAAATGGCCTACAAATCATTCTAATGGGTCCCCAGACCCATTCCCTTGCCATTCCATACACATGCATGCATTCAAAACAATTAAAAATGAAATATAAAAAGGTTGTTTGGGCCGTCGGCCTACCTCGGATGACCATCGTCCGGTCGTCATTTCTGGCGTCTCCTCGGCCGCAATGGCATCTTCCTCCTTTTCCATGGCTTCCCCAGGTCCCTCTTCAACCGTGGGAATCTCTTCTTCCTCCGGTTGGGCCGCCGGCCTTTCTTCCTCCATCGGTGGGTTCACCACCGCCGGCGGTGTCCCCTCCGCTTCTATCCGCCGTTGAAGGCATTTTATGGCTCTCTTCTTCACCATTGCAATGGCTGGGTGTAGGGACGCACGGTGGTCACCGGTGGGGTGATTTGCCAGAGTGGCCGGATGTGGTTTTTGTTTGGGTTGAACGAAATAAGCGTATGGCGTGAATGGAACGGCCGTTCTATTTTTTGAAATCACTCAGAGCTTAGCGGTCTATCGCCAGACCGTTAGGGTTTTCTTAGCGGTCCTTCTCTAGACCGTTTTCCACCTAGGTTAGCTTCTCGAAGAATGTGAACCACCCTTGCTCTAGCGGTCTATCACTAGACCGTCAGGGTTCCTTAGCGGCCCTAGCCTAGACCGTTTGGTCACGATTGCACATTGTTGGTTTGATATGAAATATTTTTTTGATTAGTGTCTATTTTGAGTGGTTCATGTTTTATTATGTCTCATGTTTATAATTGTTGATGGCTAACATTCTTATTATCAAAAGCTTGAACGCCATAGCCTTCATATCACATCACGCCAGTGTCTTCTTGCCGGGCAGGTAAGTCAGGTAAGTATCTCCACCCTTAATCCCTTAGTGCATTACTATATCGTACTTATGATATATTATCTCAAGAACTGGCTAGTCATTCATGTGTTCTGGGATCTGATGTTCCTCTTTAACAAAAACGATGATGATCTAGGTGCACATGTTTAATCGTTGGATAGGTCGTTAGGTTGGAAGAGTTGGGGGACGATGGTTCTATCTTGCACGCCATGGTTGCAGATAGTGTCTTGACCCTGATTTATCCGATCTAGCAATACTATTCTCAAGTATCGTCCTATTTTTATCTTTCTTTGCATTCGTTTTGATGATTTCTTTATTTTAGCCCAGCATGCATCATGTGCATCTTTGAGCATTCATGTGCCCTCAGTAGTGGTGGATAACTATGTATCCATGGTTTTGAGTAAAAAGAGTCATTCCACTCTGAGTTGGATGGTTTTCTTTGGTCTATTTTACTCTGTTGGTTAGCTGAGATTCATGTCTGGAGTTTAGTTGCTCGTCTCTTTACTTTTCCGTTCGTTGCTCCGACCGCCTATTACCTGTGCATTCCAGTGAGGAGGTTGGTCATGACTTTAGTTCCTTTAGTTGTTAGTTCCTCCAGGCATGCGTCATTCGGTTTGCCGTTCCTTATGATTGGTTCAAAGTTTTCTGAATGATTCCTATCGCTTGTTGGTTGAGGACGGGTGTTGGATTACCTTAATGCCCACTTTTCAGTCCACTTCGCTGCTTCTCCGCTTCATCTCCATGTTCCATTTCGCTTTCGCTTCACCTCCGCTCGCTCCCCTGTAAAGAGGACGTTAAGGAGGCGCATCTATTGACACCCGTTTTATGACCAATGAGTTGGGTCATCTCCTTATTCATTTTTATGATGTCTCGAGTTATTCACCGCTTAATGGGTCATTTTTAGTCATCTTTTTGGGCTTGATTTATGGGTCATTCTCCCTGGTTGGGCCTAGCTCCTTGATTTCTCAAAATTGCATCTTATTCGGCCCGGATATGGGCTTATAAGGATTTATTATGGATTAACTTGAAGATTTATCGGTCTTTATCTCTTTTGACACATCTACTAGCCTCACAGCCGTTAGGTAGGCGTTGGCGGTCTTTTGGTGGACCGCTAGGAGGCAGAGAGTCCTATTGGGTCTCTTTGATCTTATCTTCTTGTGAACGACTGGGCCTAGCGGTCTATCGCTTCATCGTTTTCATGTCCCTTGCGGTCTATCGCAAGACCGCTAGTGCAGACAGAGAGTCTTGCTCCACTGTTCTTCCTCTGCTTCGCCGTGGATGAACTAGAGTCCATGATTCCTTGATTTCTCTCTAGATAGAGGCTCTCATAACCTTCTGTTTGTTTCTATGGACTCTTGGGAGTATTATCTTCAAGAATTATCCAAGTTCAGGCCTATTTTCGAGTCATTATCCCTCCAACTCGAACCTTGGGTTTGAGGGCCTATAAATAGGACTCTTGACCTCATGGCTTGAGGAGGAGATTTCTGGAGCTTGCCACGAAGTGCTGCTGCGTTTTGGAGTGAGTACCAACCAAGGAGAAGCTATTTCTACGTCCATAAAGCTTTTGGTCCAGGGAGTATCAAGTTCCTTTGGTTTAGTTTTGAGTCTTTTTCTTTAGTTTTGGTCTTTCCCTCTTGCATCTTCATAGCATCTCCCCTCTTCTTCTACCACGTTCTCTGCACTCATATCACATTTTAAAACATCCTCCTATCTTTTCCACGTCCCATAGGGGTTGAAAAATCACCAACCCCTAGGTATTCACCCTTCCTTTTATGCATATTACCTTAATTGCATTATAGATTCTACATTAGTCCTAAGGGCTTATTGGGTCGTTTTTCTTTGTGTCTACACTCTCTTGCAGGTTTACATGACTTATTTCATGAGGCCCATCTCTTCTGGCCGGCTAGGAGGGGTGGAGATCCAAGTTCCACTTCATTGTTCTGGGTGCTCTGGCGGTCATTCATCATACTATTTTCGGATTCCTGGCGGTCTATCGTAGGATCATTTGCTATCTTCTGGCGGTCGTCCGCTAGACCGTTTACCTCTACTGCACCTGGGTTTTCTCTCTCCCATGGCGGGTGGTCTCACTCAACTCTTTCCAAGGTATTTATTACAGTTTTACCATTTTATTTCCCTTGGTGGAGATCACATCATTCTTAATTTGGGCATTGTTCAGTCTCTTGCTTGATTGTCTTCTTTTACTTTAGTTGTTCCACACCCTTGGTGTGTGTTTTATTTCATTTCCTTTGCTCCACGCCCACAATGTGTGTTTCTATTTCTCCTTTTTCATTCTTGCCATATTTGAGTTGACGTGCCCATATGCTCTGATTTCATGTTGATTGCTTGAGTTAGTGCATCACTTGTTCACATCACATCACTACACTCATACACTTATATCATCACATTCTCACACTCTCACACAAAGAGAGAGAAGGAAAGAAACATCAATAGGTGTAACACCCGAGAATTTTCTAGGAAGTTTTTTTTAAAATTAAAATAATTAATTAATCATTTAATAGGATTAATGGGCTAATTAAAAGAATTATGGGTTAAATCATTTAATCCTAGGCCCTATATTTGCCAAGCAAATAAAGCCACATAAAGTAGGCTCATAGAACCATTTCCAAGACCTTTAACCCAAACCCATTACTAGGAAACATAATTTGGGCAATTTACAAAATTTAAATAGGATATATATATCAATTTGGGGATAAATAATAGATAATAGGAAAATATGGAATTTTTGGATTTAACCGTAATTATGCAGTTTATCGATCAACCGCGTTCGCATAGCGGCGGTTGCTACCTAACCACGGCTATGTTCCGTAAACGCAAGTTGAAGGACCGTGGAAAAAAGGGATTTTTCCCATTCCAAACTCTTAGACTCGTTACTTTCTGGCATGGTAGCCTAGTCTAGGGCTCTTAGGGATCGATGCTACACAAATTTAGGACTGCTAATCGATCTAATATCCAAAACCCTAGCCAAACTCTATAAATAGGGTCCAGGATCGACCTCCGCTATGACGCCCCGAGATTATGCAGCAGAAACAATCAGGAACGTGAACAGCCGGCTAGTACGCCTCCAACAAGCAATATAATCAGCGAGCTAACACATTCATACATAAGAAATGAATGCACAATATTTGGACAAAATCTTAGCTTTATTTAATTAATAATCAAAAGTACATAAGGTTAACTCTTGATTCTTTGACTAACTAGACTCAATAAAATGGAAAATTACATAGCGACTCTTGACATTCAACTAATGACAATCTAAGGCTTCGCTCCTTTTTTAATCGCTCTCGGATCCATCACGTGAATTGTCTAAATCTGACCCGCTAGAATTTCTTAAAAAAGATTAGCGAAGTAGGGAATGAGCACACATGTCCAGTAGGTATCTTCATATCAACATGAAGGCAATGTTTGAGTAATTAACATTTTTAGCTCTAGAGTATAAGATAGGTCATGAAAATACGATGAAACACGTGAATAAACCAAAGTAACACAAATAACAAGATACGATCAAGGTGAGATATGGGAATTCATGTAGACTTGAAATATGATCAAGTAAGAATATAACATGAATGTAATTTGGCCTTTCATGAACAAGAATATATTTTTTCATAACCATAAAGGCTATGCACTAGAAAGTCATGTAATAAGAATGTACTAGCAAGCATGTAATTTCACAATATTACTTCGTGAGAATTCGTGGATTTCACCCGTTTATAAAAAAAGTACTCCCGGTGCAATGCGACGCCAGTGTTCATTATACCCCATGGTTTATAATATGTTTCCGGCTATCTGCTGAGGGGACTAGTATGGAGCCCTTGGACACTGTTCGTGCCCGCTCTTTCATCTTCAAGTTATAAATCAAGCTACTTCCACAAGAAATATCAATGATGTAGGCCAATAATGAACTAGTTCAAACTATAGTTTCATGATGACTATTTTCAAGGTAATAATGCACCAATTAAGAATATGAGAATTCAAGATTGATTTAGAACAAGGTTATGCTATGAAGAAAATTCGGCAGCATAATGGCACATTCTTTACTTTCCGTAATTCATTAGGTAGCTTTGGAAACAAACTGTGAGATTCTAGATAATCATAGACCATCTAGGATCATAGAAAAATCAACTCTTGGGTCAAATCCTAGGTTAATCAATACATAGGCATCAAATGGTCGTATCGGGGCCGTTTCTGGAAATAGCGGTCGTTTACTGGACCGTTTGTGGATCTATGCGGTCATGATTGGACCGTTTAACAATAGTTCGATGAAATGATTGAACTGGAACCATGCAGTCAAGGCAGGGCCGCTAGGCATCCTTGGCGGTCAGGTAAATGGCCGATACCAGACTCTGGCGGTCATCTATAGGGCCGCTAAGGTCCAGAACAAATAAAACACCGGTAACATGCTTTCTAGACAATTAGGTTTTGAGGGTACAATCAGCTCGGCGTCCTAGTGGGATTCCTAGGCTCGCAAAGTCTTATGGAGGCCTTGAAACAAGATCACCTACTCTGGTCGAAGGAATATCCAACGGAGAGGATCATATGACCAAGATTGTGTACTTATCGTGCAAAGTGTATCTAATGACATCATACCGGAATACGTGCCGTGTACTTAAGAAAAGACTCTAGATGAGAAAGGATCGTGATAAAACAACGATCAAATCAAAACTTGACAAGTCCATGAACCATATGAAATTTAAGATAAATACAAGAGTATATGGTTTTGGCATGAAATTAACATAAGTTTAAAATAAGTCCAAAGTGCATAAAGAACATGAAATCTACTAAGATGAACAACTAACATAACCAAGTTCATGAATACAATACTTAAAATAGGAGTATGACCTAATTAGCTTGGCTTATCATATGATAAATAGGACTATTCTGCATTATGTTTCGGGATACAGAACTTAGAAGACTAAAGTGATCTCGGGAGAACCGTTTTATGGGCCTTAGCGGTCTATCGTAGGGCCGCTAAAGGTCTCTGGCGGTCTCAAGAAGACCGTTTCTTCCTGTCTACAGTAAACAGTAATAAAACCGAGATATATACTAATCTAGGGCAGATAGATGTATGGTAAAACATACCAACATGTAAATATGGCCTGATAAAACCATATTAAAACATGGTTTGAGTAAAGTAAGTCAAAATTATCAATTTCTTATTAATGGCAAGGTTCATGCATGCTATGTTAACCCTATATGCACAGTCATAATAAAACATCAAATTCATCATGTACAATCAATGAAAACAGGAGGAAATAGAGGGCTTTTATTTCTAACACGTTAATTTAGCCTTTTCATGAGATAACCTACCTTTGATTCGTTCCCTAGACTTTGGATTTTTGATTGGAAGTAGACCCTAGTTTCTGTACGTCCTGTGCCAAACCAGCAACTTCCCGTCTCTCTATCTCACGATCCTCTTGACCTAAATCCATTAAAATTGGAGGGTAGATAGAAGATACGAAGGGGAACATAAAGTTCTCAAGGACCCATTTCTAAATACCTCGATTTGGACTTCTATTTTCCTGATCTTCATTGGACAGTCGCACTGGTTCCTGTGCAGTCTATTGCGATGCAGCGACTTATAGAGGCTCTAACTCTCCAACGGTTGGGGTTTTTGGCATGAAAATTGGAGGTGTGTTAGATAAAACTAAGAAGAACATAAAGTTCCAAAGAATGAACCTGAGTAGACATCTCCTTACCTTCGAAATATGCGAGCCAATATTAGGGTTCGCTGGAGTCAAAGTTAGGGTCTATTTATAGGATTCACCTAGGGTTTAAGGGATTAGATCGAATCTATAGTCCTAAATTGGAGTAGAGTTAATCCCTAGAGAGTTCTAGAGAGTCTTCCACGCCATGTAGCTTCAATCTAGGGTGATTTGGTCGTCAAAGATCCAAGCTTTTCACATTTTCTCCTATTCACGGAAATCAGGAGGGCTTAGCGGTCATGGGAGGACCGCCAAGGTGGATCTGGCGGTCGCACGATAGACCGCCAAGCTTCATTAAATCTGAAATTTTTGGATTTTTGTGTTATCCCCCCATTTATCCTCTAATTGATGTATATATCCCATTTTAAATTTGTAAATTACATTTCTATTAATGGGATTGGGTCTATAAGTCTTGGAATTGGGTCTTTGGGCCTGTTTGAGTTGGGCCAAGCCCTTTAGTTGATATAGGGCTTTTAAATGGATTAAATAAATCCTTAATTCTTCTTAATAGCCCATTAAGCCTGTCACGCCCCAAAATTATGCAACGAAAATAATCGAGAACGCGAACAGCTGGCATGGTAAGCCTTTTGCAAGCAAGAATAATCAGAGCGCAATAACAATCACACAAGTAATTGCATAATAATGAAATCAAACTCTCATCTTTATTTCATAATTCAAATACATAATATTCCACTCTCTCTAGACTCAAAAAGGGAAAATTACATAGACTCAATCTAGACATATTTCAACATTCTAAGTCTTCACTCGATTCCATGTTTCCTTTAATCGCTCTCGGACCAATCACTGGACTGACCTGAATCCGAATCTGACCCACTAGTACTTCCTGAAAACATTAGAAAATAGGTAATGAGCACACTTGCCCAGTAGGTATCTTCACATCAACATGGTTGGTAATGTTTAAGTAATTAATATCTTTAGCTCTAAAGAAAAAGATAAAATCATGCAAATACGATCAAACCACGCGATTAAAGCTAAAGTAACCAGGTATAATCAAGCTTGAGATATGATTAATCAAGAATATATCAAGAATGTTACTTTGGCCTTTTCATGAACAAGAATGTAACAAGTATGCACTAGCAAGTCATGTAACAAGCAAGAATGTACTCTTCACTTAGTAACAAGTACTTCGTGAATTCATGTAGATTTCCATGATCTCCGTGGATATTTTCCACTTCACGAGCCGTGGATATTTCAGTTATTTATAAAGAAAGTTTCCCAGTGCAATGCGACGCCAGTAGCATCATACCCCCTGGTTTATAATAGTATATTTCAACAATCAGCCGAGGGGACTAGCATAGAGCCCTTGAACACAATCAGTGCTCGAACTGCATCTTCAAGTATAAATCAAGCTACTTCCACGTTTAATAAAAATGTGGCCAAGAACATACAATTCCAAAGATAGTTCCATGATAAAGTAACCAAAAATAAGAATGCTTCTATTGAGAATAAGATTTCAATAAACATATTAATGACTAGGTTATGCCGTTGAAATAAATCGACAGCATAATAGTACATTTCTTATCTTTCAAAATTTACTTAGGTATCTTTGGAATAATGTGACAGGTTCTAGATAATCAATTGGACTATCTAGGATCATAAGAATATTAACCATTAGGTCAAACCTCGGGTTAACAGTACTCAGGAAAATAGCGGTCATTTACTGGGCCCTTTCTTGAAGAAAGCGGTCTAGTTCTAGACCGTTAAGGTCAAGACTGTTCGATAATTAAAAATAGATTCTCTGGAGCCTTTAGCGGTCAAAGAAAGAACCGTCAAGGATCTGTTAGCGGTCTAGCTAAGGCTCGCTAGCAGACTCTGGCGGTCAACCATAAGGCCGCTAGGTTTCTAGAATACAAAACACCAGTATAAGTGCTTTCTAGACAATGAGATTTAATGGTACAACCAACTCGGCATCCTAGTGGGAATCCCAGGCTGGCAGAGAATTACAGAGACCTTGAAACAAGATTTCCTAATCCTTTAGAAGGAATATCCAAAGGAGAGGTTATCAAGTTCAAGATTGTGTTCTTAATGTGCATAGGTGTAACTAATGGTCATATACATGGATATATGCCATGAACTTACAAAAAAGACTATGAGATAAGAGGAGAATGTGTACTGTGACAAACCAACGTTCAATCTCGTTAATGTAGCGTTTAAACCATGATTTAACAGAAGATTATATGGTTTTTGGGCATGAAATTATCATATGCTTAAAAATAATCCCAAGTACTATAAAGACCATTAACTCACGATTACGAATCAGTAAATAAAAACTCAGAGTAGTAAATAACATTAAGACATGTTAGAACATAGTTAACTAGGCTTATTTATAAGCTAAATGGACAGCTCTTGATTCTGTCTCGGGTTGACAGAAATCAGAACATTGGCGGTCTATTATAGAGCCATTATAGCAAGTTGGTAGTTTATCGTAAGGCCACCTGAGGGACTTTAACGGTCTATTTCTGGTCCGCTAGAGGTTTCATAAAAATCGTGTTTCAAGGTGACTAGCGATTTATCGTAGGGCCGCTGCACAAGGTTGGCGGTCGAAGATTAGGCCGCTAGAGCACGTCTAATAGTAAATTAAATAAGAAGAAACTAATGTTTAAAATGCATCATGTCTGGAAATCAACATGTATAAACTTCCTTATCATGATAGAACGAAGATTCGGCTAACAATATGCATGGGATTTCTGTGAATTAACGAGAGAGTTTCTCTTAACTTAATTAGGGCTAAGAATATGCATTGATGTATACTAGATGCATAAAACATGAAATTCTTGATGCATAGTTCATGAAATCTAGTAAAACAAGAGGGCTTTATCCCTAGAATGATATTTTAGCCGTTAATGAGATGACCTACCTCTGTTAAGTCTTTTAGAGATCAAATTTTAGACTGGAAGTCCACCATAGTTCTGCACTTCTTGTGACAAATCAAAAATTTCTCGTTGCTCTAACTCCTTACTCTCTTGACCTATGGACTTGAAATTTGGAGGGTAAGAAGAAGATACTAAGGGGAATGAAAAGTTCTAAATACCTTATTTTGGATCCCAAATTCCTTGATCTTCAACACCCCGTTGCACAGTCTCCTAGGTCGTCGTTGTGAAACCAGCAACTTTGGGCGCCTCTAACTCCCTGTGTGCTTGATCTCCTAGCATGAAATTTTGCGAGATGCTAGTCCTATGTATTAGGAAAAAACCTCAAAAGAACCTACCTGAAATAATACATCCTTACCTTAGTTCCACGCGAGCCAAATATAAGGGTCGCGCAAGTGAAATCTAGGGTCTATATATAGGGTTTTGCTAGGGTTTCATGGATTAGATCAATTCTAGAGTCCCTAGTTGGTACTATCCTAACTTCTGAGAGTCCTTAAGATGTTTACTAGTCCTCCCATCTTGATCTCTAGGAGATAAAACATTAAAAATCTAATCTTTTTGCTCTATCTTCAACTCACGGAGCTGACAGAAAGTAGCGGTCTTGAACTAGACCGCCATATGTCCCTTAGCAGTTTTACGATAGACCGCCATTATGTTTGGGCACCGAATTTGAAATTCATTCAAACTCTATTTTCATCTTATCAACTTAATTATCTAAATATGGAGTATTTATCCCTTATATTATGTGAATAAACTAATTAACCTTCTAGAATATGGGCCAAACTTCATGGGCTTGGTCCTTAAGTCCTTTGGGCTTTATTTAAATAGGCTAGGTAAATTGGTTATCATACTTGGGCCTTAGTAATTATTTATTTAACCCAGAAATTTATTTATTAATCCATTTTGGTCTTTAAAAATTCTTATAAATTCCTAGAAAATTCTTAAATACTTCAGAAATATAAAATTTCCGGGACATTACACCCTCCCCTACTTAAGAGAATTTGGTCCCCAAATTCAATTCATGGATTTATGGAGAGTGTACTTACATTTAAATAGTTCTAGAAATCTTTTGCGTATAGATTCTTCGATTTCCCATGTTTCTCCTGCCTTTGTCCACTAAATCTTGACCACAGGAATAGTTTTATTCCGAAGTTGACGTACTTCCCATTCAATAATCTTGATTGGCTTTTGCTCGTATGTCAAGTCCTTCTAAATCTCCAGATTGTCATAAGTGATGACATGGAAAGGATCATGAACATATTTCTTAAGTATTGAGACGTGAATTACATCATGGACTTCAGAAAGTTGAGAGGGTAAAGCAATTCTATAAGCCACATCACCAACTCTCTCCAGAATTTCAAAAGGACCAATGAATCTTGGAGTAAGCTTACCCTTAATACCAAATCTTCGAATACCTCAACCTGGGGAAATTTTAAGGAACACATGATCTCCTACTTGAAACTCTAAGTCACGCCTTCGATTGTCAGCATACGATTTCTGCCTGTCTTGGGCCATATACAGTCTTTCTCGAATGAGTTTTATCTTCTTGGTAGTATCCCTAATAATGTTGGGACCGAGAAATTGCCTTTCTCCTGCTTCATTCTAACAAATAGACGAACGACAACTTCTTTCATATAAAGCTTCAAATGGTGCCATTTGAATACTAGCTTGATAGCTATTGTTGTATGCAAATTCTACTAGAGGTAAGTGATCATGCCAACTACCTCCAAGATCAATAGCACAAGCCCTGAGCATATCCTCAACTACATGGTTTGTCCTTTCAGTCTGGCCATCAGTTTGTGGATGAAATGTTGTGCTAAAGTTTAGTCGGGTCCCTAATGAATGTTGTAGTCCCTTCCAAAACTGTGATGTGAATCGATGATCTCTATCTGATATAATAGTGACAGGGACACCATGTAATTTAACAATTTCCCTTATGTATAATGCTGCTAGAATATCCACAGACCATCGACTTTTTATTGGTAGAAAATGTGCAGACTTAGTCAATCGGTATATGATTATCCATATACCATCGTGTCCTCCTCTTATTTTCGGTAAACCCATGATGAAATCCATCCCTACACTTTCCCATTTATATTCAAGAATATTTAAGGGGTGTAATTTACCTACGGGTTTTAAATGCTCTGTCTTTACTTGCTGACAAGTGAGACAGCGGGACACGAAATCTGCCACTTCTCTTTTCATGTTAGGCCACCAGAAGTTCCTTTTAAGATCTTGATACATTTTTGTACCACCAGGATGAATGGTGTACTTGGAATTTTGAGCTTCTTCTAGGATCAGTCTCTTAGTATCAACATGATCCGGTATACAAATTCGGCCCTTGAATAGCAACCTTCCATCATTGGCAATAGAGAAATCCGACCTTTGCTCTATATTGGTTTTGATCTCCAACAATACTGGATCGTTGTCCTGCAGCTTGACCAGATCTTCTATTAATGTGGGTTGAGTTCGGATGTTGGCTACAAAACAATCTTCCTTCTTTATGTCAGCATCTAAATTCAATTGGGTAAATTGAGGAATGAGATTTGTCATACTAATCATAAGACTCGATAGCTTTCCTATCGATTTTCTGCTGAGTGCATCGGCTACAGCATTAACCTTACCAGGATGATATTGGATAGCAAAATCAAAATCTTTAAGGTATTCCAACCATCTTCTTTGCCTCATATTCAGCTCCTTTTGGGAGAATAAATATTTCAAGCTTTTGTGGTCCGAATAGACCATAAGTTTCTCTCCATAAAGGTAGTGACGCCAAATTTTTAAGGTAAATATAATAGCCGCCAATTCTAAATCATGCACATGGTAATTTTCTTCGTGACGCTTCAACTGTCTTGAAGAATAACATATCACCTTCCCATTTTGCATAAGAACTCACCCTAGGCCAATGCCAGATGCATTCGTATAGACTTCAAATCCACCACCCTCAACGGGCAATGATAATATATGGGCTATCGTGAGATGTTCCTTAAGAGTTAGGAAACTCTTTTCACAGTCCTTCGACCATACAAAAGGATTTTATTTTTTTGTAAGTCTTGTCAAAGGAACGGCAATCTTAAAAAAATCCTTAATAAACCTCATGTAATACCCAGCTAGACCTAGAAAACTTCTTAATTCTGACACAATCGTTGGCCGGCTCCAGTTCTTGACAGGTTCCACTTTAGAAGGATCCATTGCGATACCTTCCTTTGAAATGATATGGCCAAGAAATGAGACTTCCTTAAGCCAGAACTCACATTTACTAAGTTTGGCATAGAGTTTGTGTTCTCTTAGAGTCTGTAAGGCTATTTTCAAATGTTCTTCATGTTCCTCCTTTGTCTTGGAGCAAATAAGAATGTCATCAATAAAGACGACTACAAATTGGTCAAGATAAGGCTAGAAGACTTTATTCATAAGTTGCATAAATGATGTTGGGGCATTGGTTAACCCGAATGACATTACAACAAATTCATAGTGGCCATATCAGCTCCTGAAGGTAGTTTTGTACATGTCTTCGTCTTTAATTCTGAGCTGGTGGTAACCTGACCTGAGGTCTATCTTGGAAAAATATTCTGCACCCGAAAGCTGATCAAAGAGCTCATCAATACGCGGCAACGGATACTTGTTCTTAATTGTGAGTTGATTCAGTCACCGGTAGTCGATATAGAGCCTGAGCGATCCATCCTTCTTCTTGACAAAAAGAACTGGCGCACCCCAAGGGGATGTGCTAGGTCGTATGAATCGCTTGTCTAATAATTCCTAAAGCTGTCTCTTCAATTCCTTAAGTTATGTGAGGGACATCCTGTAGGGAGCTATTGAAACAGGTGCTGCTCCGGGAACTAGTTCAATGGAGAAGTTTACTTCCCTTTCGGGTGGTAAACCGGGTAGATCTGATGGAAATACATCAGGAAACTCATTTACGACTGGGATGTCTGCTAAGATGAACTCTTTAGACTCGGTAACAATTACGGAAGCAAGAAAGGCTTCACATCCTTACGAAATAAGTTTGCAGGCATGAAGAGAAGAAATGATAGTAGGATGTGTTAGGGTGCTAGGCCCGGATACAGAGGGGGGTGAATGTATCCTTCTACGAATAATGCCCAAATAAAAACTCATATGCTAGACGCAATCACAGAATAAAACTAATTCAATTAAGCTTATGAGCAAGCACATGGAGCGCACCTATCCAAGCATCTAGCTGAAGCAAACACACAAAGCAAACCACTGCTCAATAGATTTTTAGGTGGTTCGGTCCTCCAGACCTACATCCACCCCTCACTCCCAACCGGAGTGAGGCTTCACTAGCAAACGCTAGAACCAAGCAGACTCAGTCTGCGAACAAGGTGCTACCACACAGCTTGACCAGGGGAACAACCTCCCCTCTTCCTCCCAACCGGAGGGACACCCCAAGTGACTCCCAGCCACTTGGAAACCAGAGACCGAAGTCTCTCTTCCTCCAGTTCAGGAGGGAACCCGCCAGTGACTCCCCGTCACCAGCAACCAGAGGTCGAAGACCTCTCTTCCTCCAACCGGAGGGACCCCTGGACTTGCAACCCACAAGCCCAGAACCGGAGACAAGTCTCCCTTCTCCTAAGTCCACAGGAGGAACCCGATCCCCAGCAGGGCAATCGGAAGAACAAGGCTAACCAAAGAAACAAAAGAAAAAATAAAGAAACATAAAAAGCACAGCAACAAAAGCTGGAAATGAAACACAAGAGATGTAGCTCTCAATGAGCATAGTCGTTCTGGATTTGATCCACGAACAGACTGAACTGATCTGCAATAGACTCTCTCCTCCTCTTCTTTTCTTCCTCTTCTTTCTGCTTCTCTTTCTTCTCTCTTTCTTCTCACTTCTCACGAGCACTATCTCTCTCTTTTCCTTCTTCTGCTCTCACTCTCACTCTCTTCTCTGCTCTCTTCTTTTCTTTCTGGAACGTGGAGGCTCTCTCTCTTTTCTTCTTCTGCTCAGGAATTCTGCTCTTAGGCTTTTCTACTGTTCACTGCATCTCTTCGCAGAGAGCACCTTTTATATGGCTTTCGACCTGAGTTTCAGGCCTTCACACGAGGGAGTCTCGTTCCCTCTCTTTCCAGAGGATTCTCAGATCATGTGCCAGGCATCATCCTTGGTTCACGTGCCCAATCATTGACCTGTATCACCTGCAGGCAGAGACAAACAACTGTGATTAATTAGTTTAGTCAGATACGAATGTATAGACATTAGGATAACAGATTAAGTAAGTGTGTACACTGAGGGAGTGTATAGACTTGTGAGACTTCAAGCAAACTTAGTGTATAGACTAGCTGAAGAATGCATTAGCACAAAGGATGCAATGTGTGGACTTCTGTGAAGTGTATGAGGCCCTCGAGTGTATAGACTCAGGGAAGCCAAATAGGCAAGTGTGTCAAATGTGAGAGTGTATACACTTGAAGGCCTTCAGCATCCTCAGTGTATAGACATGAAATGAACGCTGCATGATCAAGCCTAACCAATGTATAGACATTACAATGCTCATCCACTAAATAGACTTCACGGTGCTCAATCAGACTTCACGATGCTCAATCAGACTTCACGATGCTCAATCACCCTTGAAGATGTGAGCGAGACAGTGTATGGACTTGGCCCTTGAAGGATGTACAGACTCGAAGAACTGAAGCCCACGATGTATAGACTTTGAACTCTGAACGACAAATCAGGCTGTACAGACTTGAAATTCTTGAAGGCCAATGTACAGACTTGGAAGAGTCTGAACCAATGTACAGACTTGTAACGCTTGAGGACCGATGTATAGACTTAGGAGTATATGAAGCCAATGTACAGACTTGCCGATGCGAGGCCAATGTACAGTCTTTAAAGGCTGTGAATAGCAAGGCATGCTGTACAGACTTGAGACCTATGAAGACGATTGTATAGACTTTGCCTTAGAAACGAGTGTATAGACTTGAGGTTCTGAATGAAGGTAAGGTGTCAATGTACAGACTTGCTATGGTTGTATGGACATTGAAGCTGCAAGCGATGTACAGACTTGGAGAGTTGAAACCAATGTATAGACTTGACGAAATGAAGACCACTGTATAGACTTCCTTCGACGCAAAGGCAGCTTAACGATGTACAGACTTGATTGAAGTGAAGTCTGTACAGACTTGAATGTTCACAGTGTATAGAGTTTGAAACAAGTGACCAAGGCGATGTGTAGACTTTACCCAATGTACAGACTTGGTGGTCTTGAACGTAGGTAAAGCAAAGCAATGTATAGACTTGCCACCGACCAATGTATAGACTTGCTCATACGAGTGAACAGGTCGATGTACAGACTTGGCCAATGCTTGAAGCACAGTCCACTGTATAGACTTGATGCCTTGAAGGTGATGTACAGACTTTGTTACCCAAACGATCAATGTATGGACTTGAACTTCAGGAAATGAATGAATAGACTTTGCCACAGTCTAATGTATAGACTTCCAGTGTGAATGAAACGCTGTATAGACTTGCTCAAACGGTCCGATGTATAGACTTTAGCTGAAGACCACGATGTAATGTATAGACATGAAGAAACTGTGCACATTGTATAGACTTGAAGAAACAGGGCAACGTTGTATATGTTTGAAGAGACAAGGCAACGTTGTATAGACTTCAAAGATGAATGATCAGACAATGTATGGACTTCACAGTTCAACAGCCATTGTATGGACTTGTACAGTGGTGCGCAGTGTACAGACATTGAAGTCCGACCTAGCAGGATGTGTAGACTTAGACTGCAACCAGGATGTCTAGACTTGTTGTGAAGCAATGCACAGGCTGTACATACTTGAAGAATGCTTGCAGAAGGTGATGTATAGACTTTGTTGCGACTAGTGGCTGTACAGACTTAGGCAAAGTGCACACTTTGAACGCCTATGATGTACACACTTCAATTGAAGCCAACTGAGGACTTGAATGAAGAAATGGCTGTATAGACATGGAGGACTAGGGGGGTCGACCCATCTAGTAGGGGAGTCGACCCATTACTGCATGCCGTGCTAACTGTATGCTCAATGCAATTGTGTAAACTTCCACAAACAGACAGCCACAAGCAGAGTGAAGCAATGAATGCTTTATGCATCAGTTAACATGACTGAACATCAAATATGCAATGCTTTAGATATGTTAAACTAAACTGAGCAGCAAGATGACTGAAGATTTGATAGACTGAGTTATGATCAGAAAATAACTGAATAACAGCATGATGACTCACACAGCAAGATGACTCACAGTGATTAACTCACATAAAAAGCCAATCATCAAAACCATCATCAAAACCACAGGGGCACAACAATCTCCCCCTTTTTGATGATGGCAACACTTTCAACACATTGAGTCATTCCTATGATGTGAGGCATTCTGATGACTCAAATTATTCTCCCCCTTTGGCTTCATCAAAAAGAAAATAGTTTGAGAAATTAAAGCATGTATAAAAATTCAGTCAATTTCTCCCCCTTGCAAGAACATAATTCTCCCCCTTTGGCAAACAATCTCCCCCTTTGGTATAGTCAGGATGAACCATGGGAAGGGGTGAATGCAGATGCCGATACCAGAATGCAAGATCTTCCCCTTTAAGAGTTTCTATGCAGCATGATGCATATGACATGGAAGCTCCCCCTCAATAAGTGGAATCTTATGAGATAGATGAGAAGTAGACCACAGGGGCAAACAAGGAGAAGGTCAGGTCAATGAACCAAGGACATGAGCAGAAGAGTTTCAATTAACATATTTTTCAAGGATGCTCCAAACACAAGAAATTCAGCCATATTTTCAAAGAGATATCAATCTCATAAATCCAAAACATAAGTTTTCAAAGTCTTCCATTATAAGGGCTTATGAATGAGCTTTATTGAACAGCATGGTTTAAACATGATGTATGCAGAGTTTATCAATAAAATTCTGTATTGATATCTAAAACCATGTTTTAATAAAAATGAACCAAGCCCTCATATTTATCTTGATTATCCTCCCTTTGTCTTGCACAATCAAATTTATTGACTTCTTTCAGAATTACATGCACTAGTATTGAGATTAAGCAATTATGAAGTCATATGATTTTGTCTAGGGTTGTAGCAATTTGATTTTAGCATCAATAATCAGATATTGTGATATATTCAACAATTTTTCATGCTACAAATTTTACGAGCAGTCTAGTTCAGTGCACACCTTGTAACTAGAGGATGTACCTTGATCAGAGGCCAATATCCCTAAGCACTTAGTGTGACTAACTGTCATGCTATATATGAACAGAGATAACATTTACACATCATGACACACTCCAAATCATTTCTTGATGAGTGAGTTATATTTCTCAGTGTGCATGCCATTGCTCTGCCTGATTTTCAATGAATTCTTAATCAGAGTTAACTATGGTACCTCATGACACAGTCCTTTAGACATGTGTTTCTCAGTGACCAAGGTCATTGCTCTGACAGATATTACCCTTTAGACTTTTCAGAAAAATTCATTTGCTTCAAGTCAATAATAATTTCATGTACTTAATCAGTTGAAGTCATGTATTCAAAAGTGCAGATTTCAGAAGTTTTCACAAGACACAACATGAAACAGATGGTTAAGGTTTATTAAACATGCTTCAGATATTTTTAAGAGATTTTAAAGTCAACCCTTGAGTACATTAAACTTAAACCACCTGAGTCATTTCAGATATTCATAAAAACGTATAATAGAAGATTTCTAGTTCAAAAGTTTTCAGATTTATGATCGAGATAGCCCACTGAAATCTTCATGAGAGACTGATAGAATTTTGAACCCAAATGATACCAATTGATAGGAGAAATACCAATTGTTAAGAGAGATTGTGAAGCTCAAAGTTTTCAGAATATGATCAAGGTTTGTCAACAAGATCAATAAGAAAGGATATGCAATGAATTCTGACAAATGTATGCATTTGACAACCTATATGCAATGCATTGACTCCCCCTCACAATATGCATTCAAACTCTCTTTTTTGGCATTTTCAATATAAGGAAATGCAATGCACTATATGTATGCAAAAACATGCAATTAACTCAATATTGATTGCTATGCAAAGTCATGCAATTAATTCCCCCTGAAAACATGCAATGTTTGCCATGAGAACCTGAACATATGATTTTGATTCATGCACATTCAGACTGGCCTATCAAGCAAAATGACCCATGGTACTAGGCAGAGCACTTGGTCTAAAAGACCAGCTCTCACACAGTAAGGACCTCCAGACAGATTTCCCTGTCTTTTGACAGCTTACCATTTGATATACCATAGAGGTCATGAATAACAAAGTAAAACCAACAGTCCTGTATGCAATTCAGGTTTTCAATGAACTATGCAACAGAGAAATTTCAAACAACATTCATATGCAGTCCAGATTTTTCAGAATGCAATTTATTTTCAGAGTTTATGCATTTCAACAATTATCAAACAACTATAAATGGCAGATGTCACACCCCGAACCGATAGCAGCGGGAAGCGATGCTCGGAACGTGGGAAGAGACAAGTCACGATAACAAGAGCGGAAGATAAATAATCACAATAAAATACAAAGAGGCCAGACACACATTTGAGAAAATATGAACTCTTATTAATTTAAAAAGATATATTTGACACCACTTACAATAAAAGATTCAAAATAAATAACAAAAAGAAATAACTAGACTAGCTAGACTCAAGAAAATGAAAGAGCAGACTCCAACTCTAGGTTCCAGGTTCCACTCGATCACACTGATCCTTTTCCCAATGCACGTACCGATACTCGCATAACCTGAAAAGGGTTGGAAGTAGGGGTGAGTAAAAAGCTCAGTAGGAATTATACTCTATCATCAGGCATAGTTTAAGTGATTAGCAAGTAAATTACAGTTTCATGTGCCATGCTAATAAGAGAAATAAATGACGATATAAAGAAACAACAATAATAAAACAGATCTTGCAAGGTCAAGAAATATAAAGGAACAGAATGGTAATACTTAAGAGGAATAACAAAGACAAGAATTTACTGCAGGAGATAACGATAAAGAGTTGGCCATATCAAGATAATTCAAGTCATGTCAAGCACGTGTGTAGTTTCATTTCCACGTCCAAGTAACAGCAAGTAAAGTAACAACAAGTAGAGTATAGAACAGTGAAGAGTGGAAAGTGAAAAGTAGTAGAGAGTAGTGGCCAGTCCTAGATTTAACCCATGTCATAGTACTGGTGCCAAATGCCACACCTAGTCAATCACCTCCCCGGGAGTACACGTAGTGTGGCGCTCCTCCCAAGACTAGACCGAGCCCTTAATTGTTTGCCAGGCATTGATTTCTTTGGATCAAAGATCCCACGAATCTAGACTTCCACAATTTATGGCCAGAATTCCAAGGTTTGAACCATGTAGCAATAACAATTTCAAGTAGGAAGGAGATTCATTTCAGAATTTCAAGGTAAGCACAATCATCAAGAAGATTGAAAACCAAGTCACAATAAGAGTTAATCGTGATGCGCTACTGTAGTGCAGCAGCTATCCAGCAAGCTAATCAACATATTAATCCTAATTACCAAGTTAGTATGTCAAAGATTATCCATTATCATTTACATTAAGACAATTGCCAAAAGCTGATTCAAGATGATAAGGTAAAGAATAAGCTCACAGGAATGACGTAGCATGCATTAAATCAGAAATCTAGTTACACAATTAACCACTAATTATGTGAGTTTCTAATTAACCAATGTATGCGTCGAAATGAAGATGGTAAACGGCATGTTTTTACACTATGTTTGCAAGTAGGAACCAATGTAAATTGAAATCACAAGGTTTCCAGAATAGGTCACTGGTTCTTCAAAAGTATAGTTTACAATTGGTCTAAGTTCAATGGGTCGATCCCCTAATGGTCCGGATCGATCCTCGGGTCAAAAAAAATGACAAAACTGGTTTTCTGGTGTATGGGTCGACCCCTGGGGTCGACCCCTGTAAAAATGGGGTCTGGCAGCTGAATGGGTCGACCCTTGGGGTCGACCCCCACAAATTCTGCAGGAAGGGTCGACCCCTGGGGTCGACCCCTTCAATCCAGTGCAATGGGTCGACCCTTAGGGTCGACCCCCATGCAGGGCCTGGATGGGTCGACCCCAGGGGTCGACCCTGGTGCCTGGGCCGAATGGGTCGACCCCAGGGGTCGACCCTCGGGCCTGCCAGGGTTCCCAGAAAACGGGTCGACCCCTGGGGTCGACCCCTGCAAGAACAGCAACGAAAGTTGACTCCGGAAAACACATGAACTCATCCAAATGAGGTCCAATTGAGTTGAAATCAAAACCACATGATCTAGGAATCCTAATAGACATTCTATGGTCATGATACATGAGTTTAGAAACATGAATTTTCACAGAAATCAATTAAATCTCAACTTATACATGATAAATACATGAAAACCCTAGTTCCCGACCTACTTCTACTAAATCATGCAATTCTCTCAACATAAGCAATGAATTTTGGGGCTTCTTACGTCAAAAGGAAGCTAACTCGATTATGAATCCAACCATGTATGATATGCTACATGAAGATCATGTTACATGACTCAAAATTAGCCCGAAATCAAGATCTGACTTAAAGGAACACTATATGAATCATGTTCTAGACATGCTCTTACAAAAATTCGAAATTCACAAAGCATGCTCAATAGAATTTAGGGCTTTTATGATAAATGGAAAGAGCACGAAAAACTTTACAATATGCATGGCTCAATTTTATAATTACACCTTGAAATCAGAACTTAATCGAAGAAGGAACAATGTTAACCCTAATCTAACATGCTTCTAATATGCTTCTACTAAACCTCGAAATACTCGTAGGATACTACATGATATTTGGGGCTTTATAAATCAAAAGAAAGAGGACTTCATGCTGAACATTTTGATATATGATTTGCTATTTGAGCCCGAGAGAACCTACCTCAATTTGATGAAGAACAAGGAAGAACAAAGGAGGAAGAAAGAAAGAAGGAAGTCGACACCCACGCACTCAACGCGAGATATCTCCCAGATCTGAAAACTTCAGCGACTGCCACGGTAACCAAACGAAAATAGACTGGAAGGGCTTCATTTTGATAGTTTATACACGTTCTGGGATGGTCTGTGGAGAGAGGAATCGATGCCACAAGAGGCGTGTTAAACAAGGCGCCGAAATCAAGGACCAAGTCAAACTCGACCAGCCGCCTCAATTAGGGTTAGGGTTTCGAGCAATGTTTAGAGGGCTATTGAAGTTAAGATCATGGCCTTTAATTTGACACCAATTTCAGATCAAATGGTTGAGTATTAAGGTCGGATTTTGTGTTTGAAGTCAAGGTTAGGTAAAGGTTGAAAAGTGTGGATTTTTCACTTAAAACATTAAATAGATCTTGCTACGGATTTTCACTGGGTTAATCCCAGAAGACAAATTTGTTACATACACTTCCAGAAACCAAATTACCATTTTTATGGATTTTTATCAAGTAGAAGAATTTTTGATGGTACTATTCCAAGGAATAAAATATTATTTAATGAAACTCACTTAAACGATAAATAGATCTAATTACAGATTTTTACTGATAAAACTCAAGAAGGCAAAGTTGTTGTATAAATCATTCTCTATCAATTTACTATTTTTCTAGATTTTTGTGAGAAAGTCGAAATTATGCTAGCACTATTCACTGAGGAATATAATATTAATTTCCGAAATTCATTTATCTAAATTAAAAATTCACTATTTCAATTAAATTTCAGATTTTAAAAACCGGGGTGTTACAGCAGATATGCAAGATTACATCAAATCAGATATGCAATGAATTTCAAAATAGAAAATGCAGAGAATTTACCTGAAAATTTCAGAATGGGTTTTTCTTTGAGTGCCTTGGTTTATTTACCCCTGTTTATTCCTCAGTCCCAAGGCACACCTGCAAAACAAATTATTTTGCACAAACAGGTACCCAAGAGGTCTTGGGTCCTGAATTAACACAGACATTCCTAGCAGGTTTTCTAAACAATTTTTTAGCAGCATGGTCATCAGATTTCATCAAGTAGCAATTATTCATTGAATGACCAATTTATCCACAGCAATGGCATGAATTAGCAGATTTCAAATTCCTCTTATGCACATTACTGTTGTCATGAAGTTCATTGGTAGAGAGAGAGTTCTATTTACTATAATGATAGTAAGATGCATCAGGTTTCAGATTTGATCTATGCACATTCTTGTTAGCATGAAATCCATGTGCATATCCATGAAACTTTTTATTGTTGACAGAGTTAAAATTCTGTTTACTAAAACCGGCCAGCCAACATTCAGCAGCTCTATGGCCTGGCTTCACACAGTTAAAACAATGAGAAGAATTCATTCTCTTAAAATTCTCATGAAAAGCATGTCTATTTGCAGGGATTTTAGCATGTTTAAAATTCTCATTTCTACCCTGAGCATGCCAGCATTCAATGGCCCTGTGGCCACTCTTTCCACATTCAAAGCATGAAATAGAATTTCTTTTAAAAGAGCCTAACCAGCATTCAGAGGTCTTGTGACCAATCATGTTGCAGTTAAAACATATGATGTGCTGGTTCATTGAAGCAGATTTGTTTTTACTAAAGACATGTTGGTTTGCAGGGAATTTAGCATGATATGAATAAAAGGTTTTCTTACCACTAGCAAACCAGCAATAAGCAATTGAGTGTCCTAATTTGCCACAATTAGAACATGTGACACTCCTTTTCTGAGGTGAAGGATTTTTATCATGAGATCTCCTAGCATTCTTATCATCCTTCTCCATCAGCTTACACTGATGCATCAGATGTCCAAATTTATGACAGTAATGACAGATCATTTTCTTTTTGGATGCATGTGAATGTGTGTGAGGACTATAATTAACATGCAGTGATGACCCCTTTTTATTTATTTCCTGATTTACAGTCATTTTCTGATTTTTATCCCGTTTTCCTATTTTCTTAGCCTTGTGCTGAGTTGGAGATGAAGTAGAAGGCTCATCCTGTTCAGAAGATTTAACAAAAACCGTTTTCAGGTTGACTCCATCAACCTTCCTCATGACTGGATTGTAACCTAGTCCTTCTTTCTTAAAATTAATCTTTGTTCCCAGCTTTTTCTGATCAGTGGGCTATTTGTCTTTTGATGTTGTGGCTACATTTGAAGCATTTACAAATGATGTCATTAGCTTGTTCTGAAAAGCCTTTTTATTGACATTGTTGTAGCCCAACCCTTCCTTTTTGACATTGACTTTTGTTCCCAGGAATTTGTTCAGATTATCTTGCCCACTAACAAATTTAGACAAAGAGTTTTTTAAGTCTTGAATTTCATTTTCTAAAGAGGAAATATGCAACTCGTAACTGACAATCTCTTGCTCACTGCAATTCATAGCTTCACTCAAAACTTTGTTAGCAGTTTTATATTTCTCAATTTCATTTTCCAGATTGCTCAGTTTATCAGAATCTTCAATGCAAACAGTTTTTCCTCTTTCTAAGGCTAGAAGTCTCTCAGAGATAGTGGAGTTCAGCATTTTTAACTTCTCATTTTCTTCCTTAAGCTTGTCATTCTGAATTAACTCATTTATTAGAGTCTGATCATTTGAGTTAACTCGAAGTTTTCTTTCAGCCTCAAATTCCTTTAATTCTTTTTGCTGTTTCTCCAGATCTTTCTGTAATTATATATTTACAGATTTTATGGCATTGAATTTTTCAGCAAACAAGTTCTTCTCCTGCTCAAGTTTCTCAAATTTTTCATCATTTTCATTAACAGATTTTCTTAGAGAATCATTTTCAGATTTTAGCTTGTTTAAATCTGAGTTCACACTTTCAAAGTTTTTCAACAATTTTTTATACTGGTCATGATAGTTAACAAGAGTCTGATTATCATTATCTGACTTGAATTTTTCTTTGAGTTCAGATATCACATTTATATGATCATGATTCTCAGTTTTCAATAATGAGATTTGTTTCTTCAACATTTGAAAATCAGACATACAGGCATCATGAACATTTTTCAATTCAACACAATTTATACATGGAGAACTTGAACTAACTGACCCAATACCCTTCTTCAATTTTTTATACTGTTTTCTTAACAGTTCATGAGATTCAAGTAGCTCAGAATATGCATTTTCCCAATCATCTAAAGTATAGTTTTCAAAGGGATTTACCTCATCATCATCATCATCTTCATCTTGACTACTGCCTTGATTATTTATGTCAGCCATCATGCAGCTGTCCTCATTTTTTATCTGAGTTCGCTTCAGTATATCCAGAATGTCTTTAGCAGACCTGCAATCATGAAGGCAAGACCATAAGGCTCTGTCAGTAGCTGCTTTCATCAGATTAAAGGCTTTCTGATTTTCTCCATCCTTTGATCTGTGTCTGTCGGTCCATTTGGATACTTTCGTTGGTAATGTGTGAGGACCTTGTGAAATTAATTTCCACAGATTTGGATCAACAGATTTAACATAAGCACGTAAAGCACTGTGCCACTGACTGAAATCAGAACCACTAAAGACGGGTGGACAACTAGCCATTGAAAACAAATCAGATTAATGCAATAGGAATATTGATGCACTAAAAATAAATTAGCACCTAAGACTGCAAGATCGGATCTGCAGGTCGCTGGACCTTGTATGCAGACACCGCTCTGATACTAATTGTTAGGGTGCTAGGCCCGGATACAGAGGGGGGTGAATGTATCCTTCTACAAATAATGCCCAAATAAAAACTCAGATGCTAGACGCAGTCACAGAATAAAACTAATTCAATTAAACTTATGAGCAAGCACATGGAGCGCGCCTATCCAAGCATCTAGTTGAAGCAAACACACAAAGCAAACCACTGCTCAATAGATTTTTAGGTGGTTCGGTCCTCCATACCTACATCCACCCCTCACTCCCAATCGGAGTGAGGCTTCACTAGCAAACGCTAGAACCAAGCAGACTCAGTCTGCGAACAAGGTGCTGCCACACAGCTTGACCAGGGGAACAACCTCCCCTCTTCCTCCCAACCAGAGGGACACCCCAAGTGACTCCCAGCCACTTGGAAACCAGAGACCGAAGTATCTCTTCCTCCAGTTCAGGAGGGAACCCGCCAGTGACTCCCCGTCACCAGCAACCAGAGGTCGAAGACCTCTCTTCCTCCAACCGGAGGGACCCCTGGACTTGCAACCCACAAGCCCAGAACCGGAGACAAGTCTCCCTTCTCTTGAGTCAACAGGAGGAACCCGATCCCTAGCAGGGCAATAGGAAGAACAAGGCTAACCAAAGAAACAAAAGAAAAAATAAAGAAACATAAAAAGCACAGCAACAAAAGTTGGAAATGAAACACAAGAGATGTAGCTCTCAATGAGCATAGTCGTTCCGGATTTGATCCACGAACAGACTGAACTAATCTGCAATAGACTCTCTCCTCCTCTTCTTTTCTTCCTCTTCTTTCTGCTTCTCTTTCTTCTCTCTTTCTTCTCACTTCTCACGAGAACTATCTCTCTCTTTTCCTTCTTCTGCTCTCACTCTCACTCTCTTCTTTTCTTTCTGGAACGTGGAGACTCTCTCTCTGTTCTTCTTCTGCTCAGGAATTCTGCTCTTAGGCTTTTTCTCCTGTTCACTACATCTCTTCGCAGAGGGCACCTTTTATATGGCTTTCGACCTGAGTTTCAGGCCTTCACACGAGGGAGTCTCGTTCCCTCTCTTTCCAGAGGATTCTCGGATCACGTGCCAGTCATCATCCTTGGTTCACGTGCCCAATCATTGACCTGTATCACCTGCAGGCAGAGACAAACAACTGTGATTAATTAGTTTAGTCAGATACGAATGTATAGACATTAGGATAACAGATTAAGTAAGTGTGTACACTGAGGGAGTGTATAGACTTGTGAGACTTCAAGCAAACTCAGTGTATAGACTAGCTGAAGAATGCATTAGCACAAAGGATGCAATGTGTGGACTTCTGTGAAGTGTATGAGGCCCTCGAGTGTATAGACTCAGGGAAGCCAAATAGGCAAGTGTGTCAAATGTGAGAGTGTATACACTTGAAGGCCTTCAGCATCCTCAGTGTATAGACATGAAATGAACGCTGCATGATCGAGCCTAGCCAATGTATAGACATTACAATGCTCATCCACTAAATAGACTTCACGGTGCTCAATCAGACTTCACGATGCTCAATCAGACTTCACGATGCTCAATCACCCTTGAAGATGTGAGCGAGACAGTGTATGGACTTGGCCCTTGAAGGATGTACAGACTCGAAGAACTGAAGCCCACGATGTATAGACTTTGAACTCTGAACGACAAATCAGGCTGTACAGACTTGAAAGTCTTGAAGGCCAATGTACAGACTTGGAAGAGTCTGAACCAATGTACAGACTTGTAACGCTTGAGGACCGATGTATAGACTTAGGAGCATATGAAGCCAATGTACAGACTTGCCGATGCGAGGCCAATGTACAGTCTTTAAAGGCTGTGAATAGCAAGGCATGCTGTACAGACTTGAGACCTATGAAGACGATTGTATAGACTTTGCCTTAGAAACGAGTGTATAGACTTGAGGTTCTGAATGAAGGTAAGGTGTCAATGTACAGACTTGCTATGGTTGTATGGACATTGAAGCTGCAAGCGATGTACAGACTTGGAGAGTTGAAACCAATGTACAGACTTGACGAAATGAAAACCACTGTATAGACTTCCTTCGGCGTAAAGGCAGCTTAACGATGTACAGACTTGATTGAAGTGAAGTCTGTACAGACTTGAATGTTCACAGTGTATAGAGTTTGAAGCAAGTGACCAAGGCGATGTGTAGACTTTACCCAATGTACAGACTTGGTGGTCTTGAACGTAGGTAAAGCAAAGCAATGTATAGACTTGCCACCGACCAATGTATAGACTTGCTCATACGAGTGAACAGGTCGATGTACAGACTTGGCCAATGCTTGAAGCACAGTCCACTGTATAGACTTGATGCCTTGAAGGTGATGTACAGACTTTGTTACCCAAACGATCAATGTATGGACTTGAACTTCAGGAAATGAATGAATAGACTTTGCCACAGTCTAATGTATAGACTTCCAGTGTGAATGAAACGCTGTATAGACTTGCTCAAACAGTCCGATGTATAGACTTTAGCTGAAGACCACGATGTAATGTATAGACATGAAGAAACTGTGCACATTGTATAGACTTGAAGAAACAGGGCAACGTTGTATTTGTTTGAAGAGACAAGGCAACATTATATAGACTTCAAAGATGAATGATCAGACAATGTATGGACTTCACAGTTCAACAGCCATTGTATGGACTTGTACAGTGGTGCGCAGTGTACAGACTTTGAAGTCCGACCTAGCAGGATGTGTAGACTTAGACTGCAACCAGGATGTCTAGACTTGTTGTGAAGCAATGCACAGGCTGTACATACTTGAAGAATGCTTGCAGAAGGTGATGTATAGACTTTGTTGCGACTAGTGGCTGTACAGACTTAGGCAAAGTGCACACTTTGAACGCCTATGATGTACACACTTCAATTGAAGCCAACTGAGGACTTGAATGAGAAATGGCTGTATAGACATGGAGGACTAGGGGGGTCGACCCATCTAGTAGGGGAGTCAACCCATTACTGCATGCAGTGCTGACTGTATGCTCAATGCAATTGTGTAAACTTCCACAAACAGACAGCCACAAGCAGAGTGAAGCAATGAATGCTTTATGCATCAGTTAACATGACTGAAGATCAAATATGCAATGCTTTAGATATGCTAAACTAAACTGAGCAGCAAGATGACTGAACATTTGATAGACTGAGTTATGATCAGAAAATAACTGAATAACAGCATGATGACTCACACAGCAAGATGACTCACAGTGATTAACTCACATCAAAAGCCAATCATCAAAACCATCATCAAAACGACAGGGGCACAACAAGATGTTTCCTATACTTGATACCAAGGAAGGAAAATCTTGGAAGGCCTAGTTTGTGAAAGGATATTATCCTATTCTGGCAATTTATATAGGCATCATGGTCTACAAGCCAATCCACCCCTAAAATAGCCTCGTAGCCTTCCATGTCAAGGCATACGAGGTTTGCAAGAAGATTGTGACCTTATACCCTTACTTCACTATTGGGGTAATAATTTGTGAGTTTGGTTCCAGGCCCTAAAGGTGTAGTAATAGCAAGGTCTGAAGGTAAAGGAACTGATGAAACGGGCAATGTCTTTGCAAAGGCGGTAGATATAAAGGAATGAGAAGCACCAGTATCGAATAGTACAAAAGCATGATGGGAACAAATGTGAATAATATGTTCCATAAGCCCATCATTTGGGGGCGCTTCTTCATCTAAAACAGCATTGAGACGAGCCTGTCTCTTACGCCCGTCATTAGATGATTGATCCTTCATGAGAGGGCAGTCTGGCATGCAATGCTCCTAGCTGCCACATCTTAAACAAGCACCGAGGTGCTTCCAGCATTCCTCGACCGAGTTGCCGAACTTTTCACAAAACGTGCAAGCCGCCATGACTTGCTTTTCCTCCTCCTCGGCTTTCTTATTCTTCTGGGAGCTACTCCTACTACCATTTCTCGACCTCTTCCTGCTATCACGGGGTTTGTAGGGCTCCGTGATGCTAAATTTCTCCTTCTTATTACGCCGATCCGACCTTCGGCTTGACTCTTTACCTTTTCCCTTTAATTTTTTGACCTTTTCTAAGGTCCTCTCATAGAGATACACCCGCTGGACCATCTCCGCATAGGTGCGGATATTTTGAGTCCGGAGCTGCTGAATGAAACCGGGTCTTAACCCGTCCATAAATCGATTGGCCTTCAATAAGTCGGTACTGAGAAGATGAGTTGCATATGGCACTAGCCTGGAAAATTGTAATTCATACTCGGCAACTGTCATCATTCCTTGACGTAGAGAAGCGAACTCCATAGCCTTTCTCTCGTTAACATGTTCTGAAAAATACTTGGCATGGAATAAGGTAAGAAAACCTTCCCATGTGTGTGGTGCATCAGCTGGAGGTGCCGGAACTGACTTCCACTATGTATGTGCATCTTTGTTGAGTTGAAAGGTAGCAAGACGCACTTTTTCCTGGTTTGTACATTGTATGACGTCAAATATTCGGTTCATTTCATCGATCCAGTTCTCGGCCTCGTCTGGATTCAAAGAACCATAGAAATGTGGAGGATTTAAGCCTCAGAAATTGTGATGCAAGTCCCCAGCTCTTGCTCCTGTGCCCGCTTGGGCTATCGTTTATAGTGCCTGAGTAAGGCCCTCAATATTCTGTTGCATACCATCCCAGTCTACGCGATGAGCCATTATAACAATAAGGTACCTGAGAGAAATAACAACTTGTTAATTCTCATGGAATTTTGAAAGGAATTAATCTAGAGATAATTTACTATCTTATCCCGGGCTCTACCCAATTCTCGCATGGGTGGGGAAATTTCTTCCTTAGTTCATATGTATGGATCCTTAAACCTTGGACTTATCCTATGACATGGCTTTCTCCCTAAGTCCTTAGACTTAGGCTCTGATACCAACTTAACTGTCACGCCCCGAATTTATGCAGCGGAAACAATCGAGAACGCGAACAGCCGGCATGGTAAGCCTCTTGCAAGCAAGAATAATCAGAGCGCAATAACAATCACACAAGTAATTGCACAATAATGAAATCAAACTCTTATCTTTATTTCATAATTCAAATATACAATATTCCACTTTCTCTAGACTCAAAAAGAGAAAATTACATAGACTCAATCTAGACATATTTCGACATTCTAAGTCTTCACTCGATTCCATGTTTCCTTTAATCGCTCTCGGACCCATCACTGGAATGACCTGAATCCGAATCTGACCCACTGTTACTTCCTAAAAAGATTAGAAAATAGCTAATGAGCACACATGCCCAGTAGGTATCTTCGCATCAACATGGTTGGCAATGTTTAAGTAATTAATATCTTTAGCTCTAAACAAAAAGATAAAATCATGCAAAAATGATCAAACCACGTGATTAAAGCTAAAGTAACCAGGTATAATTAAGCTTAAGATATGATTAATCAAGAATATATCAAGAATGTTACTTTGGCCTTTTCATGACCAAGAATGTAACAAGAATGTAACAAGTATGCACTAGCAAGTCATGTAACAAGCAAGAATGTACTCTTCACTTAGTAACAAGTACTTCATGAATTCATGTAGATTTCCGTGATTTTCATGGATATTTTCCACTTCATGAGCCGTGAATATTTTACTTATTTATAAAGAAAGTACTCCCAGTGCAATGCGACGCCAGTAGCATCATACCCCATGGTTTATAATAGTATGTTTCCGATAATCATCCGAGGGGACTAGCATAGAGCCCTTGAACATAATCAGTGCTCGAACTGCATCTTCAAGTATAAATCAAGCTACTTCCACGTTTAATAATAATGTGGCCAATAACGTACAATTCCAATGATGGTTCCATGATAAAGTAACCAAAAATAAGAATGCTTCTATTGAGAAGAAGATTTCAATAAACACATTAATGACTAGGTTATGACGTGGAAATAAATCGGCAGCATAACGGTACATTTCTAATCTTTCACAATTTACTTAGGTATCTTTGGAATAATGTGACAGGCGCTATATAATCAATTGGACTATCTAGGATGATAGGAATATTAACCCTTAGGTCAAACCTCGGGTTAACAGTACTCAGGAAAATAGCGGTCATTTACTAGGCCCTTTCTTGAAGAAAGCGGTCTAGTTCTGGACCGTTAAGGTCAAGACTGTTCGATAATTAAAAATAGATTCTCTGGAGCCTTTAGCAGTCAAAGAAAGAATCGTCAAGGATTCGTTAGCAGTCTAGCTAAGGCCCGCTAGCAGACTCTGGCGGTCAACCATAAGGCCGCTAGGTTTCCAGAATATAAAACACTGGTACAAGTGCTTTCTAGACAATGGGATTTAATGGTACAACCAACTCGGCGTCCTAGTGAGAATCCCAGGCTCGCACAGAATTACGGAGGCCTTGAAACACGATTTTCTAGTCCGTTGGAAGGAATATCCAAAGGAGAGGTTATCAAGTCCAAGATTATGTTCTTAATGTGCATAAGTGTAACTATGGTCATATACCGGGATATATGCCATGAACTTACAGAAATGACTCTGAGATAAGAGGAGAATATGTACTATGATAAACCAACGTTCAATCTCGTTAATGTAGCGTTTAAACCATGATTTAATACAAGATTATATAGTTTTTGGGCATGAAAGTATCATAAAGAACATTAACTCACGATTACGAATCAGTAAATAAAAACTCAGAGTAGTAAATAACATTAAGATAGGTTAGAACATAGTTAACTAGGCTTATTTATAAGCTAAATGGACTGCTCTTGATTCTGTCTCGGGTTGACAGAAATCAGAACATCGGCAGTCTATTATAGAGCCGTTACAGCAAGTTGGTGGTTTATCGTAAGGTCTCCTAAGGAACTTTAACGGTCTATTTCTGGTCCACCAGAGGTTTCATAAAAATCGCGTTTCAAGGTGACTAGTTGTTTATCGTAGGGCCGCTGCACAAGGTTGGCGGTCGAAGATTAGGCCGCTAGAGCACGTCTGACAGTAAATTAAATAAGAAGAAACTAATGTTTAAAATGCATCACGTCTGGAAATCAACATGTATAAACTTCCCTATCATGATATAACGAAGATTAGGCTAACAATATGCATGGGATTTCTATGAATTAACGAGAGAGTTTCTCTTAACTTAATTAGGGCTAAGAATATGCATGGATGTATACTAGATGCATAAAACATGAAATTCTTTATGCATAGTTCATGAAATCTAGTAAAACAAGAGGACTTTTATCCCTAGAATGATATTTTAGCTGTTCATGAGATGACCTACCTCTGTTAAGTCTCTTAGAGATCGAATTTTAGATTGGAAGTCCACCCTAGTTCTACACTTCTTGTGACAAATCAGAAACTTCTCGTTGCTCTAACTCCTTACTCTCTTGACCTATGAATGTGAAATTTGGAGGGTAAGAAGAAGATACTAAGGGGAATGAAAAGTTCTAAAGGTTATAGTTCTAAATACCTTATTTTGGATCCCAAATTCCTTGATCTTCAACACCCTATTGCATAGTCTCCTAGGTTGTTGTTGTGAAACCATCAACTTTGGGCGACTCTAACTCCCTGTGTGCTTGATCTCCTAGCATGAAATTTTGGGAGATGTTAGTCCTATGTATTAGGAAAAACCCTCAAAAGAACCTACCTGAAATAATACTTCCTTACCTTAGTTCCACGCGAGCCAAATGTAAGGGTCGCGCAAGTGAAATCTAGGGTCTTTTTATAGGGTTTTGCTAGGGTTTCGTGGATTAGATCAATTCTAGAGTCCCTAGTTGGTACTATCCTAACTTTCGAGAGTCCTTAAGATGCTTATTAGTTTTCCCATCTCGATCTCTAGGATATAAAACATTAAAAATCTAATCTTTTTACTATTTATTCAACTCACGGAACTGACAGAAAGTAGCAGTCTAGAACTAGACCGCGATATGTCCCTTAGCGGTTTTACGATAGACTGCCATTATGTTTGGGCGCTGAATTTGAAATTCATTCAAACTCTATTTTCATTTTATCCACTTAATTATCTAAATATGGAGTATTTATCCCTTATATTATGTGAATAAACTAACTAACCTTCTAGAATATGGGCCAAACTTCATGGGCTTGGTCCTTAAGTCCTTTGGGTTTTATTTAAATAGGCTAGGTAAATTGGTTATCATACTTGGGCCTTAGTAATGATTTATTTAACCCAAAAATTTATTTATTAATCCATTTTGGTCTTTAAAAATGCTTATAAATTCTTAGAAAATTCTTAAATACTTCAGAAATATAAAATATTCTGGGCATTACAAAGCCTTTTAAATTACTTAGTAATTATATTTTAATCCCAAAAAATTCTTATAAAATTCTCGGGTGTTACACCCTCCCCCACTTAAAAAGAATTTTGTCCCCAAATTCATCGTAATAAGATTTGCTACGGAGAGTGTACTTACTTTCAAATATCTCCGAAAATCTTTTGCGCATGGCCTCTTCAGTTTCCCATGTCGCTTCGTGTGGCCAAGATTTGCTCCATTGGACTTTGACTATGGGAATAGTTTTATTCCGAAGTTGACGTACTTCTCGTTCAATTATTTTGATTGGCTTTTGCTCATATGTAAAATCCTTTTTAATCTCTAGGTTGTCATAAGTTATGACATGGAACGGATCGGGGACGTACCTTTTGAGCATTGAGACGTGAAATACATCATGAACTCCAGCTAATTAAGGGGGCAAAGCTATTCGATATGCGACTTCACCCACCCTTTCGAGAATTTCAAAAGGGCCAATGAATCTCAAAGTGAGCTTGCCTTTGATGCCGAATCTTTGAATACCTCGACCTAGAGAAACCTTAAGGAATACGTGGTCTCCTACTTCATTCCAACATATAGGTGAACGATAGCTTCTTCCGTATAGTGCCTTGAACGGTGCTATTTGTATACTATCTTGGTAGCTATTGTTGTAGGCGGATTCCACTAGAGACAAGTGGTCGTGCCAATTCCCTCCAAAATCAATAGCACATGCCCTGAGCATATCTTCCACCACCTGATTTGTCCTTTCATTTTGACCAACAGTTTGTGGATGGAACGCAGTGCTAAAGTTGAGTTAGGTCCATAATGAATGCTATAGACCCTTCCAGAATTATGATGTGAACTGAGGGTCTCAGTTAGATATAATAGTAATAGGGACACCATGTAGTTTGACAATTTCCTTCATGTATAGTGCTGCTAATACATCCACAGACCATCAACTTTTGATTGGTAGGAAATGTGCAGATTTAGTCAGTCGATCTATAATCACCCATATACCATCGTGTCCACGTCTTGTCTTAGGAAAACCCATGATGAAATCCATCCCTATACTTTCCCATTTCCACTCGGGAATATCCAAGGGGTGTAATTTCCCAGCGGGTTTTAAATGTTCCACCTTTACTTGCTGACAAGTGAAGCAGCGGAATACAAAGTTCGCTACTTCTCTTTTCATATTGGGTCACCAAAAATTTCTTTTTAAGTCTTGATACATCTTGGTAGCACCAGGGTGAATAGCATATCTTGATTTATGAGCTTCTTCCATGATCAACTTCTTAGTGTCGGGATGATCCGGCACACAGATTCGATCTTTGAACAATAGTCTTCCATCAGTTGAAATGGAGAATTTTGACCTTTGATCAATATTAGCCTTGATCTCCATCAATGTGGGGTCATTTTCTTGTAATTTGACTAGATCTTTAATCAATGTAGGTTGTGACCTTATATTAACAATCATACATCCTTCCTCTTCTTTATTCACATCGAGATTCAAACGAGCAAAATCCTCGATAAGATAAGTCGTACCTTTCCTGAGGCTTGCTAGAGATGCCATTAGTCTTCTCCTAAGAGCTTTAGTTATAGCATTTGCTTTGCCTGGATGATATTGGATAGTAAAGTCGAAGTCTTTATGATACTCCAACTATCTACGTTGCCTCATGTTTAATTCCTTTTGGGTGAAGAGGTATTTCAGACTTTTGTGATCTGAAAATATAGTGAACTTCTCCCCATAGAGGTAGTGTTGCCAGATTTTCAAGGCGAATATAACAGCAACTAGTTCCTGATCATGTACAGGGTAGTTTTCTTCATAACACTTTAACTATCTCGATGAATAGCAAATCACCTTGCCAATTTGCATAAGAGCGCATCCCAGGCCAATGCCAGATGCATCGGTATAGACGTCAAAGCCACCACCCTCAATAGGTAGTGCCAATATAGGGGCCGTAGTGAGATGATCTTTAAGAGTTAGGAAACTTTCTTCGCAATCCATTGACCATATAAAAGGGTTCCCCTTTCTTGTAAGTCTAGTCAAAGGAACGGCGATTATAGAGAAATCCTTAATGAATCATCTAAAATAACCAGCCAGACCCAGAAAACTTCTAACCTCTGACACGGTCATCGACTGACTCTAATTCTTAACAGCTTCTACCTTAGAAGGATCGACAATGATACCTTCCTTTGAAATAATATGACCAAGGAAGGAGACCTCCTTTAGCCTGAACTCGCACTTGCTAAGTTTTGCGTAGAGTTGATGCTCTCTTAGAGTTTGCAAGGCTATTCTTAAGTGTTCTTCATGTTCCTCCTTAGTCTTGGAGTATATAAGTATATCATCAATTAGGACGACCATAAATCGGTCGAGATAAGGCCTGAAGACATTATTCATAAGTTGCATAAATACTGTTGGGGCATTAGTTAACCCGAACGGCATTACCAGGAATTCATAGTGCCCATATCTGCTCCGGAATGCAGTCTTGTATATATCTTCATCTTTGATCTTGAGCTGATGATAACCCGACCTAAGGTCTATCTTGGAAAAATATTCCGCTCCCGAATTTTGATCAAAGAGCTCATCGATACACATCAACAGATATTTGTTCTTAATAGTAAGTTGATTTAGTTACGGTAATCGATACATAGCTTGAGAGATCCATCCTTCTTCTTGACAAATAAAACTGGCGCACCCCAAGGGGATGTGCTAGGTCGAATGAAGCCCCTGTCTAATAACTCCTGAAGTTGTTTCTTCAATTCTTTGAGTTCTATAGGGGACATCCTGTAGGGAGCTATTGAAATAGGTGTTGCTCCATGAACGAGTTCAATGGAGAAGTTTACTTCCTTTTCAGGTGGTAAAATGGGTAAATCCGATGGGAACATATCGGGAAATTCATTCACAATGGGGATATCTTCTAAGATGATTTCCTTGGATTCAATGATGATTACGGAGGCAAGAAAAGCTTCACATCCTTGCGAAATGAGTTTGCAAGTATGAAGAGATGAAATAATGGTAGGATGTTTCCTATACTTGATGCCAAGGAAAGAAAATCACAGGAGACCTGGTTTCCGAAAAGAGATTCTGCTATTACGACAATTTATACATGCATCATAGTCAACAAGCCAATCTACACCTAGGATAGCATCGTAGCCTTCCATGTCAAGACATACGAGGTTTGTTGGAAGATTATGACCTTGTTGGAATATATGGGTGCAAGACATGGATTCAGAAGGGGGCGGGGGATGAATGAATCCATATTTAAAAATATTATAGAGTTAAAATATTACCTATACTTAATGTAGTCTAATGAGACAACTAGGCTGACTTACTCAGAAAATAGACACTAGTGAGAATAGATTGCCCATGGAAAGGTTCAATCTCAATCGCTAAACATTCAAACACTCTTGCCACGAGAAACACTAGAAGCAAATGCTTCTACTAAACATTCAGTCAAACACTAATCAGCTATGATGAATTCAAGCAGAAATCACACAGGAAAACTTCTGATATGGGACGCCCAAGCAACCTAAGAAGTGGTGATAGAAGATATGGAAGTATGCGCACAGATCAAACCACGATAGATAGGATATTTTTTAGGTGGTTTGGCCAGACCCACAGTCTGCCTACGTCCACCCTCACTCAAACCGAGTGAGGATTCCCTTGCTTCAAGAAAGAACAAGCAGACTCAGTCTGCAAACAACCACTGCCAAACAGCTTGCCCTGAGGGAAACAAATCCCTCACACCGATCCTGCAACCCACAGGATCTGAACCCTGACCTTGCAGCCCACAAGATCAGAACAGGAGGACCAATCCTCCCTTCCTCCAAACCGGAGGGAACCCACGAGCAACTTCCCATTCGCAATTGGAGACTATGTCTCCCTTCTCCTGAATCCACAGGAGGGACCCGTGAGAGACCCTCAGTCACCCACAACCAGAGACTCACATCTCTCTTCCTCTGAATCCACAGAGGGCAAATCGGAGATACACTCTCCCTTCTCCTGGACCTAGGAGGGACCCCGAACTCCAAACAGAGTATCGGAAGAACACACAAAGGAATGGAAGATAATAACGAAAGATCTAAAAGGAAAAACAAAAACAAATGTAGCTCCGAGGAGCATGAAGACTCTGTATTTGATCGACGAGTCACTACATGAACAGATCTTCAATGAAGGCTCTGGATGCTCACTCCTTCTTCTCAAAACTTTCTTTTCTGAACTCTCTCTTTCCTTCTCTTTTCTTCTGCTCGCACACAGGCACAATCTCTGGTACTTCCTCTTCTGCTGGCTCACTCTTTCAGATGGCTTCTCTCACCTTCATGATAATCACTCTCTATTCACCCTCTGTCTGGTTCAGCTTTCTTCTTCTCTCTCCTCTGCTCACTTCTATTGCTTGCTATATCTATATGTCTGCCCTTCCTCTCTTTTTCTTCCTCACTCCTCTCTTCTTCTTTTTCCCTCGTATTCTCTGCTGCTTGAATTGGACGATCTGCCCCCTCTTTATATGCTCCAAGAGATGGGCGCGTGACTACCACGTTTCCCACCCAATTTGCCAAGCAGATCTGATCCAGACCTTTCCACGTGTCATCATCACTGGGCTTTTACATACCACGTGGCAGGATCACTGGCTCGCTCATTGTCTTGGATCACGTGCCAACTTCCAGCAATCTGGGAACACGTGCTTCACTTAAGTCTCTCGAGCAGACGTTCGATCCTAGTTGCCTGGGCCTTTTCTGAGTTAAGTCCCTGTCAGTAAAGTAAGAGGAATTTCATCAAACACCTTTCAGTCATACTGAGTGCATATATGCTAAGTGTGCATCGATATTGTATGGGCACACGGTAGAAAGACTTGGACTTTATAAATGACAAAGATGAGTATGCACTGACCTTAGTATGCCTTAGACAAAACTAGCAACGACTGTGTGTAGGCCTTAGCCAAAAACATGCACCAACTGTGTGTATGTTCGGACCTTGATAAATGCTCAGTGCTCAGACATATATGTGCTCGGACTTGGTATGTGCTAAGACTTGAAACGTGCTCGGACCTGGCATGTGCTAAGATTTGATACGTGCACCGACTTGGATTGACATTATGCATAAGTGTGCATATACCTTATAAACACTAAGCGTAATCCTGCACTGACTTTATATGCCATTTGTAAACATGCACATACTTCAACAATAATAGACGATGCATGTGCAGACTTGCATGAGACAGATGCTTAGACCATGCCTAGTATGCATGTGCTTAGGCTAGAAAGTGTGCACCGACTTGCTACAATGTATGCACTGACCTTAGTGTGCAAAGTGCCATATGTGCATCGACTGCTACAGTATATGCACAGACCTTGTTGCGCATGTTATGAAAATATGCTCGGACCTTATGCTAAACATGCACAGACCTTAATGTGAGCATGGCAAAACCTGAACGTCACTAGCACCGACCTTAATGATACTTGCACCGACCTTAGTGATATATGTGCACAGACCTAGTGTGTGCAAGAAGAAGGACTAGCACCGACCTACATGAATGCTACAGTGATGCGCATAGATCTTGTGTAAAGCCTTATGCAAACATGCACAGACTTGCGAATGCACTATAGACAACATGCACCGATTTAGTGAGCATATATGCACAGACCTATGAAGCTATATGCACAGACCTCTTAACATATGCACGGACCTCAACACAATACTACAATAACTTGCACTGACATCTTATGAAATGTGCACAGATGTTATATGCCGAACAACACTTGCGTAGACCATGTGTTCAGAACAACACTGAACTAATGCAGACCCTGTATGCAGACTACTCGTACTAGCACAGACCTTATCTGCATACCATGCTGAACTAACATCGACTAGCATAGACCTGATTATAGGATCATGCATACTAACACCGACCCTGGGATACAAGATGTGATGTGCTAACAACGACCTTGATGCATGATATAGCAAGGTAACATCGACCTTGATGCATTACAATGCGTACTAACACCAACTCCATGTGCATGACATACAGACTAACGTCGACCCTAGTATGCAAGTGCGATAACTAACATCGACTTTACATGAAGACATACGCACTTAACACAGACTAGACTCAATCACTAATGCATCTGTATGCAAACTGACACATGTTTACAAAATGATGATTTGACCACGTTTATGCGCTAATGCATGCGTTGACTTTGGTTGAACTGTTATTTCCTGACTTTTCATACTTTTATATGTGTGATGAGATCATTAATTCATTCATCAAGATTGAACATAGTGAGTCATAATATCTAACATAATATTGACATTTAGGCAAAACATTGACATCTCTGACATAATATTTGATATCATCAAAACCATAGAGATCCAACAATCTCCCACTTTTTGATGATGGCAATATTATGAGGAGTCATTACAATATGACTGCATCATGCAACTTAGCTAGAGTATGCAGTACAACATATGTCTGACAGAATTAATGACTCACACTCACAAGTATTCTCCCCCTTTGACAACATCAAAAAGGGAAGGAATGAAGTAAGATGCAGACCAGTATGAATTCCAGAATTTATCTTCCCCCTTTGGAAAGCAATAGAGATAATAACCCTACTCCCGCTGAAGAAGTAAAGTATGTCAGAAATTTGAGAAAGGATCACATGGATATCAACCAGATTATCAGAAACCATTAAAATCAGACTGTTTCTCCCCCTTTTTACCACCCTTGCAGCAATAAATCCTCAGAATGATCAACAAATGATTACCAACAAACAATGACTCCCTTTGACAACAGCAAAAAGGAGGGAACATGAAGGATGCTGACAAGATCTGCCCCTTTATGAATTAGTATGCAATATGACTCACTAACAAGGAAACTCTCCCTGAACAGATGGTTATGTGTATCTTCAAAGCAGATGGAGTCGAATGAAATGAATGAGTGGTGAACCACAGGGACATTTAGATCGGACAATCAAGTCAGATTAATTTCAATGATTGGACAAAGGTTGGACAATTAGATTTAACAGTCAATTGAAGTAGGTCACAGATAATCAGATGAAACACATTCGGCAAGATTTTCAAAGAGTATACCACTTTCATAAATCCAAGATTTTCAAAGAGTCTCCCATTATAAAGGTTTATGAATGAACTTTATTGAACTGTATGGTTTAAAGATGATGTATACATGATTTGATAATAAAGTTCTGTACTCATATCTGAAATCAAGATTTAATAAAAATGAACCAAAACACATAGTAACATCTTGATTAATCTCCCTTCATCTTACGCAATCAATTTCAATGACTTCTTTAGGAATTACACTCATAAGTATTGAGGTTAAATAGTCATGAAACCATTTGATTTTATCAAGGGTTATAGCAATTTATTCTTTGCATTATTTTTTAGATTTTTTATTTAAACAAGCAGATAATTTTTGCTTATAAATCTTACGAGCAATCTAGTTTAGTACACATCTTGTAGCTAAAGGATATACATTATTTAGACGCCAATATCCTTAAGTACTTAGTGTGACTAACAATCATGCTTTAAAATTAAACAGAGTTAACTTTTCACCTCATGACATACCTTATCTCATTTCTTTGATGAGTAAGATATGTTTCTCAGTGTGTCAGCCATTGCTCTGCCTGTTTTTCAATGAATTTAAGCAGAGTTAACTAAGACACCTCATGACACAGTCCTTTGGACATGTGTTTCTCAGTGACCAAAGTCATTACTCTTGCAAGATTTACCAGATTTGACCCTTGGACATTTTCAGAAAGTTCAAATGTTTAAAACTAATACAGATTTCATGTATTTCAGCCAAATAAAGTCATGATTTCAACATTTTCAGATTTCAGAAGATTTGACAAGACTTAATCATGAACCAGTTGGTTAAGGTTCATTAAAGTTGATTCAGATATTTTCAAGGCATTTATAACCAACCTAAATGAATACATTAAATTTAAACCAATTTGATCTTTCAGACATTCATGAATCTGTATAATAGAAGATTCTTCATTGAATTGATTTTTCAGATATATGAGCAAGGTATATAGATTGAAGTCTTCCTGAATTTTAGATAGCTTAGAGACAATACTAGGAATGACAAGAATTCCAAAAACATGACTAGAGATTTCAAAACATTTCGTGTAGAGAATAGCAAAATGAATTTCAAGTCAGTCACGAAATTTTAGAGAACATTCAGCAGTTTTCAGCAGTAGCCAATGAAACTTGAAACCAACTGTTCAGCAAAATAATTGATTCAGAGGATTTTGAAATCAGTGAGCTGGGAGCAAAATGAATGTTCAATGTTCAGTAAGTTCAGTGAATTGAGATCAGTGACATACGAGCTAAAGACAGAATTGACATAAATGTCAACAAAAGAATTGGATTGCAAAACATCAGTTATTCAGATGAGAACTCTGAGCATCGGTTGACCAGAATAGTAAATTGTTGTGACCCCTCTATGTTGATGATGTTGACACTTGCTCTATTCTTTGGCAACACCATTGTTTTGATTGATTGGCAACTGAGTTTGATTTAATGAAATTGCTCCATCAGATTGACTATGTGGTCTTTGCTTTTAATACACTGCTGTCTGCAATTCTTACTGTCATAAGTCCACACACTGCATCTCAATTAAATTGATTATGTGTGCACAGCGTCAACGCATCATGTTACAGCGTCAACGCATAAGTCCACACACTGCATCTCAATTAAATTGATTATGTGTGCACAGCGTCAACGCATCATGTTACAGCGTCAATGCACCGTTGGCTTTGAACCTCAGAGTCTGTACATCCGAATTGCCCTTGATCTGGTGAAATGTATACACTCATTCACTATAGCCTTCACACATTAAAGTCCATACATTCATCAATTACTTTTCACTCAAGGCAAAGTCTATACACTGGGGTCTTTTCCCTACGTGTCTTAGGCGAAGTCTGAACATTCGATTCTGAAGCCTGAAGTCTATACAGTCCAGCCTAGTCCTACGATCAAGGCTTTAGCTACACTCAACTCTATACATTGGCTTCGCTTCATGAAGTCTGTACATCGCTTCATGTCCCCAAAGTTTGCACATCAACAGTGATCTTTGAAGTCTGTACACTGCTTCAGGAGCTTCAAGTCCACACATCGCTCAAAGTCTGTACAGAGTCCAGCGTCTCAGTTAGCGTCTCATGCACTTGAGCAAAGTCTGTACATCCACAGTGTTACTCAAAGTCTATACATTAATCTTCTAATCCAAAGTCTATACAATGGTCTTCACACTTGAAGTCCATACATTCGATGTGCAGAGTTGATGTCTATACTGTGTCCTTGCTGATCAAGTCTACACCATGGTCGGTGACAAGTCTGTACACTGGCCTCAGCCTTTCAAGTCTACACACTGACGACTGAACTAAGAACTCTATACATCGTCTGTCTGCACTAGAGTCTCATGGAGTCTATACATTGCACTTGTCTTCTAAAGTCTATACACTGAAGTCTTCACATTCGCTTGCATAACATGAAGTCCATAAGTGGGCAAAGTCTGTACACTATCCATGCTTCATGCAGCGTCAACTCCTCAAGTATATACAATGCTTTCCTTCGCATGAAGCCTTTAAGTGCATTATGTCTATACAATGCCACTAGGATTTAAAGTCTATACAGCCGTTGCCTCCCTTGTTGAAGTCAACACTTTAGGCAAGTCTGTACATTGCATTCTACCTTTACAAGTCTATACAACGATGTATATACGATGCAATGTACATACTTAAATCTTATGTCTTTATTCTTGTTGCTGAAGGGACAGGGTCGACGCCTGGAGCTTAAAGCGTCCACGCATCAGTAGACGAAGCTTTCACGATGTCTTCTATTGCGTCAACGCCACATGAAAGCAGCGTCGACGCAGCAGTTGAAGAAGCATTCGTCTTCACAGGCCATTCCACTGCGTCAACGCCACAAGCAAGCAACGTCGACGCAGCAGCTAAAGAAACGAGGCTAATGGCTACTGGAATGCCTCACTGCGTTAACGCCATTTAGTGAAAGCGTAGACGCAGCAAGTCAGATTGATGACTTTGAGCACGTGAACGGAGAACTCTATACATCGGACTGAAGAAGCTAATGAGGGGCACGTGATCCCAGGTACCTGGCTCGTGATCCGAAAAGGACAAGGTATCTAGATGAGGACACGTGTACTGACACTCCATTGCATGCTGCCACGTGGTCCAAATTATTGGGTGGGAAATGTGGAGAGCACACGCCTGCTGCTGTTGCTGCTATATATACAAGCCTTCTTCCACAGAAGAAAGCTGATCGAAATAGAAGAAGAAAAAGTCTATACACTCAGCAGCAGTGAGCCTTCGATCCACAGAGAGAAAAGAGAGAAGAAGAAGATACAGAGAAGAAGAAGAAGAAATAGAGAAGAAGGAGAAAAGAGAGAGAGTGAGGTGAGAGAGAGTTGATCGAGAGTGAGAGTGAGAGTGTTTGTATCTCAGTCTCGTGGTTCAAAACCAGAGCTGAGCTTTGCTCTTTAAGAGCTACATTGCTTTTGGGTTTTTATTTTTCGTTTTGATTCTGTCTTTCATTTCTGAATGCTGTTTCTTCAAGCTGTGTGTCAGCGGTCTTGCAGTGGTGGTCTCCACTGGACGGGTTAAGCTGTATTTCCCCAGCGGTTGCAGAGGATCAGATCCTCTGGTCAGCAAGCTGTAGTGCCCAGCGAAGCTGTGTATCAGCGGGTTGTTTGGCCAAGCTGTAAAGCCCAACGGACGCAAGCTGTGCTGCGCAGCAGGAAGCCATACTCGGTTGAGTGTGGGGTGGACGTAGGTCGTTGACCGAACCACCTAAAAATTGTGTGTGCAGTGTGTTTGTGTTTTTGTGTGATCTATGTGCGATGGGAATTTCTTGCTTAGCTTGTTTGATTGCATCGCTTATGCTCATGTCTAGCTTTCTACCTTTTGCTTAGCACTTTTCATTTAGCTTTATTGATGCTTGCCTAAATTTCGCACTAGAACTTATAATAGTTTTAAATTAGGCAAGTTGATCTATTCACCCCCCTCTAGATCCACACTTAGTGGAGATAGACTGCGTCCATCTAACCCAACACTTGGTATCAGAGCCTAACTCTTCTGCAGGGACTCATCGCCCGAAGAGAATAGGCAGAGATGGATGCTCGAGGGATGACTGCCGAAGGTCACTCAACAACGAAGCCCCCATTCTTTGATGGATCAAACTACGCATACTGGAAGAACTGTATGCAAGTGTTCCTCAGGGCTAAGGATTACGAGATTTGGAAGATTGTCAGCAAGGGACCTTATGAGCTGTCCCCGAATGAAGATGTATGGACCAAGGAGGAGATCAAAAGGTCCACGCTGAATTGGAGTGCTATTAATGCTATCCAGTGCGCTCTGCATCCTACAGAATTCTCCCGTGTATCTGCTTGCAAATCAGCTAAGGAGATGTGGGATGCGCTGGAAGTAATTCATGAAGGTACGTCTCAAGTAAGAGAGCAGAAGGCCAATCTCCTTGTATCTGAGTATGAAGCCTTCAAGATGAAGCAGAACGAGTCCATCAGCGAAATGTACGCTCGGCTGACTGTCATAACCAATGGCCTCAGAGGTTTTGGGAAACCTCAGGCAGAGTATGATGTAGTGAGGAAAATTCTGCGTTCCCTTACTCCAAATTGGCACACCAAAGCAACTGTGATGGAGGAGTCAAGGGACTTGCGTAATACTAAATCTGATGAGCTAATTGGCTTACTAATGGCATATGAGATAAACATGCCAAGGATAGATGAAGCCGAGAGGAAGAAGAAGCCGATAGCGCTTAAGGCTAGTTCCAGCAAATCAACAAGATCCAGCTCCAGCAGCTCTTCATCATCAGAAGAGAACCTAAATGAAGAGGAAGATGTGACTCGATCTGAGATAGCCATGATGACTAGAGAGTTCAGGCGATTTCTCAGAAAGGGAGCATGATGGTTCGGTCAGAAGAAATACAGTGGTGACCGAAAGGATAAAAGGTATAAATCTAAACCTGGAAAGAAAAATGAAGCTAATGTTTGTTATCAATGCAGGAAATCAGGGCATCTGAAAATTGACTGTCCAGACAATCAGAAACATAAGGACAGGTCAAAGAAGAAAACCAAGAAGGGAAGAGCTATGATCACCACATGGAGTGATGAAGATGAAGGCTCTTTCAGCAACATCTCAGATAGTGAAGCCGAATCTGAACAGCCCATTTGCCTTATGGCAACAAGCTCCGAAGATAGAGAGGAGGATACAGATGAGGTAATCACTAGATTTAAAAACTTCACAATTGCTGATTGGGTAGATGCTTATCATGACATAGCTGATAGAGCTGATGATATTAGAAAAGAGAATAGGCATCTTAGAAGAAAAATCAATTCCATACAAAATGATAAAACACTAACTGATAAAATTGCATGTTTGGAATCTGAGATTGATGAATTGAAACTCACATGCTCTGAAGAAGATGAAATCAAAAATGAGTTAAAAGCTTCTAAGGAAGAGAATCTAAGGCTTGAAAATGAAATTGATGAATGGAAGCTGAAGATTCAGAAATGTGAAAGTGAAGTCAAAATTATCTCTGAAAAATATGAAGCTGTCCTCAATGTCAACAATGAGCTGAAAAAGGCTATTGATGAACTTCAGAAAGACAATGAAGATAAAATGAAAACCATTGAGAAAATGACCCAAGGAATAGATAACTTAAATACTTTGTTAGGGTCAAAGGTTAATTTCAGAAAAGAGGGCCTAGGTTTTAATTCCAGTGCAACAAAAACATTCAGAATGAAAATAATTTCATTTGTTGCTCAAAAGGAAAAGGGACCTCTAATTAGCATGAACTCAACAAATTTGATGAACAAAACTGCTAATCTGAAAAAGCCCAGTGCTGAGGAGAAGGGCAAACGAAAGGTTAATGAGCCTAGTAGAGCTAGCACATCTAAGCAGAATCCTAGGGCTCAGACTCAGGTTAGGGGTCAACCTACACAGTCTGGTAAACCCCAGGTCAAGGTAACCAAGTCTCCACCAACACCTCCACCTATGAAGAAGACCCAATACAAACCTGTGTATAGGTCAGCAGGGTCCAAAGTACAGGGGAGACAAAGTGCTGCTAGGAGTCCACCCAATTATTTTTATCAACCCAGAGCTCAGACCCACTACAATGCACAACCAACCTACTTCAATAGGTCAAATTGGTCTGGAACTCAGGATAGGTTTACAGGTCTTGCACACCAGGGTGCTAAATATCAAAGACCTTACAGTAGAAATTGGGTCAATGGGTATGGTTACTGGACATCTAGAAATCAATATTTTCATAGCCAGCCCAGGAACTACTATGGCCAAAATTTTGTGAACACACCCTGGCCAAGCCACTGGCACAGAAATAACAACATTGTCAATAATCATGCTGCTGCCAATAAGAAAAAGAACAATAAGAAGAAAAGGAACAACAACAGAAGAAAATCTGTAGGATCCACTGAACAAAACACATTTAAACAAATGTGGATACCGAAACACTTGCTTTCCTGTTTTGCTTCTAGTTCATTTACATTGGAGCCCAATCAGTCTTGGGTTCCAAACTTCTCTACCTAATTGTGTATGCAGGTATGCCTGGCAGCCAAGAATAACTTGTGGTACATGGATAGCGGCTGCTCCAGGCATATGATAGGAGATAAGGCCAAATTTTACATACTGACTGAGAAAGTCGAAGGCCTTGTCACCTTTGGAAGCAACACAAAGGGTAGGATTATCGGATCAGGTAAGGTAGGTAAGTGTTCTACCTGCTGCATTGACGATGTTATTCTAGTTGAAGGGTTAGCCTATAATCTACTTAGCATTAGCCAGTTATGTGATAAAGGTTACAATATTTTATTCAATTCTCAATGCTACAAGGTTTTTGAACCTGATTCTGATATTGTCAAATTTTCTGGAAAAAGAATAAATAATACTTACATGATAAATTTAGATGAAATTCAACACACTAACCTTTGCCTTACTGCCAGTAGAGAAGACATAGCATTTTTATGGCATCGTAGGTTAGGTCATGCTAGCTACACTGTTTTGCACAAATTAAATAAGCATGGCATGGTTAGAGGACTTCCTGAAGTCTCATTCAAGAAAGAAAACAAAATCTGTGAGGCATGCACTTAATCAAAGATAACTAGAAAGTCATTTAAGTCTAGAACTGAAAATCTGTCTTCCAAACCCTATGAGCTGATACATATGGACCTTTTTGGGCCAACTAGATCTGTTAGCCTATCAGGGAAGAGGTATGGGTTTGTCATGGTAGATGACTTTTCTAGGTATACTTGGGTTTATTTCTTATCTAATAAGAGTGATGCTTTCTCAGAATTTCAAGAGTTCTATGTTAAAACAAATCAGAAAATTGAAAACATTTTGTCTGATCATGGAGGTGAGTTTGAAAACTCACAATTTGATGAATTCTACAGGTCAAATGGAATTAACCACAGGTACTCCTCACCAAGGACACCTGAGCAGAATGGAGTTGTGGAAAGAAGGAATAGAACCCTAGTGGAAATGGGTCGTACATTTCTTGTCGAAGGTGGTCTACCAAGGAAGTTTTGGACTGAAGCAGTGAACACTGCCTGTTATGTAATCAACAGAGCCATGGTAAGACCTTCTACCCAGCAAACACCATATGAGATATTAAAAGGTAAGAAACCTTCTATTGCTCACTTCAAGATTTTTGGTTGTAAATGTTTCATTCACATAAATGATAAAAAGGACCTTGATAAATTTGAACCTAAAGGAGAACCAGGAATTTTTCTTGGTTATTCTGAAAACACCCGAGCATACAGAGTGTACAATCTGAACTCTAAAACTGTTGAAGAATCTCCACACATAATTTTTGATGAATCTTTGGCAAATTCTAATGCTGGTAAATGCAGGAATGAAACCAATGGTGAAATCCTGAAGGAAGGAGATCCTACAGACAAATCCGAGGATGAAGAAGAACATAAAGAGCTTAATGAAGAGGATCCTACAGTTCAGGGGGAGGTAAATCAAGTTCATGATACTCCAATTGCAAATATTAGATATCTCAAGGATCATCCCGTAGATAATGTTATTGGAAATCTGCATGACCCCCCTAGGACTAGAGGCCACTTAAGAATTCAACATGAACTGAATGCGTATGCTTTTGTATCAAACATAGAACCCAAGTCCATTGACTGTGCTCTCCAAGATGTGCATTGGATTAATGCCATGCATGAGGAGCTCAATCAGTTTGACAGGAATAAGGTGTGGCATTTGGTTCCACCTCCTGATCATGAAACAGTCATAGGGACTAAATGGGTATTTAGAAACAAAACTGATGAAGCGGGGAATGTTATTAAAAATAAAGCCAGACTTGTAGCTCAGGGGTACAATCAGGAATTTGGAATAGACTTTGAAGAGTCTTTTGCCCCTGTAGCTAGATTAGAAGCAATAAGAATTTTATTGGCTTATGCATGTTCCCTAGGAATAAACCTTCAGCACATGGATGTGAAATCTGCTTTTCTAAATGGGGAAATTAATGAGGATGCATATGTGAGACAGCCTCCTGGGTTTGAATGTTTAGATTTCCCTAATCATGTTTACAAGCTCAATAAAGCTCTCTATGGGTTAAAGCAAGCTCCTAGAGCTTGATATGACAGGTTGAGCAAATTTCTCACCGACAAGAACTTCACAAGAGGTATAGTGGATCAAACATTATTTACCAAGGTAAGCCATCCAGATATTCTTATCATTCAGATTTATGTGGATGACATTGTGTTTGGGTCAACTAACCCCAAATTGTGTAAGGAATTCTCTCAAATAATGACTGATGAATATGAAATGAGCTCAATGGGTGAGCTCAAACTATTTCTTGGACTGCAGGTTACACAAACAGAAGATGGCATCTTCATCTCTCAGTCCAAGTATGTAAAGAACTTATTGAAGAAGTATAAAATGGACAACCTCAAGGAAATAGCTACTCCAATGGGTACATCAACCAGTTTGGATGAAGACTCTAAAGGTAAACATGTGGACCAAAGGCTATACAGAGGTATGATCGGATCTCTTCTCTATCTTACAGCATCTAGGCCTGATATACAATTTGCTGTGTGTTTATGCTATAGATTTCAGGCCAGTCCTAAAGAAAATGACTTTAAGGCTGTGAAAAGAATCTTTAGGTATTTACTAGGCACCCAAGAACTAGGTCTCTGGTATCCTGCTAAGTGTGAGTTAGAGCTTCTAGCCTACACTGATGCAGACTATGCTGGGTGTCGAGTAGATATAAAAAGCACTAGTGGCTACTGTCAATTCCTTGGTGGCTGTCTAGTGTCTTGGGCATCTAAGAAGCAACACACTGTAGCATTATCCACAGCTGAAGCTGAGTATGTTGCAGCATGTAATTGTGCAGCCCAAGTACTTTGGATTAAGCACCAACTGGTTGATTATCAGATAAATCTGGGATGCATTCCACTTTTATGTGATAATACTAGTGCTATATGCCTTGCTAAAAATCCTGTTCACCATTCTAGGACTAAGCATATAGAGATAAAACATCATTTTCTTAGAGATGCTGTAAATAAAAAGGAGATTGAAATGAACTTCATAGAAACTGAAAAACAAATTGCTGATATTTTTACTAAGCCTCTTGGGAATGAAAAATATAAGTTTCTTAGAAGAGAACTTGGCTTATGTAAATTTCAGCATGATGAATGATTGTTTAATTGCTGTGAATAAAATCTCTGATGTGGACTTGTTTTTGATTGCTTGGATAAATCAAGTGGATGTAGAACTGTCCTGCATTGCATATATTCAGGGGGAGCTTGTTGTGTCTTTGCATGTCTTTGCATATCATTCATTCATGACCTATGCATAAGCTCTCTCTCAATTAATTCTTGCCATGCTGCATGCATATAGACAGGGGGAGTATTGCTAAGAAAATCAGAGTGGTTTTAACTTTCTTGAAGTCATTCAACCTTTAACTCTGAATACTTGTCTCTGACATTATGGTAATCTGTTGGTCAGTTCTGATTTCTAAGCAGTAGAAAATGGACTTCTTCATTTATAAGAATTTGAATTGTTCAAAGACTGATGTAATGGTTTAAATCTTATAATGGTTGGAGTTTAAAGATTGCAATCAGTATATAAGTAAGTTGAAAATTGATAAAACTCTCAACCTCTTTCTTATTTCATGTCAAACAAAGCTATTCATATCTGAAATCTGAAAACTCATCTGAAATCTTGTCGGAGAGATTAAGTATGTGTATTGTTCTTAAACAAGTCATTCTGAAACATAAAAAGGACAGCTAAGAAAGATACTGAAAAATATTGAGAATCATTGAAAATATATATATGTTGGCAGAGCAATGACTGGTAATCACTGAGAAACTGAGTGATCCATCAAAGAAGTGGACAACACTCATGTCATGAAGTGTATCAGCTATCTCTGTTTAAAATGTTCAAAACAGCATGCTGGTTTCACTGAGTACCTGGGGGTAACTGGCGTCTGATAAACGTGTACCCTCACACAAAAAGGTGTAACTCAGTTCTGTTGAATTTGATCATAGGCAGAATGGTCCATCTTGTTGAGTATCTAGGGGTATTGGCGTATTATAAACGTATACCCTTACGCAGAAAGACTTATGGTACCTGAATGCTCAAAATGATCTAATACTGATAATGCTGCTCCTTTAAAAGAAAAGTTCATGAGTGTCAATCTGTTTAGTTTCAATGCATGACTTGATTTCTCTAAATATTTTTATGAGACTATGAAAGTAAGATATTACGAAACTGAATCTTTCATGCAAATATGATTCTGGTTTTTGTTTTATCATGCACAGTGAACTTATCTATTGTTTGTAGTGCATGAACTCCAAATTTTATCATCTTTAAACCAGAACTCTTTCTGACAGCAGTTTCTAATTTCATATGACTGAAGACTCTATGCTTTAGAATGCTTATTCATGAACTACCTGTTCAGAATGCCAGTCAGTTCTTCTCTTGATTCCTCCATTGTATTTAATTTTTCCCTCCTCTTTGTTGATGGCAAAGGGGGAGAATATTATCTAGGGGATGTCTAGTGGGAGAATACATATCTGTCTGAATTCTGAAGTCATTTCTGAATTAATTCCAAGGGAGAGTTTGAGGCAGTGAGTTGCATGCATTCATAGCATCTGCATGTCAATCTGCATAACACATCATGTCTTTCATCAAACATATATATCTATGACAGGTTGTTGCTACTCTACTTCATATGGGGTTGCCATCATCAAAAAGGGGGAGATTATTGTGACCCCTCTATGTTGATGATGTTGACACTTGCTCTATTCTTTGGCAACACCATTGTTTTGATTGATTGGCAACTGAGTTTGATTTGATGAAATTGCTCCATCAGATTGACTATGTGGTCTTTGCTTTTAATACACTGCTGTCTGCAATTCTTACTATCATAAGTCCACACACTGCATCTCAATTAAATTGATTATGTGTGCACAGCGTCAACGCATCATGTTACAGCGTCAACGCATAAGTCCACACATGCATCTCAATTAAATTGATTATGTGTGCACAGCGTCAACGCATCATGTTACAGCGTCAACGCACCGTTGGCTTTGAACCTCAGAGTCTGTACATCCGAATTACCCTTGATCTGGTGAAATGTATACACTCATTCACTGTAGCCTTCACACATTAAAGTCCATACATTCATCAATTACTTTTCACTCAAGGCAAAGTCTATACACTGGGGTCTTTTCCCTACGTGTCTTAGGCGAAGTCTGAACATTCGATTCTGAAGCCTGAAGTCTATACAGTCCAGCCTAGTCCTACGATCAAGGCTTTAGCTACACTCAACTCTATACATTGGCTTCGCTTCATGAAGTCTGTACATCGCTTCATGTCCCCAAAGTTTGCACATCAACAGTGATCTTTGAAGTCTGTACACTGCTTCAGGAGCTTCAAGTCCACACATCGCTCAAAGTCTGTACAGAGTCCAGCGTCTCAATTAGCGTCTCATGCACTTGAGCAAAGTCTGTACATCCACAGTGTTACTCAAAGTCTATACATTAATCTTCTAATCCAAAGTCTATACAATGGTCTTCACACTTGAAGTCCACACATTCGATGTGCAGAGTTGATGTCTATACTGTGTCCTTGCTGATCAAGTCTACACTATGGTCGGTGACAAGTCTGTACACTGGCCTCAGCCTTTCAAGTCTACACACTGACGGCTGAACTAAGAACTCTATACATCGTCTGTCTGCACTAGAGTCTCATGGAGTCTATACATTGCACTCGTCTTCTAAAGTCTATACACTGAAGTCTTCACATTCGCTTGCATAACATGAAGTCCATAAGTGGGCAAAGTCTGTACACTGTCCATGCTTCATGCAGCGTCAACTCATCCTTCATGCAGCGTCAACTCCTCAAGTATATACAATGCTTTCCTTCGCATGAAGCCTTTAAGTGCATTATGTCTATACAATGCCACTAGGATTTAAAGTCTATACTGCCGTTGCCTCCCTTGTTGAAGTCAACACTTTGGGCAAGTCTGTACGTTGCATTCTGCCTTTACAAGTCTATACAACGATGTATATACGATGCAATGTACATACTTAAATCTTATGTCTTTATTCTTGTTGCTGAAGGGACAGGGTCGACGCCTGGAGCTTAAAGCATCCACGCATCAGTAGACGAAGCTTTCACGATGTCTTCTATTGCGTCAACGCCACATGAAAGCAGCGTCGACACAGCAGTTGAAGAAGCATTCATCTTCACAAGCCATTCCACTGCGTCAACGCCACAAGCAAGCAGCGTCGACGCAGCAGCTAAAGAAACGAGGCTAATGGCTACTGGAATGCCTCACTGCGTTAACTACATTTAGTGAAAGCGTCGACGCAGCAAGTCAGATTGATAACTTTGAGCACGTGAACGGAGAACTCTATACATCGGACTGAAGAAGCTAATGAGGGGCACGTGATCCCAGGTACCTGGCTCGTGATCCGAAAAGGACAAGGTATCTAGATGAGGACACGTGTACTGACACTCCATTGCATGCTGCCACGTGGTCCAAATTGCTGGGCGGGAAACGTGGAGAGCACACGCCTGCTGCTGTTGCTGCTATATATACAAGCCTTCTTCCACAGAAGAAAGCTGATCGAAGCAGAAGAAGAAAAAGTCTATACACTCAGCAGCAGTGAGCCTTCGATCCACAGAGAGAAAAGAGAGAAGAAGAAGATACAGAGAAGAAGAAGAAGAAATAGAGAAGAAGGAGAAAAGAGAGAGAGTGAGGTGAGAGAGAGTTGATCGAGAGTGAGAGTGAGAGTGTTTGTATCTCAGTCTCGTGGTTCAAAGCCAGAGCTGAGCTTTGCTCTTTAAGAGCTACATTGCTTTTGGGTTTTTATTTTTCATTTTGATTCTGTCTTTCATTTCCGAATGTTGTTTCTTCAAGCTGTGTGTCAGCGGTCTTGCAGTGGTAGTCTCCACTGGACTGGTTAAGCTGTATTTCCCCAGCGGTTGCAGAGGATCAGATCCTCTGGTCGGCAAGCTGTAGTGCCCAGCGAAGCTGTGTATCAGCGAGTTGTTTGGCCAAGCTGTAAAGCCCAGCGGACGCAAGCTATGCTGCGCAGCAGGAAGCCATACTCGGTTGAGTGTGGGGTGGATGTAGGTCGTTGACCGAACCACCTAAAAATTGTGTGTGCAGTGTGTTTATGTTTTTGTGTGATCTGTGTGCGATGGGAATTTCTTGCTTAGCTTGTTTGATTGCATCGCTTATGCTCATGTCTAGCTTTCTACCTTTTGCTTAGCACTTTTCATTTAGCTTTATTGATGCTTGCCTAAATTCCGCTCTAGAACTTACAATAGTTTTAAATTAGGCAAGTTGATCTATTCACCCCCCTCTAGATCCACACTTAGTGGAGATAGACTGCGTCCATCTAACCCAACATAAATGTTGGTCGACCGAACCAGACAGAGATGCAATAAAAATGTTCTATTGGAATTAAGCAATCACTCTATCTTTTTGGTATTTTCAAAAAAGATGATATGCAATGAAGATCAGAATTGACTGAATTCAAGTGAAGCTCTCCTTCAACAAATTAAGGAGTAGCAGACAGAGATTCCAGATTCAAGACAAGTGAGAGTTCATATGATGAATAATTCAGAGGCAGTCAACAAAAGTCATTAGATTATGTGAATCACTGACGCCCAGATATAGCTAGATGAGTTTAAAAAGGTGTAGACAGTGAAAATTCAGACAATGATAGACTAATGACAAAATGCTCCCCCTGTTTATATGCAATGAATCACCTCTTTTTGAATTTTTCAAGATAATGATAAGCAATGCAATCAACTATATGTATACAAATTCATTAACTCCCCTCAACTGGATGTATTGACAAATCATATGAGACATGAAAACCATGCATGGCACTTAACTTTATCAAGATATGCATGAGATACAATATCTCCGTTGACACACTCCCCCTGACTTAATGCATTATATGCAATGAAGACTGATCATGTGATTTTATGACTCATGCTCATGATTATTCAGACTGCCTTATATGTAACATGACCCATGGTACTAGGCAGAGGACTTGGTCTAAAACACCACCTCACACATAGTAAGAACCTCCAGACAGATTTCATCTGCCCTTTATTAGCTTACCATTTGATATACCATAATGGTCATGCATGACAATGAGCTATATGCATCAGATTTTCAATGAACTATGCAACAAATGTCTGTGTAAGATATACAATGTAATACAAACAAATTTCAGACATCATTCATATGCATTTCAGATTTTTAGAAAGTGATATACAATTCAGTTCACTCTCAGCTCAATATAAGCACAAATAATTCAGCATATGCATTTGAAGATGTGTGAAAGTCAATTTCAGATATGAGAATGTATGCATGAAATTCTGAATAACAGATCAAACATGATATGCATCTAACATGAGAATTCAAGTAATCAACCTGACGAGTATAGGGATGTTACCTGAATTTTGCAGACATGGGGTTTTACCTAGTTTGGTGCCTTAGTTTATTACCCCTTTTATTTCTCAGCTCCAAGGCACACCTGCAAAACAGCAAACTACTTTGCACAAACAGGCACCCAAGATGTCTTGGGTCCTGAAATGATAGTGGCACCTTTGACTGGTGCTCTAAACAGTTTCTGTGCTTGAGAATCATCAAACTTTATTAGATAACAGTTAAACATAGAATGTCCTAACTGTCCACAATAATAGCATGATGCAGCAGGTTTAAGATTCTTTTTATGCACATTACTGTAATCATGAAATCTATGTGCATTTTCATGGAAATTTCTGTTAACAGAATTAAGATTCTATTTACCGAAGCCAGCATATTTATTATCACCTACCAGCCAACAGGTTACAGCCCTGTGGCTTGGCTTTCCACATTCAAAACATGTAATGAATTTTTCTTTAAAACCAGATTTATTCCTATCAAAAACCTTTTTGTTTATAGGGAATTTACCAAATTCAGAATTCAATCTATTTCCCTGAGCATACCAACAGTCCATGGCCCTATGGCCTTGCTTACCACAATTGAAACACACAACATGCTAGTTCTCATGAGGATTTACACAATGAGAATGAAACTTACCTTTACTTTTAGCAGACTAGCATTCAGAGGCACGATGGCCTGGCTTACCACAATTAAAACATGCAAGAGAGTTTTCTTTAAAAATAGATTTATGTCTACCAAAGGTATTTTGTTTTGCAGAAAACTTGACAGATTTAAAATTAACTTTTCTCTTTTGAGCATGCCAACAATTAGCTGTAATGTGACCTCCCTTATCATAATAGGAACAGTAAATTCTCTTTTTCTTAAGTGCATGATATCTTTCATGAGAATTCCTAGCATGCTTTGCACTTGCATTTATGTCATCTTGTTCCATCAACCTACACCCATGCATCGGATGACCAAATCTATGACAATAGTGGCATGGCATTTTCTTTTTGTGTGTATGTGTGTGTGTGTTTAGGTTATGTATCACATGCACAGCATCAATATGATTGTTTCTTTGCTTATTTTTCACATGAACATACTTTTTCAATTTTTCAGCTTATTTCTGAATGTCAGTTTGTTTCTGATTTTTCTGAATAATGGGCTGTTTATCTTTTGAGGTGGTGGCTACGTTTGATGCAGTGACAAACGATGTCATTAGCTTGTTATTAAAAGTTTTCTTATTAACATTATTATAGCCCAGCCCTTCCTTCCTGAAGTTAACCTTGACTCCTAACAACTTATCCAGATTTTCTTGCCCACTAACAAATTTAGACAGAGAAGCTTTCAAATCATGAGTCTCAATTTTTAGTGATGTAATATTTATTTCATAACTTGCAATCTCTTCTTCACTGCAATTAACAGCTTCATTCAGTAATTTGTTAGCAGTTTTGTATTTCTCAATTTGTTGTTCCAGATTACTCAGTTTTTCAGAATCTTCAATACAAACAGTTTTTCCTCTTTCTAAGGCTAGAAGACTTTCAGACATAGCAGAGTTCAGCTGTTTTAACTTTTCATTTTCCTTAACCAGAGCATCATTTTGAATTAACTCATCAAGAAGAATCTGGTCATCGTGAGATGCTTTTGGATTATTTGGAGTTTCAGATTCTCTTTGCAGATTTTCAATGTTTTTCTGAAGCTCCATGTTCACAGACTTTATTGTATCAAATTTTTCAACAAGCAGATTCTTCTCTTGTTTGAGTTTTTCAAATTTTTCTTCATTTTCTTTAACAGATTTTGTAAGAGATTCGTTTTCTGATTTCAGCTTATTTAGATCTGTGTTAACATGTTCAAGATCCTTCAGCAATTTTTCATTCTGAACATGATTGCTAATGAGAGTCTGATCATCATTAGTTGATCTAAGTTTTTCTTCAAGTTCAGTAATCTCATTGGCAAGTTCTTGATTTTCATTCTTTAACAATCCAATTTGTTTCTTAAGCACTCGGATATCAGATAAACAAGCATCATGCATTTGTTTCAATTTTAAACAATTTTCACATGAAGAATTAGAACTATTCAAGCTAATTGTCTTTTTCAATTTTTTGTGTTATTTTCTTAACATCTCATGTGACTCCACTAAATCTGCATATGCATCCTGCCAGTCATCTAAGGTGAATTTTTCAAAGGGGTTTACCTGATCATCGTCCTCTTCTTCATTTTGGCTGCTACTTTGATTACAACCTTTAGCCATCATGCATTGGTCGTTACTTCCACATCAAGCAGTCTTTAGTTTGTTCAGGATGTCCTTGGCTGACCTGCAATAATGAAAGGAAGAATGGAAAGCCTTGTCAGTAGCTGCTTTCATTAAATCCAAAGCTTTCTGATTTTCTCCATACTTCAATCTATGACTGTCAGTCCATTTGGACTTTTTCTTTGGTAATCCATGAGGACCTTGTGAAATTAACTTCCACAGATTAGGATCAACATTCTTGACAAACATGCGCAAGTTGTTACACCATAGATTGAAATTAGTGCCATTAAAAACTGGTGGACAAGCCGTGGATATAATCAACAAATAAATCAATGCACCAAAGTAGGTATGCTCGGAAATGCACCAAGGAACTATAGGATCTGCTGCGGACATTAGATCCGATGAGACAGCAACCCGCTCTGATATCACTTGTCGGAATATATGGGTGCAAGACACAGATTCAGAAGGGGGGGATGAATGAATCTCTCATTAAAATTATTACGGAGTTAAAATTTTGCCTATACTTAATGTAGTCTAATGAGACAACAAGGCTGACTTACTCAGAAAATAGACAATATTGAGAATAGATTGCCCATGGAAAGGTTCAATCTCAATCGTTAAACGCCAAACACTCTTGCCACGAGAAACACTAGAAGCAAATGCTTCTACTAAACATTCAGTCAAACACTAATCAGCTATGAGAAATTCAAGCAGAAATCACACAGGAAAACTTCTGATATGGGACGCCCAAGCAACCTGAGAAGTGGTGATAGAAGATATGGAAGTATGCGCACAGATCAAACCACAATGGACAAGATATTTTTTAGGTGGTTCGGCCAGACCCACAGTCTGCCTACGTCCACCCCTCACTCAAACCGAGTGAGGATTCCCTTGCTTCAAGCAAGAACAAGCAGACTCAGTCTGTAAACAACCGTTGCCAAACATCTTGCCCTGAGGGAAACAAATCCCTCACACCGATCCTGCAACCCATAGGATCTGAACCCTGACCTTGCATCCCACAAGATCAGAACCGGAGGACCAATCCTCCCTTCCTCCAAACCAGAGGGAACCCACGAGCAACTTTCCATTACTCGCAACCGGAGACTATGTCTCCCTTCTCTTGAATCCACAGGAGGGACCCGTGTGTGACCCTCAGTCACCCACAACCAGAGACTCACGTCTCTCTTCCTCTGAATCCACAAAGGGCAAACCGGAGATACACTCTCCCTTCTCCTGAACACCCAGGAGGGACCCCAAACTCCAAACAGAGTATCGTAAGAACACACAAAGGAATGGAAGATAATAACTAAATATCTAAGAGGAAAAAACAAAAACAAATGTAGCTCCGAGGAGCATGAAGACTCTGGATTTGATCCACGAGTCACTACATGAACATATCTTCAATGAAGGCTCTGGCTACTCACTCCTTCTCAAAACTTTCTTTTCTAAACTCTCTCTTTCCTTCTCTTTTCTTCTGCTCGCACATAGGCTCAATCTCTGGTACTTCCTCTTCTGCTCGCTCACTCTTTCAGATGGCTACTCTCACCTTCACGATAATCACTCTCTATTCACCCTCTGTCTAGTTTAGCTTTCTTCTTCTCTCTCCTCTGCTCGCTTCTACTGCTTGCTATATCTATCTGTCTGCCCTTCTTCTCTTTTTCTTCCTCACTCCTCTCTTCTTATTTTTCTCTCGTATTCTCTACTGCTTGAATTGGATGATCTGCCCCCTCTTTATATGCTCCAGGAGATGGGCGCGTGACTACCACATTTCCCGCCTAATTCGCCAAGCAGATCTGATCCAGACCTTTCCATGTGTCATCATCACTGGGCTTTTACTTACCACGTGGCAGGATCACTGGCTCGCTCATTATCTTGGATCACGTGCCAGCTTCCAGCATTCTGGGAACACGTGATTCACTTAAGTCTCTCGAGTAAATGTTCGATCCTAGTTGCCTGGGCCTTTTCTCAGTTAAGTCCCTGTCAATAAAGTGAGAGAAATATCATCAAACACCTTTTAGTCATACTGAGTGCATATATGCTAAGTGTGCATCGATCTTGTATGGGCACACAACAGGTAGACTTAGACTTTATAAATGACAAAGAGAAGTATGCACTGAACTTAGTATGCCTTAGACAAAACTAGCAATGACTATGTATAGGCCTTAGCCAAAAACATGCACCAACCGTGTGTATGCTCGGACCTTGATAAATGCTCAGTGCTCGGACATATATGTGCTCGGACCTAGTATGTGCTAAGACTTGAAACGTGCTCGGACCTGGCATGTGCTAAGATTTGATACGTGCACCGACTTGGATTGACATTATGCATAAGTGTGCACAGACCTTATAATAACTAAGTGTAAACTTGCACTGACTTTATATGCCATTTGCGAACATGCACAGACTTCAACAACAATAGACAATGCATGTGCAGACTTGCATGAGACAGATGCTTAGACAATGCCTAGTATGCATGTGCTTAGGCTAGAAAGTGTGCACCGACTTGCTACAGTGTGTGCACTGACCTTAGTGTGCAAAATGCCATATGTGCATCGACTGCTACAGTATATGCACAGACCTTATTGTGCATGTTATGAAAATATGCTCGGACCTTATGCTAAACATGCACAGACCTTAATGTGAGCACGGCAAAACCTGAACAGACCATATTGGTCACTAGCACCGACCTTAATGATACTTGCACCGACCTTAGTGATATATGTGCACAGACCTAGTGTGTGGAAGAAGAAGGACTAGCACCGACCTACATGCATGCTACAGTGATGTGCACAGATCTTGTGTAAAGCCTTATGCAAGCATGCACAGACTTGCGAATGCACTATAGACAACATGCACCGATTTAGTGAGCATATATGCACAGACCTATGAAGCTGTATGCACAGACCTCTTAACATATGCACGGACCTCAACACAATACTACAATAACTTGCATTGACATCTTATGAAATGTGCACAGATGTTATATGCCGAACAAAACTTGCGTAGACCTTGTGTTCAGAACAATACTGAACTAATGCAGACCATGTATGCAGACTACTCGTACTAGCACAGACCTTATCTACATACCGTGCTGAACTAACATCGACTAGCACAGACCTGATTATAGGATCATGCATACTAACACCGACCCTGGGATACAAGACGTGATGTGCTAACAATGACGTTGATGCATGATATAGCAAGGTAACATCGACCTTGATGCATTACAATGCGTACTAACACCGACTCCATGTTCATGACATACAGACTAACATCGACCCTAGTATGCAAGTGCGATAACTAACATCGACTTTACATGAAGACATACGCACTTAACACAGACTAGACTCAATCACTAATGCATCTGTATGCAAACTGACACATGTTTACAAAATGATGATTTGACCACGTTTATGCCCTAATGCATGCGTTGACTTTGGTTGAACTATTATTTTCATGACTTTTCATACTTTTATATGTGTGATGAGATCATTAATTCATTCATCAAGATTGAACATAGTGAGTCATAATATCTAACATAATATTGACATTTAGGCAAAACATTGACATCTCTGACATAATATTTGACATCATCAAAACCACAGAGATCCAACACTTCTACCACTACCTCACTATTATGGTAGTGGGTTGTAAGTTTAGTTCCGGGACCTAAGGGTGTAGTGATAGCTAGGTTCGAAGGTAGAGGAACAGATGAAACTGGTATGATTTTTGTAAATGCAGTAGATATAGAGGAATGAGAAGCACCAGTATCAAATAACACAAATGTAGGATGAGAATAGACTTGAATGGTACCTTCCATTATCCCATCATCCTTGGGCACTTCTTCATCATCTAGAACAGCGTTAAGACGAGCCTGTCGCTTGCGTCCATCATTGGAAGATTGATCCTTCATGAGGGGGCAATTCGACATGCAGTGCTCCCAGCTGCCACATCACAAACACGCCCCTAGGCATTTCTAACATTCTTCAGATGAATGATCGAACTTCTCATAGAACGTGCAAGCCACCATGACTTGCTTATCTTCCTCCTTCGCCTTTTTGTTCTTTTGGTAGCCACTACCACTCCCGTTCTGGGATCTCTTCTTACTATCACGGGATTTGTAAGGTTCAGTGATGCTGAACTTCTCCTTCTTTCCATGCTGATCCATCTTTCGGCTAGACTCCTCTCTGTTGCCTTTGAGTTTCTCGACCTTCTCCAAGGTCCTTTCATATAGATGGGCTCGTTGGACCATCTCTGCATAGGTCCGAATATTTCGTGAGCCAAGTTGTTGAATAATGATGGGCCATAGCCCGTCCATGAAATGATTAGCTTTAAGATGATGCGTGCTTACTAAATATTGAGCATAGGGTGCTAGGCGAGAGAATTGTAATTCATACTCTACCACCGTCATCATGCCTTAACGTAAGGAAGCGAACTCCGCCGCCTTCCACTCCTTCACATGTTCTGAGAAGTATTTTTCTAGAAAGAGTGTGAGAAATGCTTCCCAAGTGTGTGGTGCATCTTGAGGCGGTGCTGGAATAGATTTCCATGAAGTACGTGCATCCTTGTTGAGTTGGAACATGGCGAGATGAACCTTCTCTTGATCGGCACATTGCATGAGCTTGAATTTACAGTTCATTGCGTCTATCCAGTTTTTAGCTTCATCTAGATTGGAAGAACCAGAAAATCACGGAGGGTTTAGACTTCGAAAGTTCCGATGTAAGTCACCGGCACCAGCCTTCGCACCAGCTTGGGCCATATTCTGGAGTGCCTGGGTAAGACCTGCAACAGTCTATTGCATCCCGTCCCAGTCAACACGGTGAGCCATTGTAAGAATAAGGTACATGAGAAAAAGGAATGATTTGTTAATTCCTACGGAATTAAAAGGAGTTAACTTAGAGATAAGATCTAAATAACTATCTCATCCCGGCTCTACCCACTCTCACAAGGTTGGAAATTTCTACTTAGCTCATAGGATTGGGTCCTTAATCCTTGGACTTAGCCTATGACATGATATTTTTCTAGGAATAAGTAAGTAAGTCCTGAGACCTATGCTCTGATACCACTTTAACTGTCACTCCCCGAGATTATGCAGTGGAAATAATCAGGAACGTGAATAGCCGGCTAGTACGCCTCCAGCGAGCAATATAATTAGAGCGCTAACACGTTCATACATAAGAAATGAATGCACAATATTTGGACAAAATCTTAGCTTTATTTTAATAATAATCAAAAGTACATAAGGTTGACTCTTGATTCTTTGACCAACTAGACTCAATGAAATGGAACAATACATGGCGACTCTTGACATTCAACTAATGACAATCTAAGGCTTCGCTCCTTCTTTAATCGCTCTTGGATCCATCACGTGAATAGTCTGAATCCGACCTGCTAGAATTTTCTGAAAATAATTAGAAAAGTAGGGAATGAGCACACATTCCCAGTAGGTATCTTTGTATCAACATGAAGGCATTGTTTAAGTAATTAACATTTTTAGCTCTAGAGTATAAGATAGGTCACGAAAATACGATGAAACATGTGAATAAACTAAAGTAACATAAATAACAAGATACGATCAAGGTGAGATATGAGAATTCATGTAGACTTGAAATATGATCAAGGAAGAATGTAACATGAATGTAATTTGGCCTTTCATGAACAAGAATATACTTTTTCATAACCATAAAGGCTATGTAGTAGAAAGTCCTGTAATGAGAATGTACTAGCAAGTATGTAATTTCACAAGATTGCCTCATGAGAATTCATGGATTTCACCCGTTTATAAAAAAAGTACTCCCGGCGCAATACGACCCCAGTGTTCATCATACCCCATGGTTTATAGTATATTTCCGGCTATCTTCCGAGGGGACTAGTGTGGAGCCCTCGGACACTGTCCGTGCCCGCTCTTGCATCTTCAAGTTATAAATCAAGCTACTTCCACGAGAAATATCAATAATGTAGGCCAATAAAGAACAAGTTAAAACTATAGTTTCATGATGACAATTATCAAGGGAAGAATGCACCAATTATAAATATGAGAGTTCAAGATTGATTTAGAACAAGGTTATGCTATAAAGAAAATTCGGCAGCATAACGACACATTCTTTAATTTCCATAATTCATTAGGTAGCTTTGGAAACAAAGTGTGAGGTTCTAGATAATCATAGATCATCTAGGATCATAGAAAAATCAACCCTTGGTCAAACCCCAGGTTAATCAATACGTAGACATCAAACGATTGTATCAGGGCCGTTTCTAGAAATAGCGGTCGTTTACTGGACCGTTTATGGATCTATGCAGTCATGACTGGACCGTTTAACAACAGTTCGATGAAACGATTGAACTGGAACCATGCAGTCAAGGTAGGGCCGCTAGGTGTCCTTGTTGGTTAGGTAAATGGCCACTACCAGACTCTAGCAGTCATCCATAGGGCCGCTAAGGTCCAGAAAACATAAAACACCAGTAACGTGCTTTCTAGACAATTGGGTTTTGAGGGTACAACCAGCTCGGCGTCCTAGTGGAAATCCCAGGCTCGCGGAGTCTTATGGAGACCTTGAAATAAGATCACCAAGTCTGGTGGAAGGATTATCTAACGGAGAGGATCACAAGTCCAAGATTATGTACTTATAGTACAAAGTGTATCTAATGATATTATACCGGAATACGTGCCATGTACTTATGAAAAGACTCTAGATGAGAAAGGATCGTGATAAAATAGCGATCAAATCAAAACTAGACAAGTCCATGAACCATATGAAATTTAAGATAAATACAATAGTATATGGCTTTGGCATGAAATTGACATAAGTTTAAAATAAGTCCAAAGTGCATAAAGAACATGAAATCTACTAAGATGAACAACTAACATAACCAAGTTTACAAATATAGTACTTAAAATAGGAGTAAGACCTAATTAGCTAGATTTATCATATGATAAATAGGACTATTCTGCATTATGTTTCGGGTTACAGAACTCAGAAGACTAAAGCGGTCTTGGGAGAACCGTTTTATGGGCCTTAGCGGTCTATCGTAGGGCCGCTAAATGTCTCTGGCGGTCTCAGGAAGACCGTTTCTTCATGTCTACAGGAAATAGTAATAAAATTGAGATATATGCTAATCTAGGGCAGATAAGTGTATGGTAAAACTTACCAAGAGGTAAATATAGCCTGATAAAACCATATTAAAACATGGTTTGAGTAAAGTATGTCATGCCCCGATGCGGAAAATCGGAATGCAGCAGTTATCATTCATGTCAATTAGAGCATATATTGCCACAAGAGACCACAATATTTAAATGCAAATAACTAAAATTTTATTGCTAATTAAAATGGAATGTACTTATTACAACCGACATCTTGTGGACTTTACTACACTTACATCAACTGATGCAAAAGAAAGAGAACATAAGTCCTACTATGACTCAAACATCCACTATTGAAATGACTACAACGACTATAATGAACGACATGACCGATGCTAACTGGCTCGCTCCCGCTATCTCTCTTGCCCGAGCCCATCTATTTGCATCTCCTCATCTGAGCTACCAGAAAAGGTGGGGAAAACAGAGTGAGCGAGAGCTCAGTAGGATTTTATATCTCTATCATCAGGCATAATTTAAATGATTAATCATTTCATCTTGTATGGCAACGTGATAAAAGAATCAAAATAAACATATAAACAGGCGATAAATGACAAATAAGAGAAAGAAAAGATAGATGGCAATTAAAAATAAGTGCAAGTATAACGAGAATTTTCCACGAGGGTTCAAGTAAAGTTTTCATGTAAATTGGCCATGTCAAGCATGCACATCATGTCACACAAGAATTTCAAGTAGTCGAGTGAAGTAGAATGCCGTAGATTAACACGCTAGTCATGCACTACGGTGCAATGCCACACCTTGTCATTACAAACTCCCCGGGGCACAAGTACTTTCGGGCGCTCCTCCCAGGACCAGACCGGGCCCTTATGATGAGTTGGCACTAAAGGGGTTAGATCATAGATCCCAATCTAGACATTCACTTATATAAATGGTCAAGAGTTCTAAGGTTAAACCATGTAATCAAGGCATTTCCATGTAGGAGTATAGATTTCTTAATGAAGTTCAACAATAAGCTCTTCATTGATGGAATGAGTCATTTAAGAAAATGACTTAAAGAGGGGCTTAATGGAATATCATTCCAATAATTGACCTAGATTAGGGTCAAAATTCGAGGTATGGCAGCCCTACAAGGCTGAATGAATAACGAGAGATTTCAGGTTGCTGAGAGAAGAAACGGTCGACCATGGACCGCCACTGGAAAGAGACGGTCATAGGGAACAATAGGATTTAGACCGAACCGGATAAATCGAGTCGGGTCCAAATCACGAACGCGTTTTGTCAAAACTGGCCACATGGCTCCGAGAAGAAGATGGTCTAGTCAAGACTGCAGCCAAGGAATGGCGGTCTTGGAAGGACCGTTTCCATAAATATGATAGAATTTTGGCAGAATTCTGGCAGAATTTCGGCAGGGCCTTGTTTCGCCAAAATAAACTTTCAAATTGTGACGACCCGGATCCTGGATACCGGATATACCCGATAGGACTACCGAGCAGACCCGATAGCACTTGGAACCCGTGAAGCCTCCCAAGAGTGGTAAAGCTCCGAAGGGATATAAGGATTATCGTGTAGTACATTGAAGCCACAGAGATATAACAGTAAGTAATTAAATTTCATTAGATCGGTTTGCTAAAGTAGCAGAAATAAAATTAATTTTTAATTAACAGTTTAACAATTATACCAGAGTCCAGTCCAAAGGAAAGACAAGCAGACAAAAACCTAGAAAAGATCTAAACAGACATGGACGCCCTAAAGCATACACGGCTCGATTGCCGTGTACTCTCTTCTAGACACGACCACACACACACACGACTAGAACGTCGTGCACACAACACAACACTGACCTCGGGCAAGACCATGAGAGGGCTAACCTGGAAAGGTCACAACGTACGAGAAACGCGAGAGTCACGTGTCACGTGACGGAAGCACCTCCTCACTAGAAGAATAGCCAGCTACGTCCACTAATGTCTTATGTTGCGCCTCAAGTGTCTCGCCTACTATGCCGCTTGAAGCACGATAGAGACTAAGACACACTCAAAACCAGAACATGACTACAGTAACGAGTGACTAGATAGGGTAACGCCCATCGGCGTCAGTCCAAGCCCCTGACCACGTGTGCACACTCAAGCTCAATACCTTAAGCCAGGTCTCTAGCTAGTTTTCTCCCCCAGCAGGATGCTACTGCAAGGCAAGGGAGCCCACAAAAACTAGCTTACAAATCGTATCTCGGTAACTACCGTACCACCGCTCCCAGGTGGGCCAACACTGGAACGTGTCAACAGGCTACGACTAGTGGAGGCTCACTAGACACAGAACTCTAAAACAGAAGTGCTGTAGTACAGATATGCGAGGAAACATTGTCGTACGTACTACGAAGCACAAGACACGAGGTAGCATACCAGACTGCTACCTGACTCAGGACAGTCAACTAGACCTGCCAACACAACGATCCTTGAGTCGAAAGACACAGGTCAAGATCGTCGTACAAGGCTGTACAAGCTGCCAATCAGTCTAATCCTAAGCTAGAAGAAACAACCATAGAAAATGACACACGGAGACCTGAGGGAACACCAAGACCCTCAACACACCTAGACACACAAACTGAGGTAAGATGACACCTCGAGGCATCCAAAACCATGTCTCGGGCTAGATAGAACCGTCGAGACACACACAAGATCGCCTATCAACCACTGGGTCACCCTGGGTTGACCAGAACCTGACAATGACGACTCTACAGTAGGAAAGAGAATCCTACTTTAAGCAAGAAAACTCCTGGATACCTTCTAATGTAGTCTTAGCCCTCATAGGATGTCAAGAGATATCCACGGGACAGTAGGCAGACTACAAGGTCAAGTCAAGCCAACACCCTGGGGATATGGCGGTCCACCTTTAGGCCGCTATATGGAACAAGCGGTCGAGGGTAGGGCCGCTACACCTTAAGAGGGACAAGACTCTAGTGGTCCTAGACTAGGCCGCTACAGAACTGTAGCTGTCGAAGAAAGACGCGCTGTCACGCCCCGAGCGCGGAAGATACCCGGAGACGCGTGACGAGTTTATATCAATCATGTCAATCAGAGTGGTCGTGTATTCGACACAAAGATAGAGATGCGCAAATAGCAAGATAACCCAATCCTTTATCTCATAATGGATAGACTATTACAAATCTAATACTCTGTTTAATAAAAAGGAAAAGAATACATATTTGACTCAAGAAACTATAGAAAAGACTAGATGACACTAAAGCAGCTCTATCACTTCACTCTTGACTATTCCCATCCGATTGACTTCCATCGTCGTCGGACTTACCTGAAAAGTAAAAAGGGACAAACGGAATGAGCGAACGCTCAGTAGGAAATTATATCTCAAGTACTAGCAAGGGGTTTAAGTAATTACATCTTTCATGAATGCAATAAAGCTATGCATGCTCGCATAAAATGACAAGATAGAGAGAATGTAATATCAAAGAAATAAGATGAACTTAATCATGAACTTCCAACAAGATAACAAGTGTATTCAAGATATTCAAGCAAGTACGTTTAACAAGTCATGTCAAGAACTTTGACTGTCACGCCCCGAGCGCGGAAGATACCCGGAGATGCGCGACGTGTCTATATCAATCATGTCAATCAGAGTGGTCGTGTATTCGACACAAAGACAGAGATGCGCAAAATAGCAAGATAACCCAATCCTTTATTTCATAATGGATAGACTATTACAAATCCAATACTCTGTTTAATAAAAAGGAAAAGAATACATATTTGACTCAAGAAACTATAGAAAAGACTAGATGACACTTGGAGAATCTCTATCTCTTCACTCTTGACAATTCCCATCCGATTGACTTCCATCGTCGTCGGACTTACCTGAAAAGTACAAAGGGACAAACGGAATGAGCGAACGCTCAGTAGGAAATTATATCTCAAGTACTAGCAAGGGGTTTAAGTAATTACATCTTTCATGAATGCAATAAAGCTATGCATGCTCGCATAAAACGACAAGAAAGAGAGAATGTAATATCAAAGAAATAAGATGAACTTTCATGAACAAGATACAAGTTATTCAAGATATTCAAGCAAGTACCATTATCGAGTCATGTCAAGAACTTTGGCTATCATGTATCAAGCAAGTAAATTACCCTTTTTTCGGGCCACGCATATCATTTCATGTCAAGTACGAGTCAAGTACAAGATGTGTGTGGAATGTCCAATCAAGCAAGTCAAGTACTCGGTATAATGCCAGATACCTTATCATTTTAACTCCCATGGGCACAAGTACTTTCGGGTGCTCCTCCCAGGACCAGATCGGGCCCTATATGCGCAGGCATTTATCATGTGTTTTGACATCCACTCTTGTTTATATAGCCAATATAGAATTTCAATAATCAAGCTTGTAGATACGTATGACAACTTTGATAGAAAAGAGTCCAAAATATGACAAAGGACATAGAATGGCGATAATAACGGTATAATCACGAGTTCGATAAAACTAGGTAGAATATGGTTCCCTTAACTTAGGTACCATGACAAATCAATATGGACATTCTTTATATAGAATTGAGGTCCACATGAACATTAGATCAAGCAAGATACCCTCATTCTTATCATAGAATTGGGGTTTACAAGAATGACACGATATGGCATGATATCATCATCCCATCAAGAATTTCTTATGATATACTCTTTGTATAATCATAAGGGCCGGTATACCATGTTTTCTTTAGATTGACATGGCAAAAACTGTGTAATGGGTTTTTAGGGTACAACCAGCTCAGTCGGCCTTGAGGGAATCCAAGGCTACGAGGAGTCTTACGGAGGTCTCTATGACTAACTCGCTAGTCCAAAGGAACGGAATGTCCAATGGAGAGCTTGTATGTCAATGAGAGTTGAGTGTGATCGATAAATCATCATGAAACGTGGGACTATACTCACGGAGTGGAGAATAGTGCCGATATATATATATTATGATATATAAAACCATCGGTCAGCAAACCAGAGGAAAAATCAGTTTACAGTAAAATAACGACTTAGGTAAAGTCGTTTCTTAAGTAATTAACGCCTAACAGAAGGGCGTTTACATATGGTCCGTTTTGCAGAATTTTCAATAATCTCATTAATTTTATGAAAAACACGCCCTTGTCTGGGGCGTTTTTCAAGTAACTAACGCCTAGTATCAGGGCGTTTATATATGTTCCGTTTCGCAGAATTTCATTATTTCAATAATTTATCTAAACCGCGCCTTTGGCAAGGGCGTTTATTCAAGAGTTGACGACTACAGTAGCAGGCGTCCTTTTATTTACAATATTTATCAGAACATATTTATTTTCAGAAATTATCAAAAACCGCGCCCTTGGCAGGGGCGTTAATCATTAAATTCTTATTTTCACAGAATATATATTCCAGGATTTTAACAGATACGCGCCCTAGTAAGGGGCGGTTATTTTTAATTCACGCCCTGTGATGGGGCGTTACCAGATGGAAAACGACTTTGTCCAAGTCGTGAATTTCAAGGGATTTTTAATAAATAATATTTCGAGAGACAAGAGACATGTCATGGCAGTAAAATTTAACAGGAATTCACAGAGTCATGCAAGATATTAAAAATCAATATTTCATATGTATTGTAATTTTTAAACAGATCAATTATTAATCACATGCGATTCTTATAAAATTAACGCCTGCGTAGAGGGCGTCAAATATTAAATTGACGACCACTGGTATGGTCGTTTCTTTTAAATTAGCGCCCTAATCAAGGGCGTTTCTTTCAAAATATTTCAGAAAACGTACGAGAACTATAATAATCATATGCATGACATGCTTATATATATATATATCTTGCATTAATTTCATTTGGGCTACAGTAGCTTGAGAAAACCTACCTTTGTTGATATCTGGAGATGGAACACGTGAATGACTTGATAAGAAGAAAAATTAATTTGATGAAGATGATGGCGACGATGATCTTTACTCAGCCTGGAGGGGAAGAAAGGAGATGAAGAACGTTAGTTCTTCATACACTAGAAACAGAAAGAAAGGAATAAGAAGAACAGTTATGTTCTTCACTTACTGTCGCAGAGGCTTGAATCAAATAGGTTTAGGGTTTGTTCGATCAAGACTATTTATAGGATTTTGGACGTCCTGTTAGGGTTAGTGTTCTAGTGGAAGAAATACTTCTATGATAGAGTCATTACCACGTTTGAACTCTTTCTAATGCTTAGTTCTTGGTTCGAACGGTTCACGAACTGAATTAACGCCTTAGGTAAGGGCGTATATTCTTAAAAAGCGCCTAAGGGAGAGGCGTTCCTTGTTTAAAACACGCCCTTGTAGAGGGCGCTTCTTTGGCCTGACTTTTATAAGTTCCGTCCCGTTACATGTAACGCCGTTAGGTACGTCGTGATTTATTTAAAACACGCCCAGGCAGAGGGCGTTTCTTTCACTTGCCTATTTGGTCGTGAGAGTTGACGACCGCACGTGTGGGCGTCCTTTCTTTAGTCACGCCTTTGATAGAGGCGTTTCTTTTTGAATTAACGCCCTAATAAGAGGCGTTATTTTTAATTTGTCTTATTTCGTCCAATTAACCCTATTCCTTTTATATATTTTACTTCTGTAATATATATGTTTTAATTCATTTCAATTATTCATTTATTAGGGTTGCTACACCCTCCCCCACTTAAAAAGAATTTGGTCCCCAAATTCAATATATATATAATTATACACGCGGAGAGTGTAGGACATATACCTCTTAGAATAACTCGGGAAATCGTTTCTTCATAGATTCCTCGGTCTCCCATGTCGCTTCGCGTTCAGGATTCTTATTCCATTGCACCTTGATCATGGGAATAACCTTATTCCTTAGAGCTCGTATTTCTCGATCTAATATCTTCAAGGGCCTTTGTTCATATGTGAGATCTTTCTGGATCACCAGATCTCCATGCTCAATAATATGTGACGGATCGTGCACATACTTCTTCAACATAGATATGTGAAATACATTGTGTACCTCGGACAACTGAGGAGGCAACGCGATGCGATAAGCAACCTCGCCAACTCTTTCGAGTACCTCAAATGGTCCGATGAATCTTGGCGTAAGCTTGCCCTTAACACCAAATCTTCGTATGCCACGTCCAGGGGATATTTTAAGAAATACATGATCTCCAACCTGGAATTCAAGATCTCTTCTCCTGGTATCAGCATAAGCCTTTTGCCTTGTCTGAGCAACTTGTAATCTTTCTCTGATTACTTGTATCTTCTCGGTTGTATCCCTTACCATGTCTGGACCTAATAGTTGTTTTTCTCCAACTTCGTTCCAACATATGGGAGATCGGCAACTCCTTCCGTATAAGGCTTCGAAAGGTGCCATTTGGATACTAGCTTGGTAGTTATTATTATATGCAAATTCAACTAAAGGTAAGTGGTCATGCCAGCTTCCTTCAAAGTCAATAATGCATGCTCTCAGCATATCTTCAACAACTTGATTAGTTCGCTTGGTCTGACCATCCGTTTGTGGGTGGAAAGCAGTACTAAAGTTGAGCCTTGTCCCCAACGAATGTTGTAATCCCTTCCAAAAATGAGAAGTAAAACGGGGATCCCTATCAGACACGATTGAGACAGGAATTCCATGTATCCTGACTATTTCTTTGATGTATAGTGCAGCTAGCACATCAATTGACCATCGGCTTTTGATTGGCAAGAAATGTGCCGATTTAGTCAATCGGTCAATGATAACCCAGATTCCATCATGTCCTCCTTTAGATTTAGACAAACCCATGATGAAGTCCATACCAATATCCTCCCATTTCCACTTAGGAATATCTAGAGGATGTAGTTTTCCCGCAGGCTTTTGATGTTCCGCCTTGACCTGTTGGCATGTGAGACAGCGTGATACATAGTCCGCTATTTCTCTTTTCATATTAGGCCACCAAAAGTTCCTCTTTACATCTTGGTACATTTTAGTTGATCCAGGATGAATAGTGTATCTTGATCGGTGAGCTTCATCTAAGATCTTCTTCTTTAATTCCGGACAATCGGGTATACAAGTTCTATCTTTGAACGATAATCTTCCATCAGAAGTTAGTTGAAAATCAGATTGTCCTTCTAATCTGCCTTTGATTTCTACTAATATAGGATCATCATCCTGAAGTGTTTGTATCTCAGATAACAAATCTGACTGTATGCTTACATGAGATAGTGTGACAAATTTGGATTCCGTGTCCAAGCTTATATTGAGCTCGGAGAATTGTTCAAGTAACCTCCATTCTTGCATCATACAATTTGCTATCATTGCTCTCGGCTTTCGACTAAGGGCGTCAGCAACATAATTACCCTTTCCGGGATGGTATTGTATATTGAAGTCGAAGTCCTTGAGATATTCTAGCCAGCGTCTTTGTCTCATGTTTAGCTCTTTTTGTGAAAATAGATATTTGAGACTTTTGTGATCGGAGTATACAGTAAACTGTGCTCCATATAAGTAGTGTCTCCATACCTTTAGGGCAAATACTACCGCGGCCAGTTCTAAGTCATGGACGGGGTAATTCTCCTCATGCTTCTTTAGTTGACGAGAAGAGTACGCTATGACCTTCCCATGTTGCATTAGAACACATCCGAGGCCAATGCCAGAAGCATCAGTGTAGACCTCGAATTTCTCTCCTTCAATTGGTAGGGCTAAGACTGGAGCTGTGGTGAGATGATCCTTGAGAGTTTGGAAACTGCTTTCACATTCCTCGCTCCATTCATATCGGATCTCCTTACGAGTTAATCTTGTAAGTGGTACGGCGATCTTAGAGAAATCTTTGATAAATCGCCGATAATAGCCTGCAAGACCTAAGAAACTTCTGATCTCGCTTGCATTAGTGGGTCTCTCCCAGTTTCTCACAGCTTCAACTTTTGACGGATCCACAGATAAACCGTCCTTGGATATGACATGTCCGAGAAAAGCCACTTCTTCAAGCCAGAACTCGCATTTGCTGAGTTTAGCATATAATTGATTTGTCCTCAAGACTTGCAATGCAATCCTCAAATGCTCTTCATGTTCTTCCTTAGTCTTAGAATATATCAATATATCATCAATGAAGACTACTATGAATTGATCCAAGTAAGGCCTGAATATGCTATTCATTAACTGCATAAAGGCAGCAGGGGCATTTGTTAGTCCAAAAGGCATAACAACAAATTCATAATGGCCATACCTGCTTCTGAATGCGGTCTTGTGAATGTCATCATCCTTGATTCTTAATTGATGATATCCCGACCTGAGATCAATCTTGGAGAAATATTTGGATCCTGAAATCTGATCAAATAACTCATCGATTCTCGGCAGTGGATACTTGTTCTTGATAGTAAGATGATTCAACTGTCGATAGTCGATACACAATCTCATGGATCCATCCTTCTTCTTTACAAATAAGACTGGTGCTCCCCACGGGGAAGTACTTGGTCTAATAAACCCTTTTCGGATTAGTTCCATCAACTGCTCCTTCAACTCCTTGAGTTCAGCAGGGGACATTCTATATGGTGCCTTTGAAACAGGACCAGCACCAGGGACTAAGTCAATGGTGAAGGCCACTTCTCTTTGAGGGGGTAATCCCGGCAAATCTTCTGGAAATACGTCTGGGAATTCTCGTACTACTTGAACGTCTTCTATCTTGGTTTCCTTAGCTTCTTTAATAGTGACAAAAGCAAGGAAGGATACACATCCTTTCTTGACGAGCTTGCTTGCTCGAAGAGCCGAAATAAGAGGGGATTTGCTTCGACTCTTAGGACTAGTATAAGTCAGTTCCGGAAATTCCTTGAAAACAATCTTGCTATCACGGCAATCAACCGTTGCCTGGTATTTGGATAACCAATCTGCTCCTAGTATAACATCATATTCTTTTAGATCTAAGCAGATAAGATCAATAGGAAAATTCTTTCCTCGAACCAATACCTCACAATTTTGGTAATGATGTGTGATATCCGTCTCGTTTCCGAGAGGAGTAGACAATATTAACTTCATCCATTCTGGTTCTAGAGGTAATGGGTCAGCAAACTTCTTGGAAATAATGGAATGCGATGCACCTGTATCAAATAAGACATGTGCATATTTGGAACAAATTTTTAATGTACCTTCCACCAATCCGCCTTCTTCTTCTGGTTCGGTCTCTTGGATCGCATGAAGACGCGCGTTCCTTGTCACTGGGCGTTTACCCTCACCGTCTTGGTCATTCATTAATGGACAATCGGGAATCCGATGTTCACGACTCCCACAACGGAGACATGCTCCTAATTTCCTCCAGCATTCTTCTGTTTTGTGACCAGCCTTGTCACAATGCCTGCATACTACGTTTGAAGGTGTAGTGGTGATAGAGAAAGGCTTGGATTTCTTGAACTTCTGATCTTGAGAGGAAGAACCTCCATTATTGGGCCTCTTCTTAAAGTTGGGTTTAAAAGAACCCGAACTTGTGACTTGCTCCTTTTTGTCTTTCCCACGGATCCTATCAGATAGTTCCGTGGCATCTTCAAGCAACTGAGCTCGGCGCACTATTTAGTATAAACTTGAATATCCATAGGCGCCAGTTGAGTAATGTAGTGGGGCCTAAGCCCATTAAGAAATCTACGGGCTTTCATCTTTTCCGTGCCAATTAAATGCTTAGCATATCTAGACAGTCTAGAGAACTGTGCTTCATAATCAGCCACCGATAAAGATCTTTGCTTTAATGCGGCAAATTCGGCGGCCTTCCTTTCCTGGACCCTATCAGAGAAATATTTGGCGTTGAAATATTCAACGAATTCACCCCATGTAACTTGAGTTGGGTCAATAGTAGCTTCAATCGACTCCCACCAGCATCTAGCATCCTTTTCTAGCTGGAAAGTAGCTAATAAGACTTTGTCCTGATCCGTGCATTGCATGACACGGAATATACGTTCAATCTCTCGAACCCAATGCTCGGCATCGTCTGGATCGGTCGATCCCATGAACTTCGGGGGATTCATATTCTTGAATGCTTGGTGTAAGCTTCCAGCTCGTGGAGCACCACCTTGTGCTACCTGTTGTAGCACTTGGGTCATCCCTTGAAGGGTACGCTGCATGTTGCGCCATTGAGCACGTTCGGCAGCCATTATCCTACAATTACAATAGCTATGTTAGTATTATATCACTATGATCTTATAAAGGACTCATTGATCATTTAACCTTTGGTTCTACCCACACTCACTTGGTTAAAGGTTTTGAAACCTATCCTTGGACTTGGGTTTCCTAGGAATTGAATACCTTAGGCTCTGATACCACAAAGACTGTCACGCCCCGAGCGCGGAAGATACCCGGAGATGCGCGACGTGTCTATATCAATCATGTCAATCAGAGTGGTCGTGTATTCGACACAAAGACAGAGATGCGCAAAATAGCAAGATAACCCAATCCTTTATTTCATAATGGATAGACTATTACAAATCCAATACTCTGTTTAATAAAAAGGAAAAGAATACATATTTGACTCAAGAAACTATAGAAAAGACTAGATGACACTTGGAGAATCTCTATCTCTTCACTCTTGACAATTCCCATCCGATTGACTTCCATCGTCGTCGGACTTACCTGAAAAGTACAAAGGGACAAACGGAATGAGCGAACGCTCAGTAGGAAATTATATCTCAAGTACTAGCAAGGGGTTTAAGTAATTACATCTTTCATGAATGCAATAAAGCTATGCATGCTCGCATAAAACGACAAGAAAGAGAGAATGTAATATCAAAGAAATAAGATGAACTTTCATGAACAAGATACAAGTTATTCAAGATATTCAAGCAAGTACCATTATCGAGTCATGTCAAGAACTTTGGCTATCATGTATCAAGCAAGTAAATTACCCTTTTTTCGGGCCACGCATATCATTTCATGTCAAGTACGAGTCAAGTACAAGATGTGTGTGGAATGTCCAATCAAGCAAGTCAAGTACTCGGTATAATGCCAGATACCTTATCATTTTAACTCCCATGGGCACAAGTACTTTCGGGTGCTCCTCCCAGGACCAGATCGGGCCCTATATGCGCAGGCATTTATCATGTGTTTTGACATCCACTCTTGTTTATATAGCCAATATAGAATTTCAATAATCAAGCTTGTAGATACGTATGACAACTTTGATAGAAAAGAGTCCAAAATATGACAAAGGACATAGAATGGCGATAATAACGGTATAATCACGAGTTCGATAAAACTAGGTAGAATATGGTTCCCTTAACTTAGGTACCATGACAAATCAATATGGACATTCTTTATATAGAATTGAGGTCCACATGAACATTAGATCAAGCAAGATACCCTCATTCTTATCATAGAATTGGGGTTTACAAGAATGACACGATATGGCATGATATCATCATCCCATCAAGAATTTCTTATGATATACTCTTTGTATAATCATAAGGGCCGGTATACCATGTTTTCTTTAGATTGACATGGCAAAAACTGTGTAATGGGTTTTTAGGGTACAACCAGCTCAGTCGGCCTTGAGGGAATCCAAGGCTACGAGGAGTCTTACGGAGGTCTCTATGACTAACTCGCTAGTCCAAAGGAACGGAATGTCCAATGGAGAGCTTGTATGTCAATGAGAGTTGAGTGTGATCGATAAATCATCATGAAACGTGGGACTATACTCACGGAGTGGAGAATAGTGCCGATATATATATATTATGATATATAAAACCATCGGTCAGCAAACCAGAGGAAAAATCAGTTTACAGTAAAATAACGACTTAGGTAAAGTCGTTTCTTAAGTAATTAACGCCTAACAGAAGGGCGTTTACATATGGTCCGTTTTGCAGAATTTTCAATAATCTCATTAATTTTATGAAAAACACGCCCTTGTCTGGGGCGTTTTTCAAGTAACTAACGCCTAGTATCAGGGCGTTTATATATGTTCCGTTTCGCAGAATTTCATTATTTCAATAATTTATCTAAACCGCGCCTTTGGCAAGGGCGTTTATTCAAGAGTTGACGACTACAGTAGCAGGCGTCCTTTTATTTACAATATTTATCAGAACATATTTATTTTCAGAAATTATCAAAAACCGCGCCCTTGGCAGGGGCGTTAATCATTAAATTCTTATTTTCACAGAATATATATTCCAGGATTTTAACAGATACGCGCCCTAGTAAGGGGCGTTTATTTTTAATTCACGCCCTGTGATGGGGCGTTACCAGATGGAAAACGACTTTGTCCAAGTCGTGAATTTCAAGGGATTTTTAATAAATAATATTTCGAGAGACAAGAGACATGTCATGGCAGTAAAATTTAACAGGAATTCACAGAGTCATGCAAGATATTAAAAATCAATATTTCATATGTATTGTAATTTTTAAACAGATCAATTATTAATCACATGCGATTCTTATAAAATTAACGCCTGCGTAGAGGGCGTCAAATATTAAATTGACGACCACTGGTATGGTCGTTTCTTTTAAATTAGCGCCCTAATCAAGGGCGTTTCTTTCAAAATATTTCAGAAAACGTACGAGAACTATAATAATCATATGCATGACATGCTTATATATATATATATCTTGCATTAATTTCATTTGGGCTACAGTAGCTTGAGAAAACCTACCTTTGTTGATATCTGGAGATGGAACACGTGAATGACTTGATAAGAAGAAAAATTAATTTGATGAAGATGATGGCGACGATGATCTTCACTCAGCCTGTAGGGGAAGAAAGGAGATGAAGAACGTTAGTTCTTCATACACTAGAAACAGAAAGAAAGGAATAAGAAGAACAGTTATGTTCTTCACTTACTGTCGCAGAGGCTTGAATCAAATAGGTTTAGGGTTTGTTCGATCAAGACTATTTATAGGATTTTGGACGTCCTGTTAGGGTTAGTGTTCTAGTGGAAGTAATACTTCTATGATAGAGTCATTACCACGTTTGAACTCTTTCTAATGCTTATCACTTACTCTGAATAAGTTCTGGGTTCGAACGGTTCACGAACTGAATTAACGCCTTAGGTAAGGGCGTATATTCTTAAAAAGCGCCTAAGGGAGAGGCGTTCCTTGTTTAAAACACGCCCTTGTAGAGGGCGCTTCTTTGGCCTGACTTTTATAAGTTCCGTCCCGTTACATGTAACGCCGTTAGGTACGTCGTGATTTATTTAAAACACGCCCAGGCAGAGGGCGTTTCTTTCACTTGCCTATTTGGTCGTGAGAGTTGACGACCGCACGTGTGGGCGTCCTTTCTTTAGTCACGCCTTTGATAGAGGCGTTTCTTTTTGAATTAACGCCCTAATAAGAGGCGTTATTTTTAATTTGTCTTATTTCGTCCAATTAACCCTATTCCTTTTATATATTTTACTTCTGTAATATATATGTTTTAATTCATTTCAATTATTCATTTATTAGGGTTGCTACATTGACTATCATGTATCAAGCAAGTAAATTACCCTTTTTAGGGCCACACAATTCATGTCAAGTCAAGTACGATTCAAGTACAAGATGTGTATGGAATGTCCAATCAAGCAAGTCAAGTACTCGGTATAATGCCAGATACCTTATCATTTTAACTCCCATGGGCACAAGTACTTTCGGGTGCTCCTCCCAGGACCAGATCGGGCCCTATATGCGCAGGCATTTATCATGTGTTTTGACATCCACTCTTATTTATATAGCCAATATAGAATTTCAATCATCAAGCTTGTAGACACGTATGACAACTTTGACAGAATAGAGTCCAAAAATATGACAAGGACATAGAATGGCGATAATAACGGTATAATCACGATATCGATAAAACTAGGTAGAATATGGTTCCCTTAACTTGGGTACCATGATAAATCAAGATGGACATTCTTTATATAGAATTGAGGTCCACATGAATAGTATATCAAAGGTAAGATACCCTCATTCTTATAATAGAATTGAGGTTTACAAGAATGACCTTATATGGCATGATATCACCATCCCTTTAAGAATTTTCTTATGATATACTCTTTGTATAATCATAAGGGCCGGTATACCATGTTTCTTTAGATTGACATGGCAAAGATGGTGTAATAGGTTTTTAGGGTACAACCAGCTCAGTCGACCTTGAGGGAATCCAAGGTACGAGGAGTCTTACGGAGGTTTCTATGACTAACTCGCTAGTCCAAAGGAACGGAATGTCCAATGGAGAGCTTGTATGTCAATGAGAGTTGAGTGTGATCGATAAAACAACGTGAAATGTGGGACTATACTCACGGAGTGGAGAATAGTGCCGATATATATACGTATATGTATAATATGAAACCATCGGTTAACAGAATCAGGATAAAAATCAGTTTACAGAAAATAACGACTTAGGTCAAGTCGTTTCTCAAGTAATTAACGCCTAACAGAAGGGCGTTTACATATGTATCCATTTTGCAGAAATTTCAATAATTCAATAATTTGTCTAAAACGCGCCCTGGTCAGGGTCGTTTCTTCAAGATTTGACGACTACATTTGCAGGCGTCTCATTATTTACATATTTGACAGAACATAAATAATTTTTAGGATTTATATAAAACACGCCCTTGGAAGGGGCGTTACCTTTCAGATTCACGCCCTGTTCTGGGGCGTTAACATATGGAAAACGACTTTGTCCAAGTCGTTAATTCAAGTTTATTCAGAAATTTTTTAAGGACAGTAATAATTCCAGGATAACAGAGGAACGAATATAATATCATGACAGTAAAGTTAGCAGGTTGAAGACAAAGGATCATGCATTATTTTATAATCATGATTTCATAGATAATCAGTTCTTAAGATGGGTGATTAACGGTTTAAAAAAATTAACGCCTGAGTACAGGGCATTAAATATGAAATTAACGACCTGGGAAGGGTCGTTTCATGTTAATTAGCGCCCTTGCCAGGGGCGTCTCTTTCAAAATATTTCAGAAAATGCATGGAAACTATAATAACCGTATGCATGACATGCTTATATATATATATCTTGCATTAATTTCATTTGGGCTACAGTAACTTGAGAAAACCTACCTTGATAGCTTGATTTGGAGATAACCGTGAAGGATCTGTGAGAAGGAACGACGCTCTGTTCAGAACAGAGACTCCTGAACAAGTTGCTATTGTATGATGGCTTTGATGAAAAGGTCGTAGATGAAGAACACTTCGTTTCTTCAACTGCAGCTTTCCTATAAGAGAATGAAGAAACTGCATCAGTTTCTTTGTAATCTGAACATCACACAAAAGTAAGAACTTTTACTCGGATGAAGAACTCTGTTTCTTCAGAACGTAGGGGCTTCTTAACCTGTAAGAAGAGAAGAAAATGAAGAATATTAATTCTTCATGTAGTCGAAGCAGAGAATCCAGGAAATAAGAAGAACATATGTTCTTCACGTACCGTGCAGCAGTCGTCCGTCCAAATAGATTTAGGGTTGGATCGAACAGTTTATTTATAGGATTGTGGAAATCCTATTGGGGTTAGTGATTGTGTGAGGGTAATATATCCCTAATAGAGTCCTTACTCTAATAGACACTTACTAGATTAAGTTGATCTTTCCCTAGATAAGCTCTGGGTCGAACGGTTCTCGAATGGAATTAACGACTTCGGTCAGGGCGTCGATTCTTGAATTGACGACCTTGTTTAGGTCGTTTCTTAAGAAGCGCCTTGTATAAGGGCGTTCCTTGTTTAAAAAAAATGCCCAAGAAAAGGGCGTTTCTTGTCCTTTCTTGAATAACGCCTTAGGTAGAGGCGTTTCTAATTTGAATAGCGCCGTTATCAGAGGCGTTATTTATTTTTGTTTTATTTTTTTTTCTATTTACAAGATTTATTTATAAATCTTTATCATTATTAATATTTTATCAGGGTTGCTACACCCTCCCCCACTTAAAAAGAATTTGGTCCCCAAATTCAATTGCATATCATGTATACACGCGGAGTGTGTAGAGTATATACCTCTTAGAACAACTCGGGAAATCGTTTCTTCATAGATTCCTCGGTCTCCCATGTCGCTTCGTGTTCAGGATTCTTATTCCATTGCACCTTGAGCATGGGAATAACCTTATTCCTTAGAGCTCGTATTTCTCGATCTAAGATCTTCATAGGCTTCTGTTCATAGGTGAGATCTTTCTGGATCACCAGATCTCCATATTCAATAATATGAGATGGATCGTGCACATACTTCTTCAACATAGATATGTGAAACACATTATGCACGTCGGACAATTGAGGAGGCAACGCGATGCGATAAGCAACCTCGCCAACTCTTTCGAGTACCTCAAATGGTCCGATGAATCTTGGCGTAAGCTTGCCCTTAACACCAAATCTTCGTATGCCACGTCCAGGCGATATCTTGAGAAATACATGATCTCCGACTTGGAATTCAAGATCTCTCCTTCTTGTATCAGCATAAGCCTTTTGCCTGGTCTGAGCAACTTACAATCTTTCTTGGATTACTTGTATCTTCTCAGTTGTATCCCTTACCATGTCTGGACCTAATAGTTGTTTCTCTCCAACTTCGTTCCAGCATAAGGGTGATCGGCAACTCCTTCCGTATAAGGCTTCGAAAGGTGCCATTTGAATACTTGCCTGGTAGCTGTTATTGTATGCAAATTCCACTAGTGGCAAGTGTTCATGCCAGCTTCCACCAAAGTCAATGATGCATGCTCTAAGCATATCTTCAACAACTTGATTAGTTCTTTCGGTCTGACCATCCGTTTGTGGGTGGAAAGCTGTACTAAAGTTAAGCCTTGTTCCCAATGAATGTTGTAGACCCTTCCAGAAATGAGAAGTAAAGCGAGGGTCTCTGTCAGACACGATCGAGACAGGAATTCCATGTAACCTGACTATTTCCTTGATGTATAGTGCAGCTAGCACATCAATTGACCATCGGCTTTTGATTGGCAAGAAATGCGCCGACTTAGTTAAACGGTCAATGATAACCCAGATTCCATCATGTCCTCCTTTTGACTTTGATAAACCCATGATGAAGTCCATTCCAATATCCTCCCACTTCCACTTAGGAATATCTAGAGGATGTAGTTTTCCAGCAGGCTTTTGGTGTTCCGCCTTGACCTGTTGGCATGTAAGACAGCGTGATATATAGTCTGCTATTTCTCTTTTCATATTAGGCCACCAAAAGTTCCTCTTTACATCTTGATACATTTTGGTTGATCCTGGATGAATAGTGTACCTTGATCGGTGAGCTTCATCTAAGATCTTCTTCTTTAATTCTGGACAATCCGGTATACAAGTTCTATTCTTGAACAACAATCTTCCATCAGAAGCTAATTGAAAATCAGATTGTCCTTCTAGTCTTCCTTTGATTTCCACTAATATAGGATCATCATCCTGAAGTGCTTGTATCTCAGATAATAAATCTGACTGTATGCTTACATGAGATAATGTGACAAATTTGGCTTCCTTGTCCAAGCTTATATTAAGCTCGGCGAATTGTTCTAGCAACCTCCATTCTTGTATCATACAATTGGCTATCATTGCTCTCGGCTTTCGACTAAGGGCATCAGCAACATAATTACCCTTTCCGGGATGGTATTGTATATTTAAGTCGAAGTCCTTGAGATATTCGAGCCAGCGTCTTTGTCTCATGTTTAGCTCCTTTTGTGAGAATAGATATTTGAGACTCTTGTGATCGGAGTATACAGTAAACTGCACTCCATATAAGTAGTGTCTCCATATCTTTAGGGCAAATACCACCGCGGCCAGTTCTAAGTCATGGACGGGGTAATTCTCCTCATGCTTCTTCAGTTGACGTGAAGAGTATGCTATGACCCTTCCTTGTTGCATTAGGACACATCCGAGGCCAATGCCAGAAGCATCTGTGTAGACCTCGAATTTCTCTCCTTCTATTGGTAGAGCTAACACCGGAGCTGTAGTGAGATGATCCTTGAGAGTTTGGAAACTTCTTTCACATTCCTCACTCCATTCATATCGGATCTCCTTACGAGTTAATCTTGTAAGTGGTACGGCGATCTTAGAGAAATCTTTGATGAATCGCCGATAATAGCCTGCAAGACCTAAGAAACTTCTGATCTCGCTTGCATTGGTTGGTTTTTCCCAGTTTCTAACAGCTTCAACCTTTAACGGATCAACAGATAGACCATCCTTGGATATCACATGTCCGAGGAAAGTCACTTCTTCAAGCCAGAATTCACATTTGATGAGCTTTGCATATAATTGATTTTCCCTCAATACTTGCAATGCGATCCTTAAATGCTCCTCATGTTCTTCCTTAGTTTTGGAATATATCAATATATCATCAATGAAAATCACCACAAATTGATCTAGATAAGGCCTGAATATGCTATTCATTAACTGCATAAAGGCAGCAGGGGCATTTGTTATAACAACAAATTTGTAATGGCCATACCTGCTTCTGAATGCAGTCTTATGAATGTCATCATCTTTGATTCTTAATTGATGATATCCCGACCTGAGATCAATCTTGGAAAAATATTTGGATCCTGAAATCTGATCAAATAACTCATCGATTCTCGGCAGTGGGTACTTGTTCTTGATAGTGAGATGATTCAACTGTCGATAGTCGATGCACAATCTCATGGATCCGTCCTTCTTCTTCACAAATAAGACTGGTGCTCCCCACGGGGAAGTACTTGGTCTAATAAACCCTTTTCGAATCAGTTCCATCAACTGCTCCTTCAACTCTTTGAGTTCAGTCGGGGACATTCTATATGGTGCCTTTGAAACTGGACCAGCACCAGGGACTAAGTCAATGGTGAAGGCCACTTCTCTTTGAGGAGGTAATCCCGGCAAATCTTCCGAAAATACGTCTGAAAATTCTTGCACTACCTGAATGTCTTCTATCTTGGTTTCCTTAGCTTCTTTAACAGTGACAAAAGCAAGGAAGGATACACATCCTTTCTTGATGAGCTTGCTTGCTCGAAGAACCGAAATAAGAGGGGATTTGCTTCGACTCTTGGGGCGAGTAAAGACTAACTCTGGAAAATCTTTGAAAGCAATTTGGCTATTGCGGCAATCAACCGTTGCATGGTATTTGGATAACCAGTCCGCTCCCAGTATAACATCATACTCCTTTAGATCGAGGCATATGAGATCTATAGGTAAATTCCTACCTTGAACCATTACCTCACAGTTTTGGTAGTGATGAGTAATATCATTTTCACTTCCAAGAGGAGTAGTTAGAACTATTTTTATCCATTCTGGTTCTAACGGTAACGGGTCGGCAAACTTCTTAGAAATAAAGGAATGCGATGCACCCGTATCAAATAAGACATAAGCACTTTTGGAACAAATTTTCAATGTACCTTCCACTAATCCGCCTTCTTCTTCAGGTTTGGTCTCCTGGATTGCATGAAGACGAGCATTCTTCGTCACCGGGCGTTTACCATCACCGGCTTGGTCATTCATTAATGGACACTCGGGAATCCGATGTTCGCGACTCCCACAACGGAGACAAGCTCCTAATTTCCTCCAGCATTCTTCTGTCTTATGACCAGCCTTGTCACAATGCTTGCATACTGTATTAGAAGGTGTAGTGGTGATAGAGAAGGGCTTGGATTTCTTGAACTTGGAATCTTGAGAGGATGAACCTCCATTATTGGGCCTCTTCTTAAAGTTGGGTTTGAAAGAACCCGAACCTGTGACTTGCTCCTTCTTGTCTTTTCCACGGATCCTATCAGATAGTTCCGTGGCATCTTCAAGTAATTGAGCTCGGCGCACTATTTCAGAATAAACTTGGATGTCCATAGGCGCCAGTTGAGTAATATAGTGGGGCCTAAGCCCATTAAGAAATCTACGGGCTTTCATCTTCTCCGTGCTAATAAGATGCTTAGCATATCTAGACAACCTGGAGAACTGAGCTTCATAATCTGCTATTCTGCAGCCTTCTTTTCTTGGACTAGGTCCGAGAAATATTTAGCATTGAAGTATTCTACAAATTCTTCCCATGTCACTTGAGTAGGATCGATGGTTGCTTCAATAGACTCCCACCAGCATCTAGCATCTTTCTTTAACTGGAATGTAGCTAATAGAACTTTGTCCTGGTCCGTGCATTGCATGACACGGAATATGCGTTCGGTTTCCCGAACCCAATGCTCGGCATCGTCCGGATCTGTCGATCCCATAAACTTCGGGGGATTCATGTTCTTAAAGGCTTAGTGTAAGATTCCAGCTCATGGAGCACCACCTTGTGCTACCTGTTGTAGCACTTGAGTCATCTCTTGGAGGGTACGCTGCATGTTGCGTCATTGAGCACGTTCGGCAGCCATTATCCTACAATTCAATAGCTACGTTAGTATTATATTACTGTGATCTTATTAAAAGACTCATTGACTCTTAACCCTTGGTTCTACCCAATCTCACTTAGTTTAAAGGTTCAAACTTATCCTTGGACTTGGATTTTTCCTAGGAATTGAATACCTTAGGCTCTGATACCACAAAAACTGTCACGCCCCGAGCGCGGAAGATACCCGGAGACGCGTGACGAGTTTATATCAATCATGTCAATCAGAGTGGTCGTGTATTCGACACAAAGACAGAGATGCGCAAATAGCAAGATAACCCAATCCTTTATCTCATAATGGATAGACTATTACAAATCCAATACTCTGTTTAATAAAAAGGAAAAGAATACATATTTGACTCAAGAAACTATAGAAAAGACTAGATGACACTAAAGCAGCTCTATCACTTCACTCTTGACTATTCCCATCCGATTGACTTCCATCGTCGTCGGACTTACCTGAAAAGTAAAAAGGGACAAATAGAATGAGCGAACGCTCAGTAGGAAATTATATCTCAAGTACTAGCAAGGGGTTTAAGTAATTACATCTTTCATGAATGCAATAAAGCTATGCATGCTCACATAAAATGACAAGATAGAGAGAATGTAATATCAAAGAAATAAGATTAACTTAATCATGAACTTCCAACAAGATAACAAGTGTATTCAAGATATTCAAGCAAGTACGTTTAACAAGTCATGTCAAGAACTTTGACTATCATGTATCAAGCAAGTAAATTACCCTTTTTCGGGCCACGCAATTCATGTCAAGTCAAGTACGATTTAAGTACAAGATGTGTATGGAATGTCCAATCAAGCAAGTCAAGTACTCGGTATAATGCCAGATACCTTATCATTTTAACTCCCATGGGCACAAGTACTTTCGGGTGCTCCTCCCAGGACCAGATCGGGCCCTATATGCGCAGGCATTTATCATGTGTTTTGACATCCACTCTTGTTTATATAGCCAATATAGAATTTCAATCATCAAGCTTGTAGACACGTATGACAACTTTGACAGAATAGAGTCCAAAAATATGACAAGGACATAGAATGGCAATAATAACGGTATAATCACGATATCGATAAAACTAGGTAGAATATGGTTCCCTTAACTTGGGTACCATGATAAATCAAGATGGACATTCTTTATATAGAATTGAGGTCCACATGAACAGTATATCAAAGGTAAGATACCCTCATTCTTATCATAGAATTGAGGTTTACAAGAATGACCTTATATGGCATGATATCACCATCCCTTTAAGAATTTTCTTATGATATACTCTTTGTATAATCATAAGGGCCGGTATACCATGTTTCTTTAGATTGACATGGCAAAGATGGTGTAATAGGTTTTTAGGGTACAACCAGCTCAGTCGACCTTGAGGGAATCCAAGGTACGAGGAGTCTTACGGAGGTCTCTATGACTAACTCGCTAGTCCAAAGGAACGGAATGTCCAATGGAGAGCTTGTATGTCAATGAGAGTTGAGTGTGATCGATAAAACAACGTGAAAAGTGGGACTATACTCACGGAGTGGAGAATAGTGCCGATATATATACGTATATGTATAATATGAAACCATCGGTTAACAGAATCAGGATAAAAATTAGTTTACAGAAAATAACGACTTAGGTCAAGTCGTTTCTCAAGTAATTAACGCCTAACAGAAGGGCGTTTACATATGTATCCATTTTGCAGAAATTTCAATAATTCAATAATTTGTCTAAAACGCGCCCTGGTCAGGGTCGTTTCTTCAAGATTTGACGACTACATTTGCAGGCGTCTCATTATTTACGTATTTGACAGAACATAAATAATTTTTAGGATTTATATAAAACACGCCCTTGGAAGGGGCGTTACCTTTCAGATTCACGCCCTGTTCTGGGGCGTTAACATATGGAAAACGACTTTGTCCAAGTCGTTAATTCAAGTTTATTCAGAAATTTTTTAAGGACAGTAATAATTCCAGGATAACAGAGGAACGAATATAATATCATGACAGTAAAGTTAGCAGGTTGAAGACAAAGGATCATGCATTATTTTATAATCATGATTTCAAAGATAATCAGTTCTTAAGATGGGTGATTAACGGTTTAAAGAAATTAAAGCCTGAGTACAGGGCGTTAAATATGAAATTAACGACCTGGGAAGGGTCGTTTCATGTTAATTAGCGCCCTTGCCAGGGGCGTCTCTTTCAAAATATTTCAGAAAATGCATGGAAACTATAATAACCGTATGCATGACATGCTTATATATATATATCTTGCATTAATTTCATTTGGGCTACAGTAACTTGAGAAAACCTACCTTGATAGCTTGATTTGGAGATAACCGTGAAGGATCTGTGAGAAGGAACGACGCTCTGTTCAGAACAGAGACTCCTGAACAAGTTGCTATTGGATGATGGCTTTGATGAAAAGGTCGTAGATGAAGAACACTTCGTTTCTTCAACTGTAGCTTTCCTATAAGAGAATGAAGAAACTGCATCAGTTTCTTTGTAATCTGAACATCACACAAAAGTAAGAACTTTTACCCGGATGAAGAACTCTGTTTCTTCAGAACGTAGGGGCTTCTTAACCTCTAAGAAGAGAAGAAAACGAAGAATATTAATTCTTCATGTAGTCGAAGCAGAGAATCCAGGAAATAAGAAGAACATATGTTCTTCACGTACCATGCAGCAGTCGTCCGTCCAAATAGATTTAGGGTTGGATCGAACAGTTTATTTATAGGATTGTGGAAATCCTATTGGGGTTAGTGATTGTGTGAGGGTAATATATCCCTAATAGAGTCCTTACTCTAATAGACACTTACTAGATTAAGTTGATCTTTCCCTAGATAAGCTCTGGGTCGAACGGTTCCCGAATGGAATTAACGACTTCGGTCAGGGCGTCGATTCTTGAATTGACGACCTTGTTCAGGTCGTTTCTTAAGAAGCGCCTTGTATAAGGGCGTTCCTTGTTTAAAAAAAATACCCAAGAAAAGGGCGTTTCTTGTCCTTGCCCTCTTTGGCGTTTGGAATTTGACGTCTGGTGGTGAGGGCGTCCTTTCTTGAATAACGCCTTAGGTAGAGGCGTTTCTAATTTGAATAGCGCCGTTATCAGAGGCGTTATTTATTTTTGTTTTATTTATTTTTTTTCTATTTACAAGATTTATTTATAAATCTTTATCATTATTAATATTTTATCAGGGTTGCTACACGCGCTACATCAAAGGAACGCATGAAGGTTGGGCCGCTAGAGCCAACCGACATAGACCTCTGACTCGGTCAAAACACACTATGGTGGCCTATAATAGGCGCGCTACAGTAGAGTGGCGGTCATACACTAGGCCGCCAACACGAATCTACATAGACTGTTGACCCTAGTCAACGACTCCTGGTGCTCCAAGGAAGGGGCACCAGAGAGGACCGACTGACACGAACGTCGAGAAACAACGAGCCTTGGCGCACCACTATAGGGCGGCCAAAAGCAAGTGGCGGTCGGAGGTTAGGCCGCCAACCTCAACCAACCTCGAAACTACCAACACACTGAAGGATGTGGCGGTCTATCGTGGGGCCGCCAGAGACCTGTGGCGGTCACTGGAACGGCCGCCAAAGCGATACGGCGGGAAAATAAGGGAAAAGGCTGAATGGGCCCGTTCCATGCCCCATTCACGTCTAAACGCAAGGGAAACAGTCCTAAACGATGAAAAACACCTTCAACAATCTGGAAGGGTCACATGCAACCATTAGTTCGCGAGAAACGGGCGATTCCAACGAATCGACCCAAATTGGGTCACCGGGATTCCCGGACTCCTACCGGCCCGAATGACGACTAATCGCGACGAAACTTACAGGAATGGGATCCGGACATCACAGCGGTTCGTTTGATACTAATTATACTAAAAATGGTCGCCATTTTTCAGTGAGCCCTATGAACTCCTAAAATCACGATTTTACCTAAACGAGCCCAAACTCGCTCGTTCTAGCACCGAACGACGTGAAACTACAGGGAAAACATAGAGGAGAAGTAGGTGATCTGTCTCCCTACCACCACCGAAGAAACCGTGCGCCGAAGCGACTAAACTACGCCAAAAACCATGTCACGAGCTCGACTGTCGGCTTTGAATCCACCATTTGAGATCGCGCCAAAACCGATCCGATCCTCACCCGATCGCGCACCTCATGGACCCCACTCCGTTGCCACCTTGCCCACGAGCCTCCTCCATCTGTAATCGGAGCCGGGAGGGCGAGAGAGGAGATAAAATGTGAGAGAGAGAGGGTCGCGGTGAAATGAGAAGGAGGGGAGGACGTAATGCCCTGGATTCTTACCGGATTCTCATTAGGTCATTCGGATCCTTTTTGGAGAGTTTCGGATCACTTTTGTGGGTCCTGAGTTGAGTTTTACGATCCACGTGGGTTTCTCTCTCGTACTAGTTACGGAACCCTGTGGTGAGTTTAGTTCTCAGTTCATCGACTCGTGGATGCCGTAGTTGCGATGTACTCGTCGAGAAGATCGTTTCAACTATTTTTGCATATTTTTCCAACTTAGTCTATTTTTGGGCTAAGTATCAGATTTTTAGAAATTAGGAAACTTTCCTAGATCCCGGATACCGGATATACCCGATAGGACTACCGAGTATATCTGATATCCGGGATCCTGGTCGTCACACAAATGGGTTCAGGTCTTGGTTGTACAACTTGCTCGGTGTCCTAGTGGGAATCCCAAGCTCGCGGAGTCTTACGCAGGCCTCAAAACATGAAAACCTAGTCTGACGGAAGGAATATCCGACGGAGAGGTATTCGATGCCAAGAGTTGGAGGCTTGTAAATCCACGGAAAACGAGTGTAGTGGTAGGTCGAAACCACCGGAATGGCACGACCCTAAATCAAAATTGAACAACTATGAGCAACAATTGAAGGTAAATACCAAAGATTTTACAAGTTAAACCATGATTTGGCCATTTATTTATTCCTTTTCTTCAACATTAGAAAAATAAGAAAATGATAGAAATTTGAACTTGACAATTTCAATAACCTAAATGATCATGTTTTGTAATGTTTAAGCCTTAATCAGTGACCAAAAGAAAGCATAAACCTAGCCTAAAACGCAGCAAACGAGCCGGATTAAACGTTGGAAACAAGAGAAAAATGGTCTTCTGCAGACCGCAACCTACACCAAACGGTCTCAGGAAGACCGCCAGGCTATTTTATCTTTTTTTTTTCAAAAGATGAACGTGTCTTGGAGGCTGGACGCGCCTAATAGAGGCGTAAGACTGCTAGGGCGCGTTAATAATATCTCAAAATTAATAAAATAATGAATATTTAATAAGGCGTCTTAGAGGTAGGACGCCTCAATTAAAATAATTTTTTTTTGAAAAATTTAGGGAGAGGAAAATGGTCTATCGCGCGACCGTTTCTTCACCATGCGGTCACTGGAAGGGCCGTTTTTAAAATAGGGATCTGCCGACGGCGAACCCCGACAGACCTTGACTAAAACGACGATTTCGATCAATCTACTCAACAGAATTTGGGCAAATTAGTATCATTAGAAAGAGCACTTGAATGGGAATAACATGACATGCTTTAATTAAAATTTTGTCCATGGTATACTAACCTAAATAGAGGTAAAGTGAAGATGATGAAACTTTAACACACCCTTGATTAAAATGATGAGTAAAAATGGTATAGTAAATGAAAATTTAGCGAAATAGCATGAAATGAAAGAGAACAAAGAGAGGAACACGCTAGTATATTCAATTAGTGGTTCAGCCTGAGAGAAACCTTCCTTAATCGATGGGAAAGAAAGAGGGAAAATGCACGTCAGAACCTTATATTGGACTGCTCCTAAAATGCCAAAATTCGCCAAGGTCCGGCCACGATCGAGCACGCCGCCGGCCAAATGATCAAATGAGGGTCGCCAGAGGTCGAAGCCCTCTATTTATAGAGCCTATGGATGGTTCTAGAGATTGAATCGAGCTATAGAGTCCAAAGAGGGGAAAATGGCGAAAAACTCGGGTCGATCAAATCTGCCGCCGCCGCGCCAAATCGAAGGGTCTAGGGTTAGGGTTTTTGAAGAAGAATTGGTCAACAAGGGTTGGGCTGCGGTTAGGCTTCGATTAGTGCCCATTATGGTGAGAATTAAGGTCCAATTTAGGCTATTTAGGTTGTTCTTATAAAGATACGATTTTTAGCCTTAAATTTGAAATTGGGCCTTATCTGATGGGGTGCTAGACACGGATTCAGAGGGGGGTGAATGAATCTCCCCTTTAAAACTTCGCCCAATTAACACTTAAAGCAATCAGAGTTACGGAATAGAAATCAATTGAGCTCTTCCAAATAAGAGATTCAAAGAAGCACTTGATCAATTAGTTGGATTGCTAAAATGTAGACATCTAACCAAGTCTAGTCCGTAGACAGAGTCAAATAAGAACAGCGTGTGCCTTAAAGCATTCAGACAGAATACTCACTTGAAACGCTTCTAGCCATTCATCTAGCGACAATCAGATAAGAAATCAAACCACGGAGACAAGAGATTTTTAGGTGGTTCGGTCTGCAAACCTACGTCCACCCCACACTCAAACTTGAGTGTAGATTCCGTTGATACACAGCTGAAACCGCTGGGCCTCAGCTTGCCTACAATCGCTGAGCATCATAGCTTGCTTCCGCTGGACAGTACAGCTTAGCCATCCGCTGCCTAACAGTTTGACCCGCTGGGCAATACAACTTAGCCGACCAGAGGAATCCTCCTCTGCAACCGCTGAGCAACACAGCTTGCTCCGCTGACTAACAGCTTGAATAAAGATTCAAAAGAAAATGAAAGACAAGAAAACACAGCAACTGAAAGCTGTAAACTATATCAACACAGATGTGGCTCCCATGGAGCTGACTCGATTGGATTTGATCCAGATTCCAGTAGGGATAGATATTCTGATGAAGCTTCTCTTCTTCTCCTCGAACTCTCTATCTCTATCTCTATCCTTATTTCTCTTCTGCTGCCTCTCTTTCCTCTCTCTAGCTCTCGAACTATCTTCTTTCTCTTCTGCTCTCTCTTTCCTCTCTCTAGCTCTCGAACTCTCTTCTTTCTCTTCTGCTCTCTCTTTCTTCTTCTTCCTCTTTCTTTTACTTCACTTCTCTTCTCTGCTCCTCTCTCTCTATTTTTCCTCGATCTCACGAACTCTTCTTTTCTTCTATTCTGCTGGCTCTCGTACTCTTCTCTCTGGCTGCACTCAGATGTCTTCTATTCAGCGTTGCTCCCTTTGCGCAGAAGAAAGGTCTTATATAACACTTCAGTCTGGGGCCCACTAGCTCACACCCTAGGCGTGTGGAGAGAACGTTCCCGCCAGGAAGCTTCAGGAATCTTTCAGCCACGTGTCAGAATCTCCATCGTTTAGTTATCCACGTGGCAGCTTCTTAGAATAATGATCAGCCTTGGATCAAGTGCCATTTGATTGTTCTGCTTATATCACGTGCTCCTGCGCGCTTAAGTTCCATATGGATGCACCGACTTAGTTTGCTATCCTGAGGAGAGTTTGCACCGAGTTGCTTCACACGTTGCACCAAGCTTGTTCTCTCGAAACCAGACATTGCACCGACTGGGTCATACTGGCGAAGGCATTGCACCGACTTACTAGAGTAGTCGTGCTGGCAAAGACGTTGCATTGACTTGCTCGTGTAGAAAAGGGATGCTTCGACTTTGAAGCTCAACCATATGAAAATTTGTTCACACAGCAGTCAAATGCATAGACTTAATAGGGCGTACAAGCTAGTGCGCATGAGCTTAGTAGGTGTTATTCAAGAGAGTATGCACAGACATAACCTGAATGCAGAGTTAAGAATTGCACAAACTGCACACACACACATGCACGGACTCAGTGTTTACATGCAGGCATATGCACAGACTTGATTCCAGTACATGGCCAACAGATGCACTAACTATGAATACGTAGAGTACAAACATTGCACAGACCTAATCGAGCCAGAGATGAAAGTTGCACCGACTTAGCTATGCACATGCACAGACCACATGCGCTATGCAGCATAAAGTGCCCAGAGTTATCTTGCACAGACTCTGCTCGTGCATCAACAAAAGTTGCACCGACTACAACCCTGCACTGACCTAGATATGAACTGACATCAACATGCACTGAGGTCGTATGACAGAACTTGCACCGACTATGTGCAAGCATGCAGAAGAAAAGAAGTGCGCCGACCTTTTATTACCTAAGACAAGACTTGCACCGACTGTGTATGTGCAGAATGGTCTATACCTTATATGCATGTGAACAACGATATGCTCAGACTTCAACCATGCACAAAGCTATATGCACAGACTCGAATGTGCACTGACTTGTGTGCAGAATGCACACATATGCACCGACCTTGACCCTATTCTCACCATATGCACAAACTTATATCCAGGTGATGCAGACTTGAACATGTATGCATAGACCTTGTCTAAGCTGGCTATCATGAATGCACAGACCTTGTCTAAGCTGGCTATCATGAAGTGCACAGACCTTGAATGCATGCTGTCTATACTAGCATTGACCTTGATCTGTTTAATGAAATGCCATGCACCCTGATGAAGTTGTACGCAATATAACATGCAAAAACCAGATGCTCATTCAATCATGCTCATTACACATGATGACTTATAGTGTTTGCTATCATCAAGATCACAGAGGCACAACAATCTTTCATTCAATCTTTCATGAAAACACATGGTGACTTATAGTGTTTGCTATCATCAAAATCACAGAGGCAGAACATTATCCAATTTTTTTTTGGGTTCCTTTCTGAAAACAAAGTTGCTGGAAATAATATTTTGCACAAGATACATATTTTTCCATATTTTTATTAAAATTTTGAAATCTGAGACAGGAAAATAATACAATAATATAGTGATGTTTAGTATTAAAAATTCAGGATGCTACACCCTCCCCCACTTTAAGAAATTTGGTCCTCCAAATTCATCGAATCTGACTAACGAAGATAACGAATACCAACCTTAGAACAAATCGAGATACAACTTTCTAATCGCTTCTTCAGATTCCCACGTGGCTTCTTCAATTCCGCACCGACTCCATTGGATCTTGACCATTGGAATGGATCGATTCCTAAGTGTTGTTGTTTGTAGTCCAAAATATTGACAGACTTCTCTTCGTAGGATAAATCCTCCTTTAGCTCTAAGTCTGTATGTTGGATGATATGCGAAGGGTCGTATACATACTTCCGTAACATAGACACATGGAAGACATTATGAATGCTCGATAACTGTTGTGGTAATGCCAGTCTATAGGAAACTTCGCCTACCCTCTCCAAGATTTCGAACGGGCCAACAAACCTCAGGCTCAACTTGCTCGGATTCCAAATCTTCTAATTCCTCTTATAGGCTAGACTTTCAAAAACACATGCTCTCTGACCTGAAACTCCAAATTCCTTCTTCTATTATCAGCATAGCTCTTCTGCCTGGACTAAGTAATCTTCAAACGGTTCCTAATGACTTGAATATTCTTGGATGATTCTGAAACAAGATCTGGTCCGAGCCATTATTTCTCACCGATCTCTTCCTAACAAAGAGGGGACCTACAGCTTCTGCCATACAAAGCCTCAAATGGTGCAATCTGTATGCTGGACTGGTAATTATTGTTGTAGGGAAATTTGATCAAAGAGAAATGTTCAATCCAACTACCTCCAAAGTTGATCATGCAAGCTCTTAACATGTCTTCAACAATCTGATTAGTCCTCTCAGTCTGCCCGTCAGTCTGAGGGTGAAAAGCAGTACTGAAGTTCAAACGAGTTCCCAATGATGCTTGCAAACCTTTCTAAAAGTGAGAGGTAAACCTGGGGTCTTTGTCAGATATGATGGATACAGGGACTCCATGCAACCTCACTATTTCCTTCATGTATGGGGTAGCCAAAATATCTACAGTCCACTTAGATTTAATAGGCAAAAAGTGCGCGGACTTAGTCAAGAGATCAATAATCACCCAAATTGCATCAAAACTGCTACGAGTTCTAGGTAAGACCATGATAAAATCCATGTCGACACTCTCCCACTTCCATTGTGGTATTTCGAGAGGTTTTAACTTTCCAGCAGGCCTAAAATGTTCGGCCTTGACTTACTGAGATACTAAACATCTACTTACAAATATGGCCACTTCTCTTTTCATGTTCGGCCACCAAAAGTGTTGTGCCCCTGTAGATATTTGAGTCATCATGTGATCAATTAGGTCATTCGACATCAATCTATGATCATATGAGTCATTTGGTATTCTTGGTTTTGATAATGGCTAAACACTATAAGTCATTGTTCTTTTCCACTATCTTATGACTGACATATGTGATGTTTTGTTCATGACAGATATGCACATGAAAGCTCAATGTTGCGTCCTCGCACGCGGATCGACCTGCGTAATCAGGTCGCGGGGGTCAAGGGGGCAGCGCCCCTTGCGGGGATTTCCGGGGGCGAAGCCCCCGGAACAAAATTTGGCTTGAAGACTCAGTAATAAAACTTCAAGACAATCAAGGTCGATGCCACAGACATGAACGGGCGGCTAACGGACTCAAGCGACAGAGCTGGTGCGGCCAACGGACCAACCCGGGGTGACCCGGGCTCTACCCAGCTGGCGGTCGACCGCCAGTACAGGGGCGGTCGACCGCCCCAGCCAGGGACTCCCAAGTCTGCACATTTCTCAGTGGCGGTCTGGCGGTCGACCGGAATTCCCAGGGGCCATTCGTCTACAGCATTTTACAGTGGCGGTCGACCGCCAGGAGCTGCAGGTCGACCGCCAGCCCCGAGCCTTCATTTTTGACTTTGTTTCCAACTTTGAAAAGGGCCATTCAACATGGATTTCTTTAATCCAAAAGTCACCTAATCACCCACAAATTGTGGATCTGGTCTAAGGCTTGTCCATAGACCATTCAAGGTCTATAAAACCAATACAAGAGGGTTGGAAACCCTAATGCTTCAAGGGGTTACAAGGGTGGCTGCAAGGGAGGTTGCAAGAGAGCTTGGAGACGAGCTACTGTTCACGTGAACAGTAGTTCGTGAAGGTGTTCTTCATCCAATCAAAGGGGAATCAAGCTCAAATCAAAGCCAGCAAACCTCAAGGAAGATTACATCAAGGCAAGGCTATCAAAGTGATCCAAGGAAGCCGGTTTGATTCAAGTTCTTCAAGGGAAATCATCTTCATCCATTCAAGTTCTTTCAAGTTCATTCAAGGTGATATTTCAAGCATTCAAACTTCTAGAAGCTAAAGAAGCAATCAAGATTCAAGGTAGCTTCATCATCTCCTTCATTCATTCAAAGAAGTTCAAAGAGAAGATCAAGAGAGAAGAATTGAAGGAAGAGGTACTGTTCACGTGAACAGTACTCCGTGAAGAACATTCATCCAATCAAGGGTGAATCAAGAAGATTGAGTTGAAGCCAAGAGGAGCCTTGTTGCTGATCAACATTCCATACAAGGGCCAATTCATTTTCACTCATAACTCAATCTCTTGTTTTAGTTCATTCACATTTGTTTCATTTTCATTATTGTTTAAACATTGAAAGTGTGATTCATCCCTATCGGTGGTTAGTAGGAAGGCAATTGGAGGTTGTTTCAATTTGCGGTTGACATCCCTACTAGGTGGTGAGTAGGAAGGTAATCGGTGGTTTCCGATTTACGGTTCTGTGTGCTGCACAAGTGAAGCCTCACCGGGTTTTGGTGAGGGGTGGACGTAGAGCTGAGGATTCAGTCCGAACCACCTTAAAAATCCTGTCTAGCGTGGTTTGCTTGTGTGATTGAATCGTTCTAGGTGCATGCTTAGGATCGAATTATTATATATCTTGCTTATCTTGCTAAGTGAATCATAGCATACTTGGAAGCTAGTTTCTATTCCGCTGCAATTTATTTTAACTAGCTATATAGAGGGCCACATTGCGAAAAGTGGGGCTGATCTATTCACCCCTCCCCTCTAGATCCGCTGTCCACTACACAACAAGTGGTATCAGAGCCTAATCTCTCATTATGGGGTCCAACGACCTTGAGGGAAATGGTGGATCAGTGTCCAAGGGTTTTCTACCCGAAGGACATGCTGTGAATAGGCCTCCTTACTTTACTGGAACTAACTATCCTTATTGGAAACATCGCATGCAGGTGTTTATTCGCGCCCAAGACTACGAACTTTGGCGAGTGATCAGCAAAGGTCCGTATGAGCTTACAGATAATGAGGACTTGTGGACTAAAGAACAGATACGGCAATCCACTGTCAACTGGAATGCTAAACACATCATGCAATGCTCACTCCATCCAGTAGAATTCTCAAGAGTGGCTACCTGCGCATCTGCAAAACTAATGTGGGATAAGTTAGAGGTAATCTACGAAGGAACGTCTCAGGTACGAGAAACAAAAGCAAACATTTTAGTTTCTGAATATGAAATGTTCCGCTTGAAGCCTGATGAATCAATTCAAGATATGTATGCTTGATTAACTGTGCTTACTAACAGTTGGACTGATTTGGGAAAGAAATATTCAGAACAGGAAATTGTAAGAAAGATTCTCAGATCACTGACTGCAGCATGGCACACAAAGGCTACCGTGGTTGAAGAGTCGAGAGATCTCGCAACCACCAAGGTAGATGAACTCATTGGGTCATTAATGACCTATGAGATTAACCTCAAGAACAAAGAGGCTGAGGCACCTAAGAAGAAGTCCCTAGCTCTCAAAGTAGGGCCCAGCCGTCAAGGCTCTTCCGATGAAGGTGAGGATTCGGAAAGCGAGCGAGATGAGGATGACGTAGCCATGCTCACACGTAAGTTCAAGAAATTCCTGAGAAAGGAAGGTAAGAGCTTCATGAGAGGAAGGTCAAAGGTAAGAAATGGTTTCAAGTCTAATTCTGAAAACTTTAAGAAACCTGATAAAATCATTTGCTATTCTTGCAATAAACCAGGACATTTCAAGAATGATTGTCCCGACAGATTCAAAAAGACCGACAAATGGAAGGGCAAGAAGAAGAACAAGGCCATGGTGTCCACATGGAGCGATGAAGAGGAAAGTGATGACGGAACTAGTTCCTCGGACAAAGAAAAAGAAGATTTCTGCCTTATGGCCAAAGGTGATGAAGAAACTGAGGTAAATTCTCCATTTGAAGATTATACAATTGATGATTGGGAGGATGCATATATACAACTCATGGAAAAATATGAAATGTACAAAAAGGAAAATAAATCATTGAAAAAGAAAATCAATTCTTTTGTGCATGATCATGACAAGGATGATAAGAATGCTCTACTTGAAACTGAAATTGAAGATCTTAAGAAAATGATTGAAGATTTGGAAGAAGGAAGAAAAGAAATGACTGACTTGGAAACTGAAAATAAAAATTTGAGAAATGAGATTGATAGCATAAAGCTCAAAATACAAAGCTATGAAAAAGATAGTAAATTGAGCAATGAAAAGTATGAAGCTATCAAACAAGTCAACATTCAACTTCTTCAAAATATTGAAAACCTACAAAAAGAGTTGAAGGACAAACAACAATCTCTAGAAAAATTTGTGGTTGGAAGAGAAAACCTAGATGCATTGCTAGGTACTAGAATGAACTTCAACAAGGAAGGGTTAGGTTTTGAACATACAAACAAAAGGCCAATTGGGTTAAAAACAGTCACATTTGTTTCCTCTTCTGATGCTTCAACCTCAAAAATAACATCCAAAGGAAAAGAAAAGATTGAAGAGGTAATAACTGAAATTTCCAAAAAGCCTATCCAAAAGCCTAAGAAAGGTCGACCTTCCCCGCAACATAGGTCAACACTTCCTTGGCCATCGCATGCTCAACCTTCCAGATTTCACCACAATTGCATTGCACACTCATATAGGCCACCACCATACTTTTGGGGAAATTGTGATTCATGTATTCAGCAATCCTATAAGTTTCAATCCCCTAGGTGGCAAAATAATCACTTTCAACCTAAAACCAACCAACGGCCTCAATGGTTTAAGAAGCAAACTTTCTCAAACTTCCATAAAATTCAACAAAGAGCTTCTAAACAAAATGTGAATGTCAAAGCTGAAAAGAAAAATCAATTTCCTGCTCCAAGCAAACAAAGCATGAATGTTAAGAAGGTTTGGATTCCAAAAGAAATGGTTTCATGTTTTGAAATTCAAAAAAGTTTGAAGGGACCCAAATTTGGTTGGGTTCCAAACACCATTGCTTAATTGCTTGTGCAGGAATGTCTTGCAGCCATGCATAACAGGTGGTACCTTGATAGCGGCTGTTCAAGACACATGACTGGAGACAAATCAAAATTTTGTCTCTTGGAGGAAAAGGAAGGAGGACACGTCACATTTGGAGGGAACAACAAGGGAAAAATCATTGGAACAGGTAATGTAGGTAAGAACCTCTCCAACTCCATTTGTAACGTGTTGTTAGTTGAAGGATTGAAATATAACTTGCTCAGCATAAGTCAATTGTGTGATAAAGGTCACAAAGTGTTGTTTGATTCTCTTGAATGTAAAATCCTTGAACCAAAATCTGACAAGATAAAATTCTTTGGTAAGAGAGTCAACAATGTTTACATGATTGACTTAGATGATTCTGCTTATTCAAACCTTTGTCTTGCTGCACCAAAATCTGAAATTGCTTGGTTATGGCATCGTAGACTAGGACATGCTAGCTACAATGTATTGCATAAACTCTTGAAGCATTCAATGGTAAAAGGTTTACCTGAACTATCCTTTAAACAAGAAAATAAATTGTGTGATGCATGTGCCCTAGGTAAACAAACTAGAAAATCATTCAAGGGAAGATCTGAAAATACATCATCCAAACCACTCGAGCTAATTCATATGGACCTATTTGGCCCAACCAGAACTGCTAGCTTAAGTGGTAGAAAATATGGATATGTCTTGGTGGATGATTTTTCTAGGTTCACATGGGTTTTCTTTCTCACACATAAAAATGATGCTTTTGATGAGTTTCAGGCACTCTACATGAAGATAAAGCAGGATGGTGAGTTTAAACTTTCCAAGATTTAATCTGATCACGGTGGTGAATTTGAAAATGCTAACTTCTATAACCTTTGCAGGGCTGAAGGCATTTCACACCGATTCTCTTCACCAAGAACGCCGGAGCAAAACGGTGTAGTTGAAAGAAGAAACCGAACACTTGTAGAGATGGCAAGAACTATGCTTGCTGAACGGCAACTTCCAAGGAGATTTTGGGCTGAAGCGGTAAACTAGGCATGTTACATTATCAACCGCTCTATGGTAAGGCCACACACCAAAAAGACTCCTTATGAGTTGCTAAAAGGTAAAAAGCCCTCTCTCTCACATATGAAAGTGTTTGGATCGAAATGCTTCATTCACAACAATGACAAAAGAGACTTAGATAAATTCGAGCCCAAGAGCGATGAAGGTATATTCCTTGGATATTCTGATAGATCTAGGGCTTATAGAATTTACAATATCAAAAATCAAACTGTGGAAGAATCACCCCATGTTTCCTTTGATGAATATGATGATTCTAACAATGATAACTCTTGCAGGAAAAATGATGAAGATGGGGAATTCCTAAGCATAAAGGACAAGAGTGATCCTCCACAAGAAGAAATAAAAGAAGATGGTGACCTAGCCGAATCAAGCAATGCAAGGGATCAAGTTCCAGGAGAAGGTAATGATTCTACAAATATTAGAATTCTTAAGGATCATCCCTTGGAGAATGTCATTGGTAGCTTGAATGACCCACCTAGAACTAGGTCACATTTTAAAATTGTGGAAGAATTAGATCAAGTTGCTCTTGTCTCGCCGCATGAACCCAAAAATATTGATGAAGCCTTAAAAGATGAAAACTGGATAAATTCCATGCAAGACGAGTTAAACCAGTTTGAAAGAAACAAAGTTTGGCATCTTGTTCCTAGGCCTTCATCACAATCTGTAATAGGCACTAAATGGGTTTTTAGGAACAAACTAAGTGAGGATGGCAAGATAATAAGAAACAAGGCTAGATTGGTGGCTCAAGGGTATAATCAAGAGTTTGGGGTAGACTTTGATGAATCTTATGCCCCTGTTGCTAGACTCGAAGCCATCAGAATTCTACTTGCCTTTGCATGCTCCCTTAGGATAAAGCTTTATCAAATGGATGTCAAAAGTGCCTTCTTGAATGGCTTGATCAAAGAAGAAGTCTATGTTGAGCAGCCCCCTGGCTTTGAGAATTCTAACAATGCAGATTTTGTATACAAACTAGACAGGGCCCTCTATGGACTTAAGCAAGCTCCAAGAGCTTGGTATGAAAGGCTAAACTCATTCCTCATTGAAAAAGGGTACACACGAGGTAAGGTAGATCAAACACTCTTCACCAAGAAGCAAGGTAAGAACATCTTGATTATTCAAATTTATGTTGATGATATTGTGTTTGGTTCTACAAAATCTGAAATGTGTGAGGAATTTGCTAACCTCATGACTAGCGAATTTGAGATGAGCCTAATGGGAGAATTTCAATTCTTTCTCGGTTTGCAGGTCAACCAAGGAGACGATGGGTGCTTCATAAGCCAAGCCAAATACATTAAAGAGCTATTGAAAAGATTTGACATGGCAAACAGTAAAATCATTGCAACTCCTATGAGCACCTCAACTTCACTAGATTCGGATGAAAATGGTAAATTGGTGGATGCAAAGGTCTATAGAGGTATGATTGGTTCTTTGCTTTATTTGACTGCATCCCGACCAGATATCCAGTTTAGTGTTTGCCTTTGTGCTAGATTTCAAGCTAGTCCTAGAGAATCCCATTTGACTGTCGTCAAACGTATCCTTCGATATCTTGCCGGCACTCAAGATTTGGGATTGTGGTATCCGTCATCATGTGATTTAACTCTTATATCTTATTCTGATACGGATTACGCTGGATGTAAGCTGGATCGTAAGAGTACTAGTGGCTATTGCCAGTTTCTAGGCGGGTGTCTAGTTTCTTGTGCTTCCAAGAAACAACACTCGGTAGCCCTCTCAACCGCGGAGGCAGAATTTGTTACTGCGGGGAGCTGTGGCACCCAAGTGTTGTGGATTAAACACCAACTCCAAGACTACTTGGTGGATCTTGGTTGTGTCCCGATTCTGTGTGATAACACTAGTGCTATCAACCTTACAAAAAATCCAGTCCAGCACTCTAGGACTAAGCATATTGAGATTAGGTATCACTTCATTAGAGATGAGGTCGGTAAGAAAAACTTTGAACTGCATTTTGTTGATACATTGAATCAGATTGCTGATATCTTTACCAAGCCCTTGTGTAATGATAGGTTTTCAACACTAAGAAGGGAGCTTGGTCTTTGCCAACCTCAGGCCAATAAGAATTTGAATTGATAATCCTGTTCAATTAGTTGTGTGTTTTGCATTCATGTATTGTTTGTATGTCAATATGTCTTTTTGCATATGGTGTCGCATTGCATGTAGTTGCATAATAATGAATTGAGTTCATGTTCATAATGCATTGTATGATTTGTGTAGCATCATTCTCGCATGGCCATGGTATATCAAATGTTGATGTATGGAAGGGCAAGTTATGCTTGTCACGAAGCACTCAATATGCGTGAGGTTTCACCTCCGCCAAGTACCATGCGTCAATGTCGCATATAGGCCATATAGTAAGGGGGAGTTATCCTTGTGCAACATTCATGCATATATTTCATCTTCATTCTGTTGCATTTAATAAGTGTACAACCATGGGTTGGGTCATACATTTCATTTCTGGCACCTTCATGTGTGACTAGGCCAACCTCATTTGTCATTCAACTTGATTGCAAATATAACTCCTTCGCGCATCCATTGCATATCTTTAGGGGGAGTTTTGCTGATTCTCTTAACCTCTTGCAATCTACTTCTTGGCTTATAGTCTGGTTTGAGCTCCTGAGATTGTCAAATATATGGTGTAAGAGCTTTCTATTATATGCCCTCATGATTGTCCAATCAATGAAAATGGTTCAGATTTAATGATTTCCTTGCAGCTCTGAAATATTCGTTTTGAAATCATCTATGTTCTATAGTTTTAATAGACCTTAACTAAAGATTGCATATTATGCTTTGAATGACTATCCTGAAATCTGAAAAATTCCAAGTTCATGACAATCTTGGTGATACTCTAGAGTTTAGTATTGTTTCTAAACATCTTGATGAGCTGGAATTCCTGAAAATCATTCTGACAGAGCAATGATATTGTTGCACGGAGAAACATGTCATGTCATCAAATCAAGTGACAAATGCATATGTCATGATGTGCCCCTGTTATCTCTGTCTTAAAACTTTTGGACTCTAGGCAGAGCAATAGCATAATTGCCGAGAAACACATCTTCTCATCAATGAAATGAGTTTGGATATGTCATGACGTGGCTTTCCTATCTCTGTTCATCTTGCAGCATGACAGTCAGTCTTGCCAAATACCTAGGAATACTGGCGTCTAAACAACGTGTATTCTTACGGCTAGGAGGCGTGTACTAGACTTGATTGCTCGTACAATATGAGTCATGTGCCTTCAAATTCAAAAGATATTGGAAATCAAAATATGAAACCTCTTGCTTCAATCATACAATTCCATGCTTTAGTCATGATTGTTTAGTCTCAATACTAGTTCTTGTGTTCTTCCCTTAGTGGTTATTGAATATAGATATATAAGACAAAGGACGGTTAAACACTGCCATGATATGCACCTTTGGTTCATTTCTATTAAATATTGGATGTAGCTACTTTTCGAACTCTTTTGATGATCTCGGATTTCATTAGCTTTGAACCATATATGTTGCTTATGGCATGCTTCAGTTTTGCATATAATGGCTTGCTCTTCACTCCTTTCAGCTCTGGTCTCACAAACAGTTTCCTTAATCACTCCTTTTTACTGTTGGCAAAGGGGGAGAATTCTTTGTGTGAGTCCTTCATTAGAGCTAAGAGCTTTATGTGCGTTTGTGCATGTGATGGGGTTTGCATCATTTCATCGCATTGTCATGTGTCATATGTGCATTCACACGCTTTAATTCATGGATCTTGAGCTGCTCATGTCCCATAGCGTAGCATTCATAATTGCATTCACATGCTATTACTATCATGATTCTTGAGCTGCAAATGTGGTATGTGTTATAACTTATGCCATTTTAGACATTCCCATCCCATAATGACTCACAGTGTTGCCATCATCAAAAAGGGGGAGAATGTTGTGCCCCTATAGATATTTGAGTCATCATGTGATCAATTAGGTCATTCGACATCAATCTATGATCATATGAGTCATTTGGTATTCTTGGTTTGGATAATGGCTAAACAGTATAAGTCATTGTTCTTTTCCACTATCTTATGACTGACATATGTGATGTTTTGTTCATGACAAATATGCACATGAAAGCTCAATGTTGCATCCTCGCACGCGGATCGACCTGCGCAATCAGGTCGCGGGGGTCAAGGGGGCAGCGCCCCTTGCGGGGGTTTCCGAGGGCGGAGCCCCCGGAAGAAAATTTGGCTTGAAGACTCAGTAATAAAACTTCAAGACAATCAAGGTCGATGCCACAGACATGAACGGGCGGCTAACGGACTCAAGCGACGGAGCTGGTGCGGCCAACGGACCGACCCGGGGTGACCCGGGCTCTGCCCAGCTGGCGGTCGACCGCCAGCACAGGGGCGGTCGATCGCCCCATCCAGGGACTCCCAAGTCTACACGTTTCTCAGTGGCGGTCGACCGCCAGCCAGTGGCGGTCGACCGGAATTCCCAGGGGCCATTCGTCTATAGCATTTTACAGTGGCGGTCGACCGCCAGGAGCTGTAGGTCGACCGCCAGCCCCGAGCCTTCATTTTTGACTTTGTTTCCAACTTCGAAAAGGGCCATTCAACATGGATTTCTTTAATCCAAAAGTCACCTAATCACCCACAAATTGTGGATCTGGTCTAAGGCTTGTCCATAGACCATTCAAGGTCTATAAAACCAATACAAGAGGGTTGGAAACCCTAATGCTTCAAGGGGTTACAAGGGTGACTGCAAGGGAGGTTGCAAGAGAGCTTGGAGACGAGCTACTGTTCACGTGAACAGTAGTTCGTGAAGGTGTTCTTCATCCAATCAAAGGGTAATCAAGCTCAAATCAAAGCCAGCAAACCTCAAGGAAGATTACATCAAAGCAAGGCTATCAAAGTGATCCAAGGAAGCCGGTTTGATTCAAGTTCTTCAAGGGAAATCATCTTCATCCATTCAAGTTCTTTCAAGTTCATTCAAGGTGATATTTCAAGCATTCAAACTCCTAGAAGCTAAAGTAGCAATCAAGATTCAAGGTAGCTTCATCATCTCCATCATTCATTCAAAGAATTTCAAAGAGAAGATCAAGAGAGAAGAATTGAAGGAAGAGGTACTGTTCACGTGAACAGTACTCCGTGAAGAACATTCATCCAATCAAGGGTGAATCAAGAAGATTGAGTTGAAGCCAAGAGGAGCCTTGTTGCTGATCAACATTCCATACAAGGGCCAATTCATTTTCACTCATAACTCAATCTCTGGTTTTAGTTCATTCACATTTGTTTCATTTTCATTATTGTTTAAACATTGAAAGTGTGATTCATCCCTACCGGTGGTTAGTAGGAAGGCAATTGGAGGTTGTTCCAATTTGCGGTTGACATCCCTACCAGGTGGTGAGTAGGAAGGCAATCGGTGGTTTCTGATTTGCGGTTCTGTGCGCTGCACAAGTGAAGCCTCACAGGGTTTTGGTGAGGGGTGGACGTAGGGCTGAGGATTCAGTCCGAACCACCTTAAAAATCCTGTCTAGCGTGGTTTGCTTGTGTGATTGAATCGTTCTAGGTGCATGCTTAGGATCGAATTATTATATATCTTGCTTATCTTGCTAAGTGAATCATAGCATACTTGGAAGCTAGTTTCTATTCCGCTGCAATTTATTTTAACTAGCTATATAGAGGGCCACATTGCGAAAAGTGGGGCTGATCTATTCACCCCTCCCCTCTAGATCCGCTGTCCACTACACAAAAAAAAGGTCCTCTTCAAATCTCGATACATCTTTGTAGCTCCCTGATGAATTATATACTTGGACCTGTGGGCTTCCTAGAGAATCTTTTTCTTCACCTCCGCAGAATCAGGGACACTAGTTCTACCCCGAAACAACAATCTACCATCATCGGCCAACACAAAATCTGGTCGACTAGCCATCTGTTCATTAATTTCCACTAGCAACGGGTCATTATCTTGCAGTTGCTTAATCTCTGCCAGCAACTCTGAATGAAGCTGGACATGAGCAATCATAACCCGATCTTCCTTCTCTGCGACATTAAGATCTAAGCTTGCAAACTGCTCTAACAACTTCCATTCCTGAAGCATCAAACTTCCTAATCTAGCCATTGGCTTCCCACTCAACGCATCTGCCACAACATTCCCCTTTCCAGGATGATACTCGATAGAGAAGTCAAAATCCTTTAAGTACTCGAGCCACCTTCTCTGCCGCATATTCAGCTCCTTCTGAGAGAATAAATATTTTAGGCTCTTATGATCAGAGTACACGGTAAAAGTTTCCCCATATAGGTAATGTCTCCAAATCTTCAAAGCAAACACAACTGTCGCTAGCTCCGGGTCATGAACATGGTAATTCTCTTCGTGCTTCCTCAGCTGCCTAGAAGAATAAGCTATTACTTTCCCTCGCTGCATCAACACACAACCTAAGCCGATTCCTGATGCATCGGTATATACTTCAAACCCTCCTTCTCCGGATGGCAAGGCCAACACCGGGGCAGTGGTCAAGCACTCCTTCAAAGTTTGAAAACTTTTCTCACAATCTTCTGACCACTCGAATCTATTCTCCTTACGAGTTAATCTAGTCAAGTGTACTGCAATCTTGGAGAAATCCTTACTGAACCTCTGATAGTAACCTGCTAGGTCTAAGAAACTCCTGATCTCAGGTGCATTTACAGGCCTTTCCCAATTACGTACTGCCTCCACTTTAGAAGGGTCTACCGAAATTCCATCTTTAGAAATAATATGCCCCAGAAAAGACACTTCTTGCAGCCAAAACTCACACTTACTGAACTTGGCGTATAACTGATGGTCCCTTAGTATCTGCAACGCCATCTTCAAGTGCTCCTCATGGTCCTTCTTGCTTTTGGAGTATATAAGAATATCATCAATAAATACCATGACCCATTGATCTAAGTAGGGTCAGAACTTGCTATTCATAAGCTGCATGAAAGCTGCAGGACCATTTGTTAGTCGAAACACATTACAACAAATTCAAAATGGCAATACCTGCTACAGAACGCCGTCTTATAAATATCCTCATCCTTTATCCTCAACTGGTGATACCCCGATCTGAGATCAATTTTTGAGAAATAAAGGGCTCCAGATATCCGATGAAACATCCCATCGATCCTCAGCAACGGGTACTTATTCTTAACGATGAGCTGGTTCAACTGGCGATAATCAATACACAGTCTCAACGAACCATCCTTTTTTCTTACGAAAAGCACAGGGGCACCCCATAGGGATGTACTCGGACGAATAAACCCTTTTTCTAGCAACTCCAACAACTATTCCTTCAATTCCTTTAACTCAACAGGGGACATACGATACGGAGCATTTGAAACAGGTGAAGCATCAGGAATTAAATATATAGAGAAAATCACCTCCCTCTCAGGGGGAAGACCTGGCAAATCTTCAGGAAACACTTTCGGAAAATCCCGGACAACCGAGATGTCCTTCAACTCCACTTCCTTCTTATCGGTCAAAGAGACCAAGGCCAAGAACGCCTAACACCGTTTCCTTAACAACTTATCTGCTCGGAGTTCCAAAATAAGTGACATGGACTTAGGCCCCGAGCGGTCATAGTACCTGCAGACTGCATTGGATAGAGCAGTCGATCCTGCCCTCTTATCACCTTCCTTCGGTTTCTTGTCTTCCGAAAAACTCGGCCCGACATTGGTCCTCTTCTTGCCATTTGTGGGTCCAAAATTCCCGGAGCTGGTAGTCTGCTCCCTCTTCTTGTCTTGACCTTTAATCCTATCCGTCATCTGCATCGTATCTTCGAGAACTTGGGCCTTTCTCACAATCTTAGCATAAGTGTGGATCTCCAAAGGTGCCAATTGGTTAATATACTAAAGCTTCAATCCATTCAAAAATCATTTGGCCTTCATCTTCTCAGTAGATACCAAATGCAGCGCATAGCGGGATAGTCTGGCGAACTGCGCCTCATACTCAATAACAGATAAATTCCTTTGTTTTAGCGAAGCGAACTCCGCCACCTTCTTTTCCTGCACACGATCTGAGAAATATTTACTGTTAAAATACTCCTTAAATTCATCCCACGTCGCCCGCCTATTGCCGAGCGTGGCTTCCACGGCTTCCCACCAAGCTCGTGCATCGTGCTCCAACTGCAAAGTCACCAAATGGACTCGGTCCTAGTCACCACATTGCATAACTCTAAAAATCCGCTCCATCTCCTTCAGCCAATGCTCTGCCTCATCGGGGTCTGCGGTGCCGCCAAAACGCGGGGGATTCAAGCCGAGAAAGTTTCGGTGGAGATCACCTGCTCCGTGATGCACGCCCCCTTGCGCTACTTGCTATAAGGCATGAGTCAGACCCTGAACCGTACGTTGCATGTCTCACCACTACGCATGCTCAGCTGCCATCGCGAGAAGTTCCTACAGCGTAAAGAGAATTAATTAGGAACGTTCTTGATGCGGGACGGACTGAGGAGACAACGCTATATGAGATGGACACGACTCGACCAGCAATGACACGACTACTAGAGTGACCTCGGCTCGATACTAAGAGCTCCTATAGGCTACACGTCGCTAACAGAAGTGCAAACTCACTCGTCGTCCCATGCGAGAGAAAGCGTGGATCGTGCGCGGTTAAGGAACCGGCAGAGTTCAAGGTAGTCTGACTCAACTTCCGGACTCGGATCGAGTCGCGGGATGGGTCACTCTCGCACTCACAGCGGTGACATGGACACACGGGCTAGGAACCTAAACTCTCGCAGTGGCATAAGACCGTATACTAGCTAAGCAAAGTAACGCCGAGAAGTTTAAACCGTTACCTCCACGCACCCGGCGTGGCGAAGACAACCCCGGCCGATTTAAGGACTCCCGGTTAAACAATATTACAGCAGTACAAATATTTGACCCACTCCATTCAGGGAGGTAAAAGGTCACATGCGGGGCCCGGGAATCACGCGAATCGGGTTGATGGGCAGCATCTTGATGTCGCCCAGCGGTGCCGAACACGCGTCTAAAGTGCTGTCCGGACGGCGCGATCTACGGGTCCGTGGGGCCCACGGGTGGCGCTGTCCTCTCGGCCTACTGTGGTGGGGCCCAATGTGATGGAGACCCCTGGTGGCGCGCCTCCTCAGACGGCGGTCGGCCGAAAACGCCGATCGGTGGTCAATCGGCCCCGATCTCCAATTCTTGAACTAGCTGCCCACGGATTTCAGGTTCTATTTTCTAGCGAGCGCTCCGGCGAGAACGGCCGCTGCGATCAATCCCGATGTCGGATCGGGGCACATGAGCTATTGTTGGAAAGCTCTCTTGAAATCCTACAATCTAGACCCTGAGAGATCTGCAGGACCTGCCCGGATCTGGACTTTACTGAATTTGTAACCTTCTGTTGAACTGTGCCCAGACTCTCAGATCAGCAGGTGAGTTGTCTGAGAACGGCCGTTGACCACGAGGTTGATGGCCGATTCAGCTCCTGAGATCTTCACAAACGTTATAGGATTTTGAAAAATAAATATGGAAATATTTTTTGTGGATTGATTTGAGGTGGATACGAATTGATATGATTTTTACACTGGACAGAGGTCGGATCTGGGAACAGATGGATAGCACTGTAGCTAGCTCTTAAAATGAATTTTGAAAAATAGGTGGAGGGTTCATCAAAAATCAGGAAAATTTGTGGAAGGAGGGGTGGGTGGATAGAACTCCCAGTAAAATCGGGAGCCCTAGAAAAAATCAAAAAGGGGTCAGAACAGGCGAAACTTAGGAAAAGTGAAAAATCAGATGTGAAACTGGCAGAAATGAAGTTGGAACTTAAACGAAAATGGGAAATTAGCAAACAGAGGATTTATGACCCACCAGTTTTTGTAGGACGTGGGGAACACCTCTAGAACATCCACTCAAAATCCCAAATCGATCTGAGCTCGTGGAGGATGGCAGTAATTCGTGGAAGTGGCAGCTACGGGCAGATGGCAGAACTCCGACGGTTGCGATGGCGGTGCGGTGGCAGCTCGTGGCGGCGGCGATGATGACCGGAACCGATAGGGGAGGAGTCACACCTCCAGAAGGCAGCCTTCACAGCTGCAAGGGGGAGAGGGAGGAGAGAGGAGGGGTGCGCCCAAGGGCTTCTCCAAGCAAATTCCAGATTTCAAATGCATTAATTCATCCAAAATGGAAAATACAAGCTTATATAGGTTACATCTCAAATCCATCCTCCACCGTTGGATCTAGGGAAGGGGAATGGAGGGCTGGGATTGAGTGTTATCAACACACAAAATTTAAAATAAAAAATTGAGGGGAGGGGCGCACCATTGACCATGGGGGAGCAAGCTTGACATGGTAGGTAGCCTACCTTGGACTTTGAAGTCCAATTGTCCCCCATGTGTCTTTTACCATTCAACCTTCTAGATGCCTCCATTTGAATTGTTGACTGACCCCACATGGGGCCATAGGCTGAGGTGGATCAATGGGATGGGGTCTAAGTGGCCCGTGGGACCCGGGGGTCCCATTTTTCAAATAACCCCCCCTTACAATCAAAATTACAAACAGAATAAAATGAAGAAAACACACATTACACACAAATAACGTCTAAACAAATATGATAAATGTCGAGACTCAGGGGTGAGTCTCCAGGCTATCTCCGAGCCAGATGGACGCTGAAGTGGCTCGAGTCGTGCTCCGCGTACAGTACTGGTGGCTCAGCGTAACTGCTCGGGTGTCCGCACCAATTCTCCCCGGGTGCAAGAAACTCGACCCTATCGAGTAAGGGTCTGCATTGCTTCGGTATCGCTCCAGAAGGTCTGGATCAATCCGCTGCAACTCGCCATGCATGATCCCTGTGTCCTCGGTAGCGGGCCGTCCTCTCCATCGCACTAGGTAGCGCGGGTAGGATCCACTCCTGGTAACTGTCACCTGCTCATCCAGTATATGATCTATATGCTCACACTGGCGTGACAAAGGGGCTGGAGGTGGACACTCAGGTGTGGGATCACTCTTAATTGGAGGAGATGGCTCAAAAGGCTCACTAGGGATCACCGCTGGGTCCCTATATGCAACTAGATCCAAAATATTAAAAGTAGAGCTTATACCGTATTCCTCGGGCAGGTCCACAACATACACATTGGATCCAACGTGTTTCAACACTCTAAATGGACCGGCTCCGTGAGCTTACAACTTCTTAACGGTTCCCGAGGGAAATCGTTCAGGTCTTACCCTGATCATGACATATTCGCCCTCTTGGAACTCTCGGTGGTGTCTATGTGCCCCAGCTAACTCCTTGTACCATGCATTGCTGGCCTTACTGTGACGACAGACGTCGTCATGCAGACTCCTAACATGCCTAACAAGAAGAAAAACACACAGATGCACACACGACCCTACACAAATCTAATGTTAGTCAAACCCAATCATATGCAAGGTTGTCCAGGACATCCGAATGTGTGCCATGCATGCATTTGACATTGTTGTGCCCCCTAGGCACAAGCATGTGCTATGATGATTTGATGATAGCAATGCTGTTGTGTTTTGATGATAGCAACACATGAGTGTTTTGATGACATTGTGTTTTGATGATAGCAACTTGACTGTGACTGGTATATCAGATGGAGAATACACGTGTATGACTGATATATTGTTTGTGTTAGACTTCTGTTATATGCATAGTCTACACATTGTGCATCATAGTGTTATGCAGTGTCTTGGTGAAGTCTATACAGACTTCAGCGTCTCATTCTGCATCTTATAGCATGTCTATACATTGTATCGTGGCGTTTATGCTCTAAGTCTATACACTGCATAGCAAGCTCAAAGTCGATACATTGAGCGTCTCATGCATCATTCTTCTAAGTCCATACAGTGGACTGTAGCATGCATTTGGCGAAGGCACAGCAAGTCTAGACATTGCACTGTAGCATGTATTTCTTTAAAGTTTATACATCGGACTGGTCTGCATAGGCTAAGTGTATACATCGTCCAGTACAATCATGCACTGTTCATGAAGTCTGTACAGCCTTTTGCATTGGACTTAAAGTCTATACATTGCACTGTTGTATTCAACGTCTTCGTGTTGATTTTATTGTTCTGTCTTCGTGCTATTTTTCTTTTTAGACTTCGTGTCCTTCTCGCCTTGACCACACTCCGTGTCAATTTCTATTTTTCATCTTCGTGTTGTTTTCAACCCGTGTCAATTTCTGTTTCTATCTTCGTGTCATGGTCAGCCCGTGTCGTTTTCACCTCGTGCTGTTCTCATGACTTCGTGTCGTTTTCCCTCTCATGACTTCGTGTCGTTTTTCCTCTCATGACTTCGTGTCGTTTTCCCTCTCAAGTCTTCGTGTCGTGTTTCCTAGACTTCGTGTCTTTCGTATGTTGAAACCACACTTCGTGTCGGTTTCTATTGTTTCTGTGTTTGTATCATCGAGTTGTCTTCGTGTCGTTTCGGTATTGTGTCCTCATGTTGTCTTTCCTAGACCCCGTGTCTGTCTCGCCTTGTGACCACACTTCGTGTCAGTTTTGTCTTTCGTCTTCGAGTTAGTGTCAGTCCAGTGTCTTCGTTAGTGTCTCAGGTTTTTGGTCAAGTATATACAACGAAGTTCTTTTGATAAGTCTATATAGAGTTGTTCTTCAACCTGATCATCCGATACTCTGTTTGATAGGGACTCTCTACTGAGATTGCTGACATGGCTCGTGATCCCAGGAGGACAAGGTGACCAGATGCTGCCACGTGGATGGAAGCATCTCGAATCTGGAGAATTCCTTGGGCGGGAAAACGTGGAAGCCACGCGCCCTTATCCAGCTGCTGCTATTATAAATATCAGTCTTCATTTTCTGAAGAAGATGATCGAAGTTGGCGAAGCATATACGTCCAGTCTGAAACAGTAGCCACCGAGATCCACTGTGAGAGAAGAAAAGCAGAGAAGAAGAAAAGGAGAGAAGAAGATACAGAGAGAAAGAAAGAGAGACAGTGAGATTGAGAGAAGAAGAGTGAAGTCTGAAGATTTGTTCACTGGACCGTGGATCAAATCCAGGCCAGTCTGCTCTGTTGAGAGCTATATTGTGTTCTTCATTTACAGCTTTCCGATTGCTGTTTCATTCTATTTTCGTTTTCCACTTTATCCCTTATTCAAGCTGTATGTCAGCGGATGCAGTGGAGGTTTCCACTGGACAGGTAAAGCTGTAATCCTCAGCTGGCGAGACTTGGTCTCGGACGGGTTAAGCTGTACTTCCCCAGCGGTTTGCAGAGGTGTATCCTCTGGACAGCAAGCTAAGTTGCTCAGCGGTTTGCAGAGGTGTATCCTCTGGACAGCAAGTTGTGTTGCTCAGCGGGCAGTGGAGGATTCCACTAGACAGCAAGCTGTGTTGCTCAGCGGTTTGTAGGCCAAGCTGTATTGCCCAGCGGACGCAAGCTGTGTTGCGCAGCAGTAAGCCATACTCGGTTGAGTGTGGGGTGGATGTAGGTCATTGACCGAACCACCTAAAATCTTGTGTGCATTATGTTTGTGAGTTTGTTCTTACTGAATCTCTTGATTATCTTCACAGATCACGTGTGTTGTTGCTAAGTTTATACACTCGACTTAGTGTTTTAGTAGATCTGCCTTTATTCCGCATTTGAACCTACAACTGGTTTTAAATTAGGCTGTAGATCTATTCACCCCCCTCTAGATCCATACTTCTTGGAGATAGACTGCGTCCATCCAACTCCAACACTTGGTATCAGAGCCTAACTCTTCTACAGGGACTCATCGCCCGAAGAGGAAAGGCAAGATGGATGTTCGAGGGATGATTGCTGAAGGTCACTCAACTACAAAGCCCCCGTACTTCGATGGATCCAACTACGCATACTGGAAGAACCGTATGCAGGTCTTTTTGAGGGCTAAGGATTACGAGCTTTGGAAGGTAGTTAGCAAGGGACCTTATGAGCTGTCCCCGAATGAGGAAGTCTGGACCAAGGAGGAAATCAGAAGGTCCACGCTCAACTGGAGTGCAATCAACGCAGTCCAATGTTCTCTGCATCCCACTGAATTTTCTCGAGTATCAGCCTACAATTCAGCTAAGGAGATGTGGGATGCACTGGAAGCAATTCATGAAGGGACTTCTCAGGTTAGAGAGACGAAAGCCAATTTACTTCTGTCTGAATATGAAGCCTTCAAGATGAAACCCAACGAGACCATCAAGGAGATGTATGCTAGATTGACAACTATTACTAATGGCCTCAGAGGATTCGGGAAGAAGTATTCTGAGTATGATGTAGTCAGGAAGATTTTGCGATCCTTGACTTCAATCTGGCACACCAAGGCCACCGTCATGGAAGAGTCAAAAGATCTGCACAATACAAGGGCAGATCAGCTAATTGGATCTCTAATGGCGTATGAGATGAATCTGCTGAAGGTAGATGAAGCTGAAGAGAAGAGGAAACCGATCACACTGAAAGCTGGTGCTAGCAAATCCAACAAATCAAACCGATCCAGCTCTAGCAGATCATCATCCGAGGAGAGCTTGAATGAACAAGACATAACTCATACTGAGATGGCTATGATGACTAAAGAGTTCAGGCGGTTCCTCAGGAAAGAAGGAGGACAATTCAACCGAAGGAACCATAGTGGCGGCCGGCAGGACACAAGGTATAAATCTAAACCTGAAAATCAATATGGAACTCACGTGTGTTACCAATGCAGGAACTCTGGCCATCTGAAATCTGACTGTCCGAAGAACTAGAAGCACAAGGACAAATCAAACAGAAAGAACACGAAAGGAAGAGCCATGATCAGCACATGGAGCGATGAGGATGAAGGTTGTCTCAGCAATACTTCGGACAGTGAAGTTGAAGCTGAAAAACCCATCTGTCTCATGGAAACTAGCTCTGAAGACAGAGAGGAAGATTTAGATGAGGTAACTTCTCCATTTAATAATCTTACTATCGTTGAATGGATAGATGCCTATCATAAACTAGCTGATCAAGCAGATGATATTAGAAGGGAAACTAGGCATTTAAAAAGAAAAATCAATTCCATGCAAAATGATACCTCATTGTCTGATAAAATTGCATGTATTGAAGCTGAAAATAATAAACTCAAACTCACATGTTCTGAATCAGAAGAAATCAAGAATGAGTTAAAAACTTCTAGGGAAGAGAATGTGAGGTTAGAAAAGGAAATTGATGAATGGAAAATGAAAATTCAAAAATATGAGAGTGAGATGAAGCTGGTGAATGAGAAATATGAAGCTGTCCAAATTGTAAATACTGAACTTAAGAAATCTGTTGAAGATATTCAAAAGGACAATGAGGACAAGCTTAAGACCATTGAGAAAATGACCCAAGGTACAGAGAATTTAAATGCTTTGTTAGGGTCAAAGGCTAATTTTAGAAAAGAGGGCCTAGGATTTAATTCTAGTGCAACAAAAACATTTGGGATGAAAACGATTTCATTTGTTGCTCAAAAAGAAAAGGGACCTCTAATTAGCATGAACTCAACCATTTCAATGAACAAAACTGCTAATCTGAAAAGGCCCAGTGCTGAGGAAAAGGGCAAACAAAAGGTTAATGAGCCAAGTGGAGCCAGCACATCCAAGCAAAATCCCAAGGCTCAATCACAGGTTAGGGGTCAACCTAAACAGTCATATAAACCCCATGTCAAGGCCACAAAGTCTCCACCATCACCATCACATCTGAAGAAGACCCAATACACACCCATGAATAGGTCAGCAGGGTCCAAAGTACAGGGGAGACAGAATGCTGCCAGGAGTCAACCCAATTATTTCTATCAACCCAGAGCTCAGACTTACTACAATGCACAACCAACCTATTTCAATAGGTCAGGTTGGACTAGAACTCCGGGAAGGTTTGCAGGTCTTGCATATCAGGCTACACAATATCATAGACCTTACACTAGAAATTGGGTTAGTGGTTATGGAAACTGGTCACCTAGAAATATGCATTATTTCAGTCAGCCCAGGAACTACTATGGCAAAAACTTCGTGAACACACCCTGGCCAAGGCACTGGCAAAGAAACAACACTGTCACTAATCATGCTGGTGTAAATAAGAAGAAAAATAACAAAAAGAAAAGGAACAACAATAGAAAGAAATATGTAGGATCCACTGAACAAAATCCTTTCAAACAAATGTGGATACCAAAAAGTCTGCTGTCTTGCTTTACTTCTATTCCATATTCTCTGGAGCCCAATCAGACTTGGGTTCCAAACTCATCTACTTGATTGTGTGTGCAAGTATGTCTGGCAGCCAAGGACAAATCTGTGGTACTTAGATAGTGGCTGCTTCAGGCATATGACAGGAGATAAGGCCATAAATTCAAAAGCTAAAAGAGATTGGAGGCCTTGTCAACAATCTGATGGAACACTAAGGGTAAAAATAAATCAGTCAGGTAAAGCAGGTAAGTGACTTTTCTTCAGAATTGAATTGAGAAAGTAATGTCAATCTGATTAGTTAAGTCCTGACTTTCTCTTCTTGTCTAGCTGATCAGTCTGCATTCCAGACTCAGCTACTGAATTTAAATTCTGCACAAAAACTGATGATTCTTTTCTCTTTGCATGTTATTGCACTGTGTACACTGAATGCTAGAAACTAAATTATCTTGAAAAGTTGATTGCTCCCGAATGATGCTCTCTAATGAATAAACTCTCTACTGGTTTTGTGAATGCTCGATGTTGCAACAGACTCATGATCATGCATGACACTCATACTTTTTATGATCATCATTACATATCATTTAGTCATGAATGTGTCTAAAATCACATGCATATTGAAACTGCTTTGAACTGCTTTTCTCTGCATAACCGTGGTATATTAAATGGTAAGCTACTAAAGGGCAGGGAAATTTGCCTCGAGGCTCTTGCTATGTGTGAGATGGTCATTGAGATCAGGTTCTCCACCTAGTACCATGGGTTATATTGATTGATAGGGCAGTCTGAATGAGCATGAATTTCAAAATCCCTTGTTCAATTTTTAGAGAAGACATTGCATATATTCAGGGGGAGTTTGTTGAGTCTTTGCATGCCTTTGCATATCATTCATTCATGATCTATGCATAAGCTCTCTCTCATTTAATTCTTGTCATTCATTAGCAAAATTACACGCATATAGACAGGGGGAGTACTGTTAGAAATTCAGAGTGGTCATCAATTCTATTGAATCATTTCATCCTTGACTCTAAATGATTGAGTCTGACTTATGGCAATCTGTTAGTAAGTTCTGATTTCTAAGCAATAGAAAACAGACTTCTTCTCTTATAAGAATTTTAAATTGCTTAAAGACTGACTTAATGGTTTAAACTTTATAATCATTGAAGTTTAAAGATTGCAATCTGTAAATAAGAAAGCTGAAAATTGATAAAACTCTCAACCCCTTTCTTATTTCATGTCAGACAAAGCTAATCATATCTGAAATCTGAAATCTCATCTGAAATCATGTTAGAGAAGCTAAGTATGTGTATTATCCTTAAACAAGTCATTCTGAAACATATAAAGGACAGCTAAGAAAGATATTGAAAAATATTAAAAATCATTGAAAATTAACATTGGCAGAGCAATGACTGGTAAATCACTGAGAAACTAAGTGATCCATCAAAGAAGTGGACAACACTCATGTCATAAAGTGTATCAGCTATCTCTGTATAAAATGATCAAAACAGTAGGTTGTTTTCACTGAGTACTTGGGGGTAACTGGCGTCTAATAAACGTGTACCCTCACACAAAAAGGTGTCAATCAATTCTATTGAGGTTGATCATAGGCCAGATGGTCCATCATGTTGAGTATCTAGGGGTATTGGCGTCTGATAAACGTATACCCTTATGCAAAAAGACTTTTGGTACCTGAATGCCCTAAATGAATCATTACTGAAAAATGCTCTTCCTTCAAAAGAAAATTCATGGATGTCAATTTGTTTATTTTCAATACATGACCTAGAATTTCTTAACAACTTTTAAATGAGTATACGAAAGTAGGATATTTTGAAACTGAATCTTTCATGTAAATATGATTCTGTTTTATTGTTTTATCATGCACAGCCAACTTATCCATTGATTGTAGTGCATGAACTCAAAATTTATAACCTTTAAACCAGACTTCTATCTGAAAGTAGTTTCTAAATTCATATGAATGAAGACTCTGTGCTTTAGAATGCTTATTCCTGAACTACTTGTTCAGAATGCCAGTCAGATGAGTTCTTGATCTTTCCCTTTGTATATCTGATTTCTTGAACACAATATCCCACTTAAAAGGGGGAGAATTCATTCAAGGGGAGTCCTATCTTCAGGGAGAGTTTCTTGTTCTAAGGGTATTTGCATTCATATTGCCATGTTGCACTCGTGTTTTTACTGTCTTTCTCTTTTTGATCATGTCAAAGGGGGAGAAAATTTTGTGTGTGACTCACTGTCACAGTGTGTTGCCATCATCAAAAAGGGGGAGAATGTTGTGCCCCCTAGGCACAAGCATGTGATATGATGATTTGATGATAGCAATGCTGTTGTGTTTTGATGATAGCAACACATGAGTGTTTTGATGACATTGTGTTTTGATGATAGCAACTTGACTGTGACTGGTATATCAGATAGAGAATACACGTGTATGACTGATATATTGTTTGTGTTAGACTTCTGTTATATGCATAGTCTACACATTGTGCATCATAGTGTTATGCAGTGTCTTGGTGAAGTCTATACAGACTTCAGCGTCTCATTCTACATCTTATAGCATGTCTATACATTGCATCGTGGCATTTATGCTCTAAGTCTATACACTGCATAGCAAGCTCAAGGTTGATACATTGAGCGTCTCATGCATCATTCTTTTAAGTCCATACAGTGGACTGTAGCATGCATTTGGCGAAGGCACAGCAAGTCTAGACATTGCACTATAGCATGTATTTCTTTAAAGTTTATACATCGGACTGGTCTGCATAGGCTAAGTGTATTCATCGTCCAGTACAATCATGCACTGTTCATGAAGTCTGTACAGCCTTTTGCATTGGACTTAAAGTCTATACATTGCACTGTTGTATCCAACGTCTTCGTGTTGATTTTATTGTTCTGTCTTCGTGCTATTTTTCTTTTTAGACTTCGTGTCCTTCTCGCCTTGACCACACTCCGTGTCAATTTCTGTTTTTCGTCTTCGTGTTGTTTTCAACCCGTGTCAATTTCTGTTTCTGTCTTCGTGTCGTGGTCAGCCCGTGTCGTTTTCACCTCGTGCTGTTCTCATGACTTCGTGTCGTTTTCCCTCTCATGACTTCGTGTCATTTTTCCTCTCATGACTTCGTGTCGTTTTCCCTCTCATGTCTTCGTGTCGTGTTTCCTAGACTTTGTGTCTTTCGTATGTTGAAACCACACTTCGTGTCGGTTTCTGTTGTTTCTGTGTTTGTATCATCGAGTTGTCTTCGTGTCATTTCCGTATTGTGTCCTCGTGTTGTCTTTCCTAGACCCGGTGTCTGTCTCGCCTTGTGACCACACTTCGTGTCAGTTTTGTCTTTCGTCTTCGAGTTAGTGTCAGTCCAGTGTCTTCGTTAGTGTCTCAGGTTTTTGGTCAAGTCTATACAACGAAGTTCTTTTGATAAGTCTATACAGAGTTGTTCTTCAACCTGATCATCCGATACTCTGTTTGACAGGGACTCTCTACTGAGATTGCTGACATGGCTCGTGATCCCAGGAGGACAAGGTGACCAGATGCTGCCACGTGGATGGAAGCATCTCGAATCTGGAGAATTCCTTGGGCGGGAAAACGTGGAAGCCACGCGCCCTTATCCAGCTGCTGCTGTTATAAATATCAGTCTTCATCTTCTGAAGAAGATGATCGAAGTTGGTGAAGCATATACGTCCAGTCTGAAATAGTAGCCACCGAGATCCACTGTGAGAGAAGAAAAGCAGAGAAGAAGAAAAGGAGAGAAGAAGATACAGAGAGAAAGAAAGAGAGAAAGAAAGAGAGACAGTGAGATTGAGAGAAGAAGAGTGAAGTCTGAAGATTTGTTCACTGGACCGTGGATCAAATCCAGGCCAGTCTGCTCTGTTGAGAGCTATATTGTGTTCTTCATTTACAGCTTTCCGATTGCTGTTTCATTCTATTTTCATTTTCCACTTTATCCCTTATTCAAGCTGTATGTCAGCGGATGCAGTGGAGGTTTCCACTGGACAGGTAAAGCTGTAATCCTCAGCTGGCGAGACTTGGTCTCGGACGGGTTAAGCTGTACTTCCCCAGCGGTTTGCAGAGGTGTATCCTCTGGACAGCAAGCTGTGTTGCTCAGCGGTTTGCAGAGGTGTATCCTCTAGACAGCAAGCTGTGTTGCTCAGCGGGCAGTGGAGGATTCCACTGGACAGCAAGCTGTGTTGCTCAGCGGTTTGTAGGCCAAGCTGTATTGCCCAACGGACGCAAGCTGTGTTGCGCAGCAGTAAGCCATACTCGGTTGAGTGTGGGGTGGATGTAGGTCATTGACCGAACCACCTAAAATCTTGTGTGCATTGTGTTTGTGAGTTTGTTCTTACTGAATCTCTTGATTATCTTCACAGATCACGTGTGTTGTTGCTAAGTTTAGACACTCGACTTAGTGTTTTAGTAGATCTGCCTTTATTCCGCATTTGAACCTACAACTGGTTTTAAATTAGGCTGTAGATCTATTCACCCCCCTCTAGATCCATACTTCTTGGAGATAGACTGCGTCCATCCAACTCCAACAGACATAACCGGAGGTTAATGTCATGGTAGACTCCTAGACATCCTGTGATGCACCAATCATGGACATTGGGTTTGGATGTGGGAAGTCCGGGAGGTTAGGGCGGTTTAGGTGGACCGGGGGAACCAAAGTCATCATTACCCCCAAATGACGGTTCGGACCTATTGCCATGTGAAGGTTGCCAGGCCCGAGTAGGAGGAGTGTGATAGTGGACTTCCTTAAAGAGGTGGAATGGAGGTTGTGGGCCAAGGGGCCCACGAAGAAAGGGATCGAAGGGATCAAAGAATGTGTGACCCCTCGATATGGATTCCCTCATCTCAAGATCCCATGTGTGGAAGTCTAGAAGGTGTTGTTGATCTCCTTCATTCATGAAGGGAGATGAGACAGTGGGGGTATGATGGTGGACCCTCTCAAAAACGTGGAGTAAATATGGTGGGTCACGGGGTCCACAAGAGAATGGGTCGAAGGGATCAAGGAAGGTATGACCCCTCGGACTAGGCTTCCACAAATCACTGTCCCACATTTGGAAATCTTGGAGGTGTAAATGATCACCTTCATTCATTGTGAGAGGTGGGACGGCAGTCATAGGTAGAAAGTAAGATTCCTCCCTTGGGCAAATGGGAATGAAGTCGGGCTCGTCCGGCATAGGGAGGAGTAGATGAACCTCCGTGGTAACATGACCCACGGTGTACACGGAGGTGATGGACCCTAAAGCGGGATGAGTGAAACTACGACCTGTGGGTCGGTCGAAGCCTGGAGCCAACAAGTGCGTAAATGTCAATTGCCGGTCTAACCCTTTAAGAAGGTCATCCAATGTATCCATATAGTGATTAGATCAGAAAGTGGTGTGAAGCGAATTGATTGGCACCAGAGGTAGGATAGGGTCCATAGATGGGAGGTAAGATGGGGTAGGGACCAAACCTATCCTAAGCCAGCTAAAGAGTGGCTCGGCTATGAGTAGCTTTCCCGTTTGAAACACGGGTAGCTCTGACTGAGAAGGCTTCGAATAAAGATCGCAGAGTAAGGCTTCTCCAACCCTTTTATCCCCTAGGGCTAGAGATGTCCGAGTGGGGCACTGTCTGGCAAAGTGGCCGAACCCCTTGCAGCGATAACACTGCTATCGTGACCCACTACGCTCCCTGATAAGTGGACCCTTACCCTTATCCTCCTGATGGACAGGGGGTGTAGGAACTGGGGCTCTCGTGGGTGGGGAAAGAGGATCCACTATGATGGGGAGAGGACCTTGGGATGGAGCCATAGATGGCACCGGGTTGGGACTACCGGCGGCTACCTCCTTAGGCTTGTGCTTGGTTCCATCTCAGCTAGGAGGTAGGCAAGGGGGAAGCAGGGACTCGATATAAGCACACTTCCTATCCACTCTATCCAAAATGATTTGGAAGAGTTCGGCAATGGTGGGGTTTGGAGTAGGAGTAATGTGGTGGACTCTCCCATATGAACTCGGCTTAGTCGTGGACCTAGGCTCTTCTACATGCGCGGCGCGTTGCCTCCGATTATGGCCCACTTGGGTGGAGGTGATTGGGTGGGGTCGGTTGGAGGTGACCGGGCCGGGTAGGTAGACCTTCCTAAGTTCATCCTTTATCTCATGCCACGACTCGATGGGCCTTTGCCTCCTAACCTCCCTCATGCGCTCAATGCTCTCCCATTTCCAGGCGGCTTTGTGGACAAGCCTCACTCAAGCAAAACTAACTTGCAAGGCATCGGACATGGTGTAACATTCAAAATATTTATCCTTGGCGGCCTCCCAATTGAGGTAGTCGCCCGGATCATTAGAGCCATAAAAATCCGAGGCTTCGGGCCTACGGAAGGGGAGAGGATGGTTGCCAAGCCCATGGGTAGACCAACGGCCATATTGCCCGGGTGATTGGGACTCCATGGGAAACTGGGGAACTACATGTTAGACATGCCGACACTTGGACAAGACCGACTGACTCTTATAGGACTACACACGAACTAGAAGACACCGACTAACGCGAAACACTCACTAATGCAACAATGATGCACTTAGACCAAACCCAATATCCGGTACGTGACAGAGTTAATCGATCCGAAGATCACTCCCGCAAGTGTACGGCCTTCCCGATAGGCATAGCCTAACGTTCGGGCAACACCTTTTAAGATACCAGATTATCGGGATGAAATGTAATTTTAAAACACCTTTTTTTGTTGTTTTGAAAATAATGATGATCCTAGACTTGACTTAGATTATGCAAGACTTATGCAACGACTACCCTAGACTCATCTCGCTCTGATACCAAACTGATGCGGGACGGACTGAGGAGACGACGCTATATGAGACGGACACGACTCGACTAGCAATGACACGACTACTAGAGTGACCTCGGATCTACACTAAGAGCTCCTATAGGCTACCCGTCACTAACAGAAGTGCAAACTCACTCGTCATCCCATGCGAGGGAAAGCGTGGATCGTGCGCGGTTAAGGAACCTAAACTCTCGCAGTGGCATAAGACCGTATACTAGCTAAGCAAAGTAACGCCGAGAAGTTTAAACCGTTACCTCCACGCACCCGGCGTGGCGAAGACAACCCCGGCCGATTTACGGACTCCCGGTTAAATAATATTACAGCAGTACAAATATTTGACCCACTCCACGCAGGGAGGTAAATGGTCACATGCGGGGCCCGGGAATCATGCGAATCGGGTTGACGGGCAGCATCTTGATGTCGCCCAGCGGTGCCGAACACGCGTCTAAAGTGCTGTCCGGACGGCGTGATCTACGGGTCCGTGGGGCCCACGGGTGGGGCTGTCCTCTCGGACTGCTGGGGTGGGGCCCAATGTGATGGAGACCCCTGGTGGCGCGCCTCCTCGGACGTCGGTCTACCGGAAACGCCGATCGGTGGTCGATCGGCCCCGATCTCCAATTCTTGAACTAGCTGCCCACGGATTTCAAGTTCTATTTTCCGGCGAGAACGGCCGCTGCGATCAATCCCGATGTCGGATCGGGGCACATAAGCTATCGTTGGAAAGCTCTCTTGAAATCCTACAATTTAGATCTTGAGAGATCTGCTGGACCTCCCCAGATCTAGACTTTACTGAATTTTTAAGCTTCTGTTGAACAGTGTCCGGACTCTCAGATCAGTAGGTGAGTTGTCTGAGAACTGCCGTTGGCCGTGAGGTTGGTGGCCTATTCAGCTCCTGAGCTCTTCACAAAAGTTATAGGATTTTGAACAAAGAATATGGAAATATTTTTTGTGGACTGATTGGAGGTTGCTACGAATTGATATGATTTTTGCACTGGACAGAGGTCGGATCTGGGAACAGGTGGACAGCACTACAGCTAGCTCTGAAAATGAATGTTTAAAAATAGGTGGGTGGTTGATCAAAAATCAGGAAAATTCGTGGAAGGAGGGGTGGGTGGACAGAACGCCCAGTAAAATCGAGAGCCCTAGGAAAAATCACAAAGGGGTCGGAACATGCAAAACTCAAGAAAAGTGGAAAATCAGATCTGAAACTGGCAGAACTGAAGTTAGAACTTGAATGAAAATGGGAAATTAGCAAACAGAGGATTTATGACCCACCATTTTTTGTAGGATGTTGGGAACACCTCTAGAACATCCCCTCAAAATCCCAAATCGATCTGAGCTCATGGAGGATGGCAGTAATTCGTGGAAGTGGCAGCTACGGGCAGATGGCAGAACTCCGACGGTTGTGATGGCGGTGCGGTGGCGGCTCGTGGCGGCGGCGATGATGACCGGAATCGAAAGGGGAGGAGTCACACCTCCAGAAGGCAGCCTTCACAGCTTCAAGGGGGAGAGGGAGGAGAGAGGAGGGGTGCGCCCAAGGGCTGCTCCAAGTAAATTCCAGATTTCAAATGCATTAATTCATCCAAAATGGAAAATACAAGCTTATATAGGTTACAACTCAAATCCATCCTCCACCGTTGGATCTAGGGTAGGGGAATGGAGGGCTGGGATTGAGTGTGATCAACACACAAAATTTAAAATAAAAAATTGAGGGGAGGGGCGCACCATTAACCATGGGGGAGCAAGCTTGACATGGTAGGTAGACTACCTTGGACTTTGAAGTCCAATTGTCCCCCATGTGTCTTTTACCATTCAACCTTCTAGATGCCTCCATTTGAATTGTTGACTGACCCCACATGAGGCCCTAGGCTGAGGTGGATCAATGGGATGGGGTCTGAGGGGCCCGTGGGACCCGGGGGTCCCATTTTGCAAATAACCCCCCCTTACAATCAAAATTACAAACTGAATAAAATGAAGAAAACACACATTACACACAAATAACGTCTAAACAAATATGATAAATGTCTAGACTCAGGGGTGAGTCTCCAGGCTGTCTCCGAGCCAGATGGACGCTGAAGTGGCTCGAGTCGTGCTCCGCGTTCGGTACCGGCGGCTCGGCGTAACTGCTCGGGTGTCCGCACCAGTTCTACTGGATTCATTTTCTTAGAGTTGGTTAATTAACTTAACTCGAGTCTCTACCCCATCTCACTGGGTCGGATTCTTGACTTTACCAATGTTACAGGTTCTATGACACTTCTAGAAACCTAGGGTCTGAAGAAAACCTAGGCTCTGATACCACAAAAATTATCATCCCCCGATGCGGAAAATCGAAACGCAGTAGTTAGCATTCATGTCAATCAAAGCATACATTGCCACAAGAGACCACAATATTTAAATGTAAATAACTAAACTTTTATTGCTAATAAAAATGCATTGTACTTATTACAACCGACATCTTGTGGACTTTACTACACTTACATCAACGAACGCAAAAGAAAGAGAACATAAGTCCTACTGTAGCACCTCGGATAAAAATGATATGGAAATAGACTTTTTCCCAAGTAAATAAAACCTTGGATAACTCTATAAGAAGGCCAAATAAAAAGGTAGAATACCCAATGAGGGCCATTACATAAATATGCAACAATTAAAGCCATCATACGTATTGGGGCTTCCTGTTCCAAAAAGACTATTCACCTGAAATAGGGCCTCTACACAAGGGCGTCAATTTCTCAAGCCACAGGGCCACAACCCACGGTATGAAAGCCCACAATATACATATATCTCTCTTTACCAACCAATCGCTTACATATACATATATAATGACATCTTTTAATACCCAGCATGGCACGGAACAAGAAACCCACCTATAGAGTAATACATCTTAATACCCAGCATGGCACTGAACATGAAACACACCCAGCATGGCACGGAATACGAACAGTGGGCAGAAGGAAATAGCACCCCTGACCTGGGCGCTATTCACAATGGGGCACCCTAACCCAAGGCGCCATTTCTTTTATGGCAATATATATATATATATATATATATATATATATATATATATATATATATATATATATATATATATATATATGTGTGTGTGTGTGTGTGTGTGTGTGTGTGTGTGTGTGTGTGTGTGTGTGTGTGTGTGTGTGTGTGTGTGTGTGTGTGTAAGAACCAAAGGATGTAACGCCCACATGCATGGGCTCTATTTCCCTAAACAGAGACTACATGGGAGGGCGCCATTTCCTTGGCAGCAACCTGCCAAACTGGATGCCATTATGTCATCCTTCCAGAATTAAACATGAACAACCTCTTTTTGCTGGCAACGTACCCTTTTACCCGACAACCGATTGAAGCATTAATTGCTTCTTTTTCCCTGGCAATGGACCCATATATTTTTACTTCCCCCTAATTATACCCAACCTTCTAAGGTTAGAAGGTGATTGCCGACATCTGTTTCGTCTCCACCAGCAAAGGAAGGTCCTTCCAGGAACGTACGTGAAGGGAGATCTCCATTCTACGTTATTCTTCATGCTGTTGAAGCCATGCAAAGAAGCTTGGTTTTCTTATTATCCCTTCTACGTATTCAGGTCAAAAAGGTAGGTGTTCTCAAGATCTAGCCAAACCCGTAGCTAAAATAGACTAACAAAACATGCTAGTATATCAATCTGTCATGTCATGCAGCCTGTTCCATACTCTATAGCATGTTACACGGGTTTTAAGTAGACCATACTCTATATCATGTTACACGGGTTTTTAAGTAGAACAACTATAGCCTATCACACCAAGTTTTCTACATAGTCTGTTATACTGATCTTACGGGATTCAAATATATCCTGTCATACTAGTTTTTACAGCCTTAAAATATCATGTTTAGCCCTAGTATATAACCTATTTTACAAGAGATACATACATGTTTTAAAAACCCAGAAAGTCCAGCCCTCAGGTAAAGGGCGCCCCTGACCAGGGCACCATTTCCTGAAGGGGCGCCCCTATCCAGGCCGCCATTTAATTGAAGACACTATACAGTGTCGTCAATTCATTTCCAACAATTAATAATCAACGCATTCAAAAATCTATATCTATTGAACTAAACCATAAAATTCTCGCTTGAATATGTTTATGTGATCCTGACATTTTTATCTACCTATACATGTCCTTACTTCCTGATTCTAAGAAACTTTCAGAATGTGAATAGTGCATGACCCAACAGAATAGGCGCCCCTGACCAGGGTGCCATTTACTTCAATTGATGACCCTCCAGAGGGTTGTCATTTAAATGAAGACCCCCTGGGGAGGCGCCAACTCCTTTTCCCAATAATTATATACACCACGTTGGAAAATTAATATCTATGGAATTAAAACCTAACAATTCTTCATGAACATAGCTCTGAACTCCCGATAATTTTCTCTGTCTATCCATATCCTTGGTTCCTGATTTCGTGAAACTTCTAGATTATAAATAGTGTTATGAGTCTTAAACGTACCTGCCTGGTGTAAATAGTGGCCAAATGAATTGGCGCCCTAGCCAGGGGCGCCAATTTCATGAATATTGACCCTCCAGAGAGTCGTCCTTTAAATAGAGACTCTCTGCAGGGGCGCCATTTTCATATTGTTAGGATGACAATGACGCAATCAAGGATTCAAAGGGGGGGTGAATGAATCCCCTTCTAAAAACATGAACAATTTAAAACTTAAGCGAAATAGAAAAAAGTTAAGCTCTGTTGAAGAATTAGACCAATGAAGCAGTTAATCAAACAGATGAACTACAAAAGATAGACTCCCAAGCAAATCTATATCATTGACGGAACCCAAACAAAGCTGCGTGTACATAAAATCCTATCTGACAGAACCATAGACAAAAGCGAGCCTAGCTCACATCTATCAGGTGACAATTCATCAATCAAACCCCAGTACACAAAGGCTTTTTAGGTGGTTCGGTCCTCCAGAGCTACATCCACCGCACACTCAATCCAGAGTGTCGATTACTGCTGACTGACAGCTTGAAACCGATGGGCCTTACAGCATGGCTACAAACCGCTGCGCATCACAGATTGCGTCAACTGGGCCTCACAGCTTACCAACTACTGGGCATTACAGCTTCGCCGACCGCTGAACATTACAGCTTTTGTATGCGTATGATAAAACGTGCATCGACTATAGATGCAGTTATCCGACGTGCACCGACTTCTGTATGCATGCAACAACAAAAATTGCACAGACCTATACAAGCCCGATGCAAAAGTTGCACCGACCTTTATGCACTTAAGATGAAATGTGCACGGACCTATATTCCACAAGGCAAAGTATGCACCGACTTGTTCTTATCTAATGAAGAGACTGCACTAACTCTGTTCTGCCTTATGACGTATATGCACTGACTTTTACATGCACGAGGCAAAACCTGCACCGACCTTATATACGCAAGATCAGAACATGCATTGACTATATGAGAGTGATATGCAAGACCTGCACCGACTATATGTTCAATGCAAAATCTGCACCGACTATATGTGAGCAAGACCAATACATTCACCGACCTAAATGCTGACTTTTGAGAAAGAGCACGGACCTGATATGCATAACAAGATGAAAATGGACTGACATATTTGTATGCATAAACGTAGACGTGCATCGACCTAGGTGCTGACTAAAACAGATGAGTTTTGATTGATGTATATATGCATTCCTGTCTTAACATGATTCATAGAATGTCATCATCAAAACCAGGGTTCCAACAATCTCCCCCTTTTTGATGATGACAACTATGAGTCATGTATGATTGAAATAAACAATGAATTAAACAACCAACAACCAGTCTTCATACACTCTTTCAATTTCCAAGCATTCACAAGTTGTTAATCATTCATAGAATCTATTCACTGGGATGCATAGCAAGAGTAACATCCAACATAAGTATGCATAACAAGTAATATTCAACACAAGTATGCATTTCACATTCATCACAAGTATTCATTTTACACAAATATGCAATATGCAGTAATTACATTTCTGTGTACAGTAAGAAAAGACAACTGATTTTTGAGTAAGATCTCATTACAAGAAATTCTCATTCAGAATAATTTTTTTTACAAAAGAAGCATCAGAAACAAATCAAAATCAGTCAGCATAAAAAACATATCTATCAGCATCTGTCCAAACATCAGAACAATATCAGCATTAGTCATTATCTCCTCAGCATCAACATCTATCCCTCCAGACTAGAACTGTCATACATGACCAACAATTTATTCTTCCCCTTTGGCATTATCAAAAACAATTGGAGGACTCTTAGACATCAGTAGAACTTGTGCAACCATAGCTAGTACCTCTGGAGCTTCCCCTTCCTCTGGGTGGTGTGCTGCTAGAACTGCCTCTCAAAGGTACTTCCCTTGGATATGGATTTCTTTCAACTTTAGTTCCTAGGGTTGCAAACTTGGCCATCACCTTTTGGTCATTCTGCTTGACTAAGACATGAAGCTCTTTGACAGTAGTTGTTATATCCACAAACCAATTTTGCATCATGCTTCCCAGATTGTCTAATTGTGAGGTCTGTTGGTTGTGTATATCTGCCATAAAAGTGGAAGAGCTGGTGGCCTGTTCAGTGACAACATTTGTGAATCTGTCAACTAAGTTCTCCACTTGAGTCTGAACTATATCAATTTTCTGAGTAAGCCCCTGCTGATCTTATTTGAGTATGTTTACCTGAATCTTTAGCAATTCAAGATCTATCTTAAGATCATAAGTATAATCAAGAGCTTTAGAGAGTTTGATGAAGGATGTGGCCTGAGTGTCTTGCAGGTAAAGTAAAATATCTCCAGCCTTCGTACACACTACCAGTAGGGAGTCCAAAACACAATTTAATTTTGAATTAGACTTTTGCTTATTATATATAAACTTTATCCACTAACTATTCACAGTCTATTCCAACTGACACATCCTAGCATCCAATCGATCAATAACATAATTTGTATGGACGAATTGTGCATTCATCATATTGTTCTGATTCATCACAAGGTTTGTCAGTGTAGTGAGCATTTCTGCAATATGTGACTCTGATCTTGGTCCAGTAGAGCTAGATGCTTGATAACCCTGAGGAATGAAGGGTTGTTCTGGGGATAGAGGAGGTTGTATCCCAAATGGAGTTATTGGCCCATGATAGGGTCCATATAAAGGAGCAGGACCTAGAACTTGTTCCTGTGAAGCTTCTTCAACAACCTCTTGGACTTCCTGGGGTTGATTATCTTGAACTTCTTCCAATCCTTGATGTTCTTCTCTTTGTTCTTCAATAACAATGTCAGCAATTTCTTCTATGGCTTTATCGGCTACTTGTTTCATGATTTCATCAACCATTTCAACCATAGATTGTACATCTAGAACAATTTCTTTCTCCCTTTCTGAATCATTTATGTGTTCCTCTGTAGGAGCAGTTTCATCAACCAACTGTTCATCTCCAGTTGTCTCTAAGTGAAGCTCTTCTTAAACCTCTTCTATCGATTATTTTTCGACTATCTGTTCTGCCTGATCAGCTGCTAATAGATGCTGAGTATGCTGTCCAAAATGATCAAATAGCTTATCAATGTTCTGATCTAATTGTTGTACTATTTGTTCATCAGTCAAATTTAGCTCATGAACTTCTTGATCCAATCGTAAATCTCTAATTTGTACTAACTGTCCTTCAGTATGTGAAGGCTGAAGCTGTTCAGCAATGACATCTTATTCATCTGTTGGCTTTTGTTCCTGTAGTCTTGTCTCTTCCAACTCAATAGCAGGTGGCTGTTGCTCCTGCTCAGCTTGGTCTACTTACAGCTGCTATTGTTGTGATGTCTCTTGTTCAACTTGAGGCTGATCCTCTTGCGCTGATAGGACCTTATTTTCAGCTTGTTCCTTTACTTGACAGGCAGAAGAAGGTTTCAATTTCATGAATTTGGATATGAAATCCATATTATATACATTCACTTTTGGGATCTCTTTTGAAGTCTCATTCTCCAATGAGATGTTCATTTTCTTGAACATGGCAGTCAAATGGGAAGCATATGGTAGGCTTCTCCTAGACTCTCTGTATGTGCCCATAATCTGAATCATTATGTCTGGCAGACATATCTTGATCTTTTTGAATAGACAAAATAGTATGAATATCTGAGATTTAGTTATCCTTCCTCTTCCTCCAATTTGAGGTGTTATCATGGTTGTGAGAATGTGATGAAATGACCTCTTTGATGGAGGGAACTTGTTCGCATTGAGCTGAGTCAGTTTTGTCTGATTTTTATCTCTAGGGTTACTAGGCAACTCTGTAAGAAGGGAGTAAGCTTCATGGTGATTATATTTAAGTTCTCCTTCTACTACCCCTTCTTCTAGAATCCTAAATGCTTTATGAAGGAAGTGGCTAGATATTTCAATCTCAGTCCCCTTGACAGGAGACCAAATTTTGAGCTGCACTGAATCAAAATTTAGATTATTGTAAAACTCAGTAACAAGTCTCGGGTAATAAACTCTATGCTTACCTAGAAACTTCTTCCATTTTTGAAATATAAACAGCTGAACCAATTCAGAATATTTTGAACACATTTCATGGTTGCGAAATTCCACATACCGTGGAAACACGATCTTGCCCGCTTCCAAAATTATTTCAGCTTGAAGTGAAAACCTAGAGGGAATACCTTCTTCCTCAGATACTATGAGAGTGGTTACAGCAGCAAGCCGTTGGCGCTTGGAGAATGTCCCCATGACCTTTTCTATTCCTTTTCCTTTCTCTTCTTGTGGAACCTCTTCACCTCTTTCTGACATAGTTTCCTCCGACTGCGATTCCTCCATTGCCTTCCTCTTTCCTTTGCTCTCGGTGACCGGAGACGACATGGTGGGACGGCAATGGTGGAGGCGATAAGGATGGAGGATGGATCGTAGAAGAACGAATAGAGGAAATGTGGAGAAGGGAAAACTGAGAGACAACTTACGGTCTCGGCACGAGAGAAGGAGTCGTGAGTGTGGGAAGAGGTTTCGGCTTGAATGAGGAGGGTATGAAAGATAATGCAAGTATGGTTGAGTATTATAAAGAGATACTGCCGACTTTACCAACTTCAACAATTAATACCCAGACTACCCTTTGCTAAACTATGATTCTTCATAAATTATTTCTATGAAGCAAAGTCAATGGAAATGAAACAATTTTATCAAGGAAATAGTCCAGCCAAAGAAATCATTAATCTTACTAGTCCTTTTCATTAGCCAATACTGATTGAAAAATCTATTTTATATTGAACTTAAACCAATTTTAGTTTACTGAAAAGACCCCAGAGTCAACCATATTTTTCATTGATCTTTCATAATTTTTGATTGAGCATTCTAGTATTACTGCACCTTTTTACTCAAGGACACATGTTGATTAAACACCAGAATCCCTGGTTACTTAGTGCAGTTTACCATTATGCTTCATATTTTGAACAGAGATAGCATTTATTATCATGAATTGACCTCTGAATTTCTTTGAAACAGATGGTCAGTTTCTCAAATGATATGCCATTACTCTACCTATTTCATCATTTTCCATTTCATTTAATGACGTATTCCCTGGTCTTTTAACAGAATTTTCTTAAAACTTGGCTTAAGGACCATATAAACACTAGATTTCCTATCAGATGACTTATTACTAAAGACTTTCAGATTTTTAGACACCCTACTGAGCAATTCCAATTTGGACTGTTTTAAGACCATCGAGGAGTTGTTCAAGGTTAATTGTGACAATTTTCAGATAAGATTTAATCTTCATACGTAGAAAATCACACTTCAGTTAAGATCAACAATTCTGTTTTTAGTTTAGAGTGATCTTAGCAGTTAATTGTTGAAGATTAATATAGGTGACAGATTTCAGATTATACTCCCCCTGACTAACACAATCTATGAATTTATTACGAAGAATGGATGAGAATATGGAAGTAGAGTAGTCAAAGAGAAGATGAGCAATGAGATATAGGTGAAGGCCACACAAGAGCAATGGTTAAGGCTAAGGGCCAAATGGCACACATCCAAAGACTCAGCCTTAAAGTCTAACAACAGACTACCGGCCTTCTCCATAATCCAGCAACATTCAGCTTATAGACTCAACAGTGTATCCAAGTCCACTTCTCTTCTCATAAGCCAGACTTAGCTCAATATCCAAGCAGTAATGCAACAATAATCATCAGACATTTCAGCCCCAAAACATTATACACACAAACTTTGATCAGCTCAGCTCCCCCTCAGAATGTGTAGAGATCTCAAACAAACATCACTTAATTTTCCTAAAGTACACAGAGATGCAGTAACTAAATGCACATTTTAGATTTAAACTACATGCAATGTTTTGAATCTTAGTACTTGGCGGAGGTCTAGCCTCTGCACATGGCATGGGTTTCCAGACAGAAGACATCTGCCCTTCTCCCAACTTCCATTTGATATACCAAGAAGTCATGCAAACCTATGCATCTACTCATGAACATGAATGACTAAAAAAAAATCTCACATGGAATTTGCATGAATCAGATTGTCAACATGTATTACTCATAGCAAGATGGCATCAATCATCAATTTATTCCAATCAAGCACGCATCATTCCACAGAGAGCATTATTCAAACAATTTCAATAAGGAGAATTGAGAGGTGGGGTTTAAGTAACCTTTATGCCCTGATTTTATTGAACCCCATTTTATTTGATTCACAGGAGCACACCTGCATCCAAAAAGTTATTCGAAATATCTTGGGGCCCAAGAGCTCTTGGGTCTAGCAGGATTAGTAGCACCCCACATTGGTGCTCTCCAATTATTCCACCCACTCAACCAAAAGCATTCATAAGAATCATGTCTTAATTTTCCACAGTTATTGCATGTAGGAGGTGTATACATGAATGCAGGATTCTGAGTTCTCCTAAATGCAGGGTTATTCACATGAAGATGATGAAATGCATTGTTTTTGTTAAACCAACAATTTGATGAAGTATGCCCAAACTTTTCACAATTAAAACAGTTAACTCTCTGATTTTGAGATTTCCTAACATGCTTCTTTACATAACTATTTCTGAAATTTTGATCTTCTTGTTTCTTTAAATAACAATTATGCATATAATGACCCTTTTTGCCACAGTAAAAGCATGCATTAGAAATATCTCTATCAGACCTTTTTACAGATTTGTTTTTAATTGTGTTGGCAGATTTACATGCACCTACTTCATCATTCAACAAAATAGTACAGTCATCCATAACATGCCCCTTATTACCATAAAAATAGCATCTTATTCTTTTATTGTGACCATGCACTGTTGTGACAGGTTTATCTATGACATGTGCATGTGAATGTGTGTGAGAGTCATGAGCAGCATACACAGGAAAGGCATAAACATGTTTGGTTTTGTTTAAACTAACATTCTTTTTCTATTTTTGATACTTTTTTAGATTTTTAAATAAATTTTCTATTTTCTTGGCAGTAAACTGAAAAATAGATGAACTGGAGGGATTTTCCTGTTCCGAGCTTCTTACAAAGACAGTAAAATTCTTCTTCACATTAAATTTCTTATTGACAGGATTAAACCCCAAACCCTCTTTCTGAAAACTAACATTTGAGCCAAGAAGTTTATTCAAGTTGTCTTTTCCCTTAACGAATTTTGAAAGAGAATTGTTTAGATCTTTAATTTCTGCTTGTAAAGAAGCAATATCATTTTCACAGAAGATAACCTATTAATGCAGACCATCATTTAGACTTTTCAAAGATTCATTCTCTTGTTTTAACTTTGTTTCACAGTTAGCTTCATTTTCTTTCAAAACAGATTTTCCTTTTTCCAAAGCTAACCATTATTCTAACATGACAACATTCAGGACCATTAGCTTTTTGTTCTGATCTTTCAGATGGTTATTTTCTTCAAGAAGTTTATCATCATATTCATCAGCTTCCTTTCTCTTTTCAACCAATAATTCATTTTTTTCTTTTAAGGATCTGATTAGACTCTTTTGGATGTTATCATAAGAATCAAGATCGTCAATCAATTCCTTTAAGAAAGCACATTCATTACATGAGTCTTCATCTTTAAGAAGTTTGTTTTTAAGACTCTCATTTTCAGATTTCAATTTAATTAATTCAGATCTCTCCTTGTTCATGTCTGATTTTAGATTTTCATTTTCTACTTTTAAACATGTAACTTCAGAGATCATTTTTCTTCTTAGCTTTTTCTTTTGAGATTTTACTTCTCATATTTTTCAATCATGTGTTCATTTAATGCAACAAGTTCTTCAAAGCTAAAATTATCAGTTTCAGATTTTACCTGTGAAGACGAGTCCTCCGTCTGATCACTGTTATTACCTCTGGCCATCAAGCATTTAACTTCATCTTCTTTACGGTTGGCTGTTATCCTGTTGATTATTTCAGCAGCACTCCTGCACTTAGCACTAAATGGAAATTGGTTAACATCTATCGCCCTTCATGTTAATTCCAGGGCCTTTTGATTTTTCAAATACTTTAGTCGATCTGAAGCATTCCATTGGGATTTATCCTTTGGAATGTCATGCGGACTGTGTGCAATAAGTATCCAAAGATCAGAGTTAACAGAAAGAACGTAATCTCTGAATTCACCAAACCAACAATAAAATTCAGAACCAGTGTACTGAGGAATTTTAGCCATCTCAATCAAATACAAATCAGATGATGAGCACAAATCAATCAAATAAAACTGAATGCGTCTAGAAGAGTCGGGACCATATCTGCATGTCGTTGGACCCTCTGTGTAGATAACCCGCTCTGATACCAAGTGTTAGGATGACAATGACGCAATCAAGGATTTAGAGGGGGGGTGAATGAATCCCCTTCTAAAAACTTGAACAATTTAAAACTTAAGCGGAATAGAAAATAGTTAAGCTATGCTGAAGAATTAGACCAATGAAGCAGTTAATCAAACAGATGAATTGCAAAAGACAGACTCCCAAGCAAATCTATACCATTGACGGAACCCAAAAAAAGCTGCGTGTACATAAAATCCTATCTGACAGAACCATAGATAAAAGTGAGCCTAGCTCGCATCTATCGGGTGACAATTCATCAAGCAAACCACAGTACACAAAGGCTTTTTAGGTGGTTCAGTCCTCCAGACCTACATCCACCCCACACTCAATCAAGAGTGTGGATTACTGCTTACTGACAGCTTGAAACCGTTGGGCCTTACAGCTTGCCTACAAACCATTGCACATCACAACTTGCGTTAGCTGGGCCTCACAGCTTGCCAACCGCTGGGCATTACAGCTTCACCGACCGCTGAGCATTACAGCTTAGCTATCTAGAGGAATTCACCTCTGCCGCTGGGCCTTACAGCTTAGCCTCCGCTGATACACAACTTACAAGGAGTATGAAAAATAAAAATGGAAAACCAAATGATTCAGCATCGGAAAGCTGACAATGAAAATAAATCACAATGCTCACACAGGAACAAACTGGTTTGGATCTGATCCAAAATCCAGTGGACCAGGTCTTCTTAATCTCACAGTCTCCCTCTTCTTCTTCTTCTTCTCCTTCTCTTTCTATCTCACTTTTCCTCGCTCAGTAAATCTCTCTTCTCCTATATATCTATCTCTCGCTTATGTCTCTGAAGAATCTGGCTTTAATATCTATATACCGCGAAAGATTGGGCGTGTGGAATACATGTTTCCCGCCCAGACATTCTGGCAAAAGTATGCTGATTGAAGTCCACGTGTTAGATCTGAAGAGGTTCTTTCCACGTGGCTAAGTCTCTGGACCAGATTCATCTTGGGTCACGTGCTGGTGACATGAGCCTACCAATCAGAATAGAAGCATTAAGTCGAACGCTTTGTGAGCTGAAGTATTTCATAGAAACATTCATATGCACAGACTTATCATGTGAGCGAGACAGAACCTTCACTGACTATTAAAAATGCATAGACATAAATGCACGGACCTATTGCATGCATTAGACAGACGTGCACTGACTTTTATATGCGTAAGATGAAACTTGCAGTGACTATATATGAAGGACGTAGAAAGTGCACTGACTTTTATATGTGAATGATAAAACGTGCATCCACTATAGATGCAGTTATCAGACGTGCATCGACTTCTGTATGCATGCAGCAACAAAAATTGCACAGACCTATACAAGCCCGATGCAAAAGTTGCACCGACCTTTATGCACTTAAGATTAAATGTGCACGGACCTATATTCCACAAGGCAAAGTATGCACCGACTTGTTCTTATCAAATGAAGAGACTGCACTGACTTTGTTCTGCCTTATGACGTATATGCACTGACTTTTACATGCACGAGGCAAAACCTACACCGACCTTATATACGCAAGATCAGAACATGCAATGACTTGGTGTGCAGTCATGCAGGATGTGCACTGACTATATGAGAGTGATATGCAAGACCTGCACCGACTATATGTTCAATGCAAAACCTGCACCCACTATATGTGAGCAAGGCCAATACGTCCACCGACCTAAATGCTGACTGTTGAGAAAGAGCACGGACCTGATATGCATAACAAGATGAAAATGCACTGACTTATATGTATGCAGAAACGTAGACGTGCATCGACCTAGGTGCTGACTAAAACAGATGAGTTTTGATTGATGTATATATGCATTCTAGTCTTAACATGATTCATAGAATGTCAACATCAAAACTAGGGTTCCAACACATATCTATATAAATTTGAAAGACAGGGCAACCCCCAGGCACCAATTTCACAAAAGATAGCCTGACCCCTAGGTGCCAATTCCTTGAGAGACTGCCTGACCCCCAGGCCCCATTTCCTGAAGGCCTGAAAGACTAGGTAACCCCCAGGCGCCAATTCAGTAAGGCGGCCTGTTAGCTACCAATTCCGTTCTGATTCCTGAATTGTCTCGTAGTTCATACCAACATAACCTTAGTTTATCTCCTGCATGATATATGCCTTCGAACTCCATTCCATGATAATCTATCTTATGTTCTTACAATGGTCAACCCTTGAAATTCCATATTAGATATAAATGAGAGTGGATGTCAAAAGAAATACATGGAAATGCTGTGCATATAGGGCCCGGTCTGGTTGTGGGAGAAGTACCTGAAGGTACTTGTGCCCATGGGTGTTTATTGACCACGATGTTTAAGCATTGCACCGAAGTACTTGCTTGACTTGCTTGACTTGAGACATTCCACACGTACTCTCTGTACTTGCTTGACTTGACTTGCGTGGCCCGGAATGGGCAATACTTGACTTGCGTGGCCCGAAAAAGGACAAGGTACTTATTGGATTGAAATAGCCAATTCCATTGACACGTACTTGATATTACTTGCTTGAACACGAATTTTACTGCTTGAACATGATTCTTACTTGCTTGTACATGAGTTCTTTCTTTCCTGAAAAGTGGCATCAACATCTATAAAGTTCTTGATATCCTGCTTGTCAAATACTTGAAATCATGCGATACTCTCTCTTTATACAGTTCTTGATCTCTTACTTGTTCATCATGCATAGATATACCTATATACCTGATTTTCTTACTTGTTCATCATGCATAGTTATACCGGCATTACATGTAACATGTAAACCACTTAAAGATTGCTCGAACTTGAGATGTAATTCCTACTGAGCGATTCGCTCATCCAGTTGCTTCCTAACATTTTTAAGGTTATCTGGATAGCGACCCTCACCTGGATGGGAATGAGACCGAGTGAAAAGTGCTAGAGTCACCGATCGTCTATTGCCAATTAGTCATGTCCTTTGTGTTTTAAGTCTTACCTTATATCTTTAGTTATGACTGGTGTAGTCGATTGAAACTTGTTAAGGCTCGCAGCCTAGTAGTTGGATATGAATAATGTATGTTATGGACGGGAATTATCATCAATTGGTTAAGTGCAAGAATTTGTTATCTTGGACTCTTGGTATCGTTTAGAAATTAAATCTTAGTCATTATTTAGTCTTTTGTGCACTCTATCTTTTGTCAAAAAAAATAATACACTGCTCTGATTGAATGGTTCTATATAAGCTGGCCACGACCTTGAGTATCTTTTGCGCTCGGGGCGTGACAGCCTTCGTGGTATCAGAGCCTAGGATTTCAATTTCCTTGGCAAAACCTAAGTCGAAGGATAGATTTATACCTTACCCGGTGAGATGGGTAGAGCCATGGGTTAAGTTTTATAATGACATTTGACCTTATAATTAAACATGATCTTTATTATGCTTAAACCCTTTTGTAGGATCATGGCTGCTGAAAGAGCACAATGGCGCAAGATGCATCGCACCGTGCAAAACCTTACACAGGCGCTACGGCAAGTGGCGTAAGGTGGTGCTAACCATGGAGCTGGTGATCTCCACAGGGGTTTCCGTAACATGAACCCACCAAGGTTCACGGGTTCGTCTGACCCCGAGGATGCCGAAAATTGGTTAAAGGAAATGGAACAAATTTTCCGTGTGATGCAATGTACGGACGAGGAGAAGGTTCTACTGGCTATATTCCAACTTGAGTGTGATGTGACATGACCTAAGGGTGCAATGGTATCAACCAAATGAACCTCGGACCTAGCCTTGCAAGCCCACTTACAAATTGGCGGACTCAATGTTGGCGGATCGATATCGCAGCACAACCCTTTCCCCGTGGTGACTAAGTGATGGTAGGGTGGATTCGAGAGCCTAAACCACGCTGGTTAGGGTGATGACTTGGCCAATGAGTTCCCCTCCCTTGGATTGGAGCACCCACATCAGTGGGGCGGACGCCATGCCTTGAGGGTACGGGGATCTCTCCTCACTCAATCCGCTGTGGCCACTCGTGATCGGGAATCACGGGACCGGGCACTCTCTTCCTCGCCGGCTGAACTTAGAAATGATACTAATAAAACACAAATATCCAAGGAGGGTTCAGCATATACCTGACTGGTGTGAGGACATCGGCCCCGAGTCGGAGACGTGGGCGAGCGGGGAAGCGTGTGTTCCCCACACGCCGCACCGGGGAAGCTTGACCTACTCAAATTGCTACAACACTACACCCCATGCAAGGGGGGGATCATGGGGAAGGGAAGATGATGATTACATCCAAACACTACCTCCTCACAGGGAGGGGCCTTCAGCCGGCCAAGCGGGGAGGGAAATTCGAGCTAGAAGTGATGAAAGGAAGCCAATGCCGAATCTATCCACGTTCTGGAATCAGGGACCAGCAGTCGAAGACGGCACCTCTGTGACCTCTCCTGAATTTTTCTGAAGGCGGGACCAGTTTGGAATTCTTCGTAACTGGATCGGGAAGTCATCTGAATTTTTCCGATTTCTTCTGATAGCACTGCTGGTCTGGGTGGAGGCTCGAACAGGGTGGCAGTTCTTCGGATCTGACTGCTTCAGGTTCCCAACAGCAGGAAGAAGGGGATGCCACGATCGCTTCCGAGCTCAGAATCAGGTGCCGCTAGAGTCGTTGGAACCGTGAACGAGTCCTCTTCGAAGCAAGACTGACGGGGAAGCCAAATGTTGTCGGAGAAGACCAGTAGATGAGGGGTCAGTGCAGACTGTGGGGAAGCAGAACCGCGCACCCAGGGGAGAAAATTAAGAACTCCTGGATCCGGATGCCAAATTGAGCTCTGCCTCTTGGGGATGAAAGAAGACTCGGATTAAAAGACTTTTGATGAAGAACTCTTGCTCAGATTCCTAGTAGGATGGCCGCAGTCGTGCTTCTCATCAGCTTCAAGTGCTCTGCCGGGGTAGCTTTGCACAGTCGCGGGAGAACAGCTCTCCCGGACAGCACAGTGCTCAGATGATGACAAAACTATGGCCGTTGGGAAGAAGACTGGCAGACGCTTCCATGGGTATCTCTTGGGCCTTCAGATTCATCCGGAGGAAGCCGTGGTCACCTCTGCAAACTGCTACTCTTCTGTAGATCTTCAGTTGAGAGCTGTAGGTTGAAGATGACGGGGGGGAATGGGGTATATGGGAGGGGAAATGGGGGTGGATGAGTGTGGGGAAAGCCCGGGCTGTGAGGGGGTCTAGGAGGGGGTGTTCCAAGGTGGGGGAAGGGAAGAATGGGGTCTGGAAGGGGGTCTAACAGGTGGTGGGAGGAGGAGCTACGAATTTGGGAAGGTGGGTGAGAGGGAAAGGGTATTTGAAAATGGGTTTAAGGGTGGGATTAAATTTTGGTCTTGGGGGATGGGAAGAGGTGTGTGGGGAAGGTAAAAGGGGGCTTGGGGTAGTGGGAAGGGTGCTTGGGGAAGTGGGTGGGGTAGTTGGGGGTTGGGAGGTGGAGCTAGGATTGGTGGAAGCTCTCTTGGGACTTGGGGGTGGAGTAATGGGATGTGTGGGGAAGGGGAGTGGCCTTTAATGGGAGTAGGTGGGAGAGTGGTGGTTGGGAAGGGAGGAGAGAGAAAATTTTTAAAATTAGGTGTGGAGGAGAGAGAAAGGGGAGTGAAAGAGAGAGATTAAGAGAGGGATGGGTGGGGAATCTCTCCCCTAGGGTCTCTCACCCTAATAATAGAATCTCTCCACTAGATAAGAAGTTTGAACTCTCAAAATGGCAAGTTTTTCATTCATTGATTCATTAACTCAAAATGGGGGGGAATGGTGTCCTATATATAGGCAACCCACATTTTACAAAAAGCCCTTGACTCTTGCCACAATGACAAAGAACCAAAAAGAGGAGGGGCGCCCATGGTCCTAGCCCAAAGAATTGGGCCCAATGACTTAATGAAACCAACTTAATGACACACAAACTTAGGGAAATAACAAAAGACCTAGGGACATGACTCAAATAAAAAGAAGATTACATAATTATGACTCAAAGAAAATATGGAAATTACATGAACTGAATCAGGAAAATGTGACTGACATAATGGAACCATGCTGGTGAACAACCGGGAAATATGAAGGGTGAGAGATGCCCCCATCATACTCCTGGGGTACGAAGAGCTCGACTCCGTCAAGTAAGAGTCCTTCCTGGCTCGCCCATGTGTCCACCATCGTGGCCGGCCCTTCCACCTTACAAGATACTGCTGGATTGCCCTGCTCCTGATGGTGTCATTATGTTCAACTAGTATCAAATCTTTGTGCTCATGCCGGGCTCTCAAGGTTAGAAGTGGATTCTCATTGGTGGGGTCACTCTTAAAAGGGGGTATGGGCTCAATATTCTCGCTAGGTGCCACCGCGGGGCCCTTGCTGGGCACAAGGTCCGCCATACTACAATGAGGGTTGACCCCATATTCCTTCAGAAGGACCAACTCATTGGCATTTATGCTCAATCGCCCCAAGACCATAAAGGGTCCAGTCTCTCGATCCCTGAGCGTAGAGGCGACTCTAGGGAAGAGCCTCTTCATCCTGACCATCAGATAGTCACCCTTTTGGAAGTTTTGGTTTCTTTTGCGGGTATCGATTCGCCTTTGACAAATCCTATTGTCTTTGATGATGTGCTTGCAAGTATGCAATCCTGAGACATAGTTGGTGAATGCTTGCACTCTATTGGATGTTGGGGGTCCCGGGCACCCAAATGTGGACCTAGCATGTCTAGACTCCCTATGAAGGTTAGTGAGGATAGGAGGGCCTGGACCTCCCAATGTAGCTCTATCATGCAAAGGGGTGGCAAATGCCGGGGGACCCGGACATCCAAGAATGCACCTATCATGCTTAAGACTCATGATGAATGAAGGTGGACCATTACATCCGAAAATGGTCCATTCATGCTTCCTACTTGACATGTGGGTGACGTGAATGAATGGACCCGTCTTATGAATCATGCCAAGTGATGTGTTGTGCCAAGACTTATGCATTCCTATCCCAAAGATGGCTTCTATGTGCATGGGTGTGGGATGGCCTTTGAACTTCCATGTGAAAGGGTCAAAATGATCTAGGAAGGTGGGCATTATGAAAAGGGGCTCTTCCTTGCTTCCTAGGCATATGTTGTCTATGGCGATGGTTCCCTTTGTGTGGCCTGAGTCTTGGAAGAGGTGGTCTTGGTCCAACATGATTAGTTGGGGTAGGGAAAGGTGAGTTGTGGGTAAGGTGGGTGTGTCACATGGGTAACTAGGCTCCCCTTGGAAGGGATCAAAGGGGTCATGGACTGGGCTTCCAAGAGGAAGGAACTCTATGTCCACATGGTCTACGCACGGTGGGTCATCCTTCCCCAAGGTAATTGGAGCAAAGTCTTTAGTGGGCCAGTCGATCAAGGTACTTGAGATCTTAATGGGAGTGCAGTGGACCATGATGGGTTTTTTCTCCATGGGGAGAATGAGAAGGAGGTCACTAGTGTAACAACCAATAGTGAAGACTGATGTGATAGAACCATCCCATGGGTGGATGAGACTAAGTCTTCTTGGGTGGGCCACTCCTAAGGTCAATAAGCAAGTCAACTTTAGTTGCCATTCTAAACCCTTGAGGAGATCATCCCAACCATTTACCTCATAGTAGGATTGGAATGCGGTGTGATAGGAGTTAATGGGTGCTAATTAGAAAGGGTGCTCCATGGTTGGGGTTTGAAAGTACAAGGCATGAGGGATGAGATTTTGCTTGAGCCATTTGATGATGAGTTCTCCTATGGTCACCATCTTTTGGGTGAGATTGAGTGGTTTGAGGAGGTATGTGTTTGTTTGGACGGGGATGATTTGATGTCCTTCCTCCTTATTGATAGGAGTATGGATTTCCTTAAAGGTGGGGAAGGGCTTTGGGTTGGTGTCCAATCCCGGGGATTTGGTCTTGTGTGCCGGGTTCTCCTCATGTTTACTCATGACCTCATTCATTCTTTGAAGTGGGTTGAGAGGGCATGGTGGCCGGGTATGGGGCTCCGGTGGGTGAGGGAACAAAAGGTTGTTGAAACCATAGGCTCCCGGGAGATGTGGGGGATGAACTAGGCAAGACCAACACAATGGGTGGAAGGTGGTATTCCGTTCATCAAGCCATTGTTTCCCTAGGATTATGCAAGGGCCTTCCAAAGTACCAATTTGACACCATGCTCCATCAAAGTATTTGGTCTCTCCAAACCATTTATGGAATTCAACGAAGACTTGGTCTCCGTTGTGCACAATTTGTCAGGTCGTAGAAAGGGTGGCTACAATTTCGGGTGATACCCAATTATCTTCTACCATGTAGATGAAGTCAATTTCTGTGGGGCTCCCATTAGGTAGGTAGGCTTGGGATATGATGGGAATTGGGGCCTTTTGGTCCGTAGACTCAATGACAATGGGAGGTGGATAATGCATGGAGCGATCCGATGAGAACTCTAATGCAAGTGTGCCCATGGACTTGACTTGTGAGAACAAGTCAATGACTTGCTCTGATACCAACTGATGTGACACGACCTAAGGGTGCAATGGTATCAACCAAATGAACCTCAGACCTAGCCTTGCAAGCCCACTTACAAATTAGCGGACTCGATGTTGGCGGACCGATATCGCAGCACAACCCTTTCCCCATGGTGACTAAGTGATGGTAGGGTGGATTCGAGAGCCTAAACCACGCTGGTTAGGGTGATGACTTGGCCAATGAGTTCCTCTCCCTTGGATTGGAGCACCCACATCAGTGGGGCAGACGCCGTGCCTTGAGGGTACGGGGATCTCTCCTCACTCAATCTGCGGTGGCCACTCGTGATCGGGAATCACGGGACCGGGCACTCTCTTCCTCGCCGGCTGAACTTAGAAATGATACTAATAAAACACAAATATCCAGGGAGGGTTCAGCATGTACCTGACCGGTGTGAGGACACCGGCCCCGAGTCGGAGACGTGGGCGAGCGGGGAAGCGTGTGTTCCCCACACGCCGCGCCGGGGAAGCTTGACCTGCTCAAATTGCTACAACACTACACCCCATGCAAGGGGGGGGATCATGGGGAAGGGAAGATGATGATTACATCCAAACACTACCTCCTCACAGGGAGGGGCCTTCAGCCGGCCAAGCGGGGAGGCAAATTCGAGCTAGAAGTGATGAAAGGAAGCCAATGCCGAATCTGTCCACGTTCTGGAATCAGGGACCAGCAGTCGAAGACGGCACCTCTGTGACCTCTCCTGAATTTTGCTGAAGGCGGGACCAGTTTGGAATTCTTCGTAACTGGATCGGGAAGTCGTCTGAATTTTGTCAATTTCTTCTGGTAGCACTGCTGGTCTGGGTGGAGGCTTGAACAGTGTGGAAGTTCTTCGGATCTGACTGATTCAGGTTCCCAACAGTAGGAAGAAGGGGATGCCACGATCGTTCCCGAGCTCAGAATCTGGTGCCGCCAGAGTCGTTGGAACCGTGAACGAGTCCTCTTCGAAGCAAAACTGACGAGGAAGCCAAATGTTGTCGGAGAAGACCAGTAGGCTCTGAACACTGATGAGGGGTCGGTGCAGACTGTGGGGAAGCAGAACCGCGCACCCAGGGGAGAAAATTGAGAACTCTTGGATCTGGATGCCAAATTGAGCTCTGCCTGTTGGGAATGAAAGAAGACTCGGAGTAAAAGACTTTTGATGAAGAACACTTGCTCAGATTCCCAGTAGGATGGCCACAGTCGTGCTTCACATCAGCTTCAGGTGCTCTGCCGGGGTAGCTTCACGCAGTCGAGAGAGAACAGCTCTCCCGGGCAGCACAGTGCTCAGATGACGACGAAACTATAGCTGTTGGGAAGAAGACTGGCAGACGCTTCCATGGGTATCTCTTGGGCCTTCAGATTCATCCGGAGGAAGCCATGGTTGCCTCTGCAAACTGCTACTCTTCTGCAGATCTTCAGTTGAGAGCTGTAGGTTGAAGATGACGGGGGGGAATGGGGTATATGGGAGGGGAAATGGGGGTGGATGAGTGTGGCGAAACCCCGGGCTGTGAGGGGGTCTAGGAGGGGGTGCTCCAAGGTGGGGGAAGGGAAGAATGGGGTCTGGAAGGGGGCTTAACAGGTGGTGGGAGGAGGAGCTACGAATTTGGGAAGGTGGGTGAGAGGGAAAGGGTATTTGAAAATGGGTTTAAGGGCGGGATTAAATTTTGGTCTTGGGGGATGCGAAGAGGTGTGTGGGGAAGGTAAAAGGGGGCTTGGGGTAGTGGGAAGGGTGCTTGGAGAAGTGGGTGGGGTAGTTGGGGGTTGGGAGGTGGAGCTAGGATTGGTAGAAGCTCTCTTGGGACTAGGGGGTGGAGTAATGGGATGTGTGGGGAAGGGGAGTGGCCTTTAATGGGGGTAGGTGGGAGAGTGGTGGTTGGGAAGGGAGGAGAGAGAAAATTTTCAAAATTAGGTGTGGAGGAGAGAGAAAGGGGAGTGAAAGAGAGAGATTAAGAGAGGGATGGGTGGGGAATCTCTCCCCTAGGGTCTCTCACCCAAATAATGGAATCTCTCCACTAGATAAGAAGTTTGAACTCTCAAAATGGCAAGTTTTTCATTCATTGATTCATTAACTCAAAATGGGGGGGAATGGGGTCCTATATATAGGCAACCCACATTTTATAAAAAGCCCTTGACTCTTGCCACAATGACAAAGAACCAAAAAGAGGAGGGGCGCCCATGGGCCTAGCCCAAAGAATTGGGCCCAATGACTTAATCAAACCAACTTAATGACACACAAACTTAGGGAAATAACAAAAGACCTAGGGACATGACTCAAATAAAAAGAAGATTACATAATTATGACTCAAAGAAAATATGAAAATTACATGAACTGAATCAGGAAAATGTGACTGACATAATGGAACCATGCTGGTGAACAACCGGAAATATGAAGGGTGAGAGATGCCCCCATAAGAGCGGGACGATCGATGTTGGTAGGAATCCATGGAAGCAACATTGCTCGATGACCACGTCACATGGGATGAATTCGTTGAGCATTTCAATAACAAGTACTTCTCTGACCATATCCAGGAAAAGAAGGCCGCGGAGTTTGCTGCATTGAAACAACAGACCTTGATGCGGGACGGACACGGGAGACGACACTATTAGGTGCCACCCTCGGATTCTAGATGAAGACGCGACCAGCAGCACACACCAGGGAGACACTAAGCCCGACACTACGAGCTCCTAGTGGCAAAACGTCGCTAAAAGAAGTGGAAGCTCACTCGTCGTCCTAAGCGAGGGAAAGCGCGGACCGTGCGCGGTTAAGGAACCAGCGGAGGTCAAGGGTAGTCTGACTCAACTTCCAGACTCGGATCGAGTCACGGGACGAGTCACACTCACTCTCACAGCGGTGACATGGACACACGGGCTAGTACCTACGCTCTCGGCAGCGGCAAGAGAACGTATACTAGCTAAGCAAATGAACGCCAAGAGGTTCGGACCATTACCTCCATGCACCCGGCGTGGCGAAGACAACCCCGGCCGAATCACGGACTCCCGGTTAAACAATATCACAGCAATACAAAGATTTGACCCACTCCACGCAGGGAGGTAAAAGGTCACATGTGGAGCCCGGGAATCACGCAACTCGGGTTGACGGGCAACATCTTGATGTCGCCCGGCGGTGCCGAACTCCGCATTTTCGTGCTTCCCGAACGGCGGGTTCTGGGGGCCCGCGGGGCCCCAGGATGGCGCGGTCCTCCGGATCTGCGGGGGTGGGACCCACTATGATGGGGACCCCTGGTGGCGCTCCTCCACGGACGGCGGTCAGCCGGGAACACCGATCGGGGGTCGATCGGTCCCGATTCCCAAGCTTTGAAGTTGCTGGCCACGGATTTTTAGTTGCTGTTTTCAGGCGCGCGCTCCGGCGAAAACGGCCGCTGCGATCAATCCCGACGTCGGATCGGGATGCATTAGCTATCGTTGGAAAGTTCTCTTCAAATGCTTCAATCTAGACCCAAAGAGATCTGCTGGATCTGGTCGGATCAGAACTTTAATGAATTTACAAGTCCCTATTGTACAGTAACCGAAATCTCAGATATGCAGGGTACTTATCTGAGAACCACCATTGATCGCCCAGTAAACCTCTGATTCAGCTCTTGAGCTCTTCTTCAAAGTTGTAGGGTATCAAACCACGGAACTGGGACTATTTTTGGAATTTGATTGGGAGGTGGTGGTGATTTACTATGATTTTTGGGGTGACTGATGGTCGGATCTGGGAACAGGGGGACGGAACTGTAGCTGGGACTGAGAACGATTTTTAGAAAATATGAAATGGACGAACCAAAAATTGAGAAATATTTTGGATGAAGGGGTGGATTGGTGGAATCTTCTGTAAAATTTGGCGAACCAAAATAAATCAAAAAGTGGACCTAAGATATGAAACTCAGGGCGGGGATGAATCTGGACAGAACTCTGGCAGAACCGAAATGGAAGAGTGGACGAAAATAAAAAAATATGAAACGAGATCTGAATGGCAAACCAAAATTTATGGGATGTCCTTGACACCTCTGGAACATCCACTAAAATGCCTAGATCTATCTGAGCTCGGGGCTGAGACAGGAAATTCGTGGACGCTTCTGTGGTACTGCGCGGGTAGAACTCCATTGATGGCGAAGGCGGTGCGGTGGCGGCTCGTGGCGGCGGCGGCGGCGGCGGCGGCGACCGGAACTGATAGGGTGGAGTCTCACCACCAGAAGGAAGCCTTCACAGCTTCAAGGGGGAGAGGGAGAGGAGAAGGGGGTGCACCAAGGCTGGAGCTTCAAGCTTTTTTCCAATTCAAATTCTATTAATTCATGAAAATAGGAAAATACAAGCATATATAGGTCACCCATCTAATCCATCCTCCACTGTTGGATCTAGGGGTTAGGGATGGATGGCTAGGATGAAGTTTGATCAAAACACAACAAAAATAATAAACAAATGGGGAGGGGGGCGCACCTTGACCAAGGGGGGGACATGGTAGGTGGGTTTGGTTGGAATTGTTGACCATTTTGGTCCCTTGTCCCCCCATGTGGACAATTGACTAGTCAAGGCTTCTAGATGTCCACCTTGGATGTTGACCAACCCCACAAGGCTGATATGGACCAATGGGAGGGGGCCTGGGGGTCCCTTGGGCCCAGGGGCCCCATTTTACAAATAAGCCCCTCGTACACTCATAATTGCAAACCGTATAAAATGAAATAAACACACCTTACACACAAATAAAGTCTAATTAAATATGAAAAATGGGGAGGCTCAAGGTGGAGTCTCCAGGCTGTCTCCGAGCCAGATGGACGCTGAGGTGGCTCGAGTCGTGCTCCGTGTGCGGTACCGGTGGCTCGGCGTGTCGCGCCGCTCAATTGCTCGGGTGTCCGCACCAATTATCCCCGGGTGGGAGAAACTCGACCCTGTCGAGTAAGGGTCGGCATCGCTCCTATATCGCTCCAGAAGGTCCAGATCGATCTGCTGCAACTCGCCATGTGTGATCCATGTGTCCTCAGTAGCGGGCCGTCCTCTCCATCTCACTAGGTAGTGCGGGTAAGATCCACTCATGGTAACTGTCACTTGCTCGTCCAGTATACGATCTATATGCTCACGCTGCCGTGAAAAAAGGGCTGGAGGTGGAAGTGGACACTCAGGTGTGGGATCACTCTCAAGGGGAGGAGATGGCTCAAAAGGCTCACTAGGGATCACCGCTGGGTCCCTATATGCAACAAGATCCGATACATTGAATGTAGAGCTTATACCATATTCCTCGGGCAAGTCCACAACGTACGCATTGGATCCAACGGGTTTCAACACTCTGAATGGACCGACTCCGCGAGCTTGCAACTTCTTAACGGTTCCAGAGGGAAACCGTTTAGGTCTTACCCTGATCATGACGTATTCACCCTCGTGGAACTCTCGGTGGTGTCGGTGGGCATCGGCTAACTCCTTGTACCGTGCATTGCTGGCCTCAATGTGACGACGGATGTCATCATGCAAACTCCTAACGTGCCTAGCAAATGACTCGACCGACTCCGACACTCTAGCATGGATAAGCATGGGGACAAGGTCAACGGGTTTCCTAGGCCTACGACCCGTGACAATCTCAAATGTACTCATGCCGGTAGACCTATTCACCAAATCATTGTATGCAAACTCAGCCATAGGTAAAATGAGATCCCAATCCCCAATGCGGTCCTTAACTAGACACCTTAAAAGATCTCCCAGACTCCTATTGACCACCTCGGTCTGACCGTCTGTCTGGGGATGATATGCAGTGGAAAACTTGAGGTGAGTACCCATCATATGCCATAGTGTCTTCCAAAAGTAGGAAGTGAATCTAACATCACGGTCAGACACTATAGTGCGAGGCAACCCGACTTGCACACCACATGAGTAAGGAATAGGCGGGCTACCCTAGAAGCATCCGAAGTCTTCGAGCAAGGGATAAAGAGGGCCATCTTCGAGAAACGGTCAACCACTACATAGACCGAATCATGCTTCCTGGAGGTACGTGGCAACCCCAAAATAAAGTCCATACTAACATCCTGCCACGGGGCATCAGGCACGGGTAGAGGCATATAAAGGCCCGAGCTTTGCTTCTTCATCTTGGCCGTAGCATATGTACGGCACTGAGCCACGATGTTAGCGACATCGCGCTTCAAGCTTGGCCAATAAAATCGATGCTCCACTGCCTCAATAGTCTTGTTCCGACCAAAGTGGCCGGTTAGACCTCCCGCATGTAGTTCCCACACTAAGAAATCTCGAACCGAAGTTCGAGGAACACATAGCCTGCTACCTCGAAAGAGGTAACCCTCCTGAAGCACGTACTCATCAAGGTCTCTCGAGGGTCCGGCCTGGAGAGTGGTAAAAATCTGACCGAAGTCAGGGCAATCAACATAGGCCTCCTTCATCTTCTCTAACCCTATGACCTCGGCACTCATGGTGGTAAGCAAACATGCTCGCCGACTCAAGGCATCAGCTACCTTGTTCTCCACTCCAGCCTTATGCTTAAGCACAAAGGTGAACTGCTGGAGATACTCGACCCAACGACTGTGACGTGAGTTAAGCTTTTTTTGGGAATGGAGGTACCTCAATGCTTCGTGGTCGGAGTATAGGACAAACTCCTGATGTAAAAGAAGTGCCTCCAATGCCTAAGAGCCTGAACAACTGTGTAGAATTCTTTATCATATGTGGAATATCGCAGCTTCGTGTCATTCAGCTTCTCGCTGAAATATGCGATCGGGTGGGACTCCTAACTCAAAACTCCTCCAATCCCAACACCTGACGCATCACAAGAGACCTCAAACACCTTCGAGAAATCAGGCAATCGAAGGATAGGTGTCTGGGTCATGCGCTCCTTGATGTCCTTGAAGGCGGCAGATGCGGCCTTCGTCCATACAAATGTCCCCTTTCGGATACAATCCGTGATCGGGGCGGTGACGGAGCTAAATCCACGGATGAAGCGACGATAGAACGTCGCAAGACCATGAAAGCTGCGGACATCATGAACGGTACGGGGTTCCGGCCACTCAACAATGGCTCGGACCTTCTCCGGATCGGCGGAGACCCCCGTACTAGACACAATGAAACCCAAGAAGGTAAGCTGAGGTGTCATGAAGGCACACTTCTGTGGGTTCACAAACAGCTGCTCTCGCCGAAGAAGTAGACAGACCTGCCGAAGGTGGTCTAAGTGGTCCCCTGTGGTGCGACTATAGATAAGGATATCATCAAAAAACACCACTACAAAGACTCCAATGAAAGGTCGAAGGACCTGAGTCATGAGACGCATGAAAGTGCTAGGGGCATTAGTCAACCCAAAAAGCATGACCAACCACTCATATAGACCATCCTTGGTCTTAAATGTGATCTTCCACTCATCACCTGGCCTAATCCTCACCTGATGGTAGCCACTCTTAAGATCGATCTTCGAAAAGATAGTGGCACCTGCCATCATGTCCAGCATGTCATCAAGGCGGGGAATAGGGAACCTGTACTTCACGGTGATTTTGTTGATGGCACGACTATCAATGCACATTCTCCACGTACCATCCTTCTTCGGGGTGAGTAATGCGGGTACAGCACATGGACTCCTGCTGTCCCGAACAGACCCTCTCTGCACTAACTCATCGACCTGCTGTTTAAGCTCGGCATGCTCCGTGGGACTCATGCGATAATGAGGAAGGTTGGGCAAAGAAGAGCCCGGAACAAGGTCGATGGCATGCTGAATATCCCGCATAGGTGGGAGTCCCTCGGGAAGCTCATCGGGAAAGACATCAGCATACTCCTGCAGAATGGGAACAACCTCGGGTGGGAGCTCACCCTCGGAGTCCCGCTCCACCTCTCGGACCGTAATGGCAAACACCGGACAGCCCTGACTAAGCTCCTGCTCCATCTCCCGGGAGCTAATCATCATCAATCTCCTCGTCGAGGGCTCTCCTGGGCCAGAGGTAACGGTCATAGTCCGAGCGAGGGATGGGGTACTGGGCCCGGGTACGGAAGGCTTTGGAGTACTAGGGCCAGAAAGACCCCTGACTGATGGGCTCCTGGGCCGAACGGGGTGGAGGGTGACCCGCTGGCCATCGTGGTCGAATGTACAGGTGTTCGACCGACCATGGAGTGTGGCATCTCGGTCGAATAACCACGGCCTACCAAGAATGATACTTCCCACTTCCATGGGGAGAACATCACACCAGATCTCGTCACGGTAGGAGTGGAGCTGCAGCGGGACCAAGCACCGCAGCCTGATCGAAATGGAAGTGGTATCCACCCATGATACCTGATAGGGGCAAGGGTGGTCTACGGGTGTGAGACCAAGACGAGCGACAGCGTTCGTGGAGATTGCATTGATATAACTCCCTCTATCGATGACCACCTTGCAAATTTACTTTCCCAGCCTACAGAATACCTGAAGGATAGTGGTCCGACGCCAGTCATCACTGGCCTGTGGCTGGGTGAGGATACATCTGACGACCCCCACGTGGGTATCGTCCGACTGCTGACATCCTGGGCCTCACCTCCCATCTCATAGTACTCATCAGCTAACTCTTCATCTGCCTCATAGCTGACTAACTCGAGGCCCGTAGGGGTGGTATCCTCGGCCTGTGTGTCCCCAATGTGAAGAGATGGTCGGGTGGGACACTGGTTGGCGAAATGGCCAAACCCATTGCAGCGATAACACTGCTGCCGTGATCCTAGGCTCCCCAATCATAGGTCCTTTACCTTTATCCTCCCGACGGATAGAGGCGTAGGCAACAAAGGACGTGCAGGAGGTGCGGGTGCCGGTGGACGGGCTATGGGTGGGGCTGTCAGATGCTGGGGACGAGGAAGGTCCCTCGGGGGTGGAGGACGAGGCCTAGGAGCAAACGGCTCGGGACGAGTGGGCTCCTGAGGTCGAGCCATGGGGGCCCTCGGATACGTGCCAGAAGAGCCACGGGGCTCGACACTACGAAGGGGAAAGAGCCAACCGGTGGGGTGACTCGAACTCGACCTCGAACTGCTCCAATTCGAGAGCAATCTGATACGCCTGCTCCAAAGTGGTCGCATTGCGGTGAAAGAGTTCATATTGATAATTGGGCCGCAGACCTCTCCGAAAGCGGGATATCGTCATGGTGCTCTCTTCCGTGACCCCGCACCGCAAGTAATACTCATCGAACTCGGCGGTGTACTCGGTCACGGATCGGTTCCCTTGGGAGATGCTTTGCCACTTGTCTATGAGACGTTGGCGATATGAGGCGGGAAGGTACTTCTCCCTCAACTTGGTTTTCATATCATCCCAAGTACCGATCTGGGGTTGACGTCGCTGGTTGAGCAGGCTCTCCACATTGATCCAATAAGTTTGGGCCTGCCCTTGCAGCTTCATCTTTGCGTATCGGACTCTTCGGTGGTCCGTCATCTCAAACCACTCGAAGTACCGGTCCATGCCGGCCTCCCAATCTAAATACACCCTAGGGTCCAAGGACCCGCTAAAAGTGGGAGGGTCCGCACGCACACCCCTAAGAATGCGGTCGTCATCCTCGTCATCACGATTCCGTCATTGATGACGACGACCGTTACCCCCATGATCATTATCAGATGCATAATCATCCACCACATGCACCTGTTGAACCCCAACATTCTCCGCCTGAGCCCTTGGCACAGCAGGCTGCTGAACTGGCTCCTGTTGGCCGTTCGTCGGCGCGGGTTGCGCCACTACTGGGCCTCTCTCGAGGATGGCAATCCTCCTAACTAAGCCCTGGATGGACTGATCTGAAGACTCGGCCCGATCCTCAAGGGCTTTCATCCGCCCTTCTAGACACGTTCCTATGCCATCCATACGCGTACTAAGACCATCCATACGCGTATATAAACGATCCATGATGGCCCGGAACATCTCAGCCGTGGAAGACTCATCGGAACTACGGGCTCGGGACTCTGCCATAGGTGGTGGTGGCAAGTACTGGGTGCCTAGATGGGTGGGCATAGAAAGACACACGACCTAGAAGACACCGACTAATGCAAACACACACTAAATGATGCACTTAGACCTAAACCAATATCCGGTACGGGGTGGAGTTAATCGATCCAAAGATCACTCCCGCAAGTGTGCGACCTCCCGGTAGGCGTAGCCTAACATTCGGACAACACCTTTTAAGATACCGAATAAAGGGTGCAAATGCAATTTAAAACACACTCTTTTTTTTTGTTTTGAAAATAAGGATGATCCTAGACTCGACTTAGACCATGATGCATGACTTATGCAACGACTACCCTAGACTCGACTTGCTCTGATACCAAACTGATGCGGGACGGACACGGGAGACGACACTATTAGGTGCCACCCTCGGACTCTAGATGAAGACGCGACCAGCAGCACACACCAGGGAGACACTAAGCCCGACACTACGAGCTCCTAGTGGCAAAACGTCGCTAACAGAAGTAGAAGCTCACTCGTCGTCCCAAGCGAGGGAAAGCGCGGACCGTGCGCGGTTAAGGAACCGGCGGAGGTCAAGGGTAGTCCGACTCAACTTCCAGACTCGGATCGAGTCACGGGACGGGTCACACTCACTCTCACAGCGGTGACATGGACACACGGGCTAGTACCTACGCTCTCGACAGCGGAAAAAGACCGTATACTAGCTAAGCAAATGAACGCCAAGAGGTTCGGACCATTACCTCCACGCACCCGGCGTGGCGAAGACAACCCCGGCCGAATCACGGACTCCCGGTTAAACAATATCACAGCAATACAAAGATTTGACCCACTCCACGCAGGGAGGTAAAAGGTCACATGTGGAGCCCGGGAATCACGCAACTCGGGTTGACGGGCAGCATCTTGATGTCGCCCGGCGGTGCCGAACTCCGCGTTTTCGTGCTTCCGAACGGCGGGTTCTGCGGGCCCGCGGGGCCCACGGATGGCGCTGTCCTCGGATCTGTGGGGGTGGGACCCACTATGATGGGGACCCCTGGTGGCGCGCCTCCATGGACGGCGGTCGGCCGGGAACACCGATCGGGGGTCGATCGGTCCCGATTCCCAAGCTTTGAAGTTGCTGCCCACGGATTTTTAGTTGCTGTTTTCAGGCGCGCGCTCCGGCGAAAACGGCCGCTGCGATCAATCCCGACATCAGATCGGGACGCATGAGCTATCGTTGGAAAGCTCTCTTCAAATGCTTCAATCTAGACCTACAGAGATCTGCTGGATCTGGTCGGATCAGAACTTTAATGAATTTACAAGCCCCTACTGTACAGTAATCGAAATCTCAGATCTGCAGGGTACTTGTCTGAGAACTACCGTTGACCGCCCAATAAACCTCCGATTCAACTCTTGAGATCTTCTTCAAAGTTGTAGGGTATCAAACCACGGAACTGGGACTATTTTTGGAATTTGATTTGGAAGTGGTGGTGATTTACTATGATTTGTGGGGTGACTGGTGGTTGGATCTGGGAACAGGGGGACAGAACTGTAGCTGGGACTGAGAACAATTTTTAGAAAATATGAAATGGACGAACCAAACATTGAGAAAAATTGTGGATGAAGGGGTGGATGGGTGGAACCTCCTGAAAAATTGGGAGAACCAAAATAAATCAAAAAGTGGACCTAAGACATGAAACTCAGGGCGGGGATGAATCTGGACAGAACTCTGGCAGAACCGAAATGGAAGAGTGGACGAAAATAAAAAAATATGAAACGAGATCTGAATGGCAAACCAAAATTTATGGGATGTCCTTGACACCTCTGGAACATCCACTAAAATTCCCAAATCTATCTGAGCTCGGGGCTGAGACAGGAAATTCGTGGAAGCTTCTGTGGTACTGCGCGGGTAGAACTCCGTTGATGGCGAAGGCGGTGCGGTGGCGGCTCGTGGCGGCGGCGGCGGCGACCGGAACTGATAGGGTGGAGTCTCACCACCAGAAGGAAGCCTTCACAGCTTCAAGGGGGAGAGGGAGAGGAGAAGGGGGCGCACCAAGGCTGGAGCTTCAAGCTTTTTTCCAATTCAAATGGCATTAATTCATGAAAATAGGAAAATACAAGCATATATAGGTCACCGATCTAATCCATCCTCCACCGTTGGATCTAGGGGTTAGGGATGGATGGCTAGGATGAAGTTTGATCAAAACACAACAAAAATAATAAACAAATGGGGAGGGGGGCGCACCTTGACCAAGGGGGGGACATGGTAGGTGGGTTTGGTTGGAATTGTTGACCATTTTGGTCCCTTGTCCCCCCATGTGGACAATTGACTAGTCAAGGCTTCTAGATGTCCACCTTGGATGTTGACCAACCCCACAAGGCTGATATGGACCAATGGGAGGGGGCCTGGGCGTCCCATGGGGCCCAGGGGTCCCATTTTACAAATAAGCCCCTCGTACACTCATAATTGCAAACCGTATAAAATGAAATAAACACACCTTACACACAAATAAAGTATAATTAAATATGAAAAATGGGGAGGCTCAAGGCGGAGTCTCCAGGCTGTCTCTGAGCCAGATGGACGTTGAGGTGGCTCGAGTCGTGCTCCGTGTGAGGTACCGGTGGCTCGGCGTGTCGTGCCGCTCAACTGCTCGGGTGTCCGCACCAGACCTTCAAAGTAGCCGAGTATGAGGCCCAGTTTTCAAGACTGGCTAGGTATGCACCCCACTTGGTGTGTACGGAGTAGATGAAGGCTAAAAGGTTCCTCAACGGGCTTCGGCCCCACTACATTACACAACTTGCACCGATGGACATCCAAGTCTACTTGGAAATGGTTCGGCGTGCACAGTTGCTCGAGGATGCCACCGAATTATCACAGAGGATCCGAGGAAGGGACAAGAAGAACCTGTCACAAGGCCGAGAAATTTTAAAGCATCATTCAATAAGAAGCGGTACTACAGTGGAGGGGAGTCCTCCAAAGGAAAGAAATTTCAAAAGAATGTCAAGCCATTCTCCACCGCCACACCTTCCAAGAAAGTTTGTAAGTACTGTGACAAAGCTGGTCATAGGACCGAGGAATGCTGGAGGAAGCTAGGGGCTTGTCTCTGATGTGGAAGCCAAGAACATCAGTTCCCTAATTGCCCACTGATGAACGAGCAAGCCATTAAAGATGAGAAGCTCCCGGTAAAGAAGTAAGGTTGTCTGCAAGCTCTCCAAGAGATGGAACCAATGGAAGGAGGAATCGTGAAAGGTACACTAATCGTTTGCTCTAAGACTGCTAAAATTTTATTTGATACTGTAGCAACACATTCATTTATTTCCAAGAAATTTGCTATTGCATTTACTAAGGAGCCTAAATGGTTAGACTTAGTCATATCTACACCCATCGGGAACAAGGCCGATATCACACATCACTACCCAAACTATGAGATTATGGTTAAAGGAAATAATCTACCTACCGACCTAATTTGCCTAGATATGGAAGTCTATGATGTCATACTAGGTGCTGATTAGTTATCCACATACCAAGCAACTGTAGATTGCCGGAATGGCATGATAACTTTTGTGGATTATCCGGAACTGGTGTACATTAGCCCTCGAGCTAGATCACCTCTTATATCAGCCCTCCGAGCTAGTAAACTTATAAGCAAAGGATGTATGGCTTTCATTGCATTTGTAACTACCACGGACATCGAGGAGTCTAAGCTTGAAGACATCCGTGTAATTCAGGATTTTTTTGACGTTTTTCCAGAAGAATTACCCGGCTTACCCCCGGAGCGGGAGGTGTCGTTCACCATCGACCTTGTCCCTAGTGCGAGACCTATTTCCAAGGCACCTTACAGAAATGTCTCCTGCTGAGCTGAAAGAGCTAAAGGAACAACTAATGGAGCTATTAAACAAGGGTTTCATCCGGCCAAGTACCTCCCCATGTGGAGCGCATGTGCTATTCGTCAAGAAGAAGGACGGATTGATGAGACTCTGCATCGACTATCGATAGTTAAACCACCTTACAATCAAAAACAAATACCCACTGCCAAGGATTGATGAATTGTTCGACCAAATATCTGGAGCTAAATATTTCTCCAAAATTGATCTTCGATCTGGTTATCACCAACTGAAGATCAAAGAAGAAGACATTCATAAAACTACATTTCGAAGCAGGTATGGGCATTACGAATTTACTATTATGCCTTTCGGACTAACAAATGCCCCTGCAACTTTCATGCAGTTAATGAACAACATATTCAGGCCTCACTTAGACCAGTTCATTGTGGTCTTTATCGATGATATTTTGATTTATTCAAAGTCTGAAGAAGACCATGAGGAACATCTTTAGAAGGCGTTGCAGATATTGAGAGAATAAGTTATATGCCAAATTCAGCAAGTGCAAGTTCTGGCTCGAAGAAGTATCCTTCTTGGGCCATATAATTTCGAAGAATGGAATTTCCGTGGACCCATCAAAGGTCGAAGTTGTGAAGAGTTGGGAGCGACCAACAAATGCAACGGAGATTCGAAGTTTCTTGGGGCTAGCTGGTTATTATCGACGTTTCATCAAGGACTTCTCAAGAATTGCTGTTCCTCTCACCCGATTGACTCACAAGGAAATACCTTATGAGTGGAAGGAAGACTGTGAGAAGAGTTTCCAAGCTTTGAAAAATCTTTTGACAACTGCTCTAGTCTTATCATTGCCAATTTAAGGAGAGAAGTACGCTGTATATACCGATGCTTCTGGTATTGGCCTCGGGTGTGTATTGATGTAAAATGGGAGAGTCATTGCATACTCTTCCCGGCAACTGAAGAAGCATGAAGAGAACTACCGGGTGCATGATTTAGAACTAGCCGCAGTGGTATTTACCTTAAAGATCTGGAGACACTACCTCTACGGAGAATAATTCATTATGTACTCTGATCACAAAAGCCTCAAATATCTATTTTCCCAGAAGGAACTAAACATGCGGCAGAGGCGTTGGCTCGAGTATCTCAAGGATTTCTACTTCACCATACAGTCCCATCCTGATAAGGGTAATTCTATAGCCGATGCCCTCAATCGAAAGTCGAGAGTAATATTGGCCGGTTGCATGATTCAAGAATGGAAGCTGTTAGAGGAATTCTCTAAACTCAATATTATCACTAACGAGCCAGACGAGTGTATTACTCTAGCCCATATGAGTCTACATCCGGATTTGCTACCAGAAATTCAGAAGCTACAAGAAGAAGATCCTACACTAGTGGAGATAAGGTACAAGCTGGAGGAGAGACTTGATTTCAAGCTGGCACACGATGGAAGACTGTTATTCCATGAACGAACATGTGTACCCGATTGTCCCTAGTTAAAGAAGAAGGTCCTTGAAGAAGCTCATCGATCGAGGTACACGATCCACCCTAGAGCCACCAAGATGTACCAAGACTTGAAAAGGACCTTCTGGTGGCCTAATATGAAAAGGGAGGTAGCGGACTTCATATCTCGGTGCCTGACATGTCAAAAAGTGAAGGCGGAACATCAGAAACTCGCCGGAAAGTTGCATCCACTAGATATTCCCAAGTGGAAGTGGGAAGACATTAGCATGGATTTTATTATGGGCTTGCCTAAGACTAGAGGTGGACATGATGGAATTTGGGTAATTATCGACTGCCTAACTAAATCGGCTCATTTCTTGCCTATCAAAAGTCAATGGTCAGTAGATGTCCTTACTGCCTTGTATATCAAGGAGACAGTTAGATTGCATGGAGTTCCCATGGTGATCGTATCCGACCGAGACCCATGCTTCACCTCTCATTTCTGGAAGAGTCTACAACACTCTCTGAGGATGAAACTCAACTTCAGCATTGCTTTCCATCCCCAGACAGATGGATAGACAGAAAAGATAAATCAAGTTGTTGAAGACATGTTAAGAGCCTGCATTATAGATTTCGGCGGTAGTTGGCATGACCACTTACCCCTGGCTAAATTTGCATATAATAATAGCTATCAAGCCAGTATCCAGATGGCACCTTTCGAGGCACTCTATGGCCGAAGTTGTCGATCTCCAATATGCTGGGACGAAGTCAGTGAAAAGCAAATTCTAGGCCCAAATATGGTGAGAGATTCAACTGAGAATATACACCTCATTCGGGAAAGGCTAAAGATAGCACAGTCCAGGTAGAAGTCATATGCTGACAACAGGAGAAGAGATCTGGAATTCAAAGTTGGAGACCATATTTTTCTCAAGGTATCTCCCGACCAAGGTATTAGAAGATTTGGTGTTAAGGGAAAACTTACACCAAGATTCATTGGTCCATTCGAGGTATTAGAGAGAGTCGGGGAGGTAGCTTACCGCATTGTCTTGCCTCCACAACTATCAAAGGTGCACAATGTATTCCATATTTCTATGCTGAAGAAGTATGTGTACGATCCTCTCCACGTCATCGACCACACTGACTTGGTGATACGGAAGGACCTTACCTATAAGTAGAAGCTGATGAAGATTCTCGACCGAGAAGTCCGAGTTTTGAAAAGTAAGACTATCCCTATGGTGAAAATCCAATGGGATCGATGCTTAGAACAAGAAGCTACATGGGAAACTGAAGAGTCTATGAGAAAGAGATTTCCAGAATTATTCTAGTTTGTAGGTGCTTCTCACCCTCCTAGTCTCCATATATGCAATTGAATTTGGGGACCAGATTCTTTTAAGTGGGGGAGGGTGTACCACCACGGATAAAAATGATAATGAAATAGACTTTTTCCCAACTAAATAAAACCTTAGATAACTCTATAAGAAGGCCAAATAAAAAGGTAGAATACCCAATGAGGGTCATTACATAAATATGCAACAATTAAAGCCATCATACGTATTGGGGCTTCCTGTTCCAAAAAGACTATTCACCTGAAATAGGGCCTCTACACAAGGGCGTCAATTTCTCAAGCCAGAGGGCCACAACCCATGGTATGAAAGCCCATAGTATACATATATCTCTCTTTACCAACCAATCACTTACATATACATATATAATAACATCTTTTAATACCCAGCATGGCACGGAACAGGAAACAAATCTATAGAATAATACATCTTAATACCCAGCATGGCACTGAACAAGAAACACACCCAGCATGGCTCGGAATAGGAACAGTGGGCAGGAGGAAATAGCGTCCCTGACCTGGGGGCTATTCCCAATGGGGCGCCCTAACCCCAGGCGCAATTTCCTTTATGGCAATATATATATATATATATATGAAAGAACCAAAGGATGTAACGCCCACATGCATGGGCGCTATTTCCCTAAACATAGACTACATGGGAGTGCGCCATTTCCTTGCCAGCAACCTGCCAAACCGAATGCCATTATGTCATCGTTCCAGAAGTAAACATGAATAGCCTCTTTTTACAGGCAACATATCCTTTTACCCAATAACCGATTGAAGCATTATTTGCTTCTTTTTCCTTGGCAATGGACCCTTATGTTTTTCCTTCCCTATAATTATACCCAACCTTTTAAGGTTAGAAGGTGATTGCCGACATCTGTTTCATCTCCACCTGCAAAGGAAGTTCCTTCCAGGAACGTACATGAAGGGGGATCTCCATCCTACATTCTTCTTCCTGCTGTTGAAGCCTTGCAGAGAAGCTTGGTTTTCTTATTATCCCTTCTACGCATTCACGTCAAAAAGGTAGGTGTTCTGAAGATCTAGCCCAACCCGTAGCTAAAATAGGGTAACATAACATGCTAGTATATCCATCTGTCATGCCATGCAGCCTGTTCCATACTCTATAACATGTTACACGGATTTTAAGTAGACCATACTCTATAGCATGTTACATGGGTTTTTAAGTACAACAACTATAGCCTGTCACACCAAGTTTTCTACATAGTCTATTATACTGATCTTACGGGATTCGAATATATCCTATCATACCAATTTTTACAGCCTTAAAATATCATGTTTGGCCCTAGTATATAACCTATTTTACAAGAGATACATACATGTTTTAAAAACCTAGAAAGTCCAGCCCTCAGGTAAAGGGTGCCCCTGACCAGGCGCCATTTCCTGAAGGGGCGCCCCTGTCCAGGGCGTCATTTAATTGAAGACACTATACATTATCGTCAATTCATTTCCAGCAATTAATAGTCAACGCATTCAAAAATATATATCTATTGAACTAAACCATAAAATTCTCGCTTGAATATATTTCTGTGATCCTGACATTTTTCTCTACCTATACATGTCCTTACTTCCTGATTCCGAGAAACTTTGGGAATGTGAATAGTGCATGACCCAACTGAATAGGCGCCCCTGACCAGGGTGCCATTTACTTCAATTGATGACCCTCCAGAGGGTCATCATTTAAATGAAGACCCCCTGGGTGGCGCCAATTCCTTTTCCCAATAATTATATACACCACGTTGGAAAATTAATATCTATGGAACTAAAACCTAACAATTCTGCATGAACATAGTTCTAAACTCCCGATAATTTTCTCGGTTTATCCATATCCTTGGTCCCTAATTTCGTGAAACTTCTACATTATGAATAGTGTTATGAGTCTTAAACGTACCTGTCTGGTGTAAATAGGGGCCAAATGAATTGGCGCCCTAGCTAGGGGCGCCAATTTTATGAATAGTGACCCTCCAGAGAGTCGTCCTTTAAATAGAGACTCTCTACAGGGGCGCCATTTTCATATCTATATAAATTTGAAAGACAGGGCAACCCCCAGGTGCCAATTTCATAGAAGATAGCCTAACTCCCATGCGCCAATTCCCTGAGAGACTGCCTGACCCCCAGGCGCCATTTCCTGAAAGACTGGGTAACCCCCAGGTGCCAATTCAATGAGGCAGCCTGTTAGCTGCCAATTCCGTTCTGATTCCTGAATTGTCTCGTGGTTCATACCGACATAACCTTAGTTCATCTCCTGCATGATATATGCCTTCGAACTCCATTCCATGACAATCTATCTTATGTTCTTACAATGGTCAACCCATGAATTCTATATTGTCTATAAATGAGAGTGGATGTCAAAAGAAATACATGGGAATGCTATGCATATAGGGCCCGATCTAGTCCTGGGAGGAACGCCTGAAGGTACTTGTGCCCATGGGAGTTTATTGACCACGGTGTTTAAGGATTGCACTGAAGTACTTGCTTGACTTGAGACATTCCACACGTACTCTCTGTACTTGCTTGACTTGACTTGCGTGGCCCAAAATGGGCAATACTTGACTTGCGTGGCCCGAAAAAGGGCAAGGTACTTGTTGGATTGAAATAGCCAATTCCATTGACACGTACTTGATATTACTTACTTGAACAGAACTTTTATTACTTGAACATGATTCTTACTTGCTTGTACATGAGTTCTTGCTTGCCTGAAAAGTGGCATCAACATCTATAAAGTTTTTGATATCCTGCTTGTCAAATACTTAAAATCATGCGATACTCTCTCTTTATACAGTTCTTGATCTCTTACTTGTTCATCATGCATAGATATACCTATATACCTGATTTTCTTACTTGTTCATCATGCATAGCTTGTAATGCCCCAAAATTTTTATAGATTATTTCTGGAATATTTATGTATTTTCTGAGAATTTTAAAAGATCAAAATGAATTAATAAATAAATATTGGGTTAAATAAATGATTATTAAGGTCCAATTATGGTAAACCATTAACCCAGATTATTTAAATAAAGCCCAAAAGACTTAAGGACCACGCCCATGAAGTTTGGCCCATATTCTAGAAGGTTAATTAACCTATTCATGAAATATAGGGATAAATACATCTTGAATGGATAATTTAGTGGCTAAGATGAAATTAGAGTTTGAACTTATTCAAATTCGATACCCAGGAAAGGTAGCGGCCTATCGTAAAACCGCTATAAGTCATTTGGCGGACCAAGCCTCGACCGCTAGTTCCTGTCAGTTCCGTGAATTGAAGAAAGAGCAAAAAGATGGGATTTTTGCTAGTCTATCCTTTAGAGATCGAGATGGAAGAACTAGTAATCATGTTTAGGGCTCCCTGAAGTCGATCTAAGGTTTAACAAGAACTCTAGAATCGATCTAATCCTCAAATCCTAGCAAAACCCTATAAATAGGACCTAGTTTTGACCTGCGCGACCCTTACATTGGCTCGCATGGAATAAAGGTAAGACGACGTTATTTCAGGTAGGTTCTTTAGAAGTTTTTATTGCCAATATATAGGACTAACCTATCCCAAAATTTCGTGCTAGGAGATCAAGCACACAAGGAGATAGAAGCCTACAAAGTTGCTGGTTCGACCTTAGCAACCCAGGAAACTGTGCAAGAGTCCGGTGAAGATCAAAGGATTACAGAATCAAATCGAGGTATTTAGCCTAAGTGTCTTTAGAAATTTTTGTTCCCCTTAGTATCTACTTCTTACCCTCTAAATTTCACATCATTAGGTCAAGAGAGTAAGGAGTTAGAGCAGCTTGAAGTTGCTGATTTGTCACAAGGAGTGCAAGGGACTAAGGGTAGCATCTAGCATCAAATTTGAAGGCTTTGCAGAGGTAGGTCATCTCATGAACAGCTAAAACATCACTCTAGGGATAAAAGCCCTTTTATTGCACTTGATTTCATGCTTTATATATCGTGAATTTCATGTTTTATGCATCTAGCGTACATGCATGCATATTCTTAGCTCTAACTAAGTTAAAAGGAAACTTTCTTGTCAATTCACAGAAAACCCATGCATATTGTTAGCTTAACCTTCGTTTTATACTGATAGGGAAAGTTTATATATGATTTTCAGACATGATGTGATTTAAAAACCTTAGAACCCACTTATTTAAGTTACTATCTGTCGTGCTCTAGCGGCTTAGATTTTGACTGCCATCTCTCTGTAGCGGCCTTACGATGAACCGCTAGACACTTTGTAATCTCGATTCTTATGAAACCCCTGACGGACCGAAAATAGACCGTTAAAGTTATTATGGCGGCCTTATGATAAATCGCCAAAGTCATGTAACGGCTCTATGATAGACCGCCATTGTGCTATTTTCTGTCATCCCGAGATAGATTTAAGAACAACCTATATAACTTATAATTAAGCCTAGTTAGCTATATATTAACCTATTATAATGGTATTTATTACTCTGAGTTTTAATTCTTGATTCATAGAGAGTGAGTTCATGTTTCTTTATGGTACTTAGGATTATTTTAAGTATAAGGTATTTTGTGCCAAAAACCATATAATTTTGTATTAAATTATGGTTTGAATGCTTATATTGACGAGATTTAACGCTGATTTCTCACTCGACACATTCTATTCTTATCTCAGAGTCAATTTTCTGTAAGTTCATGGCATATATTCCGGTATATGACCATTAGTTACACACTTTGCACTATAGGGACACAACCTTGGACATGATAACCTCTCCTTTGGATATTCCTTCCAATGGACTAGGAAATCTTGTTTCAAGGCCTCCGTAATTATCCGCGAGCCTGGGATTTTTACTAGGACGCCGAGTTGGTTGTACCATTAAAGCCCATTTGTCTAGAAAGCACTACCGATGTTTTGTATTTCTGGATCTTAGCGGCCCAATAATTGACCGCCATAGTCTTCTAGTGCGCCTTATCTAGACCGCTAAAGGGACCTTGACGGATCTACCTTTGACTGCCAAAGACTCCAGAGAGCCTGTTTTTAAATATCGAACAGTCTTGTACTTAATGGTCCAGAACTAGACCGCTATAGTCATGTGACGGCCCAGTTATAGACCGCTAAAATTCTTGAGTTCAGTTAACCCAAGGTTTAACCCAAGGGTTAATATCCATATGATCCTAGAAAGACTATTAAATCTCTGGGACATGTCACCTTTATCAAAATGATTTGACTACATTATGAAAGTTAAGAACATACCATTATGCTGTCGATTTATTTTCATGGCATAACCTAGTCATTAAAATATTTATTGAAATTCCTTATTTCCTCGTACAAGCGTTCGTATTTTTGGTTACTTTATCATGAATATATCATTGAAATTGTACATTCTTGGCCACATTATTTACATGCGTGGAAGTAGCTTGATTTATACTTGAAGATGCGGATCGAGCACTGATTGTGTTCTAGGGCTCTATGCTAGTCCCCTCGGCAGATTGTCGGAAACATACTATTATAAACCATGGGGTATGATGCTACTGGCGTCGCATTGCGCTTGGAGTACTTTCTTTATAAATAAGTGAAATATCCACGGGTATCCACGGATTTATCCACTAAGTGGTAATCCACAGAAATTCACAAAGTACTTGCTACTACGTGAAGAAGTATATTCTTGCTTGTTACATGACATTCTAGTACATTCTTGTTCATGAAAGGCCATAATTTCATTCTTGCATGATCATGTTCGCTCAATCATATCTTAACTTGATCGTATCTTGTTACTTGTTTTATTCATGTGATTTACAGCATTTCGCATGATTTTACCTTATTCTTTAGAGCTAAAACATTAATCACTTTAATATTGCCAATCATGTTGATGCGAAGATACCTACTGGGCAAGTGTACTCATTACCTATTTTCAATCTTTTCAGGAGATGCAAGTAGTTCGGATTCGGATTCAAGTTATTCAAGTGATGGGTCTGAGAGCGAATGAAAGTCACATGGAACTGAGAGTGAAGACTTAGGAGTCAATAAATGTCTAGATCGAGTTCATGTAATTCTTCCATTTTTATTGAGTCTAGAGTTGAGTAAAGTTTGGAATACTCTATGTACTTGGATCTTTATCATTTTGATCATTAATGAAAGGAGAAGTTGATTTAATTGCATTTTTATGTGTGATTGTCTTGCGCTCTGATTATTCTTGCTTGCAAGAGGCTTACCATGCCGACTGTTCACGTTTCCTGAGATCGTCTTCCGCTGTAATAAAAGCTCGGGGCGTGACAATTAAGTTGGTATCAGAGCCTAGGCATAAGTATGTCCTAGGAAAAAGTCATGTCATAGGCTAAGTCCAAGGTTAAGGACTCACACCTATGAAAATTAGGAAAGAAATTCCCCACCTATGCGAGAATTGGGTAGAGCCCGGAATAAGAAAATAAATGAGCTCTAGATTAATCCCTTTCAAAAATTCCATGAGAATTAACAATTTGTTATTCTCTCAGGTACCTTATTCTTATTATAATGTCTCATCGCGTAGATTGGAACAGCATGTAAGAGACCATAGCAGGTCTGACTCAAGCACTACAAACGATGGCGCAAGCTGGCGCAGGAGCGAGAGCTGGAGACCTACACCATAATTTTTGAAGCTTAAACCCTCCGAGATTTTCTGGTTCCTCAAATCCAGATGAAGCTGAAAACTGGATAGACGAAATGAACCATATTTTTGAAGTTATGCAGTGTGCGGATCAAGAAAAAGTTCATCTTGCTACTTTTCAATTGAATAAAGATGCCCGTACGTGGTGGAAGTCCGTTCCTACACCCCCAGCTGATGCAACACACACGTGGGAAGGCTTCCTTACGCTCTTTCGAGCCAAGTACTTTTCTGAGCACATCAAAGAGCGGAAGGCTATGGAATTTGCTTCTCTTCGCCAGGGCATGATGTCAGAGGCGGAATATGAACTTTAGTTTTCCAGGCTGGCGCCATATGCTCCGCATTTGATTAGCACTGACTTGCTAAAGGCTAATCAGTTTATGGATGGATTAAGACCCGGCTATATTCAGCAACCGGGGACTCAGAATATCCGTACTTATACGGAGATGGTCCTGCGGGCGCACCTATGCGAGAGGACCTTAGAGAAGGTAGAGAAATTAAAAGGAAAGGGAGAGGAGCCGAGCCGAAGGTCTGATCGACATGATAAGAATAAAAAGTTCAGCATCACGGAACCCTACAAATCCCGTGACAGCAAGAAAAGATCTCGAAATGGGAGTGGTAATGGCTACCACAAGAACAAGAAAGTCAAGGAAGAAGACAAGCAGGTCACTACGGCCTGTACTTTCTATGATAAGTTTGGTCACTCGGCCGAAGAATGCTGGAAGTGCCTTGGCGCTTGTCTCCGTTGTGGCAGCAGGGAGCACCGTATGCCGGATTGCCCCCTTATGAAGGAGCTATCTTCTGGAAGTGGGCATAAATGGCAGGCTCGTCTTAATGCCGTCATGAATGATGATGAAGTGCCTAGGGATGATGGGCTTATGGAAGGTACTATTCACATTTGTTCGGATCCTGCTTTTGTACTATTCGATACTGGTGCTTCTCATTCTTTTATATCTACTTCCTTCGCAAAAACTTTACCTATTTTGTCAGTTCCTTTACCTTCGGACCTTGCTATTACTACGCCTTTAGGCCCTAGAACCATACTCACCATCTATTATCCAAATAGTGAGGTAAGGGTAGAAGGACATAATCTTCTTGCAAATCTCGTATGCCTTGATATGGAGGGCTACGATGCTATTCTAGGAATAGATTGGCTTGTAGACCATGATGCTTACATCAATTGCTGCAACATGATTATCTCTTTTCGAAAACCTGGTCTTCCAAGATTTTCCTTCCTTGGTATCAAGTATAGGAAGCATCCTGCCATTATTTCATCTCTACATGCTTGTAAATTAATTTCGCAAGGATGTGTAGCTTTTCTTGCTTCCGTTATCCTCACCGAATCCAAGGAGATCATCTTAGAAGATATCCCGATTGTCAATGATGTTCCGGATGTATTTCCATCAGATTTATCCGGTTTACCGCCCGAAAGGGAAGTAAACTTCTCCATTGAACTTATTCCTAGAGCAGCACCTGTTTCAATAGCTCCCTACAGGATGTCCCCCACAGAACTCAAGGAATTAAAGAGACAAGTATAGGAGCTACTAGACAAGGGTTATATTCGACCTAGCACATCCCCTTGGGGTGCGTCGGTTCTATTTGTCAAGAAGAAGGATGGATCTTTCAGGTTATGTATCGATTACCGACGACTGAATCAGCTTACTATCAAGAACAAGTATCCGTTGCCGTGTATCAATGAGCTCTTTGATCAGATTTCAGGAGCAGAGTATTTTTCCAAAATCGACCTCAGGTCAGGTTATCATCAACTCAAGATCAAGGATGAAGACATATACAAGATGGCTTTCTGGAGTCGTTATGGCCACTATGAATTTGTGTTGATGTCGTTCGGGTTAACCAACTCCCCGGCCGCATTCATGCAACTTATGAATAACGTCTTCAGGCCTTATCTCGATCAATTTGTGGTCGTATTTATTGATGACATTCTTATATATTCCAAAACAAAGGAAGAACATGAAGAACATTTAAGGATAGCCTTACAAACTTTAAGAGAACATAAGCTTTATGCCAAACTTAGTAAATGTGAGTTTTGGCTTAAGGAAGTCTCATTTCTTGGACATATTATTTCAAAGGAAGGAATCGTTGTGGATCCTTCTAAAGTTGAAGCTGTCAAGAACTGGAGCCGGCCAACGACCGTGTCAAAAGTTAGAAGTTTTCTGGGCCTGGTTGGTTATTACAGAAGATTTATTAAAGATTTCTCCAAGATCACTGTTCCTTTGACTAGACTTACAAGAAAAGAAAATCTTTTTATATGGTCGAAGGACTGCGAGGAGAGTTTCCTAACTCTTAAGGATCACCTCACTACTGCACCAATTTTAACACTGCCGACGGAGGGTGGTGGATTTGAAGTATATACAGATGCATCAGGTATTGGCTTAGGGTGTGTTCTTATGCAAAATGGAAAGGTAATTTGTTATTCTTCAAGACAATTGAAACGTCACGAAGAGAATAATCCTGTGCATGATTTAGAATTGGCGGCTGTTATATTTGTCTTAAAGATTTGGCATCACTACCTTTATGGAGAAAAATTTACGGTTTATTCAGACCACAAAAGTTTGAAGTATTTGTTCTCCCAAAAGGAGCTGAATATGAGGCAAAGAAGATGGTTAGAATACCTAAAGGACTTTGATTTTGCTATTCAATATCATCCTGGTAAGGCTAATGCTATAGCAGATGCACTCAGCAGAAAACCAATGGGAAAGCTATCAAGTCTCATGATTAGTATGACTAATCTCATTCCTCAATTTGCTTAGTTGAATTTAGATATTGACATGAAGGAAGAAGATTGCTTTATGGCCAATATTCGAACTCAACCTACATTAATAGTAGATCTGGTCAAGCTACAAGACAATGATCCAGTATTACTGGAGATTAAAGCCAATATTGAGCAAAGGCCGGATTTCTCTATTGCCGACGATGGAAGATTATTATTCAGGGATCGAATTTGTATACCAGATCATGTTGATACTAAGAAACTGATTCTTGATGAAGCTCACAATTCCAAATATACCATTCATCCCGGTGGTACAAAAATGTATCAGGATCATAAAAGGAACTTTTGGTGGCCTAACATGAAAAGAGAAGTGGCAGATTTCGTGTCCCACTGTCTCACTTGCCAACAAGTAAAGGCAGAGCATTTAAGACCCGCAAGTAAATTACACCCCATAAATATTACCGAATGGAAATGGGAAAGTGTAGGGATGGATTTCATTATGGGTTTACCTAAAACAAGAGGAAGACACGATGGTATATGGGTAATCATAGATCGATTGACTAAGTCAGCACATTTTCTGCCAATAAAAAGTAGATGGTCTGTGGATATTCTCGCAGCCTCATACATAAGGGAAATCGTTAAATTGCATGGTGTCATTGTCACTATTATATCTGATAGAGATCCCTGATTTACGTCATAATTTTGGAAGGGTCTTCAACATTCTCTAGGGGACCCGACTAAACTTTAGCACGGCATTCCATCCATAAACTGATGGTCAAACGGAGAGGACGAATCAAGTGGGGGAAGATATGCTCAGGGTTTGTGCTATTGACTTTGGAGGGAGTTGGCATGATCACTTGCCTCTAGTGGAATTTGCATACAACAATAGCTACCATGCTAGTATACAAATGGCACCGTTTGAAGCTCTTTATGGAAGGAGTTGTCGTTCCCCTATCTATTGGAATGAAGTAGGAGAAAGGTAATTTCTCAGTCTCGACATTATTAGGGATACTACCGAGAAGATTAAACTCATTCGTGAAAGACTTCAGATGGCCCAAGATAGACAGACATCGTATGCTGACAATCGAAGGCGCGACTTGGAGTTTCAAGTATGAGATCATGTATTTCTTAAGGTTTCTCCAGGTCGAGGAATTCGAAGATTTGGTATTAAGGGCAAGCTTACTCCAGGATTTATTGGTCCTTTTGAAATTCTGGAAAGAGTCGGTGAAGTAGCTTATCGAATCACTTTACCTCCTCAACTATCTGAAGTTCATGATGTATTTCATGTCTCAATGCTCAAAAAGTATGTTCCTGATCCTTTCCATGTCATCACCTACGACAATCTAGAGATTAAGAAGGATTTGACATATGAACAGAAAACAATCAAAATCCTTGAACGAGAGGTACGTCAACTTCGGAATAAGACTATTCCTATAGTCAAAATCCAGTGGACAAAATAGGGAGAAACATGGGAAACCGAAGAGGATATGCGCAAAAGATTTCCAGAATTATTTGAATGTAAGTACACTATCCACAAATCCATATATTGAATTTGGGGAACAAATTCTCTTAAGTGGGGGAGGGTGTAATGCCCCAGAATTTTTATAAATTATTTCTGAAATATTTATATATTTTTTGAGAATTTTAAAGATCAAAATGGATTAATAAATAAATATTATGTTAAATAAATCATTATTAAGGCCCAATTATGGTAAACCAATAACCTAGCCTATTTAAATAAAGCCCAAAAGACTTAAGGACCAAGCCCATGAAGTTTGGCCCATATTCTAGAAGGTTAATTAACCTATTCACAAAATATAAGGATAAATACATCTTGAATGGGTAATTTAGTGGCTAAGACGAAATTAGAGTTTGAACTTATTCAAATTCGGTATCCAGGACAGGTAGCGGCCTATCGTAAAACCGCTACAAGTCATAATGTGATGTCCCGGACCCTTCGGATCCTTCGTCGTGGGTCTCGGATCTGGTTTCTCGGAGTGTCTGGCTCCGTTGTGTTCAAAATTTCATTCCGGACATCTTTCGTGTCCGGATCGGCGCGATCAGGAGTTGTTTCGGAGGCCCGGAGTGCGTCCGCGGTTTTTCCGTGTGTGTTTTCCGATTTCCGTGTACGGGTTTCGGCAGACCCTTCAGAACCTCGTTGCGGGTGAACCGGACCGTTCACCTAGGCGAGGGTTGTACCGTTGCGATCGGTGCATCGTGAGGATCGAGGAGGTGTATTTTTCTATTTTTGGGATTTTTTCGATTTTCTGGATTTTCTATAAATATCCCCCCTATTTTCTTTCCTTTTCTTTTTCTTTTTCCCCTTTTCTTCTTTTCCTCTTTCCTTCCTCCTCCCGTGAGCCACGGCCGACCGTTGCAACCCCCCTTGCCCGTTGGACTTCGCGGCGCCCCTTCCCCTCCGGCGACGGGTGGTGGACCTCGGTGGCGGCGCGGTGACGACGGCGGTGGCGAGAGGATCGTGACGGTGCCCCCATTGGTGCGTGGGAGAGGAGTTCGTGTTCGAGCAAGATTCGGCGATCGGCGGCGATCCGGGGGTTTTTGAGCTTCTTTAAGGTAGGGGGACAGATCCTTGCCCTCTTTACAGTATTCCCCGTGATTTCTAGGCCGTGCAAAGGCCGAGTGGGGCTAAATCCATGCCGGGAGGGTTATTTTCATGCTTGGGGTTTGAGCACCGGATCCATTGATTCGTGGGGTTTTTGATTGATTTGGGGCTCTAGATGCATGCTAGGACGTCGGGGGGGGGGGGGGTGATTCCCCGTTGTTTTCCCTTCACGAGAGGGGGTGAATGGGCGTGGTTTTACGATTTTCGGGCGTATTTCGCGAATCGGGCTCAGCCCGTTGTCGCGCTATATTCCAGTGGCGCGTTCTTAAGGAACGCGCCGTGTCGACCGGGCGCATTCATCGGAAGGGATGACCTCTCTAGCGGTTTGGAACGCGCCAGGGACGGGTAGCGCGATTGCATGATCACGCTATCCAAGACTAGTGCGTTCAGGCGTGAACGCGCTAGCCTTGGGCAGCGTGATCTGGCAGATCGCGCTAGCCCATACTAGCGTGTTCTCCAGAGTTGCGCTAGGGGTGCCTAGCGCGACCTTCCCCCTTCCCCAAAACCGTGTTCCTTGGGTAGCTTAGCCTCCGGTTGGGTGAGTTTTGGACCCAGTCAAGGCGTGTGGCCCGAGGGTTGCCGTGGGCACCCAGGGAACGCCACAGGGGCGCCCGGGGGTCCCCGGAGAATCAGTTACCTCGGTGGGGGTGCCGCGTGACTTGAGGGACGGTCAGACCTCATGCGTGTCCCCGGCATCCGTACCTACCGTTTGGTTACCAAGAGTCTGTGTTAGTGTGTTAATCGGTGGGTTCCGTGAGTCGAGTCCTTACTTCCAGTGACCTGTCCAGTAGTCGTAGCTTCCTGCGCACGCGTGTGCGGACCCACCTGGGAGTGGTGGAGAGCGAGACCCAGTGTGACGCGGTTTTTAGGCTGGTTTCCGTAGGTTCCCTTGCCTTTGCCACCAGAGTCCGGTGGGGGGGGAAACCAGCTAGAGGACCCGACCTAGAGCAGATGGTCTGTGTGTGCACACGTAGTTGGGGGCTTAGGACACGCGCTGACGAGCGTGACCCCAGCTAGTCCTTGTTGTGGTTCTTTTTGCGTGTCTGAGTCTCACGCCCGGGGCGTCGTAGCTGGACACTTGTGACGCGGTGTAAGATGTCAGGGGATGCATCCGGTCGTTCTTCTGGTGGGTAGTGCTCCTGTTCACTGGCAGGCGTGGACTCGAGTTTTATTGGACTGAGGTTTGGTAGTACGGTACTATTAGAGTAGATGGCTTTTCCGTTTATTTACTTTAGCTTGTCGGTTCCACCGTACTCTTGCTAGGTAGGGTTGCCTTCTGCTTTCTCATTTTTCGCGCGAGGTGGGGATTCGCGGGATCCCTACTGGGCCAATGAAATGAGGCTCACCCCTACTTTTCAGGTGAGGCGGGGTCTTCGAGAGGCGCGGCCGAGTTTCAGCGTGGTTCTTCTAGCCAAGGTTAGTCGCCAGTCTGCCAGAGCCGGGGGATGCCCCGTGTAGTTGTACGCCGGGGGATGCCTTGTGTAGTTGTACTTTCCTTTCTGTTGACTGTACTTTTATTTGGACATGAGACTCTGTGGACCTTGTAGCAGTTTATCTATTTATATTATGCTGTGCATTTTATTTTAGATTATTGTGTTATCTCTGTAGTTGCTTCAGCTTCTCTTGTACTCCCACACCATCCCTTTTTTTTACCCTTTCGAGTCTTCGGGCTCGTGGGTTGGCGGGCCGAGATTCGAGATGCGCCGGTTCCTTTTCGGTACTCGGATCCCGGGTCGTCACAGCTGGTATCAGAGCGTAGGTTGTGGAGGTACATCAGAATTTGAAACGAATTGCGGTGGTCCAGAAGGTCCATGAATGTCCTGTACAGTCGGCGACTGGCTTAGGGCCGCGCGTGTTTTATTGATTTGTGGTTGTTTTCTTGATGTCAGGTGCGTTGAACGAAATGGTAAGGATATGAAACGGTGGATTTTGAACCTAAATTTTTTTTTGGAGAAGGGGCTAGAAGATAGGAACCAACCCCCAAAATTTCAAATCGATCAGAACTCATGGTTGGCTTCAGGAATTCTCTAACTACATCTCTATCCAGCAGGACAGAAACTTGATGACGATTCCACGGCGGCTCGAAGGCGGCACGAACGGCGGCGGCGGCAGCACCGACGATCACCGGAGGTTGAGAGGGGAGGAAGGAAGATAAAATCACTCTAGATCTGGGGGTTTGAGGAGAGGAAACCAAGGGGAGAGAGGAAGGGGGCGCACCAAGCTCCAAGAGACTCACAAATTTTCTGATTTTTCATGCATTAATTCTACTAAAATGAGAAATTACAACTCTTTATAGGTTACATGCCAAAGCCAATATCCACCCTTAGATCTAGGTATGGTGGAAAGGATGGCTGGGATTGGATGTGACCAACCACAAAAATAACATATTTAAAGGAAGCCAATTCCTAATTTTTACAACATGTGGTCAAAGAAAGGAAGGAAAGAAAAAAAAACTAAACAACCTAGCCTAATGGAGCCAAAAGAGGGGGCGCCCCCCTTCATGGGCCAAGGGCCATTCATGGGCCATGAACCATCCAAAAGCCCATGCTAGACTTGGACCCTTCCAACTTAGTTGGCCCATGAGGGAGTGTAACCCAATTTGGGCCTTAAGTGCATTAATGACCCTAATGACCCAATATGGCATAAGCTCCTTAATGGACTCTACTAATGGCAACCTAGCCATGGACTCTACATTACAAATGGCCCATTGGCTTGATATAAGCCTTACAATGAGCCCAAATGAAAGAAATTACACAATTACAATCTCATACAAGCCATAACACACAAATACACTTCACCCGTGTATGGAAATCACCTTTGATGCCCCATCAGTGTTACCTCGATTAATGTGCCCATAGGTGCGGTGGGTCCGGGTGACCCCATGTGCTCCGGGCTTTCGTGTTACGCTCGATCGAGTCACCGTGTATCAGTGTGAGTGCGGTGGGGTTCCCCCGCATGTCGTGTGTTTATACGGGAGATGGTTCCCGACTAGGCCAAGTGTTTGGCCTTAGACTGCGAGTCCAGTTGCCAGCCTAGGACTGGAGGTTTCCCGCTTTTCCCTGGGATGGGGAATCGACTTGGCAGTTGGTGAGTTGCCTTGGGAATCATGCTTTTGTGCATTCCGCGTGGGCCATATGTGTGGCCTTGGACTATGAGTCCAGTCACCTAGCCTGGGGTTGGAGGTCTCTAGAGTTTCCTTTTGAGGGGATGGCCTTAGCGGCTCGTGAGCTACCTCGATATTCGTGCTATCGTGATTTTCGACATAGGGATTAGGCTAGATTAATGGCAGTGTGTCGTTGTGTACGACGGTCTTGACCCCGAGTCTTGTGACTCAAGGACCATTGGATTTAGTGAGTCTAGAGAACTATCCAGAGTCCAGTGGCTCGGCGTTACTTGGTTCTACTCGACGTTCGCGTAGGGTGCGTGCGTGGTTCTCGGAGTTTCTCTTCAGAGAGTGGTAACATCAGTGACTCCCCACTAGTTGTAGCCTTCCGACACGTGAGTGGTCCCACCAGGGAGTGGTGGCGAGGCTAACCTGAGAGATGATTTTTAGGTTGGTTACCGTCGGGTCCCACGTCTTGTAGCCAGAGTCCGGCCGAGGGGAGAACCAATCAGAGGGCCAGACCAAAGACGCGTGGTTTGTGTGTGCACACGTGGTTGGGGGCAGTGGACCCGCGCTGATGAGCGTGACCCCAGCTACTCACTTGCTTCGTGGTTACTTGTACGGTGTCCCCATTCCACCAGGGTTCGAGGGGGACACCTGAGGTGCGGTCTAAGACATCAGTGGATGCATCCGGCCTTACTTATGGTGGGCAGGTACTCCTATCACGTGAGACGTGACTCTCTTTTTTTTGGGTTTCATTTACCGTCTGTGAGTCGTGGTTCCCCCGACAGTTTCAGGGAGTGTTCCCGAGGTAGAGGTCTAGGGGTTTTTCTGGTGAGCGTCACCGAGGGTTTCCCTAGACGGTGTTAGGTCCACGACTGTGAGGTCATGATTGTTTCTTCTGACGGCGTAGCCAGAGGTTCTTCCGTTAGTTTGGTAGTCCCCCGACTATCAGATCGGGGCGTGTTTTCCTGGCATAGTAGGAGTAGCTGTAGTGTTGAGTTTTGACCGGCCACCGGTCGCTATTCCTGCTGTAGTTGTAGCTATTTTTCCTTTCCGCTACCGCCGTTGTTCTCGGTTAGGGTTCCGCGGGATCCCTACTGAGCCAGTGACAGGAGGCTCACCCCTGCTTTTCTGATGCGACGGTTCTTCCCCAAGGTTTGAGGGTGCTGTTCAGAGGTTCTTAGTTGCCAGCTCACCGGGCTGAGTGTTCACTCGGTGTTGGGTACGTTTCCTACCTTGGACTATACTTTCTGTTGGATTGGACTCTGTTGTTGTAATTGTTTATTTATTTCTGTTAACTGTTGAATTATCATACTTTATTTCCTATTTCTTTGTACCTCCACACTCCTTTTAGCCTTTTCGAGCCCTACCGGCTCGTGGGCGGCGGGCCAGGATTCGAATGGTATCGAGTTGTTCCCGGTATCCAGATCTTGGGTCGTTATACGGCGACCAAATGGCCTCACTATATCAGCTACTTCCCAAAGACATAACGGGAGCCAGCATCTAGCATGCCTATGAGGTTTATATCTTCATACCCGCCAGAAAAAAGGGGAACTGGCAGGTAATGCCAAAGAAAACCAAAAAAAAGGAAAAAAGGGAGGGGACAAACACCTAGTTTGGTCCAGATGTTGACATCCATGGCCATGCCCCCGTCAACACTGTCAGCTGTGACCCCTGCCAAGCATAGGGCAACCCCTCAGAAGGATATAAAAGATTTACCAACAATGAGAAAAGGCAACTATCAATATCAATGCATAAAGAAGTGGGCCCGATAGTGTCACGACTGCAAGCAATCATAGACGGGTTAGATAAACATGAACAACCCAAATTGCGGCTCATGCAGCTGAAAGACTATGTGCTCTAAAGGACATTTTGAGCTCCTTGAGTTATGACAGGAAGTCGGGAAAGAAATACAAGATGCAAAAGGTGGTCTGTTCTGGGGGAAGATACTAAATGCGAAAGAAGGAAGAAATCTGAAGATAAAAGAAGAGTTACCACTATACATTGCAATATACTCCATCACACTATAGAGGATGCTTTACAAAAATGTAGTCAAAGGTCATCATGACTCTCTCCGAGTAAGATCTGCTCCCGCCCTCTGCAACCCATAACATGCTAATCTATATGAGAGTGGGCAACTGATTGATCAACCGTTGAATGAGATTTTAATTTATCTGGGGGCACCAAGCAGCATACTCTCCTCCCGGAGCCATCAGAAATGCTATTTCAATATACACCTGACAGGGGCCATGGATATGAAGATAGCTGACTGCAATCGAAAATTTGAAGTGCCTTCATGTACGGCAGAATTCAATCCCTCGCTTGGGGCTTTCGCCACCAAGGGCGGAGAAGAAGATATGTTGAATTAAACTCACTTGGGGTCACTTCTTTGAAGCATGCCCTTGTATGAAAAGGGGCGAATGACAGTCCGCTAAGGAGGCTGAAGATAAAGAAAAGATGATAGTGGAGTCCAATGACTGGTTCTCCCCGCTATTGTCTGGTTACCTGACCTTTCAAGAAGAAACCAGGCTATCCAAAGCAAAAGATATACCCTGAGTAGTTCCTCTAGCTATCCATCTGGGCATGGGGGCATCTGAAGCTGAAAGATTACTTGGGCACACCAAAGTCCCATCGGGAACTGCAAAGCCCATTACAAATGCTGACTACTAGACAGTTGAACCACCAGAGTTTTTTAAGTTCCTCGCTCAGAGGACCCATCTAGTATATTCTATGCAAAAAGAAGAATAGTTGTTAAAGGGAACTATAGTTGTCGCTTCCCTAAGGAAATATATCATCTGGTCATGTCGACCGTGGGACTCCCTGATGAAGCCGGCAAGGTAATCTGATTGGCAAAAAAATAGTAAGCTCCTCCTTCCACGGGGAGCTACTATAGATTGCTCAATACCCAGGATTGGGTTTCTTTGTAAAAAGAAAAAGAAAAAAAAGAAAAAAGATGAAAAAGATGAAAACTTATGAGACGGACATGGTCTCGGCATCCGCCTCTACATGCAAAGACTCCCTAGAAGCAGTGCATGATGCACATCTACGGGGACATAAATTGACTGCGCCGTTTATGGAACTAAAGAAGACCCCGCAGCTGCGACTACCGATAGAAGAAGCTAGCACTTGGCACATGCACTAGAAGACTATTCCCGCAAGAGCTACAACTTTTCAGAGCATCCCTCGTATCAATCAATGACAAAAGGAAAACCATTGATTCTGTACATAGTAATTATCGAATATCTCCTGGGGGCAATGCTGACTCAAAATAATGATAAAATAAAAGAATAGGTTTTCTACTATCAGTGCCAAGATGGATGAGAACTGAAGGGAGGGGCACTCCAATCCCGAAGAAGCCCATCAAAGGCCAGGTGATTACAGATTTATGTACAACACATTTGATGCCTGAAGATTCACCTCTGATCACAGAGCCCTTTGATGGTGCCTGAGGTGGACCAAGTCCAAAACAATGTATGGAGGCTACACTTCGACGTGGCATCGATAAAAATGATTATAGAAATATCTCCATTCGGGCTAAGATGGACAAGTGTCCTCTAACCGCCAAATGGTGAGACTCCGCAATTCGCATGCTTGGTCGACGAGGCCTGCACGAATGATGAAGCAGATTGCTCTCACTACGGAAAGTAGGATTCCTCTGTTATACAACTCATAGTGCGATTCTCCTCTATCAAATGAGTGAGGCCGGTCAAGAAGAAAATGCCTGAGCCGACGCACTGGCAAAGCTGTCAAAGTCATTAGCAGTCCTACCGAACAAGGCAACCCGCATTGCTAACGAATCTGTACTAGGGAGCTCAGCAAGTTGGAAGAAGAACCTGGCAAAAAAATGAAAGCTCAAAAGTCCGACTAGAAAGGGCTGTCAGCGCAGCAATCTAGATAACAACAATTGCCCAACAAAAAAATATATAAAAAAAATGAAATGATGATGATGATGAATGATATAAAAAAATGATGAAGAAGATGAAATGATTACAAAAAAATGATGATGATGAATGAAAATGATGATCAACAAGAAAAAAGAAGAGACCACCTTTTGGCGGGTACCGACCCTCAATCCCACTAGCCATTTATTCTGCTCTCGACCTCGATATTCCATCGAAGCCAATATATATTCTACCTTTGGCATCACGACATTATGTCAAAGCCAATATATATTCTGCCTTTGGCTCAGACCTTCCATTTGAGTCAGGTTGGTTGACTTCAATATGCCGTCGAGTCAACATCTATTTTGCCCTTGGCTTTGACCTTCTGTCTTTACTAGGTTGGTTGACTTCGACATTCTGTCGGGTCAACACATATTCTGCCCTTTGCCCAGACGTTCCATCTGACTCAGGTTGGTTGACTTCGACATGTCGTCGATTCAACATCTACTCTTCCCTTGGCTCAGATCTTCTGTTTCGACATTCCATCGAGTCAACATCTATTCTGCCCTTGGCCCTGACCTTCTATCTGAGATAGGTTGGTTGACCTCGACATTCTGTCGAGTCAACATTTATTCTACCCTAGGCCCAGACCTTTCGTCTGAGTCAGGTTGGTTGACTTCGACATTTCGTCGAGTCAACATCTATTCTACCCTCAGCCCAGACCTTCTGTCCGAGTCAAGTTGGTTGACGTCGACATTCTATCGAGTCAACATCTATTCTGCCCTAGGCCCAGACCTTCCATCTGTGTCAGGTTGGTTGACTTTGATATTCCGTCGATTCAACATCTATTCTGCCCTAGGCCCATACCTTCCGTCTAAGTCAGGTTGGTCAACTTCAACATTCCGTGGAGTCAACATCTATTCTGCCATAGGTCCAGACCTTTCGTCTGAGTCAGGTTGGTCGACTTCGACATTTTGTTGAGTCAACATCTATTCTAACCTAGGCCCAGACCTTCCGTCTATGTCAGGTTGGTTTACTTCGACATTCTGTTGGGTCAACATCTATCATTCCCTTGGCCAAGACCATCCGTCTAAGTCAGGTTGGGTGACCTCTACATTCCATTGAGTCAACATATATTCTACCTTGGCGTCAAGACTTTCCATGTAAGCCAAGTTGTTCGGCAGCACGACATTCCGTCTAAGTTGATATCGATTCTACCTTTGGCATCACGACCTTCCGTCGAAGCTAATAGATTTTCTACCTTGGCGTCAAGACTTTGCGTCTAAGCCAAGTTGTTCGGCGTCACGACATTCTGTCTAAGCCGATATCCATTCTACCTTCCGCATCACGACCTTCCGTCGAGGCCGATAGATATTCTGCATTCGCGTCAAGACTTTCCGTCCAAGCCAAGTTGTTCGGCGTCAAGACTTTCTGTCTAAGCCAAGTTGCTCGGCATCATGACCTTTTGTCGAAGCAGATAGATATTCTACCTTTGGCATCATGACCTTCCATAGAAGTCGATAGATATTCTGCCTTGGCGTCATGACTTTCTATCCAAGCCAAGTTGTTCGGCATCAAGACTTTCCGTCTAAGCCAAGTTGCTCGACATCACAACCTTCTGTCGAAGCCGATAATTTTTTTGTCCTAGCGTCAAGACTTTCTGTCTAAGCCAAGTTGTTCGGCGTCACGACTTTTCGTCAAAGCTGATAGATATTCTACCTTTGGCATCACGACCTTCCGTCAAAGTCGATAGATATTCTACCTTGACGTCAGGACTTTTCATCTAAGCCAAGTTGTTCGGCATCACGACCTTCCGTCGAAGCCGATAGATTTTCTACCTTGGAGTCAAGAGTTTCCATCAAAGCCAAGTTGTTCAGCGACACAACATTCCGTCAAAGTCGATATCTATTCTGCCTTCGGTGTCACAACATTTTGTTAAAGCCGATAGATATTCTGCCCTTGACCTAGACCTTCCATCTGAGTTAGGTTGGTTGACCTCTACATTCTGTTGAGTCAACATCTATTCTGCCCTATGCCCAGACCTTCCGTCTGAGTCAGGTTGGTTGACTTCGACATTCCATTGAGTCAACATCTATTCCGCCCTAGGCCCAGACCTTCCGTCTGAGCCAGGTTGGTTGACCTTGACATTCCATCGAGTCAATATCTATCATACCTTTGGCCCAGACCTCTCGTCTAGGTCAATGAACAAAATGACTCCCCTTGGTTAACGCCAACCTCCAGTCCCGTCGGGATTCGCCCCATAACATAAAACGCTTCTTTCTTTGCTTCGGCATTAATCCTATGCAAACAAATAATCAACTTGTAGATGTTTTATCAAACCCTTAAATATAATAATAATAATAATTCGTAAACATAAAAAAATAAATATGTGGAATCTACAGAATAACAAATCAATAAGTTGCGTGCTTTATAAATACGAATAAAATTTCATATATACTGCATACTTCGTGAATAAATAGTTATAAAAAATTCTTGCATGATCTTGATTTTGGATGTCTGCTCATTATAATTGCAGGCTTGCTTATAATATAGTTTAATACACTTCCCTTGAATTTTCTAAGACCATACCTCCTTGACTAAATAATGTTGCCCTGATTCCGGATAGGTGTGCGTCATGTCATACACTAAGGGGGAGAAACCAAATTTGGGGAGTGCATATGTTAAATGGAAGAGTCATAGCTATGTCTATAGTGTAACTCATGGAATACACCCGAAACAGAACTCCCACACTTTGCACATAATATGATCAATGATTTCTAACCATAAGTATTCCAAAAATTCTTCCTAACACTTTATGGATGCTCGAATTCTTACACATACACGTAGGGCAATCGTGAGGAAAAAGATGCATGCCCCCTTGTAAAAGAAAATAATGATGATGAATAAGTGGAATATGGATCCTAGTAACCGGATCTCCCCACTGAGCAAGTGAGGAGTCTCGTGTAAAATGGTGAAGTAAATCTCCATAGTCAAAAAAGTGGCGGATCCTAGTAACCGGGTCTGTTTATTGAACAAATGATGAGCCTTGCGTCAAACGGTGAAGTAAAAAATTCAAAAAATAATAATAAACAAGGGGACTATGTGAAGCTACCGAATGTCGAGAACCTGAAATGCATGCGTAGGCGATAGAGTAATCCTCTAGTGCTACTTAGAAAGTTTGCATATCCCTATGTTTAGGATTCGTTGATCACATACTTGCACTTCCACACCACCGAGAAATTATCTTGGGTGTAGATTGTGATTTTAACTACATACATAGACTATGTTGTGTCTTCTTTATGAATGCACATCTTCTTTAGTTATGCTTCATGAACCGCACTCCGCCCGTGAGTCATGGGTATTGTTCTTATCCTGCTCCCAATAAGGGGGAGTTATACTACATAGCTACTCTATGCTTGCTCATGATGAATTCTCATATGCTTGGCTGGAATTACATAAAATAATCAATAATTGAACTCAAAAAAAAGACAAAAAATAAATATCAAAACCCATGCAAAAAAAAGAATGGTATTTTCAATAATTGTTTGTTCATATGGTGTGTCAAAGCAACAGCTACTGCACGAACATGAAGGAAGATATTTGGTCCCACCGTCTGGACGTCCTTCAAGAAAAAGGGGGGAGGCTACACCCGCATGCCCTACTCAGTCGTTCCTCATTCGCGACACCTGCGGGTAGGGGGCATTTGTTGACATCAAAAAAATTTATCATCTATATCAGCAAGCCTTGCCTCGGGCAAAGAAGAAAAGAAGAAAAAGAAGAAATAATCAGAGGTGTCATGTCTGCACCTTCACCCAGCGTGTCGTAACGGCACCCTCACCAAAGTTCTAACCGGCCGCCCCGGCACCGAGAGAGAAGAAGAAAAAGAAAAAGGATGAAAGAAGAAGAAGAAGAAGAAGAAGAGAGGTGGGAGCCCTATCCGGTACCCCTACTAGAGTCTTTACTGATGCATAAAATTAGGACACCACAATATACCACGATTTGGTAGAGATCGTGGGAAGGCAAGGTGTTCCTAAGGTACACTGCCACGGGCTCGATTGTAAGAACCCAGTAGAAAAGAAACAGAAGAGGAGTCTGGAACTGCCCAATTTCAATGCCAGAGATGGCGGTGTCATATTGTTTGCGTGACACTGTGTCATCATAAATTTACGTCCCGACGGACGATATGAATTCAAAATTAAAGAGGCCAAGGCATCCTCGAAGACATATCACTAGAGTCCAGGGTGTGGAAGCTCAGGCATGAAGAAAGAAGAAGAAGGAAAGAAAAGAAGGAAAAAGAAGGACAAGTAGAAAGAATAAAAAGAAAGGAAAAAGGTAGTAAAAGGGTGAAATGGCAGCCCCTAGCTGCCTCATCCAACAGCCCTCCTAGAGGCACCTGAACCGGCAACGCGCCAATGTCTGAACTGGCACCGTGCCAACTACTGAATTGGTAGTGTTCCCCTTCCCTCATCCGACGGCTACAGGCTGCGTGATCTAGCAGCAGTGGCAGCCCCTGTTCCTCCATCTGATAGCACCAACAGAAGGTGATCGACCGGCAGCACCGGCAACAAGCGCGCTCAACCGGCACCACTTTCCATCCGATAGTGCTCCCACACATGCAGTGTCAGCCCCATCCAGTAGTAACGGCCTCTATTCGGCCACTCAGTAGAGGCCCCACGTCCGCCAGCTCCCTCGTCCCTATATAAAGGGAGGGATGGCGAAGAGGATAAGGGGGGCTGAAAAAGAAGAAGGGGAAGAAAAAAACGAAGAGCAGGCGAATAGAAGAAAGAAGAGAGCAGAAGAAAAGAGAAGAAAGAGAGGTGAGGAAAGGGGGGGAGAAATGGAGTCAATGCTCCTTCTCCCCCCTGGCTGTATTTTTTTCTTCTATCTTTGTATTCCCCGAATTGTACTCACTTTGATTTAGTTTCTCCTTTTGGGATATGATCAATGAATGAGAATGAATAAAAGCACCCCTGTGGGTGATTCTTGAGCTCCGATGGCTATTCCCCACTCCCCATGTGTAACACCCTGGTAATTACCAGATTTTTCTAGAATTTTCAAGAAATTAAATAGAATTATTAAGCATTTAAAAAGGCTTAATGGGTTATTAAGTGAATTATGGGATAATTAAATTAATTTGAAGGTCCCATATTAACCAAAGGGTTAAGCCCACTTAAACCAGGCTCATAGACCCAATTATAAGGCATTTTGGCCCAAGCCCGCTTCTAGAGACGTAATTAGGCCTATTTTTGGGTTTAAGATAGGTAAATAGGCTAATTAAGGGGTAAGTAGCAGATAAATAGGAAAATCCAAAATTTTCTGATAAAACAGCAGAAGGCGGTCTATCTCGCGACCGCGTTCTGATAGAAGCGGTCCAATCAAGACCACGTTCTACTTCCGTGAACATGTGATGTAGAAACGTCAAAAAGTGGGATTTTTACCATCCCAATCGCCTAGGATCGAAGTGCTATGACATGTAAACCTATCTAGGACTCTTGGGAGATCGAATTTGTAATGTCATGGGTCTTTCGGATCTGTATCGGAGAGCTTTCGGATCGCTTTTGTGGGTCCTGAGTTGTGTTTTATGATCCACGTGGGTTTTTCTCTCGTACAAGGTATGGAACCCTGTGGTGAGTTTATTGTTGAGTTCATCGACTCGAGGATGCTACAGTTGCGTTATGCTCCTTCCGAGGATCACGTAGACTATTTTTCTGTATTTTTTTTAATTAGTGAATTTTCGGACAAAAACCAGATTTCACGAAAATTAGGAAATTCCTAATTTCCTTTCCTATTTCTTTCTTCACCCTCTCTCCTCTCTCTCATTCTCATGTTAACTCTCTCCCTCTTGTTCTCTCTCCTTTCTTCTCCTCTTACCGCGGGGTGCGCGACTGTGGTGAGGTGGGAGAGGCAGGAACGCCATGGAGCTGTTGTGACGCGTGATGGCGTGAGAATCGAGGCGTGGTTGGCACGATCTCGTTCGTGGATTCAAAGTCGACGTGGGTGGTTCGTGTGACGTTTTTGGCGTGGTTTAGTCATTTTGGCATGGTAGAACTTTGATGGAGGTAGGGAGATGGATACCATGCTCATGTTCTACGTTTCTTTGTGATTTCGAGCTGAACCGTTTGAGAACGAGCGAGTTTTTCAGCTTTAGGGCAAAATCATGTTTCGGGTGGTTTGAGACGAGTTCACCTTTCCAGGAGACGATTTTCAGCCTAGATGGTTTCATTCGAACCCCTGGCATGTTGGGAATTCATTCCCGCCAGTTTTATTGCATTTGGTTGAGAATCGGAGCCGGTATGAGCCCGACTATGCCCGTGACGCGTTTTGGGTCAATTCGTGGGAAACACCTGTTTCTTGTCGTTTATGCGTCGATTGGATCCCTAGGATTCTTTCCCCTTCATTTTATGGCGAACGGGGCGTGGAAAGGACGGGTTTTGGCCATTCCTATGGTTTTCTTGCCGTAACACCATGGCAGTCCTTTCAGAGACCGTTTCTATGACACAAGCGGTCCATTGGAGACCGCTATGCTGTCTGGTATGTCGGTTTAGCTAAGAGGTTGTGCGATATACCACAAGGCTGGCTGTGGCGGTTCGTGGACGACCGTTAATCTTTGTTTGAATTTGGTCAATGGTTTTAAGTTGGTTCGGGCTAGCGGTCTAGCTTCTGACCACATGGTGTCCTTGGCGACCCTTGGGGAGACCGCCAGGCTCTGTGAAACGGTTCTAGGTAGACCGTTTAGTGGTTTGACTGGTTAAGTCGGTTAGGGGGTTGATTGGGTCAAGCGGCCAAGTATATGACCGCTATAGTCTCCTTACGGCCCTGAGAAGACCATCTTGTGCAAGTAACGGCCTCAGCTAGACCATATACCCCTCTGCTTTGGTAGTTTTATTCGTTGGATCTTCCGAGTGAAGCGGCCATATCCTCGACCGCTTACCTCAGTGAGACGGCCCATGTATAGACCATTTTTGCCTTTGTGCGGCCCTTCTTATGACCGCCAAGTGTCTGTGTGCTCTGTGTGAGGGTAGTGGCCCTTTGGCTGACCTCTTGGTTTGCCTAGCGGTCAGGTATGTGACCGTTTTTTTCCTAGAGTTCTGTTTTCCCATTGTTTTGGCCTCCAATTGTCTTGGCTTAACCTTGTGGTTTTCCCGTTATCCCATGGATGTCTTGGATATCCTATGAGGGCTGTAACCATATTGTAGGGTGGCCAGGAGTGCCATTATATCGAGTAATGTTCCGTGATGCTTTAGAGTTATTATTGGTTTCTGGTCAACCCGGTGTGATCCAGTGGTTGACAGGTGACCTCCTGAATGTCTCGGTGATCCCGTAAGGAGCGAGACATGGTTTTGGATGCCGTGAGGTACTATCTTACCTCGGTTTGCATGTCCATATGTTTTGAGGGTCTTGGTGATCCCTCATGTTTTCATGATTCGTGTCCCGCGGATGTGTGGATCCGACTGTCTTGTGCCATTTCCTTTATCAGTGCTTTATCATGATATGGCTTAGGGACTAGGCTGATTGGCGGCGTGTTACCGCTTTTGTGTGACGATCTTGACCCTGAGTGATGCGGGACGGATCACAGACTCGACTCCAAGTGGATATGCAATTCTCGGACTCTAAACAAGCTCGCGATCGTCCCTTTTCGAGGGAAGCATTGGACGTGCGCGGTTGAGAAACCGGCAAGAGCTAGGGTGGTCAACTCACAATTTCGTTCCCGGATCGGGTCACGGGATGGTATCTCTCTCTCTCTCGCAGCCGTGATGATATAAAAGTAAAGCGGGCTACATTCCTAGCATGATCTCTAGCAGTGGCATAAACAAGGATATACAAATAAAGCAAATGCCGGGTAAAGGAGCGAATACGATACCTCCACGCGCCTGGCGTGGGGAAGACGATCCCGGCCGATCTCGTACTCCCAGAACAAATTTTACACAATAATTATAGCAACAAATTACTGCCCACTCCACGCAGGGAGGTAAAGGGCGGCACAAGTGGGACCCGGGAGTAGCGGGTTCGGGTTGACGGGCGGCTTCTTGTAGCCTCGGCGGCACACGTACTCACGGTCATGGGACCCACGTGCTGGTCGGTGGTGCCGTGTGGGACCAGAGTGGCACCACTGTGGTAGGGACGCCTGGAGGGGCGCTTCCTGGGGCAGCGACGTGCTGGTTCGCCGGCCGGAGGCCGGGCGGCTCCGTTCGTCACCCGCAGGAGTTGCTGTCCACGGATTTGAGTTCTATCTCAGACCCACGCGACCGGACGAGAACTGCTGTTGCGGTCACTCCTAACGTCGGATTGATGCACAAGAGATACCGTTGGAAAGCTCTTTTGAAGTAATATGATCTAAGGCTAGAGAGATAAAATTGAATTTCCTTTTGATGGCCTTTATCAAATTTTCAAGCTGCGGGCTCACTGGATTTGAAAACTCAGGGCAGAACCAAGTTTTCCTGAGAGTTGGCGTTGACCATGATATAGACCTTCGATTCAGAAGATGAGTTGTTCATGAAAGTTGTGGAGGCCAAAGAGAGGAAAACGGGGATATATCTTATGCAAGATTTGGTTGAAGTCTTGATGTTTTGGGGGTTTTATACTGGCCCTGGGTCGGATCTGGACAGCAGAGACAGATCTGAATTTGGTGGAAAGACTCAATTTCTAAAAATAGGTAAATGGATTTTTAAATTCAACGAAATTTTTTGGAGGAAGGGGATGGTGGTAATAACCTCCAATAAATTTGGAAATTCCAAAAAAAATCAAAAAGGGGGTCAAAAAGGGGAAGAACTAGGCTTATGCTACACAGATCTGAAAAGGGACAGATCCGGATGACAGAAAGACACGAAAATAGAAAAACATAAAACGAATTCTGAATGGCGTGATTTTTTTACTAGAGGTTGGGAATCAAGATAGGAACCAACCCTGAAAATCTCAACTCCAGATGATATCGGAGTTGGGAGCCAAAATTCATAGAGTGGACCTCTATCTAGAAAAATAGAACCTGGACAGCACTTCGGTAGATCGCTTGCGGTGGCTCGATGGCGGCACGAACGGCGGCGGCACAGAATGAACTCAGATGTGGAGGGGCTAAGATAGAAGGGTTCAAAACCCTGAAATGTAGAGGATGGAGAAGGAAAACCAAAGGAGAGAGAGGGGGGGTGCGCAAGCTTCCAATGCTCAAGGTAATTCAACAATTTTCTTCTCATTAATTCATGAAAAAGGGAAATACAAGCCTTATATAATAAATGGAAAATGACCACTAATGCCCTCAGATCTAGGTATAGAACTAATTAGTTCTAATGGCCTTTTTACACAAATTAAAATGGAATAAAATGGGGAGGGGCGCCCCTTTGACTAGGTGGGGTGGTAGGTGGCCTACCCTTGACATTTGAAACAACTTGTCTCCCCATGTGTCCAATTGACTTGTCAAACCTTCTACATGCCACCTTAGCTTTTGACCAGCCCCACATGGATAAGGTGGACCAATGGGGAAGGAGTGGGGGCCCCCTAGCAGGTCCTACTGATATTTTGCACATAAACCCACACAATCCTAAGGAAGAACAAATAGGATCATAAAGCCTTACAATTGTGAATCTACTTCCCCCAGGATATAAAAATAAATAAAAGAACACAAATACGAAAATAAAATGTACATGCTCGGAGTTTATTCCCATCAATTTTTCTCAGGTGGGAAGAACTCGACCCCGTCGAGTAGGGGTACGGCTGCTCGAGTCGCTCCGACGGATCCATCACCGTGCCAAGTAACGCGGGCACGCTCCACTCCATGTGAGTGTCACCTGCTCATTCCGTATATACTCGATATGCACAAGCTGCTGTGGAAACGAGGCTAGACGTGGTCACTCCGGGGTGGGGTCACTCTCAAGGGGAGGAGGCGGCTCGAAGACTCACTAGGAATCACCGTTGGGTCCCTGTAGGTGACTAGGTCCGGGTATAGATATAGAGCTGATTCCATACTCATCGAGCGAATCCACTCGCCTCTTAAGGGACTGACACCAACGAGCTTGCACAAGACACATGCAGACTCCTAACAAATCACAAACCACACAAACAAGCCACACAATCAAACCACACAAAGAAGAAACAATACTGACTCATGCATGACCCTAGACTTAATGCAATGACATCACCCACCAAGTGGCCGTCATCCGAGAGCCACATCCTGAGCGTCCGTATGCTCCTCTAGACCATCCGCTGCATAGTACTCATCAGCTAGTTCCGGATCGGCCTCGTAGCTGACAGCCACCAGTTCAGAAGGTGTGGCTTCACCAACCCCTAGGGCTAGTGTGGCACGAGTAGGACATTGGCTGGTGATATGGCCAAATCGATGACAGTGGAAACACTGCAGCCGTGACCTACTGGTCTCCCCGATAAGAGGGCCTTTACCCTTATCCTCCCTACGGGTAGGGGGTGTAGGCAATAGGGGTGGAGGTGTAGGTGCCGTGGGCAACAAGGGTGTCGGAGGGCGGGTAATGGGTGCCGGTGGTTGGGGTGGAGGTAGATCCCGTGGTGGGGGAGGACGAGGTCTAGGAGTGAAGTGCTCCTGACAGGCGGGCTCATGATGTTGAGCCATGGGGCCCCTCGGGTATGGACCTAAGGAACTACGTGACTCGGCACTACGGTGAGGGACGGAGCCCAACCGTTGGATAGACTCGAACTCTCCCTTAAATTGCTCCATCTCGAGAGCAACTTGGTATGCATCATCCAACTTGTCCACCTTGCGGCGGAGAAGCTCATACCGTAGGTGCGGTTGTAAACCACGCTGAAATCAGGAAACAGTAAGGGAGCTCTCCTCCGTGGCGTCACATCGTAAATAGTATTCATCGAATTCAGAGATGTACTCGGAGATGGACCAATCTCCTTGGATAAGACTCTGCCACCTGTCTATGAGACGCTGGCGGTAAGTGGCAGGAAGGTACTTCTTCCTAAGTTTGTCCCTCATCTCGGCCCAAGTCTCTATCGGGGGCTCCTGACGATGAAACAATAGGTTCTCCATGTTCCTCCAATAGGTTTGTGCCTGGCCTAAGAGTTTCATCCGGGCGAACTTGACCTTCCGTTGGACCGACATCTCGAACCACCCAAAATATCGGTCCATGCCAGCCTCCCAATCAAGATAGACCTTCGGGTCTAAGGACCCGTCAAAGGTGGGATGGTCAGCGCGAACGGTCCTAAGGGCCCGTTCATCAACATCTTGATCGTGGGTCCACTTTGTGGGACGACGATCATGACCATATCCCCTATGCTCGTTATCGGACTCATAGTCATGCACCTCGGGGATGTGATGCCTCCTAGCCTCTATCCCTTGAACCCGTGGAGCAGCGGGTTGCTAAACCGGGTCTTGTTGACCATGAGTAGGTGGAGGGGGTGCCTCAACTGGGGCTCTCGGGGCTACCTCGGCTGGGGCTCTCTCAAACGTGGGAAGTCTCCCTACCAGACCCCAAACGGACTGGTCCGACTCGACGGCCTTTTCCTCTAAGACCTTCATCCTTTCTCCCAGATGTGTGCCTAGGCCATCAATCCGTGTACTCAACCCATCCATCCGATCTACCCGTGTAGTCAACGTATCCATGCGTGTACCCAACCCTTCCATACGTGTAGTCAACCCTTGCATTTGCCCCATAAGGGTTTGGAACATTTCAGCCACCGACGACGCATCGAGACTAGGGGGCTCGGGGATCCGCCATAGGTGGTGGTGGGGGTGAGTACTGTGTACCTCTGCGAGTGGGCATACAAAGACACACGGAGACACCGACTAATGCAAACACGGACTAAAGAAAAGATGATGCACCTAGACTTAACCAAGACTCAGTACGTGGCAGAGTTAATCGATCCAAAGATCACTCGCGCAAGTGTGCGGCCTTCCCGATAGACGTAGCCTAACGTTCGGACAACACCTTTTTATATATCGGGTTATTGGGATGAAATGTAACCTAGACTGACTTAGATGATGACTAGACGTAAATGACACTTTTTTTTTAAAGTTTGGACACCCTAGACTCAACTGGCGCTCTAATACCAAACTGATGCGGGACGGACCACGGACTCGACTCCAAATGGATATGCAATCCTCGGACTCTAAAAAAGCTCACGATCGTCCCTTTTCGAGGGAAGCGTCAGACGTGCGCGGTTGAGAAACCGGCAAGAGCCAGGGTGGTCAACTCATAATTTCGTGCTCGGATCGGGTCACGGGATGGTATCTCTCTCTCTCTCTCTCGCAGCAGTGATGATATAAAAGTAAAGCGGGCTACGTTCCTAGCATGATCTCTAGCAGCGGCATAAATAAGGATATACGAATAAAGTAAATGCCGGGTAAAGGAGCGAATACGATACCTCCACGCACCTGGCGTGGGGAAGACGATCCTGACCGATCTCGTACTCCCAGAACAAATATTACACAATAATTACAGCAACAAATTATTGCCCACTCCATGCAGGGAGGTAAAGGGCGGAACAAGTGGGACCCGGGAGTAGCGGGTTCGGGTTGACGGGCGGCTTCTTGTAGCCTCGACGGCACGCGTACTCACGGTCGTGGGACCCACGTGCTGGTCGGTGGTGCCGTGTGGGACCAGAGTGGCACCACTATGGTGGGGACGCCTGGAGGGGCACCCCTTGGGGAAGTGGCGGGCTGGTTCACTAGCCGGAGGCCGGGCGGCTCCGTTCGTCACCCGCCGGAGTTGCTGTCCACGGATTTGAGTTCTGTCTCAGACCCGCACGACCGGACGAGAACTGCTGCTGCGGTCACTCCCGACGTCGGATCGATGCACAAGAGGTACCGTTGGAAATCTCTTTCGATGTACCTCGATCTATAGCCAGAGAGATAAAATTTAATTTCCCGTTGATGGCCTTTATCAAATTTTCAAGCTGCTGGCTCACTGAATCTGAAAACTCAGGGTAGAACCAAGTTTTCCTGAGAGTTGGCGTTGACCGTGATGTAGACCTTAGATTAAGAAGATGAGTTCTTCATAAAAGTTGTGGAGGCCAAAGAGAGGAAAATGGGGATATATCTTATGCAAGATTTGGTGGAAGTCTCGATTTTTTGGGGGTTTTATACTGGCCCTGGGTCAGATCTGGACAGCAGAGACAGATCTGAAATTGGGGGAAAGACTCAATTTCTAAAAATAGGTAGAGAGATTTTGAAATTCAACAAAGCTTTGTGGAGGAAGGGGATGGTGGGCAGAACCTCCAATAAATTTGGGGATTCCAAAAAAAATTAAAAAGGGGTAGAAAGGGGGAAGAACTAGGCTTCTGCTACACAGATCTGAAAATGGACGGATCAGAAAGACAGAAAGACGGGAAAATAGAAAAACATAAAAAGAACTCTGAATGGTGTGCTTTTTTTTTAATAGAGGTTGGGAATCAAGAGAGGAACCAACGTTGAAAATCTCAACTCCATATGATGTCGGAGTTGGGAGCCAAAATTCACGGAGTGGACCTCTATCCAGAAAAATAGAACCTGGACAGCACTTTGGTAGATCGCTCGCGGTGGCTCGATGGCGGCACGAACGGCGGCGGCACAGAATGAACTCAGATGTGGAGGGGCTAAGATAGAAGGGTTCACAATTCTGAAATGTAGAGGATGGAGAAGGAAAACCAGAGGAGAGAGAGGGGGGGTGCGCAAGCTTCCAATGCTCAATGCAATTCAACAATTTTCTTCTGATTAATTCATGAAAAAGGGAAATACAAGCCTTATATAATAAATGGAAAATGACCACTAATGCCCTCAGATCTAGGTATAGAACTCATTAGTTCTAATTTCCTTTTTACAAAAATTAAAATGGAATAAAATGGGGAGGTAGGTGGCCTACCCACCCCTTTGACTAGGTGGGGTGGTAGGTGGCCTACCCTTGACATTTGAAACCACTTGTCTCCCCATGTGTCCAATTAACTTATCAAACCTTCTAGATGCCACCTTGGCTTTTGACCAGCCCCACATGGATGAGGTGGACCAATGGGGAAGGAGTGGGGCCCCCCTAGCAGGTCCTATTGGCATTTTGCACATAAACCCACACAATCCTAAGGAAGAACAAATAGGCTCATAAAGCCTTACAATTGCGAATTTACTTCCCCCGGAATATAAAAATAAATAAAAGGACACAAATATAAAAATAAAATGTACATGCTCGGAGTTAATTCCCATCACTGAGTCTTATGACTCAAGGATCGTTGTCAGTAGGTCTAGTTGTCTATCCTGAGTCTGGCGGTAGTCTTGTGAGTGCTGCCTTGTAGTTGTGCTTCATAGTACGTGAGATAGTGCATGCTTAGCCTATCCGTACTTCAGCACTGATGTTATGGAGTCCTTATGTTTAGTGAGCCTCCACTAGTCGTAGCTTGACGACACTTTCCTGTGTGTCGGCCCACCTAGGAGTGATGGCGGGGCAGTTCCCGATATACGATTTTTAGGCTAGTTTCTGTGGGCCCCCTTGCTTTGCGATAGCATCCTACTGGGGAAAAAACTAGCTAGAGGCCTGGCTCAAGGCATTGAGCTTGTGTGTGCACATGTGGTTAGGGTCGTTGGACGAGCGCCGACGGGCATAACCCTGACTAGTCACTCATTACTATTGTCCCTTGTACTTGGTTCTGTGAGTATCTCAGTTACTGCCATTCCAGGTGTATGGGAGATACTTGTGGCGTTGTGTAAGATGTCAGTGGACGCATCTAGCTGTTCTTCTTGTGAGGAGGTACTTCCGTCACATGACACCTGACTCATTATGTTTCGTGACTTTTTCGGGTAGTCTATTATTGGCTTCCCCGAAGTCAGTGTAGCGTACACGACGATCTAGTTATGTATGCGTTACTGTTCTTGATGGTGTAGGTCTTTTCTAGGGCTTTTGCCTATTCTTGTAGGCTTTGAATTTGGAGCTAGTACTTTGTCGACGGATCAGTAACGCCCGACTTTGTAAGATCGGGGTTCACCTTTCTATTGTTGTTTGGTGTAGCTTAGAGAGCCGAGGTTCGTTCAGTAGCTGTGTTTATGTTCGGTGTGGCTTTACTCTTTCCTTTAGCTATTCTCACTCCTGCTTTTACAGCTTTACTGTTGTAGTGTAGCACTGTTGTTACTTCTGCTCCTGCTTTACTATTCAGCATTGTTGTCTTACGTGTTACTACGTTGTTTCTAGTGGGGATCTGCGGGACCCCTACTGAGCCAGTGACACGAGGATCACCCCTTCTTTTCAGGTGTGGTCATTCTTCTTCCTCGTGGTTCGTGACGCGATGCGTCAGTTCGTAGTTGCCAGCGTTGCCTGAGTCAGGCTTCCCTCGACTTGAGAGTACATTTTCTCTTCTATTAGACTATACTTATCTTTATGTGGACTGGACTCTGTAATTTAAATTGTTAATTGATAAATGTAGTTTTATATCTTCTACTTTAGCAAACCTGATCATTGAAATATTAATTGCTTACTGCTTTATCTGGAACTTCAATGTACCCCACACACACCTTTTATCCCTTTGGAGCTTTACCGCTCTTGGGAGGCTTCGCAGGTTCCAAGTGGTATCGGGTTTACCCGGTATCCAGAGTCTGGGTCGTCATAGTTGGTATCAGAGCTAGTTGTGTGAAAGTACATGTGAATTCGAGATATTGCAGTATTCAGAGTCCTTAAGGTCCAGTACAGTCGGTAGCTGGCATTAGTTTTGCGATTGTTTATCACTTCACTTTTCGCATGTGGTCTTGTACGTGCTGTGTTGGTACTATGCGAGATGGTTTTGCTCTCGTCAGGATGTGACGGAGGATTCTTATTTTGTCATGGTGTTTGTCTCGGTTGTTCTACGCTTGGTAGAGTTCACCGGTAGGCATGAATCTATGGTGTAGTGTTTGAGATTTTTTTCTATGGTGTTGTTCAGGTGGCTGGCGACTTCATCATTGGTGAGATGGTCGTACACATTTTTATGTTGTTTTGGTCGTCCCAACTCGAATTTGTTTAGCCCCTGAGGTGTTAAGCTTGTGTCGAAGTGGTCGATTAGATGCCTTGATTGAGAGAATGCTCAGGCGAACCTAGGATTTTCCTTCCTGGTGAGCTACTGTTAGTCGAGCTTGATTCTTCTCATCTTGTCTGGTGGTGTCTTTTCGAGGTAAGCTTTGGAAGTGCTGTCTTGGTGAGGCCTTTGTCTTGTGTTTGCTTAAGTGTGGACTATGTTAGTTCTGAGCCTGATCTGTTCTTGTTCGACGGATGCTTGGCTTTGGACCCAGTGTGTGTGTTGGGGGCCGTTGTGCACCATGTCCGACGTGCCGTGTTTGGCGGCTATTGTGCTGTGAAGGTTCAATTATTGTTTCAAGACGTAAGGATAAGTTGAGATAGGTGTTCTTTGTGCTTTGTGCTGAAGCTGGTGCTCTTCTTGGTTTGCACTTTGGCGATCTGTGATAGGCTGTTCTTCACAGGACTCGATCGGGTGGCAGATTCTAGCGTGGAAGGGGCAGTATTGGGCGTGACTAGGGTCCCAATGGGTGTAGTCTGCTGGGTGTGTGCTGAGATATTATTGTTTGCAGAATCGGTACTCGAGGCGTGGTATATTGTAGTTTTGTGAATTGTGAAGGCACCGAGTGTGTGCTGAGATGAGGATGCCGAGTTGTTCTTGATGCCTGTGTGTGTTGTATGAGTGGGCAGCGGAAGTGTGTGGGCTTATAACCCACAGGTTCAGGATCGTTTGGTTGGGAGATTCTGGCCAGCTGAGAGGTTTGTTTTCCTCGATGTGACTTCATCTTGGCTATGTGTGCCTTGATGCTGTGAATTGATTTGCCATTGTTCGGAGATATTCTGACTATTGGCATGGGCATGTGTGAGGATTGGGGGAATGTGTCGGCGATTATGTTGGTCGAGTACCCTTTTCTTCTTCTATATTTTTCTTGGAAGTTATGCTCTCGGGACGTGATCGTGGTCCTTGAGATGCATTTTTCGAGATTGTTCTTGTTGTTGTGGGTCTTTGTTGGTGAGCTGCTCACAGTGTGGCTTGTATATCTTAGTCGTGTGTTCAGCTGTAATTATACCTTGATGTGACCAAGCTTGTAGTTGTGTCCCATGGTTCTGTGTTGAGAATGGAGCCGGGATTCTACAGGTGTTGTTGTTGTTGTTGTTGTTGGTAGTGGTGGTTGTGTTCAGCTTGGGAGGAGTTCCTTGTGAGTGTGATTTGGCATTGTGTGGACTGAGGTCTTGTCAGTTGATTTTGTTCTACTCTAATGTCATGGTAGAGTTGGCATGCGACTCGAATCTGATGTAATGTCTGAGTAAGGACTGACTTGATTATGCTTGTGGTCTAGTGTTGTCATAGGCGTTATGTGTGCCGGTTTTGTTGCTCTTGGCACGGAAGCCGATGATTTGGGGCAGTCAGCTAAGAGGAGTATGTTTTCTTGTTTAAGCTGATGCTTGTTGTGTCTGTCGTGTGGTTTATCGGTAGTCGTTTCATGGCATGGGTCGTGTCTCCTTTCTCTGTGAGACGTAAGCGATAATGCCATGGTGTTTCGGAGGTGTCGGACTTGTGTTCACTTGTGTGCCATGCTCGTTCCGTGGATCGATGGGTCTTGAGATCCAGAGCGTGTGCTTATGGTTATGGTCTGACAGTGTCCCTCTGAACTGTGTTTTTCGAGATTCGTGTTATTGTGCTTTATGTTTTGAGGTTTGGCTGATGCTTGGAGAGCGTGGCCAGTGTTTGGGTTTGTTCTTCCCTGCTTCTTCTTGTTAGCTCCTTTAATTTTGAGGATGAAATTTCTTAAGGAGGGGAGACTATAATGCCCTGGGTCTTTCGGATCTGTATCTGTTTGCGATGGGTTTTTATCCGACCATCTTGTTGTTTTTATTTCGTATATATATATATGTGTATATGTACATATATACATGTCTTATTTCACGTATCGATCAACCATTTGACTAACTGGTAGTCAACTGACCGATTGACGACGCGGGCGTGCCAGTCACATGAGTGACGATCTTATTATGCGCTCATGCTAACCCCTACTGGGCGAGTGTGAGGTTCGGTCGGGACCAGCAGTCCGCCATACCATAAAGGCTATGGCGTTAATTACATCCCCCACGAGGAGGGAACACCTTTGATTAGTTGCCGAGATAGCGGGCTGTCAAAGCCAGAATGAAAAGAGCTACATGGTGACCATGACGGAGGCATGCAGGATGCATTTATTTATCACACAGGGGATGCATAGTTCATCGAATTATGGACGCTTGGTACGTGACGGAGGACGTAGGTCCGAAGACCACCATCGCGCATAGCGGAGACTTCTGGTTGGGCACAACCCGACCTTCTGTCAACACCATTTAATATACCCGAGGGTCGATGCAGACATGCACGAGGAACTGTGATATATGGGGTGTGATAACGATGTTATAACACAAATTCGGCAGCATGTCCCCTCCATTTAGACTATGCCAAATGGGAGTATAGGACATCCATCCATAGAGAGCCGGAATGGAAACCAAAAGAGAATCGGGCGTAGCCCTGGGTCCGAGAAGGATCCAAATATGACGGGACAGTATGCACCATTGCGCCGTTCATTGATATTCCCCTCGAAGAACCATTGGAGGACATGCGGTGGCAGAACTCCGAGGGTCAGTGGGGTGACATAAGAAACATCATATTCGGTGTGATATAGGGGTGAAACCCCCCTCATTAGCGTATCTCCCATGGACCTGGGTGAAGAACCCTAGTCCCCTCGTGAGGTAACGGGGGTTGACATGGCAGCTGATAGTGACAAAATATTGAATTTAGGCTATGTTTGGGTTTGGTGAAGTGGGGAAGACATCAGATATTCATATGACAACCAATACCGAGGTGAGACGGCACAGCGATGGAATAGGCGCGAAGGCCAAACGGCACGGCATGCTCCCGGTGTGATGATAGAATTGGGGGTAATCGGCACGAAAGGAGTTTGAGGGGTAGTCGGCACGGCAGTGGTCGGTGCGCCAAGGCTGGGGCATTCGGCGCCCCCTCCACCCGGCGTGGGTTTGGCGCCGGGAGGCAGTGGCGCCGGGAGTAGATGGTGCTAGGGAATAGTGGCGCCGAGAGGCAGTGTTTTGTTGATTTTGCCAAAGGTATTGTGGGGTTTTCCCCACCCAGTGGGAATTTCAGGGTGATGAACGGATAGGAATGGAGGGTGAGGGTGACTCCACTCACGAGGGGGGTTCCAAGGAGATCACCAGTTACGGGATATATTCCCTATGATGTCAAGATGCCATGAGATTACACAGCTCGGGCCCTCGCCATATCAGGGGATTAAATACGTGTTTCCAATGAAACATCGTGCCATATTATGGAGTAAAGCTTCGGGTAAATTTTGGCAGCATCTCCCCTTATTTTGGGAGTATGCCAAGAGAATACTATGGGCTATCCACTCACAAGTGCCGGAGTAGAAACTTAAATGAGAGCCGGGCGTAGCCCGTGATTCGAGGGTCTGAATCGTATAAGACCTCACCCCCTGTGTTGCAATATCCCCAATGCAATCCATCGGAAAGCCTGCAATGGCAGGACTCCGTGGTTTAATGGGCTACAGAATGTAGGGGGAGAATTAACCCCCTTTGATATGGCTCCCATGAGGCCAAAGGGAAGGGCAATGCACACCCACGAAGGTGGGACATAATGGACGAGGTCTGTATGGCTCGTCGTGGTGACGAAGGCATCAGGATGGCCAGACGACGTGAGGGTATCAATGCAGAGAAGAGGGGTGGTTTCGGCACGGAAGCTAGGTAGGCTCGGCACGATAGGGGGGTCCAACAGGCGTGGGGAGCCCTCGGTGCAAAACTCACGCCGGGAGATACTGGCGCCGGGAGGCTTTCAGCAGGGGTTTTAAGAGGTCTTCGAACAGGGTTTCGGGAGTTGTTCAGAGAGAGGTTTAATCCCGACTGTTCTGGATGATCAGAGGGGGAAGACTTTGGGGGAACACCTTTCCTCTGGGCCTCATTGGGAGCAGAACCACGGATGGAAATCCCCGAACCACGTCCCCCTTTATTTCACATACGAGGAGCCATGAGATAGACTGTCTCAGGCCCTCGAAATGTGGCTGGAGGGGGGGGTAATAAATAATGGTAGCGAAGATGCTTCAGCAGAATTAGAAAACCAAACGATAAAACACGCCTAGTTATCAATATCCTTAGCATATAGCGAACTTCGGATGCAGAGACAGAAAGAAGAAGGTAATGAAAGAGCGGAATTCAACCCATTCTCTCATTCTTTACTTCATCCAGACGACTTACACGCATGCTACTTAAGAGAAAGAAATCTGACTCAACAGAGAAAGAAATCTAGGCTTAATCCCTGAAAGCGGGGTTACATTGGCATTCGATGCTATTGAAGCAAAGATGCTAGAAATCAAAAGTACAGAGGGAAATATTCAGACAGATAGGGAGGGGAAAGAGAAGGAGCTGCAGCTGCCCGGCACTCCCACCTGGATCCCTCTTCGAGCCTCTGCCTCTCTCCCTTTTTCTTTCTTCAGCTTCTTTCGAGGGCTCTCGAGCTCCCTCTCTCTCTTCGGTGGCTAGGCACTCCCTTTTCACTCTTCTTCTTTTTCTTCCTTCTCCCGCTCTGCTTTTCTTCTTTTATTCTTCGTTCGAAGGGCCGCCTCTCTCCTCTTCTCTTCCTTTTCGTTCGAAGGGCAGGCCTCTTATAGAGGCCAGGCCCTCATCCTTTTGGCATGAACTTCCCAGTCCGTCATCGGCGCATCCCATCTCATATTTGGGCTTGGCCCATTTTCTTGTCATTCGGCCCATTCGACCCAGGATCCACTTGGTGGACTCCTTTCGACAATGGGTTTCTTGATATATATATGTTAAGACTCCATGGGACTGTTTACACCTTGCATTCACAACCGTGTGCGAGGCACTGTACATCCCGCTTCAGGAGTATCAGAGATGTCTGAACATCTGTTTCAGCAGGCAGATGGTTGCCTGAATGTTGGTATAGTTTTATCAGCCTGACTATCTGAATGACAGCAGTATTGGACAGCGACCTAGCCAAAGACGGCTTTAGTCGAATAACATGATAGGGGTAGTGGGTTTCTTCTATTCAGACTCTCAGCTCTCCCAGGGAGGGTACGTGAGTTGTGCCCTTGACTGATCTTCAGAACTGTGAATCTGCTATGATCTCTTCTGACATATTTTAGGTGTCAATAAATGCCCCCCACCCGTAGGTCGCGTGAGCGAAGCATGAGTGACACGGGACATGCGGGTGTACATCACATTCACACACTGCGCTTCGTGGTCTCTTTAGGCCTGCTCCTGTGCATTGGCTATTCTTTTGACTCTGAGTCTTCATTCTGCTTTGCGTGACTTCCATGCTTTACAAGCAAATTTGGATGAACACCAGCATTTTTGGCTTGGTCCGGTAATAATATCACCCCTGGTGAGGTAATCGGCTCCATGGACGCTCCCGGCACTATCTTCTCGGCGCGGAGGTGGGCTCGGCATGGGATTCCCGGCGCGACGCTCTTCTAGGCGCGTTGATCTTCTCGACGCGGTGGTGGTGCTTTTGCTCTTTGGCGCGGAGGTCATCTCAGCGCGCCTTTTGGCGCTTCCGGTCGTCGGCGCGACCTCCCTCTCGGCGCGCCTTTCGGCCGGGCCGATATAGGCGCCGAGAGGGGGAGAGAGAAGCTCATTTCTCCTTGAGCTTTCTCTCTCTTCCTCCCTTTCTCCTTCTATCGCCTCAGAGCAACAGGCGTGGAAGCCTTCCCTTCGGGGAATTTTTGTTCAGGACTCCGTCCCTTTTCATTTCGGAGTCACCCCCTCCTGGTGGGTGTTCTCCCATTTGACTTCTGGGCATACCCCGGATAAGGGGAGATGCTGTCAAAATTTTTCTTGAAATTCTCCTTTCTATTTTCATCTTCATATCATCTTATTATTTCCTTTTCTTGGTTTTGTGTCTGCAGCTCGCTGGAAATGGCTTCATCTTCTAGCCGCGTTGCCTCCGGCAGTGCTGATGTTGACTCTTCTCCTCAAGGTAGGGCTTCTGGTCCCGTTGTGACTTGGAGGAATGTTGGACAGCTGGACCGGGGACTTGGGAGGATTGCCATAGTCGATGACTCCTCTGGCTCCGAAACAGATACAGTATCCGCCTCTCGCATTGTGACTGTCGAGGGAGGACTGGACTTCAATCGCGATGATGACTACCGTCCGAACTTCCCGAAGGATCGTCACCTCGCACCCTTCATTTGTACCTTCAACGTCTCTGGGAAGAGGGATGTCATGCTGGCTCGGATGGTGGAGCGGGCCATGTTGCTAGACCGGGACAGCTTGAAAGGTTCTGTGTATCATGGCGATACCATCTACCTTCCGGGGGAACGGCGCAAGTGGCACGTCGTCTTAGGGGTAACAGAGCTGGAGGCAGAGCTGAAGATGCTAACACGGGCCCCAGAGTTTACACAGCCAGGTGGGACAACACCATAGGTCGGGTTAACAGGGAGAAACCCAGTTACGGTTTATTCTTGGTGCTCATCAAGTGGGGCTACAGAGAGGAACCGTTTGTGCTGAACTGCTTGGCTGTTCAGTTCAAATTTCAATTGGCAGCTGGGTGGTTTGCAGACACGAAGGTGACAGATGCTCATCTTTTTCGTGTAGGGGCAGTGGAATTCACAGAATATGTTCTGAAAGAGTATGCACCGCTGCTGGTCAGGGCCGGGGTGTACCACAGTGTGTATGCATCCCGCTTCAGGTATCCCATTTCAAAGGGGCTGTGCTGCGGCATGTTCGAAGTATTTTGCCCGCAGTTCAACACTTTCTATACAGCAGAAGGTGAAACCTCTCTGGATCTTTGGAGCCTATCACAATTATCGGGCCTGCCGATTGACGGAGAGCCCTATGAAGAGGTCTGCATTCATGACTTCATCAAGGATGAAACAGACGACGAAGGCGAATATTACTTCGGCTATTCATACCGGTACTTGATGAAGGCATACCGCTCCCTCTGCCTGACGCTGAATAGGGGATCCTCAAAGGGATACCAGCCCCGGGAGAAGAGCAGTAAACTGAGAGTCCGAGCAGGACATTGGATTCAGTATTTCTGGCGGCCCTTTGAAGTACAGTGAGTTCCCTCACGTAGCTCCTATTGCGGGTAAGCCCAGTAGACCACCTAAGTTCAAGTCAGAGCTGCCTGCTTCCCTTCGGGGGATAAGCCGCGGGGGGCCGAATCTGATGGGGGTGGATCCCCTTACCCATTGTGCCGCCTACCTTACCTTCTGTCTATGTACTTTTGCCCTCCCGCAGGGGGATGAGACAGTTATTCGGCCGGAGGCAATATACCCGGCTTGTCAGATGGCTTGGGGCATACGGCTTGCAATATGTCCAGCCGCACTATGCCTGATTTACAAATCCATTGGAGATATTCATAGGCATCGGATCCCCCGCTCTTTCCGAACGGTGGGGCCGTTTCATTTTTTTAATGCCTGGGTGTGCAACTTATTTCCGGAGCTAGCTCCCTGGACTTTGCAGACAATGACATTGTATCCCAGAATGCTGGAGTTTGCAAGTGCTGAACCGGGTCCAGTGTCCCAGCAACTCTTCTCCATCCGTGGCCGACTGACAAGGGTTCCAATGGATTCAGCGGGGACTATTCACTTTTGGAATCTGGCTGCACATTCCTCTCCATTAGTGAACCGTCAGCGTGAGTGTAAGCTCGAGGCAGTGGAGACTTTCACACACTTCATTTCGGGCAACACCGTGACCCGACCAGTCTTGGAGCCTGAACTCATTGACTGGGTTTTATCAATTCGCCCCAGTGTTTTAGTATTCAGAAGGGGGGGCGCAGTTTATTTAGAACCCTACTATCCCTTCAGGTTCGATCAGAATTTTGGCTACGATCAGCATATTCCGCCTTCGTTCGCCCTGTTCCCTTTAGACAGTAGGTCAAAGCACGGCTCGACCGTTGTGGCCGAAGGTCACTCCTGGTGGGACTATTTTCACCGCCGGGACGCCAATACTTTCAGAGTGCCGATGCCGAACTGAGTCCCCCGGGTCACTCCAGAGTATGTAAAATGGTGGAATGCTCGCACGAGCTTCTACCGCAATGCCCGGATGACATGCTGGGATGTGGCTGAGCGCACCTTTCTGAGTCAGCAGCCTGGGCTCATTTTTGACATTGACGAAGCCCATCTGAAGAGGTTATTTTCCCACCACCCGAAGGAGGCAGAGACATACATAGCGAGCAGAAAAGCCATCAAGGAGGGAGTGGCTGAACCACAGATACCTGTGCTTGCTGACATAAGTGAAGATACTTTCACGCAAAATTTAGAACACCTGTGCCAGATTGGTGGTTCCCGCCTCCAGCTTCAGCAATACCCATTCCCTATCGAGGAGCCGCTCTCCAAAGTAGTTTCATGGAAGTGCGAGGTGGATCGCTTTTGCCCGTGTCGGGCGTTTGTTAATAGAGAGGACAGAACCCCGACATACTATCAGCATACATCTTGGCTGTTCGTCCTGATGAGCATCCACGGGCTGACCCTTGAGAGCCCTGTAGCTAGTATTCTGGACAAGCCTCTATTCGTATCTTTTCATTATGCTGATGTTTGGGGCTTTGACCACCTCGGCTTATATCATTGTGTAGCTTCCCACGGACATGCGGACCTGGCCGACCTGGTCGACAAGTGTAAGAAGATTGGCGACATATGCTGGCTTGTTCGGGAGGCTGCCTCCCGAAGTAAGGAGGTGGCTTATCAGTATTGGCCACTCTCATCTTTTTACAAGGGCCGGGCAGGTAAGTGCTCCTCCGTTGACATGTAGACTAGTTTGTTGCTCAGCTCCTTCATAATGGCATGTGCTTTACTTGACAGACCGTCTGGATATCAAGCAGCAGGGGCTTTATAGAAAAATCATCTCCCAGGCACAGAAGCCGGAATATTTTGAGGTCCCTGCACCAGCACCGACTACTACTCCACTGCCGCCTGGCAAAAAGAGAGCGGCTTCTGCAATGAAAGTTGCAATAGGCCGAGCGAGGAAAGCTCGGAAAACTTCTTCCAAGCGGCCTTCGACTGACGCGGCTGAGACTCCCCTGCCCGAGGTGCCATCATTTGAACAGTTTGCCGCTCGAAAAGAAGCCACTCAGCAAGCAGCTGAAGGTGACATCATTTTCCCTGTACGGTATAAAAGAGTGCTCTTTTCATGACGTTTCCATTCTTTTGACGTCTTCTTTGCGTGACCTCAGCTCAAGGAGCGGCTGACACCACATGTGCTGAAGAAGCCGCCCTAGAGGCCGGAAAGATAGGGCCTTCCATCATAGCCCCGGTAGGGGTGACTGAGACAGTTGGAGCTACAGGGGAGAGTCTCCCCGCTGTTGAGTAGGATGTCAGACTTCCTTCTCCTACGCCTGCCAGCGAGGCTGAGGGTGAGCTGAACAATTGTGGTTCTTTAGGTTCCCCTTTTTATTGAGCTTTCCGTCCTACCTTATGCACTTGTTTTGTTGTGATGGCAGGAGTGGTCAGCACGGCGGTTAAGGCGCCTATTGTGGAAGCTCCTTCACAGCCCGCGGGACATAAGACTGTGCTGAAGAAGGGTGCTATCCCATTGCGGCGTATGCTCACCCGCTCAGCGTCCCGTCAGGCGACGGAGGAGGCGGGCCAACCCGAGATCAGCATAGATATTTCTTCGAGTAGCTCTGCCACCCCTTCTGACGAAGAGACTGACCATCATTCTTCAGAAGGTGATGAACAAGTGTCTGCAGTAGACAGCAAAGGGGCGACGGCTCCCTTCACACTGTCAAGCGATGCTTTGATTTTCAGTCCTCCGAGGATGCCGAGGGCATCATCCGAGGGAGTGTTGCAGGAGGAATTTGCTGGATTGGACGTGGAGGTGGAGATAACCCCTCCTTTTGCTGCTTCATCTACAGGATTGGAATCTTCTATTCAGGGGCTTGACGAGATGGATACTCTCATCATAGTAAATCCTGTCCGCCCCTTTACAAAGCCGCATATCCCCCTCTTTTTTTGCCACCTTGGTGTTTACATGAATTTCCATTCCAGGAACCCGAAGCCGCTATTCATTCCCCGACATCGACTTCTGGTACTACTGTGGTTTCATTAGAGGCCTCGGATCTGCTACCGCTGCCCACCGCATCTCCTTCAGGGACAATCACCCTACTCCGCCCCATGCCGGTGAGGATACATGCGGCTGCTGGGGGATTACCCTCGGAGCTGAGCCAGTCGGGGGAGAGTCTCGCCCTGGCGTCGACGACAGAGTTGAGGGCTGAGGCTGACCCGCAAAGGGGGTCTACTTTTGTACCGGCGGCCATAATGACGATCGCGCCTGATTCTGTAATTCCATTTGTGCCGGAGCCAGAGTTAGAACCTCCGTCCCTCCTAGGCTCCGTTGAAGGAAGCCCTAACAGGAGTCTGACGGAGCAGGAACATGCTGCCATGGTATCTGCTTCTTCTGCTTTGACGGCCGTTCCATCTTCCTCTTTCGAGCCGGACACCGGCTTATGGGCCTCCATAGACAGGGAAGTGACCTTCGAGGTGTCTCCGGCGGCTTCCCTGGGCATTACCTCATCGGAGGAGTTTGTCTGGCAGCATCTAGAGATGCTGCGTTAGGTTGTGGAATCTCAGCCAGCGCTATCTTACTCCCAGTTGAAGGAAGTGGCTGCGCGACTGACGATCGGGCTGCAGGCACTGGGCTGCCCTCTAGATATCTGGACCCAACGGGTGCTTTTCTTGTTGAAGTTTGTGAATCGTCGGGACTTTCTCGAGAAGATGATGGGCGACCGGCTGGCGGCCCTCAAACTGCAGAGAGTTGACTGTCAGGCGGAGCTGACGTCTCTGATCTCTGATCTTCAGGAGAGCAGGGCTCAGGTTGAAGCTTCCGTAACCCAGGCGCACATTCTACGTAGCCGACGGGAAGAACTCCCCGCTGAATTGGCTACTATAGAAGTCGAGATACCGCGGCTAGAGGCTGCGGAAGTCCAAGGCATCGAAAGAACTTCTTTGCTGGAGGGCCGAGTCGCGTCTCTGGAGACTGAGGTGACTCGGGTTCAGGAAGAGGAAGCGTAGCTCCATGAACTGGGGGCGGCTCCTCATGTTGGGCTTATTGACTTTGCCGATATCTTCAGGCGGCCTTAGCTGATCCGCCTTTGTAATATGTCCCCTCAGAAGGGCTCCTTTTGTATTCACGTCCCCTTTTTGCTATGAAGATAGAAGTTTCCTTCACTATATTTTTTTTGTGTCCACATCCACACTCACATTTTGTTATATCTTGTGGAAATTCTGGCGACCTGCTTGGAAGTACCTCCATGTCCGTGTCGCAGGAGAACGTCCACCCTCTCAAGGAAAGGATGGGGGCCTCGCTCCACCGCGGGACAGGGTTCCAGAGGTTGCCAGGTTGGCGCAGACGTAGGTCTTGCTGATAAGAGGCGTCGAAACCGTGACTGCTGGCTACTCACGGTAATTCCATTATTGACCCTAATTGGGGGAGATGTTGACCGACCTTGTCGATGGTGACACCGGTCGAAAAGGGGCAGACGGTCTTGCCGATGGTGACAAGAACCGGAAGGGTAGCGACCGATCTTGCCTATGGTGACAAGGGTCGAAAGGGGTGGACGGTCTTGCCGATGGTGACAAGAACCGGAAGGGTAGCGACCGATCTTACCGATGGTTGTTGACACCCGTTTTATACCGATAAGTTGAGCCGTTTCTCTTACCTCCATTGATTGATGCCTTAAGTTGTACATTATCTGTTGGGCCATTTTTTTTGTGGCACATCCTGGGCCCATTTTATGGGTAGCCTCCCTCCTTGGTAAAGGTCATATCCATTCAGGGCTTATCGGACCTTGGCTTTGATTAATTGAACTGTTTTATAAACATCAAGTACCCAAGATCATGAACGGTCCCACATTAGCCGTTCAAGACTGGGGCGGTTGATACTAGACCGTTCATACATTTCGGCTAATTTCTGAGGATTTTCTGAATATTCACCGACAGGATTTTGTGCGGTGTGATCAGGACCGTTCAAGTTCATGGACGGGCCTATTCCAACCGCCTATATCTCAGAGTCCTACGCGCGCCCGTTTTCTCAGATAATTATCCAAATATTTTGAATTATCACCGACAGGGTAAAACGGTCGTGTTTGTGCCGCCTTGCACTGAAACGGTCTCCATGCAACCGTTCATATAGTCAGGGTCCCACGGCGGACGTTTCAGCCAGTTCGAGAGATAATTGGGATTATTTGCTGATTATTTGAATTTCCACCGACGGGTATCGACGGTTAGTTCATAACCGCCCACTTTGTTGAGCGGTCTATCGTAAGACCGTTCATCCCATCCGTTGCTGAATTTTAACAGATTTTAATCCTTTTTTCCATGGTTTTATCCTTAACTTATTTTGGTGATTTCTCCGCGGATAATCAACCATTTTAGCTGCCATTTCGACTGGATGAGAGATAATTGTGTTATCTACGATTTATCTTCAATAATCTCGTCCCGAAAATGGCTCTAAACCCTAGTTTCGGGGTTGGCTTTCTATGCTCTATAAATAGACCCTAGTGGCCGGACGACGAAAGGGGGGAGATTTTGATCGGCAGCAAAGCCCTGCCGCATTCTTGAGCGACCCAGCACCAAGGAGGGAGGCTCTCTACGTCTGCATGAGCCTCCGGTCAAGGGAGTATCCCAGTCTTCGTAGTTTTTCGTTTCATAGTTTTGCCGTGTTCTTTCATTGCATGCTTTGTTTCTCACCCGCGTACCCCCTCCTTCTCATAACATGCACACAACCATCCCGTTTTTTGTCACCCTAGGGGTTTAAAACCCCCCAGGTATTCCCCTTTTCATTTGTTCATGCTTAATTCTTCTCGTTTGAATATGTACCGCATCATTAAGGTCTAATTTGGGTGTCTTTTTTGTGTCTCTACGTTGTTTCGCAGGTCAGCATCTAATCAGCACGAGGTCCATCCCCTCTGGCCGGCCGGAGAGGGTGGAGGTCGAGCCCTTCTCAACTTGCTGAGTGGAGGTATTGAGCGGTCATCCTCCAGCCGTTCAACTTTCCGCGCGGTGCATAAACAACCGTCCTTCACTGGAGTGCGGTCCCTCAAGCGCCGTCCATCTCACTGCAGCAGTTCCTCCCGCATCCCTCGCAGCGTCCCAGGGCGGTCTATCATAAGACCGCTCATACCAGAGCGGTCCTACCCGAGCCGTTCATTACCAGCGCTGCACCAAGGCGAGTGTCTCCCCATTTTCCAAGGTACGGCGTGCCTGTCGCGTACGGCATCTTGGTGGCGATCACGGTACTTTGCTTCATTCCCTATTTCCTCTTCTGTCTCTCATTTGTTCATGCACTTGGCGCACTTTTGACCCCTTTAGTGAAAGGAGAGAGAGAGGAGAGAAATATATATCTACACCCCTTTTGTGGCGATCACGGTGGGACGCCTAGTGCCCATCGTGCTTTTGAGTTGCTGACCCTTCTTAGTCGTTGTCAAGGTTTTCTTCTTGGAGTGATTTACAGGTAGGATGCGGTTTCTGTCCTCTGGCGCACATGCGGTTCGTCCAGAGCCGTCTAACCATCAGCGCGGTTGATTCTACACCGTTCATATACTCTGCCTTCAGGTTGATCTACACCGCCCTTTCCTGTTGCAGACGGCTCCCTGGACGCCATCCATCTATTTGAGCGGCTTTCACACGGCCGTCCCGCGCCCAGGCACAGGTACGCTGTACTTTCTGGTGGCAGATACACGGCTGTGAGGCGGCGGTTCAAGCACGCGTGCGGTTGACCATCGGCCGTCTGTCTGGTATGTCCCTTGCTTCCTGCCCATGCATTACGGCTGGAAATTGACCGTCTGATTACTTAGAGCGGTCAGAGGAGGACCGCACATCCCCTGTCACAGTGCATTTCTGTCTTCTTGCTTAGTGTTTCGGCTGATATATATATTTCTCCTGGTGTTGTTCGTTGGCTCCCCCTGCCATCTTGTTATTATTATTGCATGACCATGCTTTTATTATTCATGTGTATACTTGCTCGTTGATTGATAGCTGCTAGGCTAGTTTGTGCATGCACTCCGGTGCGCATAGGAACATCGATATTTCCCATATTAGTTGCATTCCTACCGAGGTAGGGTTTCCTCTCGTCTCCATATTCCTTGGAGCCGACTAGGGACCTTGCTGAGGACCTCTGTAAGCTCCCGTGAGCCGTGGATTCCAACACGGACACCGGGCAGGTTGTACCGTATCCACCCCGTCTAGGGTTGCATCCGCGAGTGAGAAGTCCCAATAGGGTCACACGGTTCCTCGTTCTCATCCCCAATCAGGCACCTAGTGGTCGAGAGAATTGACGTTTTCATTAATCCACTAAGGTTCAAACCCGAAGATATAAGGAACCGACGAGCATCATTTTAAGAACTTGATTGCATTATTGAGTGATTCTACTCTCATCTCGCTCCATTGTATGCTTACTATTTGCTTGGTAGATTTGATTGATTTAGTGTTGCTTGTTCTAGTATCAAGTGTCTTGGTGTATGTGGGACTGCCTTTTGCCCCCACGATCACTTCCTAGGGTTGATTCTTATTTCCATTCCTACTCCAACCCCTTGTTCGATTCCGCTTCTTCTTCCATGTCATCATACGACTTCTCTGCGGCCCATGAGGACTCCTTTCCTCGTGGTCTCCTTGAGGACCCACCTAGGGTCACCCACTTGCAAGGGGGAGAGGGGACAGCCCCTCCGCTCCCGACCTCTCTTGGCGAGGGTCCCCGACCCTCTTTTTCAAACCTGCCCAACCAGAATTCAGCCAGTACGATCCTCGACATGATGGCCCAGTTGGACCCCACCCAACTCCATCTCATCAGACAAACTTTGCAAGGGGGCGATGCCCCGGCCTCATCTCTGGCTCATGGCACGGCCAATGTCGCCACTTCAGCTCCTGTGGTCGGGACCACTTCCGTGGCTCCCATTGACCTTACTCCAGTCCGCCCTCAGAACTTTCGCTATCCCAATATGGAAATGGGCCAGGCGTCCACATCGGTCCATCAGCAACTGGATAAAGGGAAATTCCCGATCCCCTCTGTCCCTTATCTTGAGCCGTACCCTACAATTTCTCCATCGCCTCAGGCCCTCATGGCCCCGGCAGACTTCGCTAGGTCACAGTCGGGGGCAGCTCCGGTCGCTCATACAGATACGGGCCCTTCCTCGGCCCATTACCCCTCTTATGGGCCGCCTCCTTCGTCAGTTTATCCTTTGGTCGCCTATCCGGGTGCTACTCCTCTTGCTCCCCCACCTCCTTCCCGGGAACGAGAAATTCTTGACAAGTGGGCTGCTATGCAGCAACAAATTGATCTCCTCCACAAGCGGGTCGGTCCGCAATCTCTTGCCGACGTCCCTATCCCTAACTTCAAGGACCTACGTTTTCCTTCCCAGTCGGAGCTCCCCGTGTACCGCAAATATGATGGGAATGGCAACCCGTTCATCCATGTCCGGGAGTTCTTGTACGAGTCTGCGTAGTTCCAACAGGATGATCGCTTGATGGCTTATTTGTTCCATCGGTCCCTGGAGGGGGTCGCGCTGGAATGGTTTTACACCTTGCCTCTGGAGGAGGCTGAGAATTTCAAGACCGTCAAGGAGAGGTTTATACAGAGATTTCAGGATCGGGTCGGACCCGAATACTCTTTCACTGACCTGGTGGCGGAGAAGATGAAGCCGGAGGAAGACTTCGCAACTTATGCAGATCGCTGGAGACAGATAGCCTCACGGGTACCCGGGCAGATTCCAGAAGAGGAAAAAGTAAAGTTGTTAATTTCCAATGCTACGCCAACTTTCAGAAACATTCTGGCGATGAATGACATTTCGAACATGCACCAACTATACAGCAGAGCTAGGTTTATTCAAACCCAATTTAAAGACTCCCCCATCCATTCTTTGTTCGAGGCCCAGAAGCCCAAAGCCACTAAGAAAACCCAGGGCCCGGTCACTGAGGGGGTACAAATTAACGAGCAAGTCCAGGCCGTTCACTTCCCCCAACACGCCGCTCCACCCCGCTTCCCACCACCTCAGCGTAACCCCCAGTTCGCCGCTCCGCCCGCTCCCCAGTCTGCCTTCCAGGTCCCGCAATACCCTCAACAGGCACCTCCGCCACCCCAACAGCCTCAGCGGCCCCCGCAGTATAATAATGTTCCTCCACCCCCCACCTATGGCTCTGCTCGACCAGCTCCAAAGAGGGCTCATTACCCCCCTCTTCCGGAGACCTTGCCAGATATTTTCTCTGCTCTAATGTATACTGGCGACCTTCAGTTGCCGCCTGAGCGCCCGAACTGGAATCCGGCTGCCGACCAATGTCGATATTGTATATTCCATCGGCAACCGGGGCACACGATAGAGCGATGTTACCAATTCAGAGACCTGGTGTATGATCTGCATGAGGGCCAGAGAATTGATTGGGCCCAGATGCGCCAGCTAATTGAGGATATCAAGCAGAGGCAGAGACAGGCCAGGCCGCAACAGGCGGCGCCCCAGCAGCAGCAACAGCAACAACCCCAACAGCAGCCACAGCCTCCACCGCAGCAGCAAGACCTTGGGATCCATCAGAATCCCATGCCAATGCATCAGCCCGCTCCTCCGCAACAACAACAACCGCCGGCAGCGGCCCCAGCACAAGTGAATGTGGTCTAGCGCCCAGCCCCCAACGCTGGGTGGACGTTTGATGATGAAACCCCCGCCCATCTCTTGGCCTTACACCACCACTACTCTCCCACACCTGCCATCCCCTCCATCCTTAGACCCGCCGCTACACCGCCCGTCACTTCCCCCGCGTCACCTCTTAGGCCCTCTACATTCCCCCCTACTCCATCCGTCCTCTCACCGCCACCCGCCATGCCTCCCATCATCTCCCCTAAGCTTAACCCTTCGCCCATTTCCCCTCCACCAGGGCCCATTAAGCCCACTCCCGTCATCCTCACCCCCACCTCCACACCGTTCGCCTACCCCACCAGGCCAAGCGGGGGTCCAGTCCAGGCCGTACAAGCATCGCAATGCGCCCTTCGGAGCGGGCATCCCTTCCAGAGAATGTTTCCCTCCCCAGGTGCATCTGCACCAAACCCTGCAGTTTCCTCCCCTATAGTTGAACCAGAGGAGATAGATCCGGTGCCGGGCACGAGATATGACTTATTACAGCATTTAGACCGGCTGTCGGCTAAAATCTCAGTGTTAGAGCTGATCAAGAGGTCGCCGCTCCACCAAGACGCCCTGAAAATCTTCCTACAGAAAGTTATGGTGAGCGAGGATGTGGCGGTAGATAGCCTGCCTGCAGTCTTGGCCACGATCACAAAGGGGCCCTCTATTGCATTTGCTGAATCAGAATTAGCTCCTCCTGAGGCACGGCAGATGCCGTTATGTATTACCATCTCTTTAAACAAAACGACCGTGGAATCCGCCCTTGTGGATACAGGGGCGTCGATAAATGTCTGCCCATTGAGTACCCTTCGTGCTTGTAATATATCAGAGGACATGCTCAAGCCGACACCAACCACGATAGCCGCATATGATAACTCCAGACGTGCTTGTCACGGGGTAGTAACTGTGCAGGCCGAGCTAGGGCCCTTGGTGATGGATGTAGAATTTTATGTGTTGGACATAGACCCAATGTTCAAAGCCATTCTGGGTCATCCATGGTTGAATAGTTTGAACGCCGTCCCCTCGACCGCCCACCAGTGTCTGAAGTTCCCATTCCAGGGGCGAGTGGTCAAGGTGAAAAGTGTTTCCACAGTTCAAAACGTTGACGCCATAGCAGCCAAGATTATGCCCACACTGTGGCCAAGTAACAGACCTGTTCTATCTATCATGGACTTGAACTATTCATGGGCGTATGCATCGCGCAAGACCACCGCTGCACCAATCAATGTGAAGGTTAAGCCCAAGATGAGAGACTCCAAAGGGTGGCACATAATTCTAAAATTGGGCTATCAGCCAGGCCGAGGACTCGGCGCACAGCTGCAGGGTCGAACCAACCCCGTTCCCAGGGGAAGGAAGATGGGTCGCCGGAGCCTCGGCTACCATGAATCCTCCATGTCAGTGCTTGGGGACTCTGGGCCGTTGACCTGGGACTACCGGAAACATTTTGTGAAGGGTCCATTGCAGCCCGGCACCTTGAAGACCTCGCCATCCAGCCTTGAAGAAAAGATAGACGAAGCTTGTGCTGTTGCCGATCCTCCACCACCACCGCAAGGGCTAGCCGGTGACTTGGAAGACTTTGCTAACTGCTTTACAAAGATGTTTTATGAAGAAGAGGGTGACCCAAATAAGAAGGAGACGCAGCTGGTAAGGCGCCCCCCGATGCCATTGGCCCGCCAGGGGCCCCGGAAGACGGGGAGCTCCATCACTACTTATTCTATGTCCCCATCCCGTCTCGCTTCCTGGTTTCAACAGTGGGATTCTGTTCCCCGTTCCCCTTCACTCCTGGTCGACCCGTACTTTGCGGAGAGACCTGAAATTCTATCCGTTCCATGTGCTTGCGGGCGCTGCCCGCCCATTGATCTATCAACCTTATTCACTCCTCCTCCTCCTGGAGCTCAGCTCCATGAAATGTGGTTTAAGTCTTCGGACCCTTTCTTTGACTGCATCTTCCCAGAATTGTTTCCCATGCAACTTCCTCCTCCCCCGCCTTCTCCCTCCTGTTGTGTGATCACCTCCGGCCTCCAAAAAAAAAAACGCCAACTTCAAAACGGAGATCTCCATGGAAGATTACGCTATGTTCTACCCAGATTCCCAGGGGCACGAGACCCCTGTTTCTTTTCCGGTAGATTTCTTCTCCCCTAGATTAGATGTACAGTGTATAGAGTCCTCTAGGATGGTCGAGTCAGTCAGGGTAGAATCTAGTTCGAGTTTTGTCAGCCCGTCCACGTCTGCGACACCTGCCGTGACGCGCCCTCCTAAAACCATCCCCAATAGGTTTCTACAAGATTTGGCTGGGAGATGTCATGCTCTGTTGAAATGCCCGGAATTTGTGGAGACCGTAATTATCCTGGAAGATGAGGAGGGAGTTGATGAAGTATGGAGCAAGGATGGACTAGGAGTATATGAAATTGTGAATGAGAAAGACCCAGCTGATGGTGAGGAAGATGAAATGGATGACATTGCTGACCCATATGCCCAAGGCTTGAAGAAGTTTGACGAGCCTTCCGTAGCAGTGGATGAATCCACTAAAGAGATTAACCTCGGAACAGTAGAGGACCCCAGGCCCATACTTATTTCTGCCAATCTCCCTCCTCCAGTCGAAGAGGAGCTTGTCAAAGTCTTGAGGGAGTACAGCGATTCTTTCGCCTGGTCCTACGAAGACATGCCGGGTCTTGACCCCGCCTTGGTTGAACACAGGCTGATTCTCAAACAAGGGGCAACGTCCGTTAAACAGAAGGCAAGGAGATTTCACCCACAAATGCCTTAAGGATTAAGGAAGAAGTCGATAAATTACATAAGGCCCGGTTCATTAGAGTGGTGCTGTATCCACAATGGGTGGCTAACATAGTCCTGGTGATGAAGAAGGATGGTAAAATTCGAATCTGTATTGACTTCAGGGACTTAAACAAGGCATGTTCGAAAGATGATTTTCCACTTCCTCACATCGACGTCTTGGTCGATAATACAGCTGGATACGAAGCCCTCTCCTTCATGGACGGCTACTCGGGGTATAACCAAATCCTTTTGGCTCCGGAAGATCAAGAAAAGACCTCGTTCACCACACCATGGGGCACATACTGCTACGTCGTCATGCCATTTGGGTTGAAAAATGTAGGTGCCACCAACCAAAGAGCGATGATGGCTATCTTCCACGATATGATGCACGTTTATTTAGAAGCTTATGTGGTTGATATTTTGGTCAAATCGAGGTCACAAGAAGAGCACCCCGCCATTCTAGCCAAGGTACTGCAAAGGGCTAAGGAATACAAGTTAAAGATGAATCCAAAGAAATGTGTGTTCGGAGTTGCATCAGGGAAATTACTTGAGTTTATAGTTAGTAAACGGGGGATTCAGATCGATCCAAACAAGGCAAAGGCAGTCATGGAAATGCCACCGCCGAAGAACGTCACTGAGCTTCGAGGTTTGATCGGGCGTTTGCAATTTATCAGGAGATTCATATCTCAGCATTCGCAAAGATGCCGCCCGTTTTATGACCTGTTAAAGGCCGGCGTGAAATTCGAATGGAATGAACAATGTCAAAAGGCCTATGAGGAACTCAAGGTGTACCTCTCTAATCCCCCGGTTCTACAACCACCCGTCCCCGGGAAACCCCTGATCCTGTACATTTCTGTAATTGAGGACTCCCTAGGAGCTGTTTTGGCACAGGTTGATGATGAAGGAAGAGAAAGGGCGGCATACTATCTCTCAAGGTTATTTAATCCTGCTGAATCAAGTACACTGCTATAGAGAAGACATGTGCAGCACTAGTGTGGGTAGCGCAGAAGCTTAAACACTACTTTCTCGCCCACGAGGTCAGGCTCATCTCTAGAATGGACCCCATTCGTTATCTGTTGGAAAAGCCGGTCCTTTCTAATCGGCTAGCTCGCTGGCAAAGTTTTCTCTCCCAGTTCGAAATCACCTTCATCGTGCAGAAAGCAATCAAGGGATATGCTATTGCCGAGCACCTAGGTCATTCTCCTATCCCTCGCACTGATTCCATTCAGGATGAATTCCTCGATGAACACCTGGCGGTGATCACTCATCTTCCTTTCTGGTCCCTCCACTTTGATGGTGCCCTCAATTCCCAGGGCAGCGGAGTTGGGGCCGTTCTCCTTACTCCATAAGGGGTGACCATCCCCGTGGCATATCAACTCTCATTTCCCGCCACCAACAATATAGCCGAGTATGAGGCTCTCCTTGCTGGTCTGAAGCACGCCTACATCTTGGGCGCGCGATACCTAAACATTATAGGAGACTCCCAGCAGGTGCTGCGTCAAGTTTTGTCAACCTATCGCACCCGTGATCCTAAGCTCAAACCCTACCAGGATCTGGTCACGCTCTTGGCCAGGCAATTCAGGAAACTCGTCTATATTCACACTCCCCGCTCTCAGAATATCTTGGCCGACGCCCTGGCGTCTCTCGCCTCTTCTCTATCACTCCCCCTAAGTCACGCCACCGAGACCATTGTGGTCCAAAGGCTAGACGTTCCTTCCCCGCAGGATCCCTGGTTCGACAATCTTAGGATGTCCGTAGAGAAGAAAGTAGAAAGGGAGGAAATAAAAGAGGTTTCATTAACTGAGCTCGAGGAGATCATTGAAGAGGAAGAATTGCCATGGTTTTATGAGATCGAGCAGTACTGCAAGGATGGTACATTTCCGGAAACAGCCAACGCTGAGCAACGAAAAGCCATTAGAAGAGTCGCCGCCAGGTACACGATCATCGCTGGGGAATTGTATAGGCGGGCCCTGAATGGAGTTCTAATGAGGTGCCTAGATGACGAAGAAGCTTGGAAGGTTGTGGAAGCAGCCCACTCCAGCGAGTGTGGAGGGCATGTGAACGGACAGGCCTTGGCAAAGAAGATTCTTAGGCAGGGCTATTACTGGCCAACTCTAGAAGAAGATTGCTCTACCTATGTCCGTAGGTGCCTTCAGTGCCAAATCCATGCCTACAAAATCCACGCTCCGGCCTCTTCTCTTCATCCTATTACGGCCCCCTGGCCGTTTTCTATGTGGGCCTTCGACATCATCGGGCCCCTCGGTGATCTGAACTCTGCGATTAAACAGAAATCCTTCATTCTGACGGCTACAGAATACTTCACCAAGTGGGCCGAAGCTGAGGCTTATGCAGAAATCAAGGCCACCACAGTATGCCGCTTCATCATGAAGAACATTATCTCACGATTCGGAGTACCAAGCAGCATCGTCACCGACAACGGGCCTCAATTCATCTCACAATAACTCCAGGACCTCTGTAAGAAATTCAATATAGTTTTGCATCATTCATCACCATACTACCCCCAAAGTAATGGCCAGGCTGAGGCCACGAATAAGACCCTTCTCAAAATTATCAAGAAAACATGCGAATCACATAAATTTGCTGATTGGGCCGACAAATTGATAGAAGCTCTATGGGCCTACCGCACCTCCGTCCGCACTCCCACAAGGCAGACTCCCTTCGCCCTCACTTACGGAATGGAAGCGGTGCTCCCGTATGAAATTCTAACCCCTTCCCTAAGGGTGCAGCTGGATAAGGAACTTAATCTCGATGAACATCGAGAGGCGTTGCTAGTCCAACTGGAACTTTTAGACGAGAAGAGGTTAAATGCGGCCAATCATGTTTCAGTATATCAAAAGCGGGTCTCGCGATATTTTCAAAAGAAGGTCATCGAAAGAAAATTTCAAGTGGGTAACATGGTTCTGAAATGCAAATTCATCAAGTCTGCAGGTCCCAGGTCTAAGTTGCAACCCAACTGGGAAGGGCCCTTCGTAATCAAAGAAGCTTATCTTGGCAATGCGTATCGTCTAATTAACTCGGAGGGGGAGGAATTGTCGAACCCGTGGAATGGGCTGTATTTAAAGCGTTTTCATCCATAAAAATAAAACCAGTGAACGGCTCGATGGCAGGGCATACCCCACCAAATTGTGAAAGGAGGACCCAGGTCCAGCATCTCACACACTACACGACCCCGCGAGACGGTATTCTCTCATGCTACCCGACACCGTTTCTCCTTTGGCCATGCTCGGGGATGGTGGAAATCCTTGTATTTCCTCTCTCTCGGTTGAAGATAAGGGGCAAGTGGTGAATAAGGGGGCGAGGACTGACCCAGGCTCCCCGTTAAGAAGGGTCTCAAATAGGGAAAATCCGTCAAGACCTCACTCCGCAAAAGAAGAAAAAAGAAAGAAGAGAAAGAAAAGGAAAGCAAACAAAAAAAAAGAAGAAAAAAAGAAAGAACAGGGGCAAAAGCCGAAAGCACAAAGCTCGAAGCTCTCTGAATCCCCGAAGGATGCGGCTAGGCATGGCAAGAGTGGCAGTATAGTTTCCCCGCGGGACGTTATGAGCCCGGTCGCATGCGTGCCTAGAGCGGGTGAAGGTTCGATGACGGATACAAAGCCCCGGCGCAACAGACCAGATTCCTTGAGAAAAGGGGGGTCCCGGGAAAGAACTCAAGCCCTAAAAACCTCTACACCTATCGTCGGCTTCCCTACTCAATCTTTTTTTACTTTCCCAAGGAATGAATCCCACCCCGGATATGGCCTCAGCAGAAGCACCGTCGAGCAAAGTCGACGCCGATCACGGGCGGTCCCCCTTCCTGCACACGCTGAACCTTGGAATTCCGTAGCAAGACGAGAAGGTCCCTGCTATTGAGACCCGAGCTGGTTTCAAAACCCAAAAAAATCAATCAAATATTTCAAAACCCAAAAAATCAAATATTTCAAAATCCAAAAAAAATCAAATATTTCAAAACCCAAACAAAATCAAATATTTCAAAATCCAAACAAAAAATTAAATATTTCAAAACCCAAAAAAAAAATCATCATCAAATACTTCAAAACCCAAAAAAAATCAAAAATTTCAAAATCCAAAAAAATAAAATATTTCAAAACCCAAAAAAAAATCATCATCAAATATTTCAAAACCAAAAAAAAAATCAAATATTTCAAAACCCAAACAAAATCAAATATTTCAAAATCCAAAAAAATTAAATATTTCAAAATCCAACAAAAATTGCGTTTACATGTTTTCTTCTTGCATTCATCTGCATTTTCTTGCACTTTGATATTTGCCTATTTAATAAGGCTCACCCCCTTGACCAAAAGTCAAGAAAGGGTCGTCTCCTAACTTGCTGTAGGCAAGGGGCTGAGCCTAAAATAGATTTAATCTGTTTCATGTTTGCATGTGTGCAGGGGCAGGTCGGAAGGACAGTTGACTCGGGACTGCAAGAATATTCAATCCTCGTATTAGCCTATGCAATCACATCACATCATAATCATATTGCAAAGCTCAAACTCAATCTCAAATCTTATTCATGTCATATATCAAGCTGTCCGAATGTAAGAATCCTATCCCACATCATCATAAAAACAGAAGAGAATCACTCAGTCCGCCGCTGAGCATCCCCGCGAGGACGTATCTCTCTCAACTCCCTAAGATAAGCCTGTCTAGTCTCTGGAACCTCCTCAACCTCTGCTGGTAGGGTACGCACCCTGCTCACCTCCCACATGATCAACGCACTCCTGACCGCCTGCTCGTCCTCCTCTGTCCCGATCCTCCGTGCCTGTAGCATGGGAAGGTAGGGTAGCATAGGTAGCACCGTCTGGGGGAGCCCGATCTGCAGGTAGCATCTGTGTGGGCTGTACATCGCTAAAGTGGTGTCGCTCACGAGCCTCAAGTCCAAGCCAGCTCTCCTCGGTAGCCTGATGATGGTATCATGGAGGAAGTCCGGGCGCATCACGAACCTATCCAGGGGCAGCCTGTGGATGTACGGGCGCCACTCGTCCCTGGTCTTCAGATCAGCCATCCTGCACTCAACCTGTGGAGAAAATCTGAAGGCACCCCCTATGAAGTAAAGGGGATGGCTCCCAAAGATCCTGCTAACTGAAGTAATATCCTCCCTCAGGGTAAACTTCATCCTAACTCCCATCCAACACTCCAATAGGATCATCGAACCAAAGAGAGGACCTCCTAAGGCTACCGAAGTAAAACCCTCATACAAATAAGCTAAGATAGCCTGAGAGATGGAAAGTCCCTGCCAAAGGCCGCTGATGGTGCTGAGTAAAGGAATCTCTAGGACATGGTCGGCTGAAGGGAAAAGGATGGCCCCGCATAGGCAGATGGACGCAGCTTTGGCTATGGCTTCAACCCAGCCGCACTTATTCTGGCAATGCTCTACTACCCACTGGCTCAGAGGAAGGAGGTGGATGTGGCGAGGGCCTACAAAGGTGCGAACATCCCCGCTGTCAGGTAGGAACCCTCCTAGGATGAGTTTTGGGTCTATAGGGGCAACGGTATGACATATCAAGTCTTCCTCCCCCACATTGGACCTAGGGAGCCCGAAGTATGTCTCTACCTCCTCTAACAGGATGGTGGCCTCAAAAGATGGGAAGAAGAAAGTGTGAGTCTGAGGGTGCCAGATCTCCATCAGAGCAGAAATACTATGCCAATCTAAGGAAAGTTTAGGGTAATTCTGACCTAGAACTAAGAGGGAGTGCAAGTGCCAGGATTTGAGAAGGTGAGTCACCCCGAGGGGCAATGCACGGACCATGGGAGCCACCCACTTTAAATTAGAAAAGTGCCTCGGGCCGGGAAGAAGCTGAAAAGAAGGAGGAAGCAAGGGGTGTAAAGAGATATAAGAGGAAATCGAGAGATGGAAATTTGAACATATTCTAAGCAAACTTACCTCTCTCATAGGGGTGGCGCTGAGATGTCGAGGAATCAAGCTTAGCCGTCGGATCGCCTCCCGCTCCTTTCTAGCTGGTCTTGGCCCTTCAAAGGGCACTCCCTCCGCGGAACTTCCATCAAAAGCCCTCTTCATGATGAGGTGACGAGAATCAAAGGTTTTAGGCTTTGGGAGATGGAAGATGAATGAGTTGAGGGTTCAGGCCTACCTGCTACTTATAGGGTTCATTAGAGAGCGTAAGCCTCTTAGGATTAGGCCCAGATAAGTCTAGGACGAGTTTGGATAGGGTTGTGATAAGTTCAAAGCACCTTGCCCTCGGGCTGGGGAATCTCCAGGGAGTCCCCTCTCAAGCAAATCGGACGTGGGATTGGACGGTCTTGCGATAGACCGTCCATCCATTATACGGCCCATCTTAAACCGTTCTTCTCTCCAAAGGAAGCTTGGGCCCAGTGACTTGTACGGCTCGAATTCCGCCGTTCCACCACTCATACGGTTTATATGGAACCGTTCCAACGAATTCACGCGGCCCTTAGAGAACCGCTCTTACATACGAACGGCTAGCGGAGAACCGTCCATATTATCTGCTCCCCAATTAACCTGCTGCACTCATGCCTCCATCATTTAGCGCACTCATCTCACTCAAGTCGGCGTGTGCGCTCTCATCTCACTCAAGTCGGCGTGTGCGCTCTCATCTCACTCAAGTCGGCGTGTGCGTCACTCATCTCACTCAGGTCGGCGTGTGCGTCGCTCATCTCTCTCAGGCTAAGCGAGCTCCTCAAACTCATTTGCCCACTCATGCATGTATTCATCCACAAAGCAAATGAAAAACAAGGATAGGCATCACTAATCATAATATATCATATACAAAGGGCGGGCCCGGTACAACAAGTCAAGCAGCCCCCTCTCCCTGGCTCCCGTCACTGTCCCCCTCACCCTCATGCCTCTTTGGAGGAGGCATCGCTGAGGTCGCCTCATCACGCCGTCGCCGGCGCCGCTCCTCCTCCTCGTTCCTCCGATGGCCGGAGGAACCAGTGAAGTAACTCCTCACAGAGCCGTGAGTGCCATGACTGCCACTCGGAGTCCCGCTGCGCGATCGCCGGCTCATCTCTCTAAAAACCCGCAACTCTCCGTTCAGCCCGGACATCTCAATCAGAGCACGATCCCGCTCCGCTCGAACTCGCACCAACTCCGCCGCATCCGCCCGGAGCCGCTCTAGCTCATGCCGAAGGAGTGCCATCTCCACTGTGCCCGCTGGCTGGCTCAGCGCAACCTCCTCCCGCACACGGACTGCCTCCTCCCTAGCCGCTGCTCGGCTCTGCTCCAACTCCGCCCGCAGGCGGGACAGCTCGGATGTCTGCATTCACACACCATTGTCAGTTGGTCACATTTTCATACATTTCATAAGCATAAATAAACAGGAGGAAGTGTATAAATTCGTGTACCCTCTCCACAAGTGCCACCTCGGCCGCTTTGGCTCGCTCTACCATCCGAGTAAAGTTCGCCTCTCGATCGGCTCGATCTGCTGGGGTCTGAACGGAGGAAGAAGAAGGAGCATCTGGTCCCGCCCTCTGAACACCCTCGGCGCGCTGCATCCAAATACTCCAGGTCAGTCATAGGCATAATCATAATCATATAGGACTTCATAATTTAAAGAGTCTAGGGTCTAGAAAACTCACCAGTAGGGCCAGGGCCTGCCGAGCCTCGTCTCTCTCTCGTATGGTGGAGTGCAGGAGTCCCTGCAACTCTGCCACCCGTCCTGCAGGGTCGACCTACATTTTAAAAGTCCTTTGTTAGTGCATCATTCAAAAGCATGATAGGCAAAGATTGAGTTTAGAAGTCGTACCGGTCGATGGGCGCCTCGAAACACCTGGTCCCGGTAGTGTCGTGCGTACGCGGTGTAGTACGCGCTGTCGCTCTCTGCCCGGGCGGTCACCGCTCGCCCTCGTGCAGCCCAATCAGCAATCTGCTCGGCGTTCCTCGCTGTCCAATTGTACGCCTCGCGGAGTCCCCGGGTGGTCCTCGTCACCCGTTCCCCCGCCTTCTCAGGCGCAGGGAACTCTACAGCAGGCTGGTGGACCCCGACGGTCCTCATCACCAACCTAAAGTGTAGTGGCTCCACCACATTCATGCAGTGAAGCCACACGTCCCGGCCAGAGAAGGCCAAGGCCTCAGTCACCCACGGCTGACCCTCCGGGCTCTCCTCCGTGTAAGGGGTCCACCGTACCTGCAAAGAATAGGAAACTGCATCAGTATCGTCAGAATAGCATGTATTTAAAGAGTCTGAGTCTAGAAGCGTACCGAGGTGTATGGTAGAGAGTCCAGGTCGTCCTGCAGCTCCCGAACCTGCCTCCTCAAGGCCATCATCTCCCGAGGTGCTGTCCACCTCCGCGCTTTCGGCAGGAGCCCAGGGCGGGTCTCCTCGCCTCTCCCCAACCCACGTAGGCGCACGTAGGCCCACACCTGTATCACAAGGTCGTGTCAGCATTCAGTCAGCATATAGAGTTGCATAATGAAGACTAGGGAAGAGAGTCGCACCTGGAGTAAGGGGGAGAAGCCCCCAAGCATCGTCCGACGCGCCGTCGAACTAAGGGTGTCAAAGAGGAAGGCGAGGACCGCCGCTCCCCAAGCATAGTCACCTACATGCTCGAGCTCCTGGAGGAAGGGGAGGAAGCGACAGCTCATCACGTCCGCCCGAGTGGAGAAGAGAAGCCACCCGAACATCAGCATCAGAAACCGTCGTAGTACTCTGTCCGCCTCTGGTCTCGGTGCCGCTGCAACCCTCGGCCTCGCCAACCCGACAAGCCGCTCCAAGTGCTCCTCTGGTCACTCGCCCACTGCAACACCAGCTCGTCGAAGACCCAGGCTGTCCTGGAGAGCAGCCCGGGGAAGGAGGGTCGACTGCCTCTCGGGGCGCCGCAGCTACAGGCCGAGCAGCTCCCGAGCCATCCCCCGGTAGTCAGGAAAAGTAGTCCCGCTGACCGGCGACCCATGCACGCGTAGGCCAGTGAGCCTGGCCACGTCCTCCAACGTGGGAACCATGTGCCCCCACGGGAACAAGAACATCTGACTCACTGGGTCCCAGCGGTCGTGCAGAGCATAGAGCAGAGCTGCGTCAAAGCGACACACCTCGATACTCAGGAAGGGGGCGAACCCCATGGCAGTCAATCGCTCCCTCTGGAAGTCCGGCAGTGCGAAGTACACTGCCCGAACCTGTAGCCAGGAGGTGCGGGTCCTACGTTTCCCCTACATTCATCCATTTTATTTTGCATTAGTCGTTTAGTTTCACATTTGGTTTCACATAAATAAAATGCTAAAAGCCCAATTATTGATTCGAAGAACGGTTACTCCCAAACCGCTCCATAGATGAGCGGCTTCACTCAAACCGTTTTGTTGCTCAGGTCCCCCAGTTTGAATGGGCTATCCCTAGCCGTTTTTATCCAGGACGGATCACCCTGAACCGTCCGGTTGCCCGTCTTCCTAAGGAATAACGGCCCACCTTTGGCCGTATTGTTTTGATGACGGTCCTCTAGGGACCGTATTGTTTTGCTTGGTTGCATGTTTGAACGGACCTACACGGCCCGTCTGTATTCTGAACGGTGATACCCTCACCGTATTGGGTTTTTAAGGAACCGTTGGCTATGTGAGTGTAAACGGCGCTCCCAGCGCCGTGTTTGTTGGGGGCGGTCCTTTGGGGACCGCATTGTTTTGGCAGTACGGTTTCTGTTAAACCGTTTTACCATCGTCGTCCCCGACGACGGTAGAGGCCTCCCAGCCGGCTGGGAGACCTCCGTGGTCCCTAAAACAACCCCCTAGGCCCCTCTAAGCCCCTAAAACTAACATGCATGGAACTAAAAGGATAGAAATGGAAGAAAAGGTGGGGGGAACCTACCTCGGGATCCCGTGGTTTCTTGGCCACCCCCGCGGGCGGTGGTCCTCCGGCCACCTCCTCCTCGCCGGCAGGGGCATCTTCGTCGGCAACAACGATGGCGAGCTCCTCCATCGTCACCCCGGGTGTGCCCTCCTCCTCCGACGGCGGCGGTGGTTGCTCCGGCGGCGGCGAGCTCTCACCGGCGGCCGACGACCTGGCTGCCTGGTGCTTCGTCCGGGTCATCAATGGGCTAGGGGAAGGTTGAGAGAGGGAGGGAGATTGAGAAGAGAGAGTGAGAGAGGGAGAGTGTGGGCGTTGTTTGCCCCTTCGTCCCTTCCACCGTCGGTTACGGTGGAGGGAGACGAAGGGGTTCTTTTTTTTCGAAGCTGCAGAGAAGAACGGTCTATCGTTAGACCGTTCACTATTTAAGCGGTTCGTTCCTAACCGTATATCTCTCTTGACCATTAATTTTATGTCGGTTGGAATTCTGGGCATGAGCGGTTCTCACGGAGCCGTTCAAATTAAAACGGTGTGTACACAACCGTTCATCACGGGCAACCGGCTCTGAGAAAATTGCTTGAATATCAGGTACATACGGTTAACATGGAGCCGTTTGGTATATAGCACGGTTAATATTCGGCCGTATATCTCGTTGATGTGTTTAAATCATGAATATTGAATATTTTCTTTGGAAATACATCTCTTAAATCATCTTATGCAGCATCACTTCAGCCATGTCTCGCCATTTCGCCTGCGCAGGTAAGTCAGGTATGGTCTTCTATCCCTGAATCCCTTATTGCATTATTATATGGTATTATATATACTATTTTGAGAGCCGACAGGTTTCTTATGTGTCCCAGGATCTGATGTTCCCCTTCAACAAAAACAATGATGATCCAGGCTCATGTACCTAACCTTCGGATAGGCCGTTAAGCTGGGATGTCACGAGGAGGACGGTTCTATCCGCGCGCTGTGGTAGCGGACGGTATCTTGACTCTGATGTTCCCAGCTTAGCAATATTACTCTCGAATATCTTATATTTTAATCTTTCTTGGCATTTGTTTTAATGATTTCTTTTTATTTTTAGCCCAGCATGCATCATACGCATCCTTTTGAGCTTTCATGCCCCGTGATTTGCTTAAGAAATGTCCCGTTGGTAATAGTCAGCTATGTGTTTAAGAGGCTCGAGTAAGATGAACTAATTCCACTCTGAGTTTGAAGGTTCTCTTTGGTCGGTTCGTTGAGATCAGTTGACTGAAAGATCCCCGTCTGGAGCTTTAGCATCTTTTTTCTTTTTTGGCCCCCTCATTGACCGCGGGATTGTGTCCCCCATGAGGTTGGTCTTGTCGGTTGATTTCCTTTAGTTTAGTCCCTCCAGATTGGCGTCGCCTTTTGGTCAATTACTCTTGACGCTCGGTTTAAGGTTTTCTGAAAGATTCTCATCGCTTATTGGTAGGAACGGGTGTCGTTTTACCTTAACGCCCGCTTTTCCGGTCCACTCCGCTACATTTTCGCTTCGTCTCCATGTTCCGTGTCACCTCCGCTTCACCTCCGCTCGCTCCCCTGCAAAGAGGACGTTAAGGAGGGGCATCTGTTGACACCCGTTTTATACCGATAAGTTGAGCCGTTTCTCTTACCTCCATTGATTGATGCCTTAAGTTGTCCATTATCTGTTGGGCCATTTTTTTTGTGGCACATCCTGGGCCCATTTTATGGGTAGCCTCCCTCCTTGGTAAAGGTCATATCGATTCAGGGCTTATCGGACCTTGGCTTTGATTAATTGAACTGTTTTATAAACATCAAGTACCCAAGATCATGAACGGTCCCACATTAGCCGTTCAAGACTGGGGCGGTTGATACTAGACCGTTCATACATTTCGGCTAATTTCTGAGGATTTTCTGAATATTCACCGACAGGATTTTGTGCGGTGTGATCAGGACCGTTCAAGTTCATGGACGGGCCTATTCCAACCGCCTATATCTCAGAGTCCTACGCGCGCCCGTTTTCTCAAATAATTATCCAAATATTTTGAATTATCACCGACAGGGTAAAACGGTCGTGTTTGTGCCGCCTTGCACTGAAACGGTCTCCATGCAACCGTTCATATAGTCAGGGTCCCACGGCGGACGTTTCGGCCAGTTCGAGAGATAATTGGGATTATTTGCTGATTATTTGAATGTCCACCGACGGGTATGGACGGTTAGTTCATAACCGCCCACTTTGTTGAGCGGTCTATCGTAAGACCGTTCATCCCGTCCGTTGCTGAATTTTAACAGATTTTAATCCTTTTTTCCATGGTTTTATCCTTAACTTATTTTGGTGATTTCTCTGCGGATAATCAACCATTTTAGCTGCCGTTTCGACTGGATGAGAGATAATTGTGTTATCTACGATTTATCTTCAATAATCTCGTCCCGAAAATGGCTCTAAACCCTAGTTTCGGGGTTGGCTTTCTAGGCTCTATAAATAGACCCTATTGGCCGGACGTCGAAAGGGGGGAGATTTTGATCGACGGCGAAGCCCTGCCGCATTCTTGAGCGACCCAGCACCAAGGAGGGAGGCTCTCTACGTCCGCATGAGCCTCCGGTCAAGGGAGTAGCCCAGTCTTCGTAGTTTTTCGTTTCATAGTTTTGCCGTGTTCTTTCATTGCATGCTTTGTTTCTCACCCGCGTACCCCCTCCTTCTCATAACATGCACACAACCATCCCGTTTTTTGTCACCCTAGGGGTTTAAAACTCCCCAGGTATTCCCCTTTTCATTTGTTCATGCTTAATTCTTCTCGTTTGAATATGTACCGCATCATTAAGGTCTAATTTGGGTGTCTTTTTTGTGTCTCTATGTTGTTTCGCAGGTCAGCATCTAATCAGCACGAGGCCCATCCCCTCTGGCCAGCCGGAGAGGGTGGAGGTCGAGCCCTTCTAAACTTGCTGAGTGAAGGTATTGAGCGGTCATCCTCCAGCCGTTCAACTTTCCGCGCGGTGCATAAACAACCGTCCTTCACTGGAGTGTGGTCCCTCAAGCGCCGTCCATCTCACTGCAGCAGTTCCTCCCGCGTCCCTCGCAGCGTCCCAGGGCGGTCTATCGTAAGACCGCTCATACCAGAGCGGTCCTACCCGAGCCGTTCATCCCCAGCGCTGCACCAAGGCGAGTGTCTCCCCATTTTCCAAGGTACGGCGTGCCTGTCGCGTACGGCATCTTGGTGGCGATCACGGTACTTTGCTTCATTCCCTATTTCCTCTTCTGTCTCTCATTTGTTCATGCACTTGGCGCACTTTTGACCCCTTTAGTGAAAGGAGAGAGAGAGGAGAGAAATATATATCTACAATGGTGACAAGGGTCGGAAAGGGTAGACGGTCTTGCCGATGGTGACAAGAACCGGAAGGGTAGCGACTGATCTTGCCGATGATGACAAGGGTCGAAAAGGGTAGACGGTCTTGCCGATGGTGACAAGAACCGGAAGGGTAGCGACCGATCTTGCCGATGGTGACAAGGGTCGAAAAGGGTAGACGGTCTTACCGATGGTGACAAGAACCGGAAGGGTAGCGACCGATCTTGCCGACGGTGACAAGGGTCGAAAGGGTAGACGGTCTTGCCGATGATGACAAAAATCGGGTAAGGGTAGCGACCGATCTTGTCGATGGTGAGAAGGGTCGAAGAGGTAGACGGTCTTGCCGATGATGACAGAAACCGGGAGGGTAGCGACCGATCTTGCCGATGGTGACAAGGGTCGAAAGGGTAGACGGTCTTGCCGATGATGACAAAAATAGGGTAAGGATAGATGTATGTAAGTGGGATATCGGATGAAGACTCCGCCTCGACCCTGTAAATGGCCTTCTAGACGGAGGATGGTTCATCACTATTCATCATTCATGATCATTTTTTTTATTCATATTACTGACCCAAGCACCCTTTCGGGTTTTCACCGAAGCCAGCCCCCTCTTGCTTTTGCCCGCGCGCCCTTTCGGGTTTTCACGCGGCGGGGTACCCGATTTTGCCTGCGACGCCCTTTCGGGTTTTCGCCACAGCTGGGTTATGGCCATTTTTGCACTTGTCCTAATCATAGGAGCAAGTCTGGCGGGGTATCTCTATTTCTAACCCCATTTTTATTTATTTCTTTTTTTTTTATTCGGGATGCGGAAGAACTGGACCGCGAAAATATTGACTGGCCTTGTCAATGTTGACAAGGATCGAATCCTGTTTCGATTCGTCGACATTGGTTAGACGTCGAAGCAAAGGACATGGTCTATTAACAAGGATGTAAGATCCGTGTCAAGGGTAAAGATCGACCAATCTCGCCGACGATGACGAGGATCGAAAATGGGTTTAGTAATCTGCATAGGTTACTATCGAAACAAAGGCGGGTTTATCAGCATGGACGGAAGGTCCAAGTTTAGGGGCAGGGATCGAACGATCTCGCCGATGATGACGAGGGTCGAAAAGGGTTTGTTCGTCGGCACGGGTTATTGCCGCAACAATGATGAAACTGTCAACAGGGACGTAAGGTCCAAGTTGAGGGTAGAGATCGACCGATCTCACCGATGATGACGAGGGTCGAAAAGGGTTTGTTGAAGGATTTCCGGTGAGACTTTGATGATTGTCCCTTCCGAAGTTTCATTAGGTGGAGAATAGGAGAGGCATTTGGAAATTACCACTTTACTGACTCAAGCGCCCTTTCGGGTTTTCGCCGAAGCCAGCCCCCTCTTGCTTTTGCCCGCGCGCCCTTTCGGGTTTTCACGCGGCGGGGTACCCGATTTTGCCTGCGACGCCCTTTCGGGTTTTCGCCATAGCTGGGTTACGGCCATTTTTGCACTTGTCCCGATATGGGTGCAAGTCTGGCAGGGTATCTCTATTTTCAACCCCATTTCCTTTCTTTTTTTTGTATTTGTGTAGGGTGGCAGGTCGAAGTGCGACGTTCGACCCTTGGTTGACAGTAGATGGCTATCGGCTAGAGCATCAGACCTTGCGCTGGGCAGAACAGTTCATTCGTTAGCAAGGGCTGAAGGCTAACGCAAAGGAGTGATCTCTCGCCGATTCGAGCGTAAGGCCGGTAATGGCAACAGCGTGGTGTATTCTTTCGGGAGCTTGGTCAGGGCGGAGTGCCACTAGACCGAGGAAAGGGTAGTTCGGTTAAGGCAGGATGCCATTAACAAAGGGGAGGTAGCTTGGTCAGGGCGGAATGCCATTAACCAAGGCAAGGTAGCTTGGTCAGGGCGGAATGCCATTAACCAAGGCAAGGTAGCTCGATCAGGGCGGAATGCCACCGGACCAAGGGAAGGTAGCTCGGTTAGGGCGGAATACCACTAAACCAAGGAAAAGGTAGCTCGGTTAGGGCGGAATGCCATTAACCAAGGAAAGGGTAGCTCGGTTAGGGCGGAATGCCATTAACCAAGGAAATGGTAGCTCGGTTAGGGTAGAATGCCATTAACCAAGGAAAGGGTAGCTCGGTTAGGGCGGAGTGCCATTAACCAAGGGAAGGTAGCTTGATTAGGGCGGAATGCCGCTAACCGAGGAGAGGTAGCTCGATTAGGGCGGAATACAGCTGACCGAGGAGAAAGTAGCTCGATTAGGGCGGAGCGCCACTAAACCAAGAAAAATGTAGCTCGGTTAGGGCGGAGCGCCACTAAACCAAGGAAAAGGTAGCTCGGTTAGGACGGAGCGCCACTAAACCAGAAAAATGTATTCTGACCGATCACTCCGGGAATGCTGGCTGCGCTGCATGATACAGCTTAATATGCTTTCCATTGAGGGGAGAGAACTGGATAACCCCTTTGTGGTCTACTAGGACGTAGGCGCCTCTTTCATATACTCGACGGACGATATATGGCCCGACCCAGTTTTCGACCAGCTTCCCTTTGGGGTTAGAGGCCATTACTTCTCTTCTTTTGACCATTACCAGGTCTCCTTTCTTGAATTCTCGACCCTTGACCAGCTTGTCAAAAGCACGGGCCATGCAAGCTTGGTAGAGCTAGATGTTTTGCTGCGCCCGGAGGCGTTTTCCTTCGAGCTCAGCGAGCTCTTCCAATCTTCTTTCTGATGGCAACTCGCAATGAAGGAACTTCAAGTTCAATTGGCACCACAACTTCTGACCCGTAGACAAGGGAGAAAGGTGAACAGCCGGTTGGGGTCTTGTAGACAGTACGATATGCCCAAAGTGCTTCGTACATCCTTTCTTCCCAATCTTTTTTATTAGACTTAACAGTCTTTGCTAGCAGCGTGCACAGTGTCTTGTTAAAGGCTTCTGCGAGTCCATTGGCTTGAGGGTTGTAGGGGGACGATGTCCTCCAGTCGATTTTATATTTGTCGGCCACCCGATAAACCTTCTGATTTCTAAAATGGCTGCCATTATCAGAGATGATTCGGCTGGGGATCCCGAACCGGAATATTACATTTTGCCGGAAGAATCTTGCAACTAGCTCTCCCGTCACATCTCTTAGTGCTACTGCTTCCGCCCATCTGGAGAAGTAGTCTGTAGCTGCTAAGATATATCAGCACCCTGATGAAGATGCTGGTAGTGGCCCTACCACGTCCGTGCCCCACTGAGCAAACGGCCAGCTTGGTACGGTGGGATGTAGTGGCACTGGAGGTCTCCTTGCCACATTAGCATGTTCTTGACACTTCTGACAAGCCTTGGCAAACCTGCAGCAATCGTCAAATATAGTGGGCCAATAATAACCCAATTTCTTTATCTCAATTTTCATCTTCGGGCCAGCCTGGTGTGCTCCAGCTGATCCTGCATGGACCTCCTGCATCACCTGTCCTGCTTCTGTTGAAGACAAGCAACGGAGTAGGACTTTCCTTCGGGCATCTGCCATAATTCGGAACAAGGTCCCGCTTCTCATCTTGTAAGAATCCTTGATCCTCAGGAGCTTCATTCTCTGTTCCTTTTCTTTTGGAAGTTGTTGGTGTTGATACCAGCGTAGGAGATGCTCTCGCCAATCGGGCTGTTGAACCCCTTCGATGACTGTTACTTCCATCTCCTGTTCGTCGGTCAGGACATCTGTCACGCTGGGGACTTGTCAGCGGTTGATCACTGTTATATTCAGGCTTGTGTCTGGCGGGACCGCCAATGAACTGGCCAGCTTAGCGAGGGCGTCTGCCTGAGCATTCCGGCCTCGATTGATGTGCTTGATGCTGATGAAGTAAAATCTTGACATCAGGCAAGTTGCCAACTGGTGATAGCGGAGGAGCTCTTGCTTTCGTACATCAAACTCTCCTTCCAGCTGTTTTATAACTAGCATGGAGTCTCCGAATGCTTCTAGCATCTGAATTCCCATGGACAGAGCAATTTGCAACCCGATTATCAGGGCTTCATATTCCGTTTCATTGTTTGTGCATTGCTTGTTTATGGAACAGGATGTATGCACCACTTCTCCTTCTGGAGATTTCAGGACTATACCCGCTCCTGCTCTGACCCTGGCTGACCCGGTGGCAAAGGTGTCAATTCTGGAAGCGCCATCAAAGTATAGTTGCCATAAGGAGGGCTGTACTTGCACGGCTTCTAAAGTTTCATCTTCAGGAAGCTCCGGCTCCAACAGGCAATCCCCGGGCACTGGGTGCTCAGCGAAGAAGTTTGCAATAGCTTGGCCCTTGACGGCCTTGCGTGGCACGTAGGAGATATCAAACTCCATAAGGATTACCGCCCATTTGCCCAGGCGGCCTTTGAGTGCCGGTTGAGACATAATGTACTTCAGGGGATCCTCCTTGGATACCAAGCTGATTTCATGCGACAACATATAGTGTCGGAGCTTTTTAACTGCGAAGACCAGCGCCAGATAGATCTTCTCAATATAAGTATATTTCTCTTCAGTTCTGACCAGTCTCCGACTGAGGTAATAGAGGGCTTGTTCTTTCCCTTCTTCATTATTATGGGCCAGCATTGCCCCCAGAGAATTATGTGTAGCTGCTATATACAGTATCAATGGTCGTCCTTTCACCGGTGCGCCCAACACTGGAGGAGTTTTTAGGTAGTCTTTTAGCTTGTCGAAGGCTGCCTGGCAATCTTCATCCCAATAAAAGGGGACATCTTTCATCATCAACTTGTGAAAAGGCTGGCATCGCCCTGACAAATTGGAAATGAAACGACGGATATAAGCCAGACGGCCCTGTAGTGATCTCAGCTCGGAGATGTTCCTTGGCGGAGGTAACCCCTGAATCGCCTTGATCTTTGCGGGGTCTATCTAGATTCCCCGATATCGGACGATGAAGCCCAAGAATTTTTCGCTCGACACTCCGAACGCACATTTCATATGGTTCATTTTTAGCTCATGCTGCCTCAGCCTCTGAAAAACAATCCGGAGGTCTTGCAGATGATCTTCTTTTCTTCTGGTTTTGACCACCAGGTCATCTATGTAGCACTCGACCTTGTGGTAGAGCAGTTCATCAAAGATTTTGGTCATTGCGCGCTGATAGGTTGCGCCAGCATTCTTTAATCCGAACGGCATTCTCTTGTAATGATAAATACCTTTAGGAGTTCGGAAAGTAGTATGGACTCGGTCATGCTCCGCAATCCAAATCTGATTGTAGCCGGAAGACCCGTCCATGAATGATAGGGCCTCATGGCCGATTGTAGCATCAATCATGACCTCGGTTATCGGCACCGGGAAGTCATCTTTGGGGCATGCTTTATTTAGATCCCGGAAGTCGACACATATCTGGATCTGTCCATTCTTCTTTTTCACGGGGATGATATTCGCCAGCCATGTGGTGTACTGGTTTTCTTCAACGAATCCCACGTCAATGAGCTTGTCGACTTCAGCACAAATTTGGGTGATGAGCTCTGGCCTCATGTGCCACGGTGGTTGCTTCACTGGCTCGGCTTCAGGGTTGATTTCCAGTTCATGTTGTGAGACAGCGGGGCTTAGACCTGGCATCGCTTTGTAAGTCCAGGCGAAGCAATCCCGATATTCTAGCAGTAGTTGAATGTACAGCTCCCGTTCTTCTGGGGATAGTTGGGCGCTAAGGAAGGTAGGCCTAGGGTCCTTCTCATTTCCCAGGTTGACTTCTATCAGTTCATCAACTGTGGCTTGGCCTCCGTCTTCTATCTCCGGAGGTGCCGGTTGGAGGTCAACGAAGTCTGGAATGCCATCTTGAGGGTCGAGCACTTCGACTTCCTCGTCAGACACCGCCAGAGCTTCCTGAGGTTTCTTGATCTCTTGTGCCAGCGGCTGAGTGGATTGTTCTATTAGCAGATCCATTGCCGTCACAGCTTCCAAGGATGAGAGAGTAGCCTTGGTGTTTGCAGATGAGATTGCAGCCATGATGGGCTGGTAACTGTTCACTGCCAGGCTCGGACAGCATGTTGATTTTGCAGCAGAAGTTGAGGGAGTTTCGCCTTCTGGGACAGTTGTATCTTCCGCAGAAGTGGCTTTTTCTTTCCTGGTAGCTGGCTCCCCTTGATTGGAGTTGACCAAGGCTTCCCTGATTGGCAGAAAGGGTGTTGAAGTTGTCAGTAGTAGGACCCCTGGGGAGGGGGAAACTCCTGCTTCTTGACAGTCTTCGGCTTCGCTGCTGCTAGCCGCATCAAATTCGGCTTGAAGGGCCGCTTCTTCAGGGTGAACCTGCTCCCAGCATCGGTAAGGGGCCGAGGTTTCTACTTCTTGATTTCCGGACTGAGCCAGTTTAAGATATTCGGCTTCCGTCGGATACTCATCAAAGGTTGCTCCCAGAGGGCTATCTTCAGTAGGATAGAAGGCGGAGATAGTATCCACCTCGTACCACCCACTATAATAATATTCCTCCAGGGTGAAGCCCAACCCTGGATGTTGAGAGACACGTCTCATTTCCTTATCCAGATTTGCAGGATGCCACATCTTCTGGAAAGCTTCTTTGCGCCTTTGAGACTGATCGGGAGGGATGTGTTGCTTCAGAAACATCTTAGCCATCCGATCAGTTGTAAATGCTAGACCTTGGACAGGAACCTGCGGGTTGCCTAGATCTTCAGGGAGGCTGCAATCTGTATCTTCCCGAGTGGGATGCTCCTCAGCTGTATAGAATAAGCTGCGGGGCCCATCTTCCTGTGTCACCTTCCAAGCTTTGAAAGGTTCGACAGTGGGATCATTGAGGCCGGGGACTGGCTTGGTGAGGCCGGCCGGGACTCCGATGCGGTTGTGCTGTCGATTGACCTGCACTTCCTTAGCTTTGGGGTATAATGCTGGGGGTGTTACCCTGCCGACATCTCCAGAAGCTGTGATGTGGGAGACCACCTTCGGCTTGACATATCCGCGCGGCGGTGGTAGATACCAACCGTCACCCGATCTATTCTTCGACGCCCCTACGGGGGCCTCAGCTTCAGAAACCTTCCGGGAGGCCCCGTATATAGGTTGGCATCCGCCAAATGACATTCAAACACCTCGAATGGGTGGATATCAGCAAATATCCTCTCCTCCTTCCCATGGAGGCTGTATTTGATGCATTGGTGGAGCGTGGAGGGCACCACCATATTTTCATGCAGCCATGGGCGGCCGAGCAGCGCCTTGTAAGAGGTGCGAGAGTCAATGACATGAAACTGCACTGTTGTAGTGAAATCTGCCAAGGTCAGCGTGAACTCCGCCACTCCCATAGATACTTCACATTTTTGGTTGAAGCCAGCGATACGCATATCCCCAACTTTCTCGAGATGCACATTAAAGTGGTACCTCTCGTATATTCTGTGTGGCAGGATGTTGACTGCTACACCAGGATCGACCAGGATCCGGTTCAGTTCTCTTCCATTCAGCTGCCCTTTCATATATAGCGGCCTGTTGTGGCTGGCAGTAGGCAGTAGCATGTCTTCTGGAGAGAAGGTCATACTGGCTTCTGGTATAGCCTCAGCTATGCAGACTTCAAAATGAGCAGGCGTCTGTAGAGCAGTGATGATCGCCTGTCGAGTTTCTTCACTCAAAGAGAGGATTTCCCAGATCATAAATCGAGCGGGGAGCTTTTTAAGCAACTTCATTATTCGGCTCCCAGCCCGGACATTGGAGAGCTTCATCTCTTCAGCCCATCTGGGCTTGGGGAGGTTTTGATTTGTGGGTCTAGACGGACCTGCTTCCTCTTCCTCGGACCCGCCACCCTCTTGACTGGCACCGGCTGTCGGGTCTTCTTTATTAGTAACCGTAGGGCAAGCTCCATTTGCATTTGCATCCTCAGTAGATTGCGCTGGCTGCGGGTGAATGGGCCCGGATGTAGGGTTAGCATCTTGGTAGGGCTGCTTCCCTTTTGACATCTTCATAAACTCAAGGAATGAAGGGACTGCCTTGCCCCCACTTTTGTTGTATAGGCCCGACGGAGGAGGGATTTGGACTCCCTTAACCTCCGGCGGAGGTGTCTTGTAGGGTTGCTCCCCTCTGAACATGATGTTGTGATTGGGTGGTGGCTGGCGCCCCCATTTTCAGACCGACCGAGTGGCATGCGCAGCAGTTGCGGCCTCGGCTTTGCCTCCCCCAGCATGGGGTGTGAAGCAAATTTCTTCTTCTTCCTCTCCTCCGGATAGGGTGAAGAGTGCTGACAGGGTATTACAGGAGACAACCTGTGTTTTATTGACCCCAGCGGCCTTTCTTTTCTTCTTCTTTTGCTTTTTCTTCTTTTTGGTTTCTACAGGTGCCTGCCCCCAGAACAGGCTGCCCTCTTCAGGGGGTGCTGCTTCAGCTTCCTCCACCTGTTTGAGTGAGAGTTGTTCCAGTTCTTGCCACGGGACGTGGTCCTGTACCAGCAGAGGTTTCAATTCGGGCTGCACATATTCATCTAGCCCTTCAATCAGGTGCTGTAGTCAAAGGATCCCATGATTGGTTTCCTTGATTACTGGCAGCGGAGTCTGTCTCCTCCTGTTAGGCGTATGTATTTTAATGGCTGTAGGTGGAGTGACCCATACGGGTGCTACCACTGACGGAGCAGGCCGGGGTATAATGCCACGGATGTGTGCCCCCTCTTTCCGGCGGGGTGCCCTCTTCTTCTTGTGCTTCACAGGGATCTGCTGCCACCCCTGTTGTTCTTTCACAGGCTCCAGGAAATGGATTTCGTAGGTGCTCCGTGTGCTCGCTTCAGAGATCTCCTCAGGTAATGCCTGGTAGAGGGAAATCATGTTGACCGCTGCTCTCCTGAGAGGGGCTTTATGTGGCTGAGGAGGGTCCACTTTGTACCCTCCCAGCTCTATTTCATTCTTCTTTACCATTCCTTCGATGACGTCTTTGAAAACATAACAGTCTTCGATTGGATGTCCCAACATCTGGTGGTAGGGGCAGAATCTTGGACTGTCTTTTCTTTTCAGGTCCTTCGGTCTCCTTGGCTCAGGCAGAGTGACCATGCTGTATTCTGTTACCCAGTCGAACAGGACTCGGGTCTTGTCTTTTCGAAAGGAATAGGCTTTCTTCATTTTGTCCCTCAGCGAAGGACCTTCTTTGTCATCCAGAGCTTTCGCAGGTTGCGGGGGAGCCGCTTTCTTGCCTTTCTCCTTCTGTTGTTCGAATGCCTTGATATCAAGCGCATTCGCTTCTTTAGGTGTGGGGCGCCGTTCCGCAGCCTTGCCTTTCTGGGCTGTGCTGGCAGCTGACGCCGGGACAGGCTTGGCTAGAAAAGCCTCCACCTCGGCCACCACATTATTCAGCCGGTCGAACGACCGTATTTCCATACCAATCATCTTTTCCAGGACCTCCCTCCTGAGATTTTGTTTGCATATTTGCATAGCGTCCTCCTGATGCGGGGGCCGCTTGCACCTCATTCCGAGGTTCCTCCACCTCTTGATGTAATCAAGGGCTGTCTCATCTGCCCTTTGTTTAGTTGAGTAGAGTTCGGCCACTGTGACCTCCCTCTCTGTGACATGGAATCTTTCTCTGAATTTTCTCTGCATATCCGACCAATCACTGATTGACCCGGCCGAGAAGCTAGAGTACCATTCAAATGCGAGCCTCGTCAGCGAGGACCCAAAGAACTTCAGCAGATATGACTCGTCGGTGACCAGATCACCCGTAACGGTCATATAATATGCAATATGCTCTTTAGGGGACCCCTTCCCATTGAATTTGTCGAATTTGGGCGGCTTGTTGACCCCCGGGGGAAGTCGTTTAGCCGCATGGTGTTGCGGGTAGGGCACCCGATAGGCATCGAATGCGACGTAGTTGCCTTCACTTTTCTCTGTGAGCTTCAGCTCGATCATCCTTTCCACCATCATCCGGTTCACGACCGTGGGGTCGACCGGCTCCGGATAGAAGTGCGCTGCCTGAAGGTATGGGGTGACCAGGGTGGTCGCCTGTGGAGGACGCAGCAGCGGGGGTGTCGGATGCACCTGGGGGAGCACTGGAGGTAGAAGCGGCTGAGGCTGTGGCGGCCGCTGTTGTGCTGTCGCCATGCTTGGCTCTGACGGCTGGGACAGTGTATAGAGCGGTGGAGGGTCGTCACGACGAATCGCTCCCCGGGATGATTCACCCTGGACTTCGGGTGGTTTAGAAGCCAATGAATGCTCAGTCTTTTCCATCAGCTATTTCTTCAGAGAGTCTATCTCCCGTTGATATTTTTGTAGCAGCATCAGAACTGATGGATCTATAGTGGTGGGGATACCCTCTGTCGTTTCCCCGGACGTACCCTCAGGCAGGATGTCGAGGAGGACGTCGTCTTCTTCTTTCATCGTCACCACATTAGCGGTCAAGACGGGGGCCTTATCATCCCAGCGGGGATAGACCTGGGGTTGTTCCCTCTCATGATCATCAGAAGCTCTCTTGCTACTTCTGTTCTGCGGGTAGTTGGCCCGGGCCGTACGGCCCATTGAGCCAGTTCTTGGGGGTCTTCAGGAAGCTCCCCATATTGGCTGGATATACCAGCCATGTTGCAAGTAAAGATCTGCATCCTTCTTCTCTGTCGATGGACCCTCCGTCTGGCTTGTCACGGAAAGGTCAACCTCTCGAACACAGAAACTCTTCTTTTTTCTTCCCACTCGGGGAAGGCTTCATCGGCTTCGATCTCGAAACCGTCGTTGTATCCATTGTCGTCGACTGACGACACCATCATTCTATCTTCCATATCCTCTTCATCCGCCGCTGATGGGCGGTAATCTTCCTCAGTGGCGACTGTCTGCATTAGTCGCTGCTGACCCAGCAAGGGGTTGCCCAGCCCTCGAAAGTAGTTCCTGATCAGACAGGTTACCTCCTCTTGACCCCGCTCTTGATAGAGTACGGGGGATAGTTGTCGACCTCCAGCAGGAGGATATAGGCCAGCCGAGCTCTGTCGGCCGGATGTTGGAATCTTCGTCCCGTGACCTGGACGTTTACTTGGAGGGCAGCAGCCCGGAAACATCTGCGGCGCGGAGGATCCGCAACCACCTCTTCTTCTTTCCTCGGGGGTGAGCCCCTTTCTCTTCTCACCTCTGCCTCGTCGTTCATAGGACGGCGGCGGATGGGTGTTAGATGGTGGGCAGGTCGGGTCCGCTTGGGAACCCACACCTGTTTTAACTTCTTCGGCCTGAGTGCCGAGCTTCCCTGGCCATAGGGGCCGGTTTCTTCTCTTTCTGCCCTTCTTCCAACGAGAGCTTGATAGGTATTGTGGATAGGAATGTTGGGGATGACTCGGTCTGGGGTCACCCGGGACGTGCGTCCGTCGAGGAAGACGCGCATGCCTCCAACTAGCATAGACTTCCCAGAGTGAGATAGGGTTCCGGTAACTACAGCAGCATTCTTGTGGACCTGGCGACGCTGGCGTCCTCCAGGGTGTTTGTTGACGACGTTGGGGTGGGTCCCACGTATGACGTGGTGCACCAAACAGCTAGCGGCCGGGGCTAGACTTTCAGGCAAGTCTTCGCAGCAGGGAACCTTCAGAGGCTCCATTTTCTCTGCGACTTCCTTGGCAGGCACTGGGGCTTCGACCTCCAGGATGTCGACGAAGGCTAACCCCAAAAAGTTGGGGAAGCCCAGAGCGGCAGGGAAGCTGCCGAATTCCATGGGTACCGCCAGGTACCCTTGCGCGTGTTTAGCAACGATTGAATGATCGAAGTCGACGCCAGTTATCCCGTTGATCGTCATTGATCTGCCTGCAAAGACAAACAGGGAAATAATCAGTAGCCTTTGAGAGGGCTTCGAAGCCCGAATATCTCGGCAAAGAGATGAAAGGTGACACTGGTCCCACCGGGCGTGCCAGACTGTTTGCGACGGGTTTTTATCCGACCATCTTGTTGTTTTTATTTCGTGTATATATATGTGTATATGTACATATATACATGTCTTATTTCACGTATCGATCACCCATTTGACTAACTGGTAGTCAACTGACCGATTGACGACGCGGGCGTGCCAGTCACATGAGTGACGATCTTATTATGCGCTCATGCTAACCCCTACTGGGCGAGTGTGAGGTTCGGTCGGGACCAGCAGTCCGCCATACCATAAAGGCTATGCCGTTAATTACATCCCCCACGAGGAGGGAACACCTTTGATTAGTTGCCGAGATAGCAGGCTGTCAAAGCCAGAATGAAAAGAGCTACATGGTGACCATGACGGAGGCATGCAGGATGCATTTATTTATCACACAGGGGATGCATAGTTCATCGAATTATGGACCCTTGGTACGTGACGGAGGACGTAGGTCCGAAGACCACCATCGCACATAGCGGAGACTTCTGGTTGGGCACAACCCGACCTTCTGTCAACACCATTTAATATACCCAAGGGTCGATGCAGACATGCACGAGGAACCGTGATATATGGGGTGTGATAACGATGTTATAACACAAATTCGGCAGCATGTCCCCTCCATTTAGACTATGCCAAATGGGAGTATAGGACATCCATCCACAGAGAGCCGGAATGGAAACCAAAAGAGAATCGGGCGTAGCCCTGGGTCCGAGAAGGATCCAAATATGACGGGACAGTATGCACCATTGCGCCGTTCATTGATATTCCCCTCGAAGAACCATTGGAGGACATGCGGTGGCAGAACTCCGAGGGTCAGTGGGGTGACATAAGAAACGTCATATTCGGTGTGATATAGGGGTGAAACCCTCCTCATTAGCGTATCTCCGATGGACCTGGGTGAAGAACCCTAGTCCCCTCGTGAGGTAACGGGGGTTGACATGGCAGCTGATAGTGACAAAATATTGAATTTAGGCTATGTTTGGGTTTGGTGAAGTGGCGAAGACATCATATATTCATATGACAACCAATACCGAGGTGAGACAGCACAACGATGGAGTCGGCGCGAAGGCCAAACGGCACGGCATGCTCCCGGCGCGATGAGAGAATTGGGGGTAATCGGCACGAAAGGAGTTTGAGGGGTAGTCGGCACGGCAGTGGTCGGCGCGCCAAGGCCGGGGCATTCGGCGCCCCCTCCACCCGGCGTGGGTTTGGCGCCGGGAGGCAGTGGCGCCGGGAGTAGATGTTGCCGGGGAATAGTGGCACCGAGAGGCAGTGTTTTGTTGATTTTGCCAAAGGTATTGTGGGGTTTTCCCCGCCTAGTGGGAATTTTAGGGTGATGAACGGATAGGAATGGAGGGTGAGGGTGACTCCACTCACAAGGGGGGTTCCAAGGAGATCACCAGTTACGGGATATATTCCCTATGATGTCAAGATGCCAGGAGATTACACAGCTCGGGCCCTCGCCATATCAGGGGATTAAATACGTGATTCCGATGAAACATCGTGCCATATTATGGAGTAAAGCTTCGGGCAAATTTTGGCAGCATCTACCCTTATTTTTGGAGTATGCCAAGAGAATACTATGGGCTATCCACTCACGAGTGCCGAAGTAGAAACTTAAATGAGAGCCGGGTGTAGCCCATGATTTGAGGGTCTGAATCGTATAAGACCTCACCCCCTGTGTTGCAATATCCCCAATGCAATCCATCGGAAAGCCTGCAATGGCAGGACTCCGTGGTTTAATGGGCTACAGAATGTAGGGGGAGAATTAAGCCCCTTTGATATGGCTCCCATGAGGCCAAAGGGAAGGGCAATGCACACCCACGAAGGTGGGACATAATGGACGAGGTCTGTATGGCTCGCCGTGGTGACGAAGGCATCAGGATGGCCAGACGACGTGAGGGTATCAATGCAGAGAAGAGGGGTGGTTTCGGCACGGAAGCTAGGTAGGCTCGGCATGATAGGGGGGTCCAACCGGCGTGGGGAGCCCTCGGCGCGAAACTCACGCCTGGAGATACCGGCGCCGGGAGGCTTTCAGCAGGGGTTTTAAGGAGGTCTTCGAATAGGGTTTCGGGAGATGTTCATAGAGAGGTTTAATCCCGACTGTTCTGGATGATCGGAGGGGGAAGACTTTCGGGGAACACCTTTCCTCTGGGCCTCATTGGGAGCAGAACCACGAACGGAAATCCCTGAACCATGTCCCCCTTTATTTCACATACGAGGAGCCATGAGATAGACTGTCTCAGGCCCTCGAAATGTGGCTGGAGGGGGGGGTAATTAATAATGGTAGCGAAGATGCTTCAGCAGAATTAGAAAACCAAACGATAAAACATGCCTAGTTATCAATATCCTTAGCATATAGCGAACTTCGGATGCAGAGACAGAAAGAAGATGGTAATGAAAGGGCAGAATTCAACCCCTTCTCTCATTCTTTACTTCATCCAGACGACTTACACGCATGCTACTTAAGAGAAAGAAATCTGACTCAACAGAGAAAGAAATCTAGGCTTAATCCCTGAAAGCAGGGTTACATTGGCATTCGATGCTATTGAAGCAAAGATGCTAGAAATCAAAAGTACAGAGGGAAATATTCAGACAGATAGGGAGGGGAAAGAGAAGGAGCTGCAGTTGCCCGGCACTCCCACCTGGATCCCTCTTCGAGCCTCTGCCTCTCTCCCTTTTTCTTTCTTCAGCTTCTTTCAAGGGCTCTCGAGCTCCCTCTCTCTCTTCGGTGGCTAGGCACTCCCTTTTCACTCTTCTTCTTTTTCTTCCTTCTCCCGCTCTGCTTTTCTTCTTTTTTTCTTCGTTCGAAGGGCCGCCTCTCTCCTCTTCTCTTCCTTTTCGTTCGAAGGGCAGGCCTCTTATAGAGGCCAGGCCCTCATCCTTTCGGCATGAACTTCCCGGCGCGCCAGGATCGTCCTCCCGGCGCGGCCGTCATCGGCGCGTCTCATCTCATATTTGGGCTTGGCCCATTTTCTTGTCATTCAGCCCATTCGACCCAGGATCCACTTGGTGGACTCCTTTCGACAATGGGATTCTTGATATATATATGTTAAGACTCCATGGGACTGTTTACACCTTGCATTCACAAACGTGTGCGAGGCACTGTATATCCCGCTTCAGGAGTATCAGAGATGTCTGAACATCTGTTTCAGCAGGCAGATGGTTGCCTGAATGTTGGTATAGTTCTATCAGCCTGACTATCTGAATGACAGTAGTACTGGACAGCGACCTAGCCAAAGACGGCTTTAGTCGAATAACATGATAGGGGTAGTGGGTTTCTTCTATTCAGACTCTCAGCTCTCCTAGGGAGGGTACGTGAGCTGTGCCCTTGACTCATCTTCAGAACTGTGAATCTGCTATGATCTCTTCTGACATATTTTAGGTGTCAACAGTATCGGATAGCTTTCGGATCGCTTTTGTACGTCCTGAGTTGTGTTTTACGATCCACGCGGGTTTTTCTCTCGTACAAGTTATGGAACCCTGTGGTGAGTTTACTGTTAAGTTCATCGACTCGAGGACGCTACAGTTGCGTTACGCTCCTTCCGAGGATCGCGTAGACTATTTTTCTGTATTTTTCTAAATTAGTGAATTTTCGGACAAAAATCAGATTTCACAAAAATTAGGAAATTCCTAATTTCCTTTTCTATTTCTTTCTTCACCCTCTCTCCTCTCTCTCATTCTCACGTTCACTCTCTCCCACTCGTTCTCTCTCCTTTCTTCTCCTCTTACCGTGTGGTGCGCGACCGTGGCGAGGTGGGCAAGGCAAGAACGATGTGGAGCTGCTGTGATGCGTGATGGCACGAGAATTGAGGCATCGTTGGCGCGATCCCGTTCGTGGATTCAAAGTCAACGTGGGTGGTTCGTGTGACATTTTCGACGTGGTTTAGTCGTTTCGGGGCGCTAGAACTTTGATGGAGGTAGGGAGATGGATACCCTGCTCATGTTCTACGTTTCCTCATGATTTCGAGCTGAACCGTTTGAGAACGAGCGAGTTTTCCAGCTTTAGGGTGAAATCATGTTTCGGGGGGTGTGAGATGAGTTCGCCTTTCCAGGTGACGATTTTCAGCCTAGATGGTTTCATTCGAACCCCTAGCGTGTTGGGAATTCATTCCCGCCAGTTTTATTGCATTTGGTCGAGAATCGGAGTCGGTATGAGCCCGACTATCCCCGTGACTCATTTTGGGTCGATTCGTGGGAAACGCCCGTTTCTTGTCGTTTATGCGTCGATTGGATCCCTTTCAACTTGTGAAAGGTTTATATTGCCATTAGGATTCCTTCACCTTCTTTTTAGGGCAAACGGGGCGTGAAAAGGCCGAGTTTTGGCCATTCCTACGGTTTTCTCGCCGTAACACCTTGGCAGTCCTTTCAGAGACCATTTTTATGTCCCAAGCGGTCCATTGGAGACCGCTAGGCTGTGTGGGATGTCCATTTAGCTAAGCGGTCGTGCGATATACCGCAAGGCTGGCTGTGGCGGTTCGTGGACGACCGCTAAGCTTCGTTTAAATTTGGTCAATGGTTTTAAGTCGGTTCGGGCTAGTGGTCTAGCTTCTGACCGCATGGTGTCCTTGGCGGCCCTTGGGGAGACTGCCAAGCTCTGTGAAACGGTTCTAGGTAGACCATTTTGTGGTTTGACCGGTTAAGTCGGTTAGGGGGTTGACTGGGTCAAGCGGCCAAGTATATGACAGCTATAGTCACCTTACGGCCCTGAGAAGACCATCTTGTGCAAGTAACGGCCTCAGCTAGACCATATACCCCTCTACTTTGGTAGTTTTATTCGTTGGATCTTTCGAGTGAAGCGGCCATATCCTTGACTGCTTACCTCAGTGAGACGGCCCATGTATAGACCGTTTTTATCTTTGTGCGGCCCTTCTTATGACCGTTAAGTGTCGGTGTGCTCTGTGTGAGGGTAGCGGCCCTTTGGCTGGCCGCTTGGTTTGCCTAGCGGTCAGGTATGTGAATGTTTCTTTCCCAGAGTTCTGTTTTCCCATTGTTTTGTCCTCCAATTGTCTTGGCTTAACCTTGTGGTTTGCCCGTTGTCCCGTGGATGTCTTGGATATCCTATGAGGGCTGTAACCATATTGTAGGGTGGCCGGGAGTGCCATTATATCGAGTAATGTTCCGTGATGCTTTAGAGTTATTATTGGTTTCTGGTCAACCCGGTGTGATCCAGTGGTTGACAGGTGACCTCCTGAATGTCTCGGTGATCTCGTGAGGAGCGAGACATGGTTTTGGACATTGTGAGGTACTATCTTACCTCAGTTTACGTGTCCATTTGTTTTGAGGGTCTTGGTGATCCCTCATGTTTCCGTGATTCGTGTCGCGCGGATGTGTGGATCCTGTTGTCTTGTGACGTTTCCTTTATCATTGGTTTATCATGATTTGGCTTAGGGACTTGGCTGATTGGCGGCATGTTACCGCTTTTGTGCGACGATCTTGACCCTGAGTCTTGTGACTCAAGGATCGTTGTCAGTAGGTCTAGTTGTCGGTCCTGAGTCTGGCGGTAGTCTTGTGTGTGCTACCTTGTGCTTGTGCTTCGTAGTACGTGCGATAGTGCATGCTTAGCCTATCCGTACTTAGGCACTGATGTTTTGGAGTCCTTATGTTTAGTGAGCCTCCACTAGTCGTAGCCTGACGACACCTTCCTGTGTGTCGGCCCACCTAGGAGTGGTGGTGGGGCAGTTCCCGATATGCGGTTTTTAGGCGTGTTTCCGTGGGCCCCCTTGCTTTACGGTAGCGTCCTACTGGGATGGAAAACTAGCTAGAGGCCTGACTTAAGGCATTGAGCTTGTGTGTGTGCACGTGGTTAGGGGCGTTGGATGAGCACCGATGGGCGTAACCCTGACTAGTCACTCGTTACTGTTGGTCCTTACACTTGGTTCTATGAGTATCTCAGTTACCGCCATTCCAGGTATGTGGGAGATACTTGTGGCACAGTGTAAGACGTCTGTGGACGCATCTGACTATTCTTCTAGTGAGGAGGTACTTCTATCACATGACACCTGACTCATTGTGCTTCGTGACTTTTCCTCGTAGTCTATTCTTGGCTTCCCCGAAGTTAGTGTAGCGTGCATGACGATCTAGTTGTGTATGCGTTAGTGTTCTTGACGGTGTAGGTCTTTTCTAGGGCTTTTGCCTATTCTTGTAGGCTTTCGCTTTGGAGCTAGTACTTTGTCGACGGATCGGTAACGCCTGACTTTGTGATATCGGGGTTCACCTTTCTGTTGTTGTTTGGAGTAGCTTAGAGAGCCGAGGTTTGTTCGACAGCCGTGTTTCTGTTCGGTGTGGCTTTACTATTTCGTTTAGCTGTTCTTACTCCTGCTTTTACAGTTTTACTGTTGTAGTGTAGCACTGCTGTTACTTCTGCTCCTACTTTACTGTTCAGCATTGTTGTCTTGCGTGTTACTGCGTTGTTTCCAGTGGGGATCTGCGGGACCCCTACTGAGCCAGTGACACGAGACTCACTCCTGCTTTTTAGGTGTGGTTGTTCTTCTTCCTTGTGGCTCGTGGTGTAGTGCGTCAGTTCGTAGTTGCCTGCGTTGCCTGAGTCGGGCTTCCCCCGACTTGAGAGTACGTTTTCTCTTCTGTTGGACTGTACTTGTCTTTATGTGGATTGGACTATGTAATTTAAATTATTAATTGAAAAATGTATTTTTATTTCTGCTACTTTAGCAAACCTGATCATTGAAATATTAATTGCTTACTACTTTATCTGGAACTTCAATGTACCCCATACACACCTTTTATCCCTTTGGAGCTTTACCGCTCTTGGGAGACTTCGCAGGTTCCAAGTGGTATCAGGTTTACCCGGTATCCAGAGTCTGGGTCGTCACAGAATTGATGCCCTATAAGACTCCTAAATTGATCTAATCTTTCAGCCCTAGGTCATTCCCTATAAATAGGACCCAGAATCGACCTGCGCGAACCCTCATTTCGGTTCGCTTGGTTCAACGGTAAGATGGTGTTATTTCTTGTCAGACCTTTAGAACTTTTTATTTTCTTTAGTATTGTCTAACTTACCTCCAAATTTCATGTTAGGAGAGCAATCCGTTGTGGAGTGAGAGGATCTACAAGTAGCTATTTCTCTGCGGAATGCATAGGAACAAGCATGTTCGTCCGAAAAAGATATGAAGTTTATGGACCTTAGAAGAGGTAATTTCATGTCTAGCCTTTAGAGTTAATTGTTCCCCTTTATGTCTTCTAATCACCCTCCAAATTTTGTGAAATTAGATCAAGCGGTTAAGGAGTTAGAATGATGTGACATGACCTAGGATGGAGGTGGTGACCCCAATCGCCAAGTGGTACGAGGCGAAGGACGGACCCGAAGGTCTCCTCGACGCTAGAAAGGCCACGTTCTGAACTGGCGTAACCGGAACGTCCCACGACGTCTTTTGATTATACCACTTAATGAGGGGCACCACAATGGGTGTGACACACTAAGGGAATGCAGCAACAAAACCGACCCTTGGCCAATAATCCTTGGACCTAGGAATGCAAGAACAACCACAAGGCGAAGAGGCCTACGTTAGCGGACACTCGTCGGCGCGCACACTCAACCCAGGGGTGACTCGGGGATGCCGAGTCGAGGGTGTGGGACAAGACCCTTGCTGGTAGAGGGCCAGCAGGGTTCAAGGCTAGCTTCCCCTTAGGTATGGATGTCCAATTCAATGAGTCGTATAGTGGACCTAGGGTCACAGGATTAATCCCTCATCGGATGTTGAGAAAGCAACTGAGTGCTTATAAAGAAGGTCTTCACCTCTTAACCCTAGAGGGCCCTTTTACAAGGACAAAACCCTAGCTGCCCTCCAGCATGGCGGGGATAATACCTCTTGGGGGCACCAAAAAGGTTCATCTCGCATCTACAAAGTGGCGCCGTCTGTGGGAACCCTGAGCTCTCACGCACTCGCTTGCCTTCTAAGGGGGGGGCTTGTGTAGCGGACCTAGGATCACAGGATTAATCCCACATCAGATGTTGAGAAAGCAACCGAGTTCTTAGAAGGCAGGTCTTCACCTCCTACCCCAAGAGGGCCCTTTTACAAGGACCAAACCCTAGCCGCCCTCTGGCGTGGTGGGGACAATACCTCTCGGGGGCACCAAAATGGTTCATCTCGCATCTACAAAGTGGCGCCGTCTGTGGGAACCATGAGCTCTCGCGCACTCGCTTGCCTTCTTAAGGGGGGGCTTGTGTAGCAGACCTAGGGTCACGAGATTAGTCCCACATCGGATGTTGAGAAAGAAACCGAGTGCTTATAAGGCAGGTCTTCACCTCCTACCCCAAGAGGGCCCTTTTACAATGGCAAAACCCGAGCCGCCCTCCAACGTGGCAGGGACAATACCTCTTGGGGGCACCAAAAAGGTTCATCTCGCATCTACAAAGTATTGTCCGTAATGACCGAAGGGCGCTGGTCACTCACTCACATCCACTATGGTCGCACAAAGGCGATGGATCCTTGGGACCGGGCGCTCTCTCCCTTAACCGACGGCGCAATTGAGGAATATTAAATGAACAAGCACAAATGGGAGCAAGGGCCGAGAGCTTACCAAGCCAGTTTGAAGAAACCGACTCCGGTCGGAGACGTGGGCGAGCGAGGAAGCGTGGGTTCCCCGCACGCTGCGCTCGTGAAGCTTCAACCTGTGATAAAAGTTTACACTCACTACACCTCGCACATGAGGGGTGGACTAGGGGTGGGGAACTGTAGCATTACAAGAAAATAATAGGGAGAGGCTTTAAGCCCGCCAGGCGAGGTGGGGGGAGCTAAGTTAGAAGCCGAATTGCCAAACTCCGCCGGTTCTACCAGCTTCTGGAACAGCTTGACAAACAGTCAATTATGGCGTCGCCACGGGCTCTGCCGAGCTCAGATGAGGCCGAAACTGGTGCCAACACTTCCTGGGTTGGCCCAGGAGGACGCCTGAATTTTTAGGGAATTTCCTGACATCGTCGGTGGATGGTGCAGGGTCTGGACCAGGGCCAAACCTCTCTGGCTCTAACTATTCCCAGAGTGCTGCTGCAGGAAGACGAGGGCGCCATGAGTACTCTCGGGGTCCAATTGATGCGGAACCATAACTGCTGCGATTGAGGTCGAGTCTTCTTCGAACGGAGACCAACGGGGACGTCGACAGAGGTCGGAGCTGACCGCGAAGACTGGAACAGTGGTAGGGTGTCGATTCAGGCTCAGGGGGGACTGACCTTACGCACCTTAGGGAGAGAATCTAGAACTCTTGACTCCGGGGTCCAAAAATTACTCTGCTTTTTGGAGATGGTAGGGGACTTGAAGGAGAAGCCCTCAGCCAAACGGTGCCTCAAGAAGCTTAAAGCTCTGGATGGGGAAGCCTCTGCAAACCGCTGCTGGTAGTCTGCCTAGGAGGGATTGCGCAGTTTGGCGAAGAAGACTCCTCCGGGCATCCTCCAAGTCCGATGATGGCGAGACCACATCTGTTGCGAAGCAGACAGGACGAGCTTTCTAGCAATGTAGGATACTCCACCAGAAGATGCTCGGTGAAGATGTGGCAGCCTCTACAACTTAGACCCTTACTGTAGTCTGCGAACTGGCATGAATAGGGTGGTGATAGGTGATGGGAAATGGGGTAGATGGGAGGGAAAATGGGGTGGATGAGTGTGGGGGCGACCCATGACTGTGAGGGGGTTTGGGAGGGGGTGATCCAAGGTGAGGGAGGGGCAAAATGGGAGCTGGAAGAGGGTCTAGCAGGTGGAGGGAGGGGGAGCTGCGATTTTGGGTCTAGGAGGGAGAGGGAGGGGGAGATCTCTCTCCAAGGTTTGAATTTTGGTTAGTGGTGGGGTTAATGCTGGCCTTGGGAATGGGAAGAAGTGTGTGGGGAAGTGGAAGGGTGCTTGGGGAGATGGGATTCTCCCTCGGGAGAGGGGGATTGACTCTTGGGGTTGGGGAGGATTTAATGGGGGAATTAAAGCATCTAGGGAGGGGGAAGGACAAGGTGATGTGGCAAGAGATTAGTGGATAAGGTGGAGCCTAGGTGGAGGAGAGAGGAGAGAGAAAGGGAAATTCGACCAAGAGAGAGAAAGTGGAGGAGAGAGAAAGTGGCGCCCCTTCTAGAGAGAGAGAGGGGTTTGAGCTTCTCACTCCACTCTAATGGCTTCTCACCAAAAAAAATGTAATCTTGTGGAACTCAATAATTCAAATTTTCATTCTTGATTAGTTTTCACAATGGGGTTGGGGTCCTATTTATCGGAGCCCATCATTCTACATGACCATAATACCCTTGACATTTACACTAAAGACCAAGCATGTCCAAGGGTGGTTCATTGGGCCCAATTGATGGAATAGAGGCCCATTTGACTCTAAACATAGGTAAATAACTTGCTACCCTAGGCACACGACTCAAATAAAAGGGAAATTACATGATAAGACTTGCATAAGAAAATGAAAAATACATCATATGACTCGAAATAAAGTGGCTAATCAGGACTATATGCCATCGACGATCATCGGGGCCTAGAAAATGATGAAGTGTCGGGACATGTCCCCATCATACTCCCGGGGTGCGAGGAACTCGACTCTGTCGAGAAAGAGTCCTCCCTGCTCTGAGAGTGCTACAGTAGGGCCTCCCCACGAATCTGTCGATGGAGGCCAGCCCTTCCACCTAACAAGGTAGCGCTCATATGCCTTGCTCCTGGTGGCAGTGACCTATTCATCTAATATTCTCTCAAGTTGCTTATGTCGGGATCTCCGGGCTGACAGTGCTCTCTTGGGGGTGTGCTCTCTCAAGGGAGGAAGTGGGCTAGATATCCTCACTAGGTGCCACCGTGGTACCCATGTGTGGCACAAGGCCGACCACATTGAAACTGAGCTAACTCTGTATCCCTTGAGGTGGCCTAACTCATGAGCATTGGTACCAATGCACCTCAAAACCTGGAAGGGACTAATCCCACAAAACCTCAATCTTGAGTTCGCTCTATGTGAGACCCTCTCATTCCTCACCATCCCGAAATCACCCATTTGGATTTCTTGGTGACGCCGATGTGAGTCGGCCTGCCTTTTGTAAACTTCTTGGCTCTTGTGGATGTGCTTGCAAAGATTATCATGCAATCTTGTAAATAGTGACCTTCTAGTGGTTATGGGCGGACCTGGACAACCAAAAGTGGACCAATCATGCTTGATGCCAAGAAGACTTGGATGAAATTGGGAGGACCAGGGCACCCGTAGATAAATCTAGTGTGCATGGATGTAGCAAATGTCAGGGGTCCCGGACATCCGTGAATGCCCCTAACATGCATACGACCCATGAGGAATGAGGGGGGGGGGGCGCTACACCCGAATATAGATCACTCGTGCTTCCTACTTGACATGTGGGTGATATGAGTGAATGGACCCGACTTATGAATCATGCCAAGAGGTGTGGTAAGCTTAGACACATGCATGCTTATTCCAAAGGTGACTTCCATGTGCATAGGTGTTGGAAGACCTTTGAACTTCCATGTGAAAGGGTCGAAAGGATCTAGGAATGTGGATATGGGGTGGGGCACTTCCTCGATCTCTAGGTGGGTGTTACCTAAGGTCATGGTTCCTATGGTGTAACCTGGGTCATGGATGAGGTGGGCTTGGCCCAACATGGTGGGTGAGGGTAGGAAAGGGTGGGTGGTAGGTGATGTCACGCCCCGAGCGCGGAAGATACCCGGAGATGCGCGACGTGTCTATATCAATCATGTCAATCAGAGTGGTCGTGTATTCGACACAAAGACAGAGATGCGCAAAAAGCAAGATAACCCAATCCTTTATTTCATAATGGATAGACTATTACAAATCCAATACTCTGTTTAACAAAAAGAAAAGAATACATATTTGACTCAAGAAACTATGGAAAAGACTAGACGACACTTGTAGAAGCTCTATCACTTTCACTCTTGACCATTCCCATCCGATTGACTTCCATCGTCGTCGGACTTACCTGAAAAGTAAAAAGGGACAAACGGAATGAGCGAACGCTCAGTAGGAAATTATATCTCAAGTACTAGCAAGTGGTTTAAGTAATTACATTTTCATGGATGCAATAAAGCTATGCATGCTCGCATGAAACGACAAGATAGAGAAAATGTAATATCAAGAAAATAAGATGAACTTAGTCATGAACTTCCAACAAGATAACAAGTTTATTCGAGATATTCAAGCAAGTACATTTAACAAGTCATGTCAAGAACTTTGGCTATCATGTATCAAGCAAGTAAATTACCCCTTTTCGGGCCACGCATTTCATTTCATGTCAAGTACGAGTCAAGTACAAGATGTGTGTGGAATGTCCAATCAAGCAAGTCAAGTACTCGGTATAATGCCAGATACCTTATCATTTTAACTCCCATGGGCACAAGTACTTTCGGGTGCTCCTCCCAGGACCAGATCGGGCCCTATATGCGCAGGCATTTATCATGTGTTTTGACATCCACTCTTGTTTATATAGCCAATATAGAATTTCAATAATCAAGCTTGTAGATACGTATGACAACTTTGATAGAATAGAGTCCAAAATATGACAAAGGACATAGAATGGCGATAATAACGGTATAATCACGATGTCGGTAAAACTAGGTAGATTATGGTTCCTTTAACTTAGGTACCATGACAAATCAATATGGACATTCTTTATATAGAATTGAGGTCCACATGAACAGTATATCAAAGGTAAGATACCCTCATTCTTATCATAGAATTGAGGTTTACAAGAACGACATGATATGGCATGATATCATCATCCCATTAAGAATTTCTTATGATATACTCTTTGTATAATCATAAGGGCCGGTATACCATGTTTCTTTAGATTGACATGGCAAGGATCGTGTAATGGTTTTTAGGGTACAACCAGCTCAGTCGGCCTTGAGGGAATCCAAGGCTACGAGGAGTCTTACGGAGGTCTCTATGACTAACTCGCTAGTCCAAAGGAACGGAATGTCCAATGGAGAGCTTGTATGTCAATGAGAGTTGAGTGTGATCGATAAATCAACATGGAACGTGGGACTATACTCACGGAATGGAGAATAGTGCCGATATATATATATATGTATAATATATAAACCATCGGTTAGCAAATCAGGGGAAAAATCAGTTTACAGTAAAATAACGACTTAGGTCAAGTCGTGTCTCAAGTAATTAACGCCTAACTGAAGGGCGTTTACATATATTGCCAATTTGCAGAATTTCCATTATTTCATTAATTTATCCAAAACACGCCTTTCCTGGGGGCGTTTCTTAAAAGTTGACGACTGCAGGGGCAGGCGTCTCATCATTTACATATTCGACAGGATATAATTATTCTCAGAAATTTATCAAAAACGCGCCCTTGGAAGGGGCGTTACTTTCTAATTCCATTTTTACAGAATATGTGAATTTCAGGTTTTTAACAGATACACGCCCTAGGAAGGGGCGTTACTTTTAATATTCACGCCTTGTACTGGGGCGTTAGAATATGGAAAACGACTTTGTCCAAGTCGTGAATTTCAAGGGATTTACGATATTTTAATAAATAATATTTCGAGAGACAGGAGACATGTCATGGCAGTAAGATTTAACAGGAATTCACAGAGTCATGCAAGATATTAAAAATCAATATTTCATATGTATTGTAATTTTTAAACAGGATCAATTATTAACCACATGCGATTCTTATGAAATTAACGCCTGCGTAGAGGGCGTCAAATATTAAATTGACGACCACAAGCATGGTCGTTTCTTTTAAATTAGCGCCCTAATCAAGGGCGTTTCTTTCAAAATATTTCAGAAAACGCGTGAAAACTATAATAATCATATGCATGACATGCTTATATATATATGTATAGATATCTTGCATTAATTCTTATTTGGGCTACAATAACTTGAGAAAATCCTACCTTATGGTTTGATAATACTGATACTCTGTTTGGAACCTTCGTGGATGAAGAACCTTCGTTCTTCAGGAAGATATTGCCACAGCTACCTGTAAAGGAAGAGAAGATATCAATCTTCTTTACCTACGTAACCTGAAGGCAAGGGAAAAAGAAGAACTTTACCTATTCTTCGGCAACGATGGTGATGAAGACGATGATGATGAAGACCCTTTGTCTTCAAACACTAGAAGCAGCCACCTATAGCAAAGACGATGAAGGATGGTTAAAACCTCCTCATGTGTTTATCAAAAGCAAGGAAAGGAAGAAGAACTGTTTGTTCTTCACGTACCTAGCAGCAGACGTTCGATCAAATGGGTTTTAGGGTTCGATCGAACATGTTATTTATAGGATTTTGAAGTCCTAACAAGAGTAGGGTTAGATTGAGGGTAATATATCCTTAATAGAGTCCTTACTCTAATAGACACTTACTAGATTAGGTTAATCTTTCCTTGGATAAGTTCTGGGTTCGATCGGTTCACGAACTGAATTAACGCCTTAGGTCAGGGCGTGTATTCTTGAATTAACGCCTTGCATAAGGGCGTTTATTAAAAAGCGCCTTGAAAAAGGGCGTTTCGTGTTTTAAAACACGCCCAAGATAGAGGCGTTTCTTTTACTTGCCTATTTGGTCGTGAGAGTTGACGACCGCACGTGTGGGCGTCCTTTCTTTAGTCACGCCTTTGATAGAGGCGTTTCTTTTTGAATTAACGCCCTAATAAGAGGCGTTATTTTTAATTTGTTTTATTTCGTCCAATTAACCCTATTCCTTTTATATATATTACTTCTGTAATATATATGTTTTAATTCATTTCAATTATTCATTTATTAGGGTTGCTACAGGTGATGCAGGTGGGTCACATGGGTACCCGAGCTCCCAAAGGAAGGGGTCAAAGGGGTCGTGGAATGGGCTTCCTAGAGAGAAGTGCTCTATGTCCTCAAGGTCTTCACAAGGTGGGTCCTCCTCATCTATTGGAATGATTGGTACGGTGTAGTGAGTGGGTGGGTTGGCCAATGTCCTTGGGATCTCAATGGTAGGGGAGTGGACCGAGATGGGTTCCTCCACCATGGGGAGAAAGAAAAGAAGGTCGCTGGTGTAGCAACCAATGGTGAAAACTGAGGTAATAGACCCGTCACATGGGTGGATGAGGTAAAGGTTCATTGGTCGGTCCGTCCCTAGGGTCATCAAGCAAGTCAACTCTAATTGCCACTCTAGACCCTGGAGGAGATCATCCCAACCCTCTACCTCATAGTAGGATTGAATTGTGGTGTGAAAGGAGGGGAGGGGCATAATATTGGATTGATGTCCCATGGGTAAGAGGTGTGGGGGTGAACTACGGATGGTGGGGCCTCACTTGAGCCTTTGGACTATGGACTCATTCACGGTGTGGGTGCCATGAGTGGTGATGGTTGGCTCTTGAAGGACCAGGCTAGGAGAGGTGGATGGAATGGTAAGCTCTTGGATTTCCTCAATGGCGGGAGGTGGGTTCGGATTGGTATCCATCTCCACTTGAGTGGGTGTGTGGGCCATGGTCTCCTCTACCAAGGGGTTGGGACGGTCATTTGGGGGTAGGGTGATGGTGATAGCCGATGTGTGGTGCACTCGGGGTGGTGAGCAAGGTTGGTCTTGGGTTGTGAATGGGAGGGGGAGTAGTGGGGGCCTTGGTTAGGGTTGGATTAGGGTTGGTAGTGGAAGATGGGTGGGTTGAGGGGGTTTAGGGAGATTGGCCTTAGGAGGGATGTCCCTTTGGGGGACGATGGAGGGGTAGTGGTGGCCGGGGTAGGGGTCATAGTGGGGCATTGAGTGGTGATGTGCCCTAATCGGTGGCACCTATAGCGCTCCATTCCGCACTCACCCGTGGTTGTTTCACTCACTTCTAACCCCATAAGACTCTTTCCCTTTTGAGAAGGGGTAAGGCGAGGGATGGAGGTGGGTTGGAGTGGGCATGGCGATGAGGTACGGGACTCCGGTGGATGAGGGAACAATTGGTTGTTGAAACTAAAGGCTCCCGTGAGGTGTGGTGGATGCACAAGACTAGACCGACATGTTGGGTCGATGACGGCATTCCTTTCATCAAGCCATTACTTACCTAGGATTATGCAAGGTCCCGCCAAAGTACCTACTTGACACCAAGCCCCATCAAAATATTTATTCTTCCCGAACCATTTATGAAATTCAACAAAGACTTAGTCTCCGTTGTACACAATTTGTCCGATCCTAGAAAGGGTGGCTACGATATCGGGGGATACCCAATTATATTCTTCCATGTCAATGAAGTAAATTTCCGTGGGGCTCCCATTAGGTAGGTATTCTTGGAATATGATGGGAAGTGGGGCCTTTTGGTCCACAGACTCAATGACAATGGGAGGTGGACAATGCATGGGACGGTCCGTAGCGGACTCTAATGCTAGCATGCCCATGGACTAGACTCGTAGAGACAAGTCTAAAACTTGCTCTGATACCAATTTGATGTCACATGACCTAGGATGGAGGTGGTGATCCCGATCGCCAAGTGGTACGAGGCGAAGGACGGTCTCGAAGGTCTCCACGACGCCAGAAAGGCCACGTTACGAACCGGCGTAACCGGAACGTCCCACGACGTCTTTTGATATTCCACTTAATGAGGGGCACCACAATGGGTGTGACACACTAAGGGAATGCATCAACTAAACCAACCCTTGGCCAATGATCCTTGGACCTAGGAATGCAAGCACAACCACAAGGCCAAGCAGCCTACGTAAGCGGACACTCCTCAGCACGCACACTCAACCCAGGGGTGACTCCGGGATGCCGAGTTGAGGCTGTGGGACAAGACCCTTGCTGATAGAGGGCCAGTAGGGCTCAAGGCTAGCCTCCCCTTAGGTACGGATGCCCAATTCAATGAGTCGGTAATGACCGAAGGGCACGGGTCACTCACTCACATCCACGGTGGTCGCACAAAGGCGGTGGAGCCTTGGGACCGGGCCCTCTCTCCCTTAACCGACGGCGCGATTGAGGAGTATTAAATGAACAAGCACAAATGGGAGCAAGGGCCGAGAGCTTACCTAGCCAGTTTGAAGAAACCGACTCCGGTCGGAGACGTGGACGAGCGAGGAAGCGTGGGTTCCCCGCACGCTGCGCCGGTGAAGCTTCAACCTGTGATAAAAGTTTACACTCACTACACCTCGCATAGGAGGGGTGGACTAGGAGTGGGTAACTGTAGAATTACAAGAAAATACTACCTCCCATAGGGAGGGGATTTAAGCTGGCCAGGCGGGGTGGGGGGAGCTAAGTTAGAAGCCGAATTGCCAAACTCCGTCGGTTCTGTCAGCTTCTGGAACAGCTAGATAGACAGTCGATGATGGCGCCGCCACGGGCTCTACCGAGCTCAGATGAGGCTAAAACCAGTGCCAAAACTTTATGCGTTGGCCCAGGAGGACGCCTAAATTTTTGAGGAATTTCCTTAAGTCGTCGGTGGCTGGTGCAGGGTATGGACCAAGGCCGAACCGATTTGGCTCTGACTATTCCCAGAGTGCTACTGCAGGAAGACGAGGGCGCCACGAGCACTCACGGGGTTCGATTGATGCAAGAACCAGAACTGCTGCAATCATGGTCAAGTTTTCTTCAAACGGAGACCAACGGGGACGTCGACGAAGGTCAGAGCTGACCACAAAGATTGGAATAGTGGTATGGTGTCGGTTCTGGCTCAGGGGGAACTGACCTTGCCCACCTTAGGTAGAAAATCTGGAACTCTTGACTCCGGGGTCCAAAAATTGCTCTACTTTTTGGAGATGGCAGGGGACTTGAAGGAGAATCCCTCAGCCAAACGGAGCCACAAGAAGCTTAGAGCTCTGGCCGGGGAAGCCTCTACAAACCGCTGCTGGTAGTCTGCCTGGGAGGGATTGCGTAGTCTAGCGAAGAAGACTCCTCCGAGCAGCCTCGAAGTCTGATGATGGCGAGACCACCTCTGTTGCGAAGCAGATAGGACGAGCTTTCCAGCAATGTAAGATACTCCACTGGAAGATGCTCGGTGAAGATGTGGCAGCCGCTACAACTCAGACCCTTACTGTTGTCTGCAAACTGGCATCAATAGGGTGGTGATAGGTGATGGAAAATGGGGTAGATGGGAGGGGAAATGGGGTGATGAGTGTGGGGGCGACCCCTGGCTATGAGGGGGTCTGGGAGGGGGTGATCCAAGGTGAGGGAGGGGTAGAATGGGGGCTGGAAGGGGGTATAGCAGGTGGAGGGAGGGGGAGCTGCGATTTTGGGGCTGGGAGGGAGAGGGAGGGGGGAGCTGCGATTTTGGGGCTGGGAGGGAGAGGGAGGGGGAGATCTCTCTCCAAGGTTTGAATTTTGGTTAGTGGTGGGGTTAATGCTGGCCTTGGGGAAGGGAAGAGGTGTGTGGGGAAGTGGAAGGGTGCTTGGGGAGATGGGATTCTCCCTTGGGAGAGGGGGATTGACTCTTGGGGTTGGTGACGATTTAATGGGGGAATTAATGCATCTAGGGAGGGGAAAGGACAAGGTGATGTGGCAAGAGATGAGTGGATGAGGTGGAGCCTAGGTGGAGGAGAGAGGCGAGAGAGGGAGATTTGGCCAAGAGAGAGAAGGGGGAGGAGAGAGAAAGTGGCGCCCCTACTAGAGAGAGAGAGAGAGAGCTTCTCACTCCACTCTAATTGCTTCTCACCAAAAGAAATGTAATTTTATGGAACTAAATAATTCAAATTTTCATTCTTCATTAGTTTTTACAATGGGGTTGGGGTCCTACTTATAGGAGCCCAACATTCTACATGACCATAATACCCTTGACATTTACACTAAAGACCAAGCATGTCCCAGGGTGGTTCAATGGGCCCAATTGATGGACTAGAGGCCCATTTGACTCTAAACATAGGTAAATAACGTGCTAACCTAGGCACACGACCCAAATAAAAGGGAAATTACATGATAAGACTTACATAAGAAAATGAAAAATACATCATATGACTCGAAATAAAGTGGCGAATCAGGACTATACGCCATCGACGATCATCGGGGCCAAGAAAAAGATGAAGTGGCGGGAGATGTCCCCATCATAGAAGGTCGGGAAGTTGCTGGTTCCACGTAGGATGCGCAGGAATGGGAGCGTACTTTCAGTCAGAAATTTGACCTTTAGGAGCAACCCTAGAGGTAGGTTATCTCATGATGGCTTTAACAACGTGTTAAGAGTAAAAGCCTCCTATTTTCTCTTGATTTCATGCTTTCTACATGTCGTATTTCATGTTTTCCCAAGACTGCGTAGTAGACTTTTAGTTCATGATGTCTGTAACATCTTAACTAGAAAAGATAGAAACTTTGATGAAATCCATGCCTTCCTATGCTTTAGAATCATGTTATCATGTTTTGGCGTAGCTTTTCATGCGTTTGGCGTCATTTATTTGCTCTAAAATAGGCCTTGCACGTACTGTTTACCTTCTGTCTATTATAGACAAAAGGTGGTCCATCAGAGGTCGCTACTGAAAAGAGGAGGTCCCTGATAGATCGCTATTTTAAAAAGGCGGTTCGCACTAGACCATTTTATATTTTCCGTTAACCCTAAACAGAATGCAGATCAACCCTTATAAATATATGCTAAGCCTAAATAATTAGGCCTTATTCCTAGTTATGTCATTATATTCTTGATTTTGGTTATATTATGCATCAATCGTGATAGATTTTATGCCCTTTATGTTTTTAAAAATTTATTTCAAAAGTTATGTTAATTTCATGCCAAAACCATATAGTCTTGTATTAAAGATATATTTTCTCATGATTTGTAGAATTTACTACATTGGTGTTTTAATCGCTGTTTTATCTATTTCATCTCATCTCCAATCTTTCTTAAGTACATAGCGTGTATTCTGTACATTGCTATTAGTTACACATGCACTTGATAGGCACACTTCTTGGACTGGTGATCCTCTCCGTCGGATATTCCTTCTCTTGGACAAGGTGATCATGTTTCAAGGCCTCCGTAAGTCTCCGTGAGCCTGAGATTCTCACTAGGACACCGAGCTAGTTGTACCCTTAAAGCCCAAAAGTCTAAAGAGTACTTGAGTTCCGCATGTCAGAACATGATTGTGGCCACCCGGTGACTTCCACTTTCAAGTTGCGGCCATCCCGTGACCGCCACCCTTGAGTTGCGGCCCAACGATGACCGTCTTTGTGCTTCTGTAATGCTTGAGTTGACCCAGCTTGTTCCTTGAGTCGACTCTTCCAAATTGTGGTCGTCCCAGGACCGTCTTCTCCTATAGGCAACCCCCTGATTACCATCTTCTTCCATTGTGTGTCCCAACTTGTGGTTTGACCCAGGGGTTGATTATACTCCGTTCCTAGATGGTCCTTTGATTATCTGGAACCCAACACTTTATTCAAAAAGCTATTAATGAATTATAGAAATCTATAAATATACCGTTATGCTGCCAAAATTCCTCTGTGGCATAATGTCCAATTAAATCATCCTTGATCTTAAGATTCCATTTTGGTACGTTATTACCTTGATATTTGTTATCGTGAACTTGTTGTTGGAATTAGATATTATTGGCCTACATTATTATTTATCGTGGAAGTAGCTTGATTTATAACTTGAAGATGCAAGGGCGGGCATGGACGGTGTCCAAGGGCTCGACGCTAGCCCCCTTGGCAGATGGTCGGAAACATACTGTAAACCATGGGGTATGATGAACACTGGCGTCGCATTACGTCGGGAGTACTTTTTTTATAACGGGTGAAATCTACGAGGTTATCTCATGGAATTTACATGCTTGCTCGTACATTCTTGTTACATGACTTTCTAGTGCATACAGTTTATGGTTATGAAAAAGTACATTCTCGACACATGCTGGTACATTAACGGCCACATTACAAACTTGCTTGATCATGCTGCCATATTCTATCATATCTCTATACTTGCCTTGTGATTTATTGTTACTTTGGTTTACCGCGTGTTTCATCGCATTTTACTTTATCTCCTTTCCTATAGCCAAATTGTTAATTATTTAAATTGTGCCTTCATGTTGTTACCAAAATACCTACTAGACAAGTGTGCGCATTCCCTAATTCCCTAATCTTTTCAGGAAACTCTAGTGGATCGGATTCTGATTACTCGAATGATAGATCCGAGGGTAAAAGCGATTAATGGACGAGAGAAGCCATAGCTAGTCAAGTCATGAGTCATATTGTAATCTAGTACCTTCACTGTAATAGGCGGTGAAGTTGGTCATGTTATGTAATTTTTTCTTTTCTTAAGTTTAGAGTATAGAAAGTCAAGTCAAGTGTCGTTGTAAACCTTGGTTATTATGATTTAATAAAGATTGATTTTGAGTACATTACAATTTGTTCACTCTTCTTATGTGTGAATGATTAGCGCTCTGATTATATTGCTAGCTTGAGGTGTATTAACGACTGTTCATGTTCTCAACTTAATTCCACTACATATCTCGGGACGTGACAGTTAAGTTGGCATCGAAGCCTAGGCTTAAGTAAGTCCTAGGAAAATGTCATGTCATAGGTTACGTCCAAGGTTTAAGGACCCATACCTATAAACTAGGAAGAAATTTTTGAACCCATGAGAGAGTGGGTAGCGCCCGGGATAAGCTAGACTTCTAGAAATTTATTTCTAGGTTAGTCTCTGTAGGTTCCAAAGAAAATAACTAATTGTTTATTTTCTCAGACACCTCATTCTCACAATGGCTGCTAATCGAGCGAACTGGGAAGCTATGCAACCTAATGTTGCGGGTCTTACCCAGGCCCTACAGCCGGTGGCTCAGGTTGGCACGTGGGCAGGCACCGGTGACTTACATCATAATTTTTGAAGCATTAACCCTCCACGATTCTCTGGATCATCAAATCCAGATGAAGTAAAAAATTGGATCGATGAGATGAATCACATATTCAACGTCATGCAATGCATGGACTAGGAAAAGGTCCTTCTTGATACGCTTCAATTGAACAACGATGTCCGAACATGGTGGAAGGTCACTTCGACTCATCTTCATAATGCCCCAATAACTTGGGAAGAGTTTCTTGAACTCTTCCGAGAAAAATACTTTTTAGAGCTTGTACATGAGAGGAAAGTTGCAGAATTCGCCTCCCGACGGCAAGGAATGATGATCGTAGCAGAATATGAGCTATAATTTTCTCGCCAAGCACCTTATGCTACACACCTTGTGGCTACGGAGATCTTGAAGGCCAACCGATTTATGGATGGGTTATGTCTCGTCTTCGTCAAACAACTTGGCCCTCAGAACATCCGGACATATATCGATATGGTTCACCGAGCCCACTTATGCAAGAGGACCTTGGAAAAGGTCGAGAAGCTTACAAGCCGAGGTGAAGACTCGAGCCACAAGCGGGAGAAGAGAGGAAGGAAGGAAGAGAAATTTAGCATCACGAGGGACTTACAAATCCCGTGACAACAAGAAGCTATCCCATAATGGCAACGTGAACGACAAAAATAAGAAGGTAAAGGAGGAGGAAAAGCAAGTCATGATGGCTTACATGTTCTGTGACAAGTTCGCTCATTCGGTCGAAGAGTGTTGGAAGTATCTCGACACTTATTTATTCTGTGGAAGCCAGGAGCACCATATGCTAGATTTCCCCCTCATGAAAGAGCAATCTTCTAATGATGGGCGTAGGCGGCAGGCTCATCTTAATGCCGTACTGGATAACAAGGAAGCACCCAAGGGTGATGGGTTAATGGAAGGTACTCTTCAAATTTATTCCCATCCTACTTTTGTACTATTTGATATTGGTGCTTCTCATTCCTTTATATCTACTACTTTTGTAAAAACTTTACCAGTTTCGCCTGTTCCACTACCTTCGGACCTAGTTATCACAACACCCTTAGGTCCTGGAACCAAACTTACTACCCACTACCCAAATAGAAGGTCCCGGAAGGTCATAATCTCCCTGTCAACCTCATGTGCCTTGACATAGAAGGTTACGATGTCATTCTAGGCGTAGATTGGTTATGTGACCACTATGCCGATATCAATTATCGTAATAGGAGGATTTCATTCCACAAACCAGATCTTCCACGATTTTCTTTCCTTCGCATCAAGTATAGGAAGCATCCTATTCTTATTTCTTCTCTTCACGCATGCAAACTTATCTCGTAAGGTTGTGAAGCTTTCCTTGCATCCGTAATTATTACCAAGTCCAAGGAAATCATTCTTGAAGAAATCCCTATAGTAAGAGAGTTCCTAGATGTCTTTCCATCTGAATTACCCGGTTTACCACCCGAAAGGGAAGTAAACTTCTCTATTGAACTTATTCCTGGAGCAGCACCTGTTTCAATAGATCCCTACGGGATGTCCGCCACGGATCTTAAGGAGTTGAAAAAGTAACTTCAGGAGTTACTAGAGAAGGGCTTCATTTGACCCAGCACATCCTCTTGGGGTGTGCTGGTTCTATTCGTCAGAAAGAAGGATGGATCTCTTAGGTTGTGCATCGAGTACCGGCAACTAAATCAACTCACCATCAAAAACAAATATCCATTGCCACGTATGGCCGAGCTGCTCAACCTGATTTCTAGTGCCGAATATTTCTCTAAGATCGACCTCAGGTCTGGTTACCATCAGCTCAAAATTAAAGATGAATATATTTACAAGACTGCATTCCGTAGTAGATATGAACACTATGAGTTTGTGGTGATGCCGTTCGGGTTAACCAATGCTCTTGTAGCATTCATGCAACTCATGAACAATGTCTTTCGACCCTATCTCAACTAATTTGTGCTTGTCTTCATTGATGATATTCTTATATACTCCAAGACCAGGGAGGATCATGAAGAGCATCTAAGGATAGCTTTTCAAACACTAAGAGAACACCAACTCTACACAAAGCTCAGCAAATGCGAGTTCTAGCTAAAGGAGGTCTCATTCCTTGGCCACATCATTTAAAAGGAAGGTATCGTTGTGGATCCTTCTAAGGTAGAAGCCGTCAGGAATTGGAGCCGACCGACAACTATATCTGAAGTTAGAAGTTTCCTTAGTCTGGCTGGCTACTATCGGTGGTTCAATAAAGATTTCTCAAAGATCACTGTCCCTTTGACTAGGCTTAGAAGAATGGAGAACCCCTTTATATGGTCGAAGGATTGTGAAGAGAGTTTCTTGACTCTCAAGGAACATCTTACTACGGCACCCGTTTTGGCACTACCTGTCGAAGGTGGTGGTTTTGAAGTCTATATGAATGCATTAGGTATTGGCCTTGGTTGTGTCCTTATGCAACACGGCAAGGTAATTTGTTATGCTTCAAGGCAGTTGAAGCGACATGAAGAAAATTATCTAGTGCATGATCTGGAGCTGGTCGCTATTATTTTTGCTTTAAAGATATGGCGACATTATCTCTATGAGGATAAATTCACTATATTTTCGGACCACAAAAGCCTGAAATATCTCTTTACCGAAAAGGAGTTAAACATGTGACAAAGGAGATGACAAGAGTATTTGAAGGACTTCGACTTTACTATACAATACCACCCTGGTAAGGCAAATGCTATAGCAGATGCCCTCAGTAGCAAACCACTAGCAACTCTCTCAAGTCTCAAGAATGGTATGACCTATCTTATAGAAGACTTTGCTCATTTGAATCTAGATATCGATATAGAAAAAGAAAGGGGTGTTATTGCTAATATCCGGTCACTACCTACATTAATTGAAGACCTAATCAAGATACAAGATAATGACCCCATATTAATGGAGATCAAGGCTAATATTGATCAACGGCTAGAATTCTCCATCGCAACTGATGGAAGGTTATTATTCAAGGGTCGCATTTGTATGTCGGATCATGCCGATACTAAAAAGTTGATTATGGAAGAAGCTCACAAATCAAGATATGATATTCACCTTAGTGCTGCCAAGATGTATCAAGACTTAAAGAGAAATTTTTGGTGGCCCAACATGAAAAGAGAAATAGTAGACTTTGTATCACGCTGCCTCACTTGTCAGCAAGTTAAGGCAGACTATTTAAAGCCTGCTGGAAAGCTACATCCCTTAGAAATTCTCGAGTGAAAATGGGAGAGCATATGAATGAATTTCATCATGGGTCTGCCTAAGACAAGAGGTGGACATGATGGTATATTGGTGATCATAGACCGATTGACTAAATCTGCACATTTTCTACCTATTAAAAGTCGATGGTCTGTGGATGTATTAGCAGCATTGTATATGAAGGAAATCGTCAAGCTACACGGAGTCCCTATCACTATTATTTCTGATCGAGACCCTCACTTCACATCATAATTCTGGAAGGGTCTACAACATTCCTTGGGGACTCGACTCAACTTTAGCACTGTTTTCCATCTGCAAACAGATGGTCAAACTGAAAGAACCAATCAGATTAAAGAAGATATGCTCAGGGCATGTTTTATTGATTTCGCTGGGAGTTGGCACGATCACTTGCCTCTAGTTGAATTTGCCAACAACAATAGCTATCAGGTTAGTATTCAAATGGCACCATTCGAGGCTCTATATGGGTGAATTTTCTGCTCACCTATCTTCTGAAGTGAAGTTGGGAAAAAATAATTTCTTGTCCCTGAACTCATCCATGATACCACCGAGAAAGTGAAGCTTATTCGAGAACGACTCCAGATGGCTCAAGATAGACAAAAGTCATATGCCGACAATAGAAGGCGAGACCTGGAATTCTTAGTAGGAGACCACGTGTTCCTCTAGGTTTCCTCAGGTCGTGGTATTCGAAGGTTTGGCATCAAAGGCAAGCTCACTCTGAGATATATTGGCCCTTTTGAAATTCTTGAAAGGGTTGGCGAGGTCGCATATCGGATTACTTTGCCTCCTCAATTTGCTGGAGTCCATGATGTATTTCATGTCTCGATGCTTAAAAGGTATGTCTATGACCCATTCCATGTTATAAGTCATGACAACCTAGTGATTCAAATGGATTTGACGTACGAGGAAAAGCCACTCAGAATAGTTGATCGAGAAGTATGTCCGCTCCGAAATAAAACTATTCCCATGGTAAAAGTCCAATGGAGTAAAAGACTAGACAATGAGACAACATGGGAAACAGAAGAAGCTATGCGTAAAAGATTTCTGGAGCTATTTGATTGTAAGTATACTCTCCATAAAACCCATGCAATAAATTTGGGGACCAAATTTTCTTTATGTGGGTAGGGTGTAACAACCCTTGTAATTACCAAATTTTTCTTAAATTTTCTAGGAATTAAAAAGAATTATTAAGTATTTAAAAAGACTTAATGGGTTATTAAGTGAATTATGAGCTAATTAAATTAATTTGAAGGCCCTATCTTAACCAAAGGGCTAAGCCCACTTAAACCAGGCCCATAGACCCAATTCTAAGGCATTTTGGCCCAAGCCCACACTTCTAGAGACGTAATTAGGGCTATTTTCAGATTTAAAATGGATAAATAGGCTAATTATGGTGTAAATACCTGATAAATAAGAAAATCTTAAATTTTTTGAAATAATGCCATAAGGCAATCTATCGCGCGATCGCGTTCTGATAGAAGTGGTCCGATCAAGACCGCATTCTGCATCCATGAACGGGTGATGTAGAAATGTAAAAAAATGAGATTTTTACCATCCCAATCGCCTAGGATCGAAGTGCTCTGGCATGTAAACCTATCTAGGACTCTTGGGGGATCGAATTGATGCCCTATAGGACTCCTAAATTGATCTAATCTTTCAGCCCTATGTCATTCCCTATAAATAGGACCCAGAATCGACCTGCACGAACCCTCGTTTTGGCTTGCCTGGTTCGATGGTAAGATAGTGGTATTTCTTATCAGACCTTTAGAACTTTTTATTACCTTTAGTATTGTCTAACTCCCCTCCAAATTTCATGTTAGGAGAGCAATCCGTTGAGGAGTTAGAGGATCTATAAGTAGCTGTTGCTCTGCGAAATGCATAGGAACAAGCGTGTTCATCTAACAAAGATCCGAAGTTTAGGGACCTTATCAGAGGTAATTTCATGTCTAACCTTTAGAGTTAATTGTTCCCCTTTATGTCTTCTAATCACCCTCCAAATTTCATGATATTAGATCAAGCGGTTAAGGAGTTAGAAGCTCGGGAAGTTTCTATTTTCACACTGGACACGTAGGAATAGGACCGTACTTCCAGTTAGAAATTTGAACTTTAGGAGCAACCCCAGAGGTAGGTTATCTCATGATGGCTTTAACAACGTGTTAGGAGTAAAATCGCCCTATTTTCTCTTGATTTCATGCTTTCTACATGTCGTATTTCATGTTTTCCCATGACTGCACAAAAGCCTTTTAGTGCATGTTGTCCATAACATCTTAACTAGAAAAGATAAGAACTTTGATTAAATCTATGCCTTCTTATGCTTTAGAATCATGTTATAATGTTTTGGAGTAGCTTTTCATGCGTTTGGTGTCATTAATTTGCCCTAGAATAGGCCTTGCACACACTATTTACCTTCTGTCTATTACAGACAGAAGGCGGTCCATCAGAGGCCGCTATTGTCAAGAGGCGGTCCCTGATAGACAACTATTTTAAAAAGGCTATTCACACTAGATAGTTTTCTATTTTCTGTTAACCTTAAACAGAATGTAGATGAGCCCTTATAAATATATGCTAAGCCTAGATAATTAGGCCTTATATCTAGTTATGTCATTATATTCATGATTTTGGTTATATTATGCATTGATCATGATAGATTTATGCCTTTTATGTTTTAGAAATTTACTTTAAAAGTTATGTTAATTTCATGCCAAAACCATATAGTTTTGTATTAAAGATATATTTTCTCATGATTTGTAGAATTTACTACATTGGTGTTTTAATCGTTGTTTTGCCTATTTCATCTCATCTCCAGTCTTTCTTAAGTACATAGCGCGTATTCCGATACATTGTTATAAGTTACACATGCACTTGATAGGCACACTTCTTGGACTTGTGGTCCTTTCCGTCGGATATTCCTTTTGTCGGACTAGGTGATCATATTTCAAGGCCGCTGTAAGTCTCCGCAAGCCTGGGATTCCTACTAAGACGCCGAGCTGGTTGCACCCTGGAAGCCCAAAAGTCTAGAGAGCACTTGAGTTTTGCGTGTCTACACATGATTGCGGCCACCTTGTGATTGCCACTTTCATGTTGCGGCCATCCTGTGACCGCCACCCTCGAGTTGTGGCCCGACCATGACCATCTTCGTGTTACTATATTTCTTGTGTCGACCCAGCTTGTTCCTTGAGTCGACACTTCCAAATTGCAGTCTTTTCAGGACCATCTTCTCCTATAGGCGGCCCCCTGATGACCGTCTTCTTCCATTGTGTGTCCCAACCCGTGGTTTGACCCGAGGGTTGATGATACTCTGTTCCTAGATTATCCTTTGATTATCTGGAACCCAACACTTTGTTCCAAAAGCTATTAATGAATTATAGAATTCTATAAATATACCGTTATGCTGTCGAAATTCTTCCGTGGCATATTGTCCAATTAAATCATCCTTGATCTCATGATTCCATTTTGGTACGTTCTTACTTTGATATTTGTTATCGTGAACTTGTTGTTGGAATTAGATATTATTGGCCTACATTGTTATTTCTCGTGGAAGTAGCTTGATTTATAACTTGAAGATACAAGGGCGGGCACAGACGGTGTCCAAGGGCTTGACACTAGCCCCCTCGGCGGATTGCCGGAAACGTACTGTAAACCATGGGATACGATGAACACTGGCGTCGCATTGCGCCGGGAGTACTTTTTTATAAACGGGTGAAATCCACAAGGTGACGTCATGAAATTTACATGCTTGCTAGTACATTCTTGTTACATGACTTTCTAGTGCATAGCCTTTATGGTTATGAAAAAGTACATTCTCGACACATGCTGGTACATAAAGGCCACATTACAATCTTGCTTGATCATGCTGCCATATTCTCTCATATCTCTATACTTGCCTTATGATTTATGGTTACTTTGGTTTACCCCGTGTTTCATCGTGTTTACTTTATCTCATTTCCTATAGCTAAATTGTTAATTTTTTAAATTGTGCCTTCATGTTGATACAAAGATACCTACTAGATAAGTGTGCTCATTCCCTACTTTCCTAATCTTTTCAGGAAACTCTAAGGGATCGGATTCGGATTACTTGAATGATAAATCCGAGTGTAAGAGAGATTAATGGATGAGAGAAGCCATAGCTTGTTAAGTCATGAGTCATATTGTAATCTAGTACCTTCACTGTAATAGACAGTGAAGTTGATCATGTTATGAAATTTTTCCTCTTCTCGAGTTTAGAGTATAGAAAGTCAAGTCTAGTGTCGTTTTAAACCTTGGTTATTACGATTTAATAAAGATGGATTTTGAGTACATTACGTTGTGTTCACTCTTCTTATGTGTGAATGATTAGCGCTCTGATTATATTGCTAGCTTGAGACATATTGCCGACTGTTCACATTCCCGACTTAATTCTACTGCATATCTCGGGGCGTGACACCATGATTGCTACCCGTCCTAATTTTCTTTATCTCCTCTTACTGACATTTACATCGTGATTATTGCCCTTTCCATGGGAGTGAATGCGAATTTGTCAATCTGGAAACATATCTATTACCCACTCAAGAACCTGAACTCGGAGCTTATCCTCCGCTGTGGATATGGCCCACGGAAGAAAGGAAAAGGGGCGGGGCAGTACCGATGGCTCCATAGAACACCATCTACATACCCATTTCTCTCCGAGTCTGTGGTGAGGGATTGTTCTACGAGACAGCGAATACCCATTTTTTGATGTGTCGTGTGTCCCAAAGGAAGGACAAATCGATGGTAGGAGGATGGGCCTCCATGCTCAGGCCTTCCACCCTACCCTAGTCCTCACCAGAACTATACTTATAGGAATTTTCGATCCCCTGTTTTCAGTCTCCATGAACCAGCAGTCAGCCTCCTTTTGGCATCGCATACGGTAGCCCCCTCGAGCTTAGCAAACAATTCACTGCAATACTAGCCGCTCTTTGGGCTCAACCGACAGCCTTTCTCCAACCCCAACTGGCAGCAAGACCATTCTGGTAGCCCCATTACCTGGCTAAGCCGACAACCTCACAGCCTTGCTGATCCGGCACCCTTTTCTGTGGGTGATCTGGCATCGCATAGCTGAACTGGCAGCCCCATTCCTTGGCTGATACGGCAGCCTTGCTGATCCAACGCCTCTTTCTGTGGGTGATCTGGCACTACATGGCTGAATCGGCAGCCCCATTACCTAGCTGATCCGGCAGCCTTATAGCCTTGCTGATCCGGCTCCTTTTCTGTGGGTGATCCAGTGTGACAATGTCCCCCTTTCAATTTTTCGTCGGGCTTTATTTCGTTGGTACGATAGCGATGCCGTGGATGATGCCGATTTTGTGCGCATCCATCTAATTAAGGGACCATCTTGGATTCTCCATGGACGAGTACCCGCTTTACACCCCCCAAACGTCTTGGGTCTTGGAGAGGTGCTTCCGAAATCTCACCGGACCTTAGGCTGACGTATAAAGGAAGTAAATGACGAAAGGAATAATAATGAAACAATTCAAGAAAGAAATGTATAACAAAAACCAAAGAGGTGCATCACCCGGTGCCCTGTCATTTTGCATTATCCAAGAGCCTTCCCTTTTTATAAATGGTAGCCCCCTCCCATTTGCATTATTAGGCAGCCTTCCCTTTTGATAAACGGCAGCACCCCATTTGCACTACCCGGCAACCTCCATGTTCATAAATGGCAATGCCCACCTTATTTCACCGGCAAGCCATGTTCTTTGCTTAGCCGACAGCTCCTCCTTGGTTTAACCAGTGCCATCAATGACCCTTAACCGGCCACGCTCGTATGCTACATCTGTCGCCACTAATGCATCGGAGTGCCTGGCTCCCCGCTCTACATCCGGCCTCTGCTAAAAATACAAAAAAAAAACAAAACAAAAAAAATAAACAAACAACACAAACCCAAAAAAACAAACAAACAAACAAAACAAAATAAACAAAAACAACAAAAAGAAAAGAGAAGGAGAGGTGATGAAGTCAGTCGATTAAGTTCAGTTGACTGACTTCAAAGTCAGTCGATTGAGTTCCGTCGACCGACTTCAAAGTCAGTCGACTGAGTTTCGTCGACCGACTTTGAAATCAGTCGACCGAGCATGAACTCAAGTCGACTAAGCTCTTCCTCCCCTCTCATCTATTAAAAAAAAGAAGAGAAAAGAATCAAGAAATAATAATGTTAAATGTAATGATAATAAGAAAAGAATGATGGTAATAAAGTAGGAGACAAAGGATAAAAGTGATAAAATGATAATAAAAAAATAAAATATATGCAATCATATTAAAAACAAAGATGTACACATGTATTCAAAAGAATTTGAAACAGTAAATAAAAATATACATAAATAATAATGTTCATTCTGGAGAACTCACCTCCCCCAGACCCTGTGTGAAGGGAACATAAATGATGCCCTCACAGGCCAGGCTTGGATCTCGGGGACCACCCTACCATGGCCATGGCCTAACTTTGCCTTGGGCCAACAACCCTCCAAATCTAACCTATTTTCACTAGGATCTATCCCACTTCTTCTATCATCAAATATCAAACCTGCCGTACCCTCGGCAAACATTTACCCAAAGATTATTCATGTCTTTGTCACGCTCTCAACTCGGAGTAATTTCTGAACATAAAATAGTCAATAGACGACCAACATGATTTGAGCGTTCTTGCCCTGGCACGGGACGTTTCGCTACGTTTTAATTTCTCTCTCTTCTTTCATTAATGATTTCAGGCTATAAGGCCCCTCTTCCTGGCGACTAATCAAGAGTTTTCTCCCCTTCGGGGAGATGTAATTAATGTCATGGCCTTTATGGCATGGTGAGTTCTAGTCTCGACACGATACCCACTATCGTCTGATCAGTCAGATGGTGCGCATTAGCGGCTCCAGGCCACCTAGATCTTTGGGGTCCGAATAAACTGTCACCTTGTGACTGGCACACCTGGGCACTAATAAATGATATAAAAGAAATAAATAAATTAACCAAATAAATAAAAAATGAAAGAAATAAAAAAAGTGCGTCCACACCTGTTCAAGGACAGATTTAGTATTTGATCAAATTCCTGAACAAGCTTTCTTGTTCTTTTGATTTGTGCAATTGAGTAATTTTTTTTTGAGTCGATATATTCAACCCCCCTTCTAGATCTACTCTTCCAACTATCAATGGCCTGATGAACTCTATACTCCAAGTCCCACTAGAAAATTCCTTTTCGAGTTAACTATTTAACCTTGGCCAATGATTTCTCAAGTACGGCTCATATGGCATTCTCTCTTATGTTATATCAGAGAGTGAATACTCTACTATTATCACTCACTCACCTTCGCATGTATTCTACTGTATCTGAATACCTGAGCATCCGAAACTTGTGACTAAAATATCTTTGCTAGGAATCAAAACATAGGAGTCCTCATGTAAGGTTTCCTCGGTGACCCATGTCCAAGGACCAACTATGCTAGTATGACTAAAGAATCTCTTGGTTGACAATTACATATAATTACCATCCAGAGATTCATAATCAGATCAGTTTAATGAATCATAATGTTGTAATGGAGACCTACACATATATCTTAGTGTCTCTAGTCTGGTGACTTTGAGATCAGTCACCCTCATCATATGAGAGGATATCATATACATTTGTCTATTCAGATTCTTTAATGTCCCATCTCAAATATCCTATGACCAGGAATGTTTGGAACACATATATCTGGAAGCTTGGTCTCATTATCATAATCTCATTATGATCCAATCTTTATCGCATATGTTCAAGGACTTTATCAGATCAAACTATAATACACATTCTAATAAATGAGATATAATGACGCAAATGCCATAAATATTATTAATACAAATGAGAATGTACAAGAAATGATGCCATCACTTCACAAGTGATTGGCTTACAAGACATGCACTTGATTCATTCTCCCACTTGCACTAAAGCCAATTACCTCCTGCTTCATCTTCATCAACCTTCAGTGATACTCAAACATGCTTTGAGTAAAAAACTTACTTAGTGGATCTGTAATGATATCGGTAGAAGAAACTCTTTCTTTGGTGACATATCATTTTCAATCAAATCCCTGATTAGGTAGAACTGTAGCAAAATATCCTTTGACTTCTGATGAGACCTCGGTTCCTCAGCTATCACAATCGCCCCATTGTTATCACATAACAAGGGTACTTCATCAAAGATGGATGACACAATTCCAAGACTAATGATGATTTTTTTCATCTACACATTGTCTACACATTGTCGAATCGACAGTTGTTTCCTATTTGGAATTCTTCTAACCAAATGTCCCACCATTCAGGGTAAAGACAAACCCTAAAATTGACTTGCTGTCATCGACATCTAACAAGAAATTTGAGTTAGTGCAACATTGAAGTTACAAGTCATATCCTCCATACACTGGGAACATAATCTTAATCCTTCTCAAGTATTTAAGGATACATTTCACCGCATTCCAATACTACTCACATGGATCCGTTTGATACCGACACGTAACACTTACAACATGCACTACATCAGGCCTCATATATAGCATAACATACATGATGGATCCTATGGTAGAAGCATAAGAACCCTACTCATGTACTCCCTCTCTTTAGGAGTTTTAGGGGACATCTCCTTGGAGAGGTAAATTTCATATCTCATTGGTATGAGGCCCCTCTTGGAATTTTTCATACCAAATCTTTTGACAATATTGTCTATATAGATAGATTGGGTGAAGCCAAATATCCTTCTTGATCTATTTCCAAAGAACATGATCCCTAATATATAGTATGGTTCTCTTAAGTCTTTCATAGAGAAGTTCTTAGACAACCATAATTTCACCGAAGACAGCATATCTACATCATTCCCAATGAGTAGTATGCCATCCACATACATGACCAAAAATGAGACTACACTCCCACTAACATTCTTGTACATACAAGGCTCATCTTCATTCTTAATGAAGTTATAAGATTTGATCGTCTCATCAAATCTTATGTTTCAACTACAGGATGCTTGCTTAAGTCCATAGATAGATGTTTGAAGTTTGTATACCTTATTTGGGTATTCAATGGAGGTTAAACCTTCCAATTGTAACATGTACACTTCCTCATCTAGATTACCATTAAAGAATGTTATTTTCACATCCATCTGCCAAATCTTATGGTCATGGTACGTAGCAATGGCAAGTAAAATCTTGATGGATTTGATCATGGCAACTGGGGAGTGTAGATACCAAAAGAAGGGAGTGATGAGATGAACTATGAGAGATGAATAAATAAAGTGATAGTGTGAGGAAGAGAAGATGTGACTGTGATCTCCTCCAAAGTGAAATAACAAAATTAACAATAATAAATTATTGAAAATGATGCTACTTACCTTGGAAAGAGAAGGGCTCAACCAGAAGGACATTGGCTGAGAACGTAGTAACTGGGATGGGCACATTCCTACCTGATTGTGGTATCTGAGACAGGTGCGCTCCTAATAGAATGTGGTCTCTTGGACGGGTGCGACCTGAACACGGCTACTGTGTCTGGCGCATTCTTTAAATAGTGTGGAACATTTTGGTTTTAACATCCTCTCTCTTCAGCCGGCTAAACAGGGAGGACCTCACATCACATCCTTTTGTCTATGCCTGCAAAACATGAAGAAAACAAGAGAAAATCTGATTAGAACTTGGTTAGTGTAGTATCAATCCCTTGACAACACTAGACATGCAAAAGTAACCCCTTGTAGATTCCATAAAATAGAAAATTTTAAGACGTACTCCAATTTCTATGTGGATCACATAAATTAAATAATAATAACAATAACAATAGAAGGGTGATCGCCAGAGATTGTGGGCCTCAAAGGAGATAAACTAAAACTAAAGAAAATCAAGGAAGGATCGTGAAGAATACCTATGAAAGTGGGTGAATGTGGATTCTAACTTCTTCTTCGAATCGGCTAGCCGATGAAGAGGGTTCCCCGTTTGATTATCCCTATGAAACAAGCAAAAGACGATAAGAGAAACTGACACAGATTAGAAAAACCAGCAGTGCAGTATCAAGTTCTTAATGAAACTATGGAAGCGAAGCATGCAAAATATGCACTGGGAGTTTTTTGTAAACCTCTAAATGCAATAGGGCAGGGAGATGAATGATGCAGTAGTACGGTGTGTGTATAAGCAGTGTAAGGAAATAGATAAGGAATAGATGTGATGCATTGAACTACTATCAAATAGAGATGCAATGAACTAATAAAAATGAACAAAAGAAGAATGGTGAGGAAGGAGAAAAAAAAATGAAGAAAGGAGGAAGAAAATTCTGTTGGAGATCAAGAAGTCAGCGTGGCTAGGCTCCCTTCTCTAGAGAAAACTCTTCGCTTTGGCTCCTTAAAAATCGTGTTCACCATTCGCCTTGAACAATGGAGCATAGTGCTCCATTTATAGGGAAGAAGGGAGCCCAACATTCCTTAGATCTCGGATTACTCAAGGGAGGAAGTCCTTCTTTGGTCAAACTAGTTTTCAAACAAACACTGTCCTCAATTGGACTCTTTCCAAAGCTAATCCAATCTCAAATAATGGAATAGAAGAAACTCGATCGGGAATAAAATCCTGGAAATTGGAAAAACTGAAACACATCTAGAACAATTGGTGTGTTCTCTAACATGCGTCAGGAACCTTTGCCACCTTACATAGATAAATATATAGCAATAAAATCAGGAAAATCATCAATAATTATGGAACTAAAAGGCATCAAAGCACTACACCATGTACCACTTGAAAAAAGTCACGAGGCCCCGATGTGACTCAGACGAATAGGAATTTTAATAGAAATAGGACTCTTTTAATTATGGAAATTCAACTTGAAATGCGTTAGAGACGCATGATATGCCTTAGGAGATACATGTCAAACGTTCCTGGTGTGACTTTGAGATAAATGTCAAATACCCCTGACGCCTATTTATAAAAATGCGATAGAAATAAAAAATTAGAAAAAAACAAAAAATGGTCCATATAATCCAATTTTGAAGGCCACTTTAGAGCATTACATTGTGATATTAGATTTGCTCAATGATGTGTCATAATTAGCATGCCTATAGCTGCCCCGCCTTAGCGTCAGCTTTATAAGGGAGTGAGACGGAATAGAGTGTAGTGAAGTGAAATGGAATGAAGAGGAATGGAATAGAAAGAAAAGAGAACGAACTAAAAAGTAGATACCAAAGTGTGATGTGACATGCGGTCAACACTACATGATAAAAATATTTCTAGAGTTCAAGAAGAAGCAACCTTGAGTGGTTCACTTGAAATCAATAGTTGTTTGGATGGAAGAACAAAAAAAAGGGTAGCGTGCATGTAGGCACAAACAAAGAAGTATAATAGATCAGCTTCCAACATCGTGGAAGTACCCAAGTTGTAAACCTATAGGTTTCAGTATTGGAGAGCGGTTAGCAGCCAATATGGACATGCTACAGTCAAGTTGGATCTAAGGAAATAAAGATGAATGTCTAGTAACAGGATAAAAATCCAAACAAGGATGTTTCCAAGGAATCTGCTCAAAATGGCAACAAAAGGAACTAAGCACTCAATTATAAATGCAATATCTCATGTCAACTAAAGATAGGATCCTGTGAATCTCATCATTGGATTATAGGACCAATTTTCATAGTTGAATAAAATTCATGCATGAATGCATGTTAGGCTAAAAGGAAAATTGTAAAACAAACTAAAATAGAAGATAATCAAAGATAATATTTTAACGATACTCAAATTGAGTTAAGACACCAGTTTCATGAGCTGACACTAAGCTAAAGCCCATTTATCCACGCATCAACTCACAAAGTGGAACCATCGTTCCCAGTCTTAAACAACTCAATGGCTAATCTGTGTGACTAAGACTCCTATGAAATTATCACTGTTTTTGATAGAGGGGAACTCAAATATCAGATTTATCAAAAGCACAAGATACTTGATATGATATAATAGTGTAATACCATATAGTAAAAAATGCCTACAAAAGTGGGAGTGTAACCCAAAGAATGTGACATACGATCCAATATAAAGCTGCATATGAACTTCAATCCTGCGCCCAAATTTGGTTAGTCATAAAAGCACAATCATTAGGCCAAAACAAATAGCAATGGATATTAGGAACGCGACAAGGGATGCTGGCAAAAATCACAAAAATGTGTCAAAAGGACTTGACGTCAACTTCAGAAGACACGTCAAGATACTTTGACACAGATCACGTAAAACATGCTATATGTGTTTGACGTGGCTTAATTCCTAGAAATGCCTTCCGTGTCTGTTCACGAACAATAATTCTAGAGGCCAATTCACTTCGAACTCTGATACAAATCCTATTAGACCATGGAATAGCATGATTTCAGCCTATAAATACATCCTTAAACCTCCTTATTCCAAATCAACAGAGCTCATATGACTGAGAGACTGCCACAACAGAGACAAGGGGCTAGAACAAGGAAGCGAGGAAAATAATCATGCAAGGGAATACGATGCCCCCTGCAAAGAAGAGCAAGCTCAGGTCTTTAAAGAAATTGAATAAAGTTGAAGGGCACATCTACAGCAGGATTCAAGCTCAGATTGTAAGTTATATTACATATTATAGTGTTCTTGTTCTCTGCTTGCTTCCTGGTGTTTTCTTATTTTTTGTTCTTTTTCTTCAGGACTACCTTTTGTTTCCCACACCTAGATGATTTTCAAACTCCCATGGCTTGCGAGATTGACATCTAACATCACCATTGGTATGAGGGCAGTGATCTCCAAGTGGAACCTTTAATGCTTAGTTATACATGTGTTCAGCTCGTGAAATTTCCACGACATGATGCACACTCACCTTTCGGAAGGCCGAGATAGGTCGACTTAGCATGCGGGGATTCCAGGGGTATTGATAGGGAAGTGCAAAGAATGATAGGAACGCACAAGAAAGAATGGCGTATGGTTAATCATTTTGGAAGACTAGGTCAAGGGTGGCTGGATGGTATGCGGGCGTGCCGGTCAATTTCTTGACGATCACTTGTAGAACTAAGTTTTTGACTAGGGAAGTGCCACTAGGGCATGGCAAGTGGGCACGGGTTGTCATGCGACATGATGAGAGAAGAAGGTTCCTCTAGTACAAGTGGAGGCAATTATCAAGAATAGTGTACTAAACATTTTTTCCCACCAACCGCAAGCAATCGATGTTTATTTTACATTAGATTGAATCCAAACACCTTTGTTTCTACTGCCGGAAAGGAGAGTCAGGGACCCTGGGAGCCCGACGTCGGGAGGGCTTGGTCCAAGCAACAATGATAGAGCAACAACAACATAACAGGAATGAGTAGAAGTAGGGAGACTGGTTTCAGTGTTGGCACTAGAGAGGGTACGGACTCTCGGTTTACGAGAACGAGGCATTGGCTTGAAAGGAGGAGCAGCAGACACTGACTTGACAAAGAGTAGGCAAGTTCTGGTTCGGGCGCGGAGCGGTTGACACTGGCTCGAGTACAGGGTCCATCTGACTAGAGGAGTTGTGTAACGACCCAAGATCTGGATACTAGGAAATACCCGATACCATTCGAATGTTGGCCTGCCACCCACGAGCCGGAGGGCTCGGAACGGTTAGTAGGAGTGTGGAGGTACATTCAAAATTTAAAATAATACAGGCAAGAACTTGATGGGAATCAACACCGAGCACTAACATTTTATTTTTTTGCATTTGTATCCTTTTGTTTGTATTTATATCCTTGGCTAATTGGGTTTGCAATTGTATGGTAACTATAAGCCAAAGTGTTAGTCCCTAGAAGTCTTTGGGCTTCTTTGCAAAAAGGCCATGTTGGCCCGACGGGACCCCCACCTTATTTCCCATTGGTCCACCTAGGCTCTAGGGCCCATGTGGGGCTGGTTCAAAGTCCAAGGAGGGCATAGACCAAGACTTTCAAACTTGGACAAAGCAAAGTCCAAGATGCTCCCCCCTTAGTCAAGGGGGCGCCCCGCCTTTAACATATTTAATTCTTGTTGTAATTTTTTTAATTTTGACAATTTGACCACATGGGGGATTAATTATCATATCCCTTGTTTACCCCTCCCTAACCCTAGTTCTGAGGGTAGTTTAGGTCTTTTGTACCACTCTATATAATCCATGTAATTTTTATTTTATGAGAATTAATGAAGAAAAATTGGCATTTGCACATGAGAGCCCAAGGGCGCCCCTATCTCCCCTCTCCCCCTTAGAGCTGGACTGCTCGGATTTCGATGGTGTGAAGTCATAAACTTGGTGGATTCCAAGTTCTATCACCTCTACTGGATGTGATTTCCAGCCACCGCCGCCGCCACCTCCGTTCGTGCCGCCGTCGAGCCGCCACAACAACATCTCTGAGCTGCTGTCCTGAACCATGAAATCCAGAACAGCAACCTGAAGATCTGGTTCGTCCTCCAAATCCATGAGTCTGATGATCTTGAAATTATGAGAGATCATTCCCTTTCTTGTTAGCCATCCTCAATTTAAATTTTGTGTCAATCCGCCACCGTTTGATATTTTTCCCGTAATTTTAGTTCCACCCCTGACATTCTGCCCATCAACAGATCTGCGGGATAGTGTCTTGTTGTTGTATTTTTTCCGTCCCTTTAGCCTTCTCCAAAAAATCCCAAAACAATCAATCGTGTTCCTCACATCCCCCCTTCCACCCATAATTTTTTCAGAGTCTAGATCCATCATTTTTAGGTCGGTCAAAATTCATTTTCAGGCAAAACCGGTTCTGTCCTGACTGTCTGTAATCAGAGTCAGTAAAAAAATCTTGGGAACAGTCATTTTCATTTCTAATCCGTCAACTAGATGGATCTAAAATAATTATATGTTGTAGCCCTTTGAGTCCTCTATCCATCGGTACCAATTTTGCCTCGATCCAACACCGGATCTAGGTGCAGAAATTCTTTTCGTGGAGGCGCGCATTTCTGATCCGAGAACAGGCCAGCAAAGTAGTCATCAGATAATTCTAGCAAAAATACGTCGGGATACATTCGGCGACCGTCGCTCCCGGAGATCGATCGACAACCGCCATGTAGCGTCCCAGCCAGCTGCCGCAGTAAGGAGATGCCCGGGCACTGTCGTCCCAGCAGCCGAACCCGCCTGTTGTCCGCGGGCCCCGCAGAACCGAGCCAGACCAGCAGCCCGTCTTCGGCTCGAGAGTGTTCCAAATTGCTGCCCGTCAACCCAAGCTTGGTATTCTCGGGTTATTGTTGTCGCCCTTTACCTCCCTGCATGGACTGGGCCATAAAATCACTGCTGTAATTATTCAATTACTATGTACCGGGAGTACGAGTCTTGGCCGGGATCGCCTTCCCCACGCTCGGAGAGTGGAGGTATCGTGTTTGCTCCCCACTTGACATTTGCTTTACTCGTATATGTTTCTTTATGCCACTGCATGAGTGATAGGAACATAGCTCGTCATATTTTTATCACCGCTATGAGAGTGAGTGAGTGAAAATCATTCCGTGACTCGATCCGAGCATGCGAAAAAGTCGATACCCGAGACTCATTGCCGGTTTCTCAACCACGCACATCCGCACGTTTCCCTCGCTTAGGGACGTCCACGAGCTAGAGTCCCAAGTTCACGTCCCGTCCCGCATCAAATTGGTATCAGAGCGTAAGGCTGAGTCTAGGGTAATTTTGTCTTAACTTGCATTTCACCCTTTATCCGGTATATCAAAAGGTGTTCCCGGAATGATAGGTTATGCCTATCGGGAACCTAGCACACTTGCATGAGTGCGATCTTCGGATCAAACCTCCGTCACATATCGGATATGGGTTGAGTCTAGGTTTGTATTAGAGTCCGCATTTTACCCCTTTTTACCATTTAGAGTCGTGCCTAGGTGCTTGCATTAGTCTTGCATAAAAGTTTTGCATAAAAAAATAAAAAAAAGTGTTCTAATGCATGCTGATGGCGGGAAAACGCACGTCGTTAATACGCCCCGCTACCAAATTTAAATATATGTCCCATAAATTAAATAGAATAGTTAAGTGATGAGGCCGAGTCGAATCCACAGAGAAGTTTAGATTTGAGAGTTGAAAACCTTGAATTGTTGAGATTGAAAATCATAAAAGTTGGGTTGAAAACTTGATTTTAAAATTGACAAATTAATTAAAAACAATGAAGGAATAATGAAAATTCAAGCATAAAAATTAATGAAGTAAGTGAAATGAAACACCAAACTTTGAACTCGAGAAAATAAATGTAAACAGATAAAGAAATAAACAAGACGAACAATTCCACTTTTACTTAATTTAAAAGACAAGATTAAATTGTGAACACAAGAAATTTAAAAGAACAATAACAGTGAAATAAATTGTAACTTGAAGGGGCCTCCTGTCCCTCTCTCCTTGCTTCTTCAAAAACACTAAAACAGCACTTGAACAAAGCTCTCACAATAATAAAGAAACCCAAAATACATTATGAAGACAACTCTCTTAAACAATCACCTCCAACCCCCTTTTATAGGCCTTAAACTAACCCATGTTCTCTCTGTTTCTCCATTCTACTGTGTGCCATTGCAAGCCACCTCATCCCGCCCGCGTTTGGCCAACAACCATCGTCGCCCGTGTGAACTAAAGTCTCCTGCGGCCATTGGTGTGAAACCGCATGTGCAACGTGAGAACACCCTCGTCAACCGTGTGGTCAACCGAAGCCCGTGTGAAGGCAAGCCTGGCCGACTGCCAGCTCGCCCTGCTAGCTGCAGATGATGCCGCTTCGATCACCTGGTCGACTGGCCACCTCCTCCTCCGTGCCTCGTCGACCATGTCATCAGCATGAGGCCCATTCGCCGCTGATTTGCCGACCGTGCCCGCATGGGCCAGCTTGCCTCTGTCGACCAAAGCCGTGTGAACCGCCCGAAGCTCGCCAGCGCGTGAAGCATCATTTGTGCGCCTGTGTGCACCCAAGCATGAGCCAACCTGCGTGAAGAGCCACTTGAAGCAGAAGCCGCATGAAGGACCACCACGTGAGGCTTTGCATGGCCCCACGCCTTGGCCTCCCACCAGCCACGTTGAAGCCCCCACTGTAGACACGTCAAAATTGACATTATTTTGAGTATATTTCATATTGCCGTGCAATGCCCCATTTGACCCTCAAATCGGCTTATTTGAGTGGTTTTTTCCACTTTTCTTGAATTTCCCCTTTTTCCCCTATTTTTCCTATTTTTCCCTATTTTTCCTATTTTTCTGGATTTTTTGGGCATTTATCTCCATTTTTATGATTTTTGGGGTAACGCCTTTGGAAAGGGCGTTTTTTTTGAATCACGACCTGATTGGGGGCGTTTCTTGAAAAAGTGACGACCTCTGGTGAGGGCGTCAATTCCTGGAATTATCCAATTTTCGAAAAAGAATAAATATTTGAAAAATGTTAATTCACGCCCTACCTTCGGGCGTGTTTCAATTAACGCCTCTCCCTGAGGCGTTTCTTACAATTTCCAAATAAAGAAATGTTTATTTCTAAAAATAATCTAGGAAGAAACGCCCTTACCCAGGGCGTGTTTTGAAAAGACGCCCTATGACAGGTCGTCAATTCGTGAATTGACGCCCTGACCAAGGGCGTGTTTCATCTTCTGGCTTCGCAGCCCTTTCCCCCAGAGAGTCCTTGCCTCGTTAGACTCCTGCTTCGTTTGGGCTCTTGCCCAGCTTAATCCTTTCCCCCTTAGGCTCTTGCTCGTTCTTATCCTTCTATCTTTTTTATTTGACCTATATAGGATTGCTTCTGCAGCTCTGTTGGGTTGGACGCCCTTCTTCTTCTCCCCCCGTCGTTCTTCCTCTTGTATCTTCTTCTCCTCTCCTCCCTTCGTTCTCCTCCTTTTTCTGTTTTGTTTTGTTTCTTTTGTTGTCTTCTTCTTACGCAGGTGTTGTTCTTGGCTAAGGGGAGGCTTCTTCACGGTTCAAGTCTTCATCCAACTGAAGACCTTTCCCCATCGAGTATCAAAAGCCAAAGGAGCAAAAAACCAGATTTTTCTTATCCCTCCTTTAGTTTATTTTTATTAGTTGATACATACGCATGCATCATATCCCTCTCTCTATGCATATTTCCTTTCTTCAACTATGTTGAACATCTCCCCTTAGTGCAACTCTTGCACTCTTTTCCCCTTATTCATATTTTGCATCTTCATTCATCATATATCTCCCACACCCTCATTGCATAGGGGTTTAAGGGCAATCCCCTTAAGGTGTGTATGGTTCATATCTTTCATGCTCACCTATATTTTTATTGAATTTGATGCTACACCATTGTTTCTAATCCATATCTTTTTGGTGTTGTTGTCTTTATTTTGCAAGGGTAATTAATTGAAAAGACTCTCTTCGTCGGCCGGCCGATCTTGAAGAGAAAAGGAGTACTCACATCCCCCGCATCTTTTGAGGTATTTTGCGATCATCTCCCCATATCAATCTCCTCTTTGAGACCCTCGTGTCTCTGGCGATCACAACCTCCTTTTAGCACCTCGTGCTATTTTATTGTTATTTTTATTGCTTATTCTTATCATTTTTTTGTTTAAAGTGTGGATTTAAATCAAATCTACAAATTGGCGATCACGGTGGGACCCTTTCTTATTTTTTATTTGATTACCCCTTTCCCCTTGGCACCCACGTGTGCCCTTTCCTATTGGTACCCACATGTACCCCTCCTTTTGTGCCCCTCGGGCACCCTCCCTTGTGCATTGCACTCTCCCCAAAGTGATCTGTCAATTAGATAGATTTGTTTTAAAACTTTCACTTGTTTAAAATCTTGATGAGCATGCTTCTGTGTTAATAATTATATTTGTTGATTGCCTATGTGAGTGCTTCTCTACTTTGATATTGCTGGCCGCGAGGGTTTTCTGGAAGAAGGAAATTAACGCCTCTGACAGAGGCGCTTTTTTTAGTTAACGCTCTATCGCAGGGCGTCTTTTTCCTGTTTAACGCCTTATGTCAGGGCGCTTTATATCATATCATCTTATGATGTGAATTCACGCCCTCCCACAGGGCGTTTCTTTATTTGGTAGCGCCTCTATTCAGGGCGCGTTTTCATGATTTGACGCCCCCACCCCTGGGCGTCTCTTTATTTGGTTGAGCATCCTTGATAATTAACGCCCTGCCCCAGGGCGTCTCTTTTATTGGTAGCGCCCTGCTCCAGGGCATCTTTTGATTGGTAGCGCCCTGCCACAGGGCGTCTTATTCCTGTGTTTTCACCGAACTCCTTTGTTTATCACTGTATCATATTTCTGCTTATATCTTGCATTCATTCATCCATTTTGCATTGGTTGGAGAGGCCTTATCTCTTTATACTAGGAGCCACACACCCCCTTGGTGAAGGAATGACCCTCCATTGAGCATTCCGTCTCTTTGAATTGGAAATTCCTAAACCAAGCCTCCATAAGTCCCCGCACCCGTGGATTCCCTCACGGACGCCGGACAGGTTGTACCCTTTTGAAGTCCCGAGTTAGTTGGCCTATACGTGGTGAAAGAGTGTTCCTAGTGGGCATTGAAGTAAAATCATATTGAAACTAGGTTCCTCCCTTGTGTGAATCATTCCAAATCTTTGATAAAATCTTTAATTCACTAAGGTTCAAACAAATCAAATCAAGGTAACCATCTCTTTTGTATGCTTCTTTGCATATTATTTTGAACTTTGATTGCATGATGGCTTACTATAAACAAGGTAACATGTTTAATTCAATTCATGAGGATGCACAACCTAGCACATCCTATTCCCCTCAATTTCAACATGTTCATCAAAATTCTCACCATTCTTTCAAAGGGCCACGTCCTCATTCTTATGGTCATGCCCGACCCATGGGCAATGTCCAATCCAATGGTCCTTCAACTCAATTTCGAGCCACTACTCCCTCGGGATCCTCTCGTCCCAATGATGAGAAGGTCTCCCAGATCATTCATGCATTAGATCATCTTACCCCTAAACAGATCCAAGCCCTTAAGGCTGCCATTGAGGGTACATCTCATGCATCTCTCCCTCCTTCCAATTCTATACGGGTGGCCCATCACCCACCTCCTTCCAATTCTATTCGGGTGGCCCATCACCCATCTCCCTCCAATTCTACACGGGTGGCCCATCACCCCCCTCCTCCTTCCAATCCTGATCGGGTAGCCCATTACCCATCTCCTCCTGTTCATTCTACTCGGGTGGCCCATCACCCGCCTCCTTCTATTCCTCCTCCCTCACGGCCCCAAGGCCCATTTCTTCATTGCAATCCGGCCCATCCGGGTTCTTCTACGGGTCGGCCGATTAATCCACCTCCACGGCCTTTTTATACGGCCCCTCCTCTTTCAAGGCCCTGCCAACCTTCTGTTGTTCAGGTCACACCCCTCCAGCAAACTCTCCTCGATAAAATCACTTCGATGGAGGAACAATTAAAGAGGGTCACGGCTCCTCCTACTCCAGTCAATCCTCTTCATGTTTTCCTGGATGATATCACCAAGATGGAGAAAGATTGGAAAGACAGGAGAGATGATTATGACTTCGGCATGTCAAGCAATCAAGGACCGGCATTTGAAGAATCCGAAGCAGTGTACGATGATGATGAAGCTCCACAGGCACTCCTTCCGAATTTCCTTAATTTCCCGCTCCCCCCAATATCATTTGATGAACCCCCTGCTCAGGACAAAACCAGTATCCCCGATCCAACCCCCATTTACGAGACTAATTGGTGTTACGATGATGGGTCGATACTCCAATCGCCCACGCCGGCACCTCTTAAGTCTCCTCCTATCCTTGACACCGCATACATTACACCTCCCCCAGTTACATCAACCTTCATATCATCACCCTCCCCTAAACCTTCCATCAAACCTCCACCAATGACACCTCCACCCATTAAACCATTAGCCTTCACACCATCGGCCTCCATTGAACCCACCATTAAACCTTCCCCAATTAACATCCCACCACTTCAACCCTCCATTACCCCTTTAACATCAAAACCCTCCACTATGCCTATAACACCTATTCCACCACATAACCCTTCACCTTTACCCGTGGCTAATCCTGAGCAGGATTCACCCTTTTTTGCACTCGAGCCAATCCCAACTGCTTCCGAGCAAAGGGAGAAACTCGACGTGTTTATACCTCCGCCTCCACTTATCCTTTCTCCAACGCTTTTCATTACGCCCCCACCATTCATGGAGCCTTCCGCCTCTGCTTCACCTCCCTCTACTACTCAGAAGGGGAGTGCTTCTACAAACACTTGTGCCGAGGATGATCAAGAGCTGCGAAAGAAGAATTTGGCCATGGCCGCGCTATTCAAAATGCAAGAGTTCATTTGCCGGATGCCAATCCGGGTTATTGTGCCAGACATGATTGAAGAGGCCAAGTCACCGTCATGCCAAGCACTGATGCTGTGTAAGGGCCGGGCAGGGCACCCTCTGTTCCAACTTCCAAATCTTGAACCCCTGGGCAACATGATGCTTCTGAGCCCTACTTTCCAACTCCCTCACACCATTACTTTTCACCCTCCAAGAGAGTTGTCGTTTACTATTGAAGCTTCGTCATGGGCTTGTATTTCATCCATTAGGCCATTTGGCTGTATTCTTTCACTGCCGTGGAGGGGCAGTTATCTTGATGCTAAGGGGCCTTCCACTCCTTTACCCACCTCCCATTCAACTTCATCCCTATTCTCATCTTTCGCTTCATGGGCCATTCCAAGGGTAAAGAGGAGGATCTCATTCTCTCGCCCTTCATGTTCTTCACGTTCTTTGCATTCCATGCATTCTGTCGCATTTGTGCATTCATCACATCTGTTCTACTGCATTCGCATGCATTTGCACCTTCTTCTTCCCGGGTTTCCAAACCCGTATCTTCCCCGCCTTCCGGCGCCTCCGGATATTCCGCACTTCTCATCTTCATCTTCATCTTTCTTTAATTCACTCCCCTTGGGGCATCGCGTCCCCCTTCCTGCTATTTCCCTGGAACCTCCAGGAATTTTACCCCTCCTCTTTGGGCATCGCGCCCTTTCTGATTTCGTTATCCCTCCAGAACCTCCGGACTTTCCCCTCGGGCAACGCGCCCCTTTTCATCTTATTCCTCCGAAACCTCCGAATTTTCCTCCTGATCCTCCTTCATTCCTTTCTCTTTTCCTCGGGCATCGTGCCCCTTTTTATCTTCTTTATCCGGAACCTCCGGATTCTCCAGCTTGTTCGTTCTATCTTCTTCCAGGGCATCGCGCCCCTTTTCATCTTCTTCCTCCGGATCTTTCTATAATCCTTGGGCATCGCGCCCCTTGGTATCTTCCCCCTCCTTTCATCATTCCTCCGGAACCTCCGGATTCTCCGTCTTATTCTCTCTATCATTTTCCAGGGCATCACGCCCCTTTCCATCTCATTCCTCCGGAACCTCCGGATTCTATTTCCCTTTCCTTCGGGCATCGCGTCCCTCGGCATTTTCTCCCTCCGAAACCTCCGGACCATCCATCTTTCTTCCGATTCATCTTTCTACTCCTCCGGGATATCACATCCTTCATTTTCTTCCTCCTTTTTCATCATCTTTTTCTCTATTTCTTCCCAGGGCATCGCGTCCCTTCTTTCGTTATCCCTCCGGAGCCTCCAGATTCTTCTTCTGCTCATGATTCTCCTCCTTTACCTCCGGACCCTCCGGATCCGCCTCTTTCTATCTACCAATTTCTTCTTCTAATTCCTCTTGATTCTGGGTCCGACCCAACTTCTTCCACATCCACTGCCTTGGGCATCTGCCCTTTCTCCCACTGCTTTCGAGGCTTTAGTCCTCACTCCTCCTTCTAATTCTCCGCTTCTTCTGTAGACCTTCCATGTGATCAGGGTCTCCGCGCCTTAGCAAGGGAGTTCTATCCCTCGCCTCTTTTCCTTTTCTCCTTATTCGTCTGAGTCTGGTCTTGGCACCACTCCTTCTTGTTAAGCCACTCCCAAAATCCTTTGCTTCCAATCCTTTTGACTGCCAAAGAGGACTATCCCACGATGATCAACCTCTCACGGTAGCTGCTTTAACAAAGGTTTCAAGGTAATATATTGACGTAAGTATGCATTTATCATTATCTCATTACTTCACGCATGATTTTCAAAATCAAGTGCTTCTTAACGAGATTAAGAGTGGTGCTTTAAACCTTTATCTTAAGCTTTTATTTAATTGAAATCATTCTCAAAAGAGTCCTTTAAGCTTGTTTTTTTTGCAGCACCTCTGGTTAATGAGAACCCCACGCTGGGAATTCAACATTCTCTCCCCGCTTGTTAAGAGCAACCCTTAGCTGGGCACCGCACACACTTCACGGCGTCCTTAGCTGGCTCCTTTGATAAAAACACCGTTGCTATCTTGGCCATGCCATGAGAATATCTGAAAGTCTTTTCTCTTCTTTATTCGGCCACATGCATGGGCAAGAGGTTGACGGATGAGATGACCAACCTTGGTAATCCCCAATACGAGAGGAGTCTCAAATAGGGGCAGTCTTGACCCAAACTAAATATGAATTTCATGATATACATCTCGCCAAAAGGGCTATTATGAAAATCAAGTCAAAATGATAAAGCAAAATTATGAATTATGGCATGTCAAGAGTGGCAAAGTCCCCGCAGGGAAAACCCTGGTCGTATGCATGTCAAGGGTCTAAAAATTAAAGGCACAAAGCCCCAGCGCAACAGACTACCTCTTTGAGGGTTAAAAACCTTGGAAGGAATTTAAGTCCCGATATCTCCCATCCTGCACAAAGTTTATCCCCAATTATTCTTCTCTTCTCCCTCCAAGATCGAATGTTTATCGGGTATGGCCTTGGTAGGGGCACCGTTAATCAAGGGCAGTCAATTATAGGATGCCACTTTCAATGCACGCCTAGCTTTGGGTAATTTTAGCGAAAAGGGAAGGAACAAGGACCCCTAGCCAGTGGTTCAAAACAACCCTTTGATGCTGCATTAACAATGTCTAAGCCAAAATCCAAAAAAAAATTGAATATTTCCCGATCAAAATCCCAATAAAAATTCAAGATATTTTCCAAAAATCTCCATAAAAATTCAAATATTTTTCAAAACTCATAAAAATTTGCATATTTCAAAACTCATAAAAATTTGCATATTCCAAAATTCATAAAAATTTGCATATTTCCAAAATCCAAAAATTTGCATGGTGTTTTGCAGGAACAGCTTTACAGAGACCAAAAGCACGGGATGAGTCCTATCTCCACTTATTGCTATCAATCTATTGATTCTTCCCAATGTTCTCATGACATGCCACCCTGGGCATTTTTGGTTATCATCTCCTCATATCTTTTGGTTATATCTCTTGATTATCATATCTCATGATTATTCATCTCCAAATCTTTCAATCAACTCCTTCTCATTTCATCTGATTACTCCGCCGTTGGGCATTATCAGATCCTGATTATTCAACTCTCACACTTGATTAGCCAGATTGTCATCTTCATGACACACAACAAACAATGATACTTTGCTATGCCATGATTTAATTCGTGCTATTCATGCCATATACATGCTATTAATGCTTTGATTCATGCTATGCTTGCTATGCTTACATGCCTTATTCATTGCTTGTTATCTTCATTATATCTTGGCTAATGAATTTTGAGCGCAGGAAGAGGCTCTTGGTCCCGCCGACTGGGTATCATCATCAAAGTCCCACAGTGCTTGCAGCTCATTTCTCAGTTCCCATGCTTATTGATATCACCATCTCCTGTATGCATTTTACTATATGTTACATACGCTATTAGATTATATCAAGGACCTTGTGGCTTTGGTAAATCTGGGATTTGAGTTCCCCTTCATCAAAAACAATGATGATTCCAGAGAAGTCTTAGTCACACGGATAGGCCGTTGAGCCGTCCAAGACTGGGGACGATGGTTCCCTTTTTACGAGTTGGTGCGTGGATAAACGGGCTTCGGCTTGGTATCAGCTCGCAGAATTAGTTTCTTGACCCAGTCTGGGCAGTTTAACAATATTATCCTTGATTATATTATATTTTTATTTGTTATTTTCCCTTTAGCCCATCATGCATTCATGTAGGACTTTGAATTAACAATTGTTGAAAAATCATTCTGATAAGTTGATGTTGAGGGTTGAAGTTGATCTTAATCTCTCTCGATATGAGATTTTCATTGTCGAATTGGATCCTCAGTTCATTTTGTTGCTGTTTTGGGTCTTTTCTCGAGAGCTCCTTGTTTGGATTTTTATCATCTTATTTCAATCCTTCCCTTTGATCCACCTTGGCTGCAGCATGTCCACTGGCTGGTAACCGCTCCGCAATGGTGAAACTGACAGGTTTGTGACCTGGGGTACTTCAACCGCGCTGGAAGTTGATCATTTATTTTATCTCCTTCGTGCACCGCGTGCACATCTCCCCTTTTATCCAAACATTGTTGATTTCGTTGGATTTCCCGAGATTTGCTTCATCTCGAGCTTTCGATTTCATTCTCATCAAGTGATGTTGATTGCGTGTCTCATCACGCCTTGACATCTACTTTTCAGTTTACTACGCTCCCTTGCAAAGCAGACGCCAAGGCGGGGCAGCTGTAGACACGCCAAAATTGACATTATTTTGAGTATATTTCATATTGCCGTGCAATGCCCCATTTGACCCTCAAATCGGCTTATTTGAGTGGTTTTTTCCACTTTTCTTGAATTTCCCCTTTTTTCCCTATTTTTCCTATTTTTCCCTATTTTTCCTATTTTTCCTATTTTTCTGGATTTTTTAGGCATTTATCTCCATTTTTATGATTTTTGGGGTAACGCCTTTGGAAAGGGCATTTTTTTTGAATCACGACCTGATTGGGGGCGTTTCTAGAAAAAGTGACGTCCTCTGGTGAGGGCGTCAATTCCTCGAATTATCCAATTTTCAAAAAAGAATAAATATTTGAAAAATGTTAATTTACGCCCTACCTTCGGGCGTGTTTCAATTAACGCCTCTCCCTGAGGCGTTTCTTACAATTTCCAAATAAAGAAATGTTTATTTCTAAAAATAATCTAGGAAGAAACTCCCTGACCTAGGGCGTGTTTTGAAAAGACGCCCTATGACAGGTCGTCAATTCGTGAATTGACGCCCTGACCAAGGGCGTGTTTCATCTTCTGGCTTCGCAGCCCTTTCCCCTAGAGAGTCCTTGCCTCGTTAGACTCCTGCTTCGTTTGGGCTCTTGCCCAGCTTAATCCTTTCCCCCTTAGGCTCTTGCCCGTTCTTATCCTTCTATCTTTTTTATTCGACCTATATAGGATTCCTTCTGCAGCTCTGTTGGGTTGGACGCCCTTCTTCTTCTCCCCCCGTCGTTCTTCCTCTTCTGTCTTCTTCTCCTCTCCTCCCTTCGTTCTCCTCCTTTTTCTGTTTTGTTTTGTTTCTTTTGTTGTCTTCTTCTTACGCAGGTGTTGTTCTTGGCTAAGGGGAGGCTTCTTCACGGTTCAAGTCTTCATCCAACTGAAGACCTTTCCCCATCGAGTATCAAAAGCCAAAGGAGCAAAAAACCAGATTTTTCTTATCCCTCCTTTTTCTCTTTTAGTTTATTTTTATTAGTTGATACATACGCATGCATCATATCCCTCTCTCTATGCATATTTCCTTTCTTCAACTATGTTGAACATCTCCCCTTAGTGCAACTCTTGCACTCTTTTCCCCTTATTCATATTTTGCATCTTCATTCATCATATATCTCCCACACCCTCATTGCATAGGGGTTTAAGGGCAATCCCCTTAAGGTGTGTATGGTTCATATCTTTCATGCTCACCTATATTTTTATTGAATTTGATGCTACACCATTGTTTCTAATCCATATCTTTTTGGTGTTGTTGTCTTTATTTTGCAAGGGTAATTAATTGAAAAGACTCTCTTCGTCGGCCGGCCGATCTTGAAGAGAAAAGGAGTACTCACATCCCCCGCATCTTTTGAGATATTTTGCGATCATCTCCCCATATCAATCTCCTCTTTGAGACCCTCGTGTCTCTGGCGATCACAACCTCCTTTTAGCACCTCGTGCTATTTTATTGTTATTTTTATTACTTATTCTTATCATTTTTTTTGTTTAAAGTGTGGATTTAAATCAAATCTACACCCACGTGCATGGTTTATGCATGCTTTTGGCCTTTTGCTGCTTTACAGTGTGAAGGGGCCCACGTGCATTTGAAAGCTTCTTCATGCATGCATTATAACAGGTAGATGAGATATGCAAAAGCCAAAACTTCACGTTGGGTTGGATATATATAATGTATAGATATAGATATAGATATAAAGTATATATAGATAGATATAGGTATACTTCATTATAATCTATATATAGAGATATATATAATGTATATAGATATATATATACTGCATATAATATATGAATATATAAAGATATGAGGAGTATATATTTATATTATGTATAGATTATATATATATATATTATATATATAGATATGTTATATATATAGATATTAAGAATATATATTATGAGTATGAATATATATATATATATATATATATATCTATATAAAGGTATATATATATTAGGAATATATTATATGAATATATATATTATATATAAGTGAGTATATATTATATGAGTCTATATCATAATATAATGTTTTTTGATTTTTTATTTATTTTTATTTTCCTCGAGCTTAGGCTTTGGCTCATTTATTTTATTTTTATTTTTATTTATTTTTATTTCTTCATCCTTCTTGTTGTATTCTCCTTTGTTCCTGCAAAATAGTATCAATATTTAATTAAATCCCACAATTAAATATTTTGATATAAAATTATAATTAGGTGTGATAAATACATAATGATGAATAGTAAAGCTCATAAAAGTGTGTTCTAACATAAATTAACATGTAAAAATACACACTTATCACACCCACAACTTACTCATTACTAGTCCCTTAGCAATGCAAACAATTAAACAATTAAGGACCAACAAGAGTTTACAAAGTTCATACCTTCGTATCAAGTTCTTCCTTCATAGAATAAACTAAAGATTAGTAATTCAGAATCATTAACCCATACTAGCATTATGTAGGAAATTAAGATACATGATCAAGAATTTTAATCAAAATTCAGTAGCACTTGTGCATGTGGAATGCTAAGTCCACAGTGAAGATAATTGCATCCCCCATTTTTTATTCCGAACAAGTGTCTTTCAACCCTGCACTTCTTAATCAGAGCATTAAGAATAATAGCTTTTTATCTGCCTTTTATTTTTCTACACACATGATGCTGCACTACCCTTCACTGTTTAACACGAACCTCGACTCTTGCCTTAGGAGAAGCAGGCCCGGTTTCGCAGATCAAGGTTCCATTTTCCTGTTGATGCGAACCTCAACACGTCTTAGGTGAAGTAGGCCCGGTTACTTAGAATCGGAGCATTTTTCATGGTGCCTTTTTCTCAATTTTTTTTTCTTTTCAATTGTGCTTTTGCACTAATTTTGATAGATAACATGGTAGAAAGCTTATAAAAGTTCTTTTCTTCAAGAAGTGCTGATTATCCGACAACATACCCAAAATAGCAGAAGTTTTGTCCTACTTGTGTCATTAGCGTGCAACGTGATTTTATTTTTCTAAAGTGCACATGAACTTTAAAAAGATTCTTATATCAGCTTTCCATAGCTAGATTAGATCAATTTTCCATCGTCCTTATCCAGTCATTTCTATTCCAGAATTACTTTCAATGGAAGCATAAATCATGAAACGCAATTGGGATTTTGAGTTCATAAAAAAAATGAGGCAAAATAAAGTTGTATAAGATAACATGATTTTCGCCCCCCCAACTTAAATGACATTGTCCTTAATGGCATGAACAATATAGAATAATGAACAATGTAAACATGATAGTTTGTGAAGGAACGAGACAACCTGATGGAAGTGAACTTCGACAGGCATCCTTGCTAGAATGAGAGGCGACACTTGACTTTGAAAATATGAGAAACTGAGTAAGCAATCAGCTCTCTCCCCCCAACGTATCCTTTATTCAAACCTGTAAAATAAACACAAAACCACAATAAAAACTTGGGTTGTCTCCCAAAAAGCCATTTATTATCACACGAAACTATTAAAGGGTTGGGTTGCCTCCCAAAAAATGCTACGTTTAACGTCGTCAGCCAGACGCATTACAGTTCACTAACCAACGGGTGGCATTCAGAATGAGCCACCAAATGATCTTATCCTCTGATAAACTCCAGCCCTTGTACCATTGGAAGAAAAGATTATATGCATGTGCATGTGGGCTAGAATCATGCCAAGGTGGGTCTAGGAATTTGGATGGACCCCCTCGGTCAGAGAATGCCAGAGGAATTATCATATCTTCAATCACAAAATATTCCTCTATACACTGAAGGTCTTTATAAGTGTTAAACACATCAATGCGGACCTTACTCTCCCATAGCTTTTCTTCTTCATCCTTACTCGTAGGAGTTACGTGCATATCATTTAGGGGAGAGAGGATGAGAGTGTTATGGATTTTGGGGGAGTCCACCACATGGCCAGTGTCAAGGAGATAAGGAGGATTAGGAATGAAATCAGTTTGCTCCTTAACACACGGATGATCACGAAGTGCAAGTGGAATCGACAGATCGGCTAGTTGTAGGATGTAGGGGATTTGTACAGAAGTGCCGAGGTCAGGAACAGGTAAAAGATCAAGATCCTCCCTAAAATCAGGAGATGCCCAATCAGAGTAAATTTTAAGTGGAGCACCTGGTTCCTAAGGTACTAAAGAAGAATGGCTTATGGCCACACTCAATTCTCTCTCCACACTCACATTTTCTTTCTCAGTCACTTGGAAGGAGGATTCAAAAAATTCAGGAAGGAAAAGTAATGGAATTTGATCATTGACTGGCAAATCCTCTTCCTCTTTTTCTCCGCCCGACTCAAGATCATCAAAGTCATCATAATCCTCTTCACAAATGGAATGGGTTTTAGGCATCTCAAGCTGCTCTTCCTTTAAGTCCTCATCATAAAACTCCCCCATTATCCTCTCAAGATCAAAAGGGATATGAGTGTTAGACTAGGGAATCATGGATTGATCATATGGACTTTTATTGTCATCAAATGCAGGAAGTTGATCCTCAAGACTTGTAGTGGAGTTGCTAAGCATTGGATCCACTTCCGTTTCTATGATATTTTTAGTAACCCTGCTCAATTGGGCCTCAAAGTTTTGCAATTGTTCCTGGAAGGCTTGTTGTTGAGTTTGGAAGAGCCGTGTCAATTGATCAAACAAATAGGTTTGATCGTAAGAATCATTTAAGTATGGAGCCCAATTTGAAAAATCTTGTTCTTGAGGACTTTGGCCTGGATCCTGATAAGACTCCCAGGAAGAATCATATTGATCTCTCCAACCAGAATTAAAGTTGTGTGGACATGGGTCAGAATAAGGTGTGGAGAGCTCTGGAGAGATTTGGGTTTGTCTTGCTTGGTCCATCCAAGAGATTGTTGGTTGATCATCCTAGCTAGAGTTATAAGTATCAGAACATGATTCATAATTGGGCTGAGAAAACCGTTGATCATATTAAGCTTGCACCGGGGTGAAAGGTAGATCATGGCCCCCTTGAAATAACTGAGTGGTTGGAACATTATCTTGGGTAAATGATGGAAACTGGGCCATCATAGGTGACGGGATCTCATTTTGGGCCAACCACGAGTATTGATTGTCATAAGAGGTCGGGTTGTTTTGGGTGAGAAATGAGAATTGGTTTGGACAACCACCTACATAATGGGCCGGGCTAACCCACATGTGATCATTATCATAGTGACTAGGTGGTATGAAGTGGTCTTGATCCATGGCTAGAAATTGATCAAATTTATGAGCCAATTGGTCAAACTTGTCTAATTTATGTGCCCAATCCATAGATGAAAATTATGCTCTCACCATTTTTTTGTATATTTTATGTTTTTCTTCTTTTTTTTTATTTTTATACAAACAAATTATTAAACAAAGACCAACCTAGATTCACCATCAAACTTATCCACCGGCCAGGTAACAGGTAGGGAAGTGGGGGGCTCCCCTTACTTTCACAAGGTCCCAATTAAGTAACCACTTTCCCGCTTATAGCGTTTGCCGTTGACCTCTAGCCTTAGACACCAGTTTCAAAGATGATAGTAAGCCCAAGTTATGCCTTTTTTATGTTTTTATTTTTCTATTTTTTATAGTTAGTGAACTGAGCTAGTCCACCACAAATTTTTCCCTTTTTTATATTTTTATTTGTTTAAAACAATTCCAAAGCTTGAAAATGATTTACATATTGAAAGTAAAAATAAAGAAATAAAATCTATGGAAAGAGGGTAAGAGTACTAACCTTAATCAAATTCCCTCGTTCTTTATTTTGCAAATAAAAAATAAGGAGAGTAGAAGATAAAGAAGACTTACCTCGGGGAGACACATCATTTATTTTTTGCATTTTCAAAATTTTCTATATTTTTTCTTGCTTTTGCAGATCCTTTTATTTTTCTGTAAAAATAAGAGTGAGCACCAATATATATACAAAAGAAAGCACAAAGTTATCAACTTCAAATTCAAACCTCACCAACAACGGCGCCAAAATTGATGCACGTCCTTAATACGCCCCGCTACCAAATTTAAATGTCCGGCACACAAATTAAATGGAATAGTTAAGTCATGAGACCGAGTCGAATCCACAGAGACGTTTAGATTTGAGAGTTGAAAACCTTGAATTGTTGAGATTGAAAATCATGAAAGTTGCGTTGAAAACTTGATTTTGAAATTGACAAACTAATTAAACACAATGAAGGAATAATGAAAATTCAAGCTTAAAATTTAATGAAGCAAGTGAAATGAAACACCAAACTTTGAACTCGAGAAAATAAACGTAAACAGATAAAAAAATAAACAAGACGAACAATTCCACTTTTACTTCATTTAAAAGATACGATTAAATTGTGAACACAAGAAATTTAAAAGAACAATAACAGTGAAATAAATTGTAACCTGAAGGGGCCTCCTGCCCCTCTCTCCTTGCTTCTTCAAAAATACTAAAACAACACTTGAACAAATCTCTCACAACAATAAAGAAACCCAAAATACATTATGAAGACAACTCTCTTAAACAATCACCTCCAACCCCCTTTTATAGGCCTTAAACTAACCCCTGTTCTCTCTGTTTCTCCATTCTACTGTGTGCCATTACAAGCCACCTCATCCCGCCCGCGTTTGGCCAACAACCATCGTCGCCTGTGTGAACTAAAGTCTCCTTCGACCGTTGGTGTGAAACCGCATGTGCAGCGTGAGAACACCCTCGTCAACCATGCGGTCAACCGAAGCCCGTGTGAAGGCAAGCCTGGCCGACTGCCAGCTCACCTTGCCAGCTACAGACGCTGCCGCTTCGATCACCTGGCCGACTGGCCACCTCCTCCTCCGTGCCTCGTCGACCATGTCATCAGCGTGAGGCCCATTCACTACTAATTTGCCGACCGTGCCCGCATGGGCCAGCTTGCCTCTGCCGACCAAAGCCGTGTGAACCGCCCGAAGCTCGCCAACGCGTGAAGCATCATGTGTGCGCCTGTGTGCGCCCAAGCACGAGCCAACCTGCGTGAAGAGTTGCTTGAAGCAGAAGCCGCATGAAGGGCCACCACGTGAGGCTTTGCATGGGCCCACGCCTTGGCCTCCCACCCGCCACGTTGAAGCCCCCACGTGCATGCTTTTGGCCTTTTGATGCTTTACAATGTGAAGGGGCCCACGTGCATTTGAAAGCTTCTTCATGCATGCATTATAACAAGTAGATGAGATATGCAAAAGCCAAAACTTCACGTTTGGTTGGATATATATAATGTATAGATATAGATATAGATATAAAGTATACATAGATAGATATAGGTATGCTTCATTATAATCTATATATAGAGATATATATAATGTATATAGATATATATACTGCATATAATATATGAATATATAAAGATATGAGGAGTATATATTTATATTATGTATAGATTATATATATATATATATATATTATATATATATATATTAAGAATATATATTATGAGTATGAATATATAACTATATATAGGTATATATATATATTAAGAATATATTATATGAATATATATATATATATTATATAAGTGAGTATATATTATATGAGTCTATATCATAATATAATGTTTTGATTTGTTATTTATTTATTTTCTATTTATTTTTATTTTCCTTAAGCTTAGGCTTTGGCTCATTTGTTTTATTTTTATTTTTATTTATTTTTATTTCTTCATCCTTCTTGTTGTATTCTCCTTTGTTCCTAGCAAAATAGTATCAATATTTAATTAAATCCCACAATTAAACATTTTGATATAAAATTATAATTAGGTGTGATAAATACATAATGCTGAATAGTAAAGCTCATAAAAGTGTGTTCTAACATAAATTAACATGTAAAAATACACACTTATCACATGCCCACTCCTAGGAGAACGAATTCCCATCTCTTTGCCACTATGGCCAACCCCTACGCCGAAGTCCCAATGAAAGAGAAAACCCCAATCAGACCCGTCCAAGGCAAAAAATCTGTGTCTGAGTACATTCGGGACTTCGATGAGTACCGGTTGGGATATAGAGTTGGAGAGAAGAGCACCACGACTGCATTTCAGTTCCGGAGAGGTTTGTAGCCTCACTATCGATTTGAATTGCTTTGCCGCGATGTGACCACTCTGGAGCATTCTTATGAGGTCACTATAGAGGTTGAGCCATTCGAGTCAAGGTTTGATGTTGCCCTTTGGCGAGCATTGACCTCTCCACATGAGCCCGCGAGGCAGGATGCTCATGCCCCACGACCTCACCCACCACAGTCGGGGAACACTTCCCCTAGAGCTCCTTTGCCACCCTCACCTTTCGATCTTTATTCAGAGCCACCTCATTTGGAGCCACCTCAGCCAGAGCTACCCGTGTTTCTAACGGGATAGCTAATCATCGCCGAGCCACTACTTAGCTAGCTCAAGACATGCTTGGTCCCTAAAGCACCTTGCTACCCATCCATGGAACCCGCACTACAACTAGTGCCCGTCAACTCATTCCACACCACTTTTCGGTCTTCTCACCATGTTGACACATTGGAAGACCTTTTTTTTTAATTTTTTTTAGGGGAGGGGAAAGCGGGGACAAGCACCTCCCGGTGGGAGGCACGGCTTGAACCCGTGCCCTCCTGCCACCTACGCAGGAGGGGGGGGAGGGGGGGTGTCCACCCCGCCACTGGCGGGGGGACACATTGGAAGACCTCATTAAGGGATTAGACTGGCAATTAAAGTTGACGTATATGTTGGCCCGAGGCTTCGACCAACCCACAAGTCGAAGCTTCACCCACCCCACCTTAGGGTCCATTACCTCCGTGTTCACCATGGGTCATGTCACCACAGAGGTTCTTTTATTCCTCCCAATGCCGGCCGAGTTCTATTTCATTCCACTTATCCTAAGGGAGGAACCATATCTACTATATGAGACCACCGTCCCATCTACCCCAGTGCATGAAGGTGACCACCTACACCTTCAAGAATTCCAAACGTGGGACCATGACCTATGGGAATCCAGCTCGAGGGGTCACACATTCTTTGATCCCTTCGACCCCTTCCCTAGTGAACCCCTTGACCCACCACATCTACTCCACTTCTTCAGGGAAGTTCACTATCACACCACTACCCCACCGACCAGTCCGCCTACACTCCGCAAGGAGCCCATTCATTGGGGTACGGAAGATGGTGCATTCAACCCACCTGGCCCACCCAAACCTCCCTAATCCAAAGGGCCGTCTGTGCATGAGTGGTTCACTTTAGGATGTCTAGGAGTCCCCCATTCCGCCAACCACCGGTTGCATCGAGTGCATGCTTGGCACACATTCGGATGTCCTGGTCCACCATTACATATGTATGGGTCGGTCTAACAGTAGGTTTGTTTAGGGTCATGTGTGAGTCCATTTTTCTCTTTATTTGTCCAGTTTGTCAAGAGTCTATACATACATGTGTCGAGCATATTAGGAGTCGCATAGTCGGTCTCATGTCAGCTCACGATGTTAGTCCCTTTCGAGTGTGAGGCAAGTCGGGTCTACTGCGTACGCTGTAGACTTGCCAGAATTTGGGATCGGCTCTGCCATTCTATGTCTCAGATCTAGTCACATACAGGGACCCAGCGGTGATTCCTAGTGAGTCATTGTGTCGTCTCCATCCGTTGAGAGTGACCCCACCCTAGAGTGTTCACCACTAACCTCATTCCCACAGCAGCATGTGCATATCGAATATATACGGGATGAGCAGGTGATGATTACTTGGAGTGGAGCATACTCCGTGCTACCTGATACGGTGGCAGATCCATAGGAGTCACACGAGCAGCCGCACCCCGTACGCGACCGGGTCGAGTTCTTCCCACCTAGGGAGAATTGATGGGAATCAACACCGAGCAGTACTATTTTATTTTTTTACATTTGTATACTTTTGTTTGTATTTATATCCTTGGCTAATTGGATTTGCAATTGTATGACAACTATAAGCCAAAGTGTTAGTCCCTAGAAGTCTTTGGGTTTCTTTGCAAAAAGGCCATGTTGGCCCGGCGGGACCTCTACCTTATTTCCCATTGGTCCACCTAGGCTCTAAGGCCCATGTGGGGCTGGTTCAAAGTCCAAGGTGGGCTTAGACCAAGGCTTTCAAACTTGGACCAAGCAAAGTCCAATATGCTCCCCCCTTAGTCAAGGGGGCGCCCCCCCTTTAACATATTTAATTCTTGTTGTAATTTTTTTAATTTTGGCCATTTGACCACATGGGGGATTAATTATCCTATCCCTTGTTTACCCCTCCCTAACCCTAGATCTGAGGGTAGTTTAGGTCTTTTGTACCTCTCTATATAATCCATGTATTTTGCATTTTATGAGAATTAATGAAGAAAAATTGGCATTTGCACAACAGAGCCCAAGGGCGCCCCTATCTCCCCTCTCCCCCTTAGAGTTGGACTGCTCTGATTTCTTTGATGTGAAGCCATAAACTTGGTGGATTCCAAGTTCTATCACCTCTGCTGGATGTGATTTCCATCCAACACCGCCGCCGCCGCCGCCGCCGCCTCCGTTCGTGCCGCCGTTGAGCCGCCATAACAACATCTTCGAGCTGCTGTCTTGAACCATGAAATCCAGAACAGCAACCTGAAGATCTGGTTGGTCCTCCAAATCCGTGAGTCTGATGATCTTGAAATTTTGAGAGATCATTCCCCTCTTTGTTATCCATCCCCAATTTAAATTTCGTGTCAATCCGACACCGTTTGATATTTTTCTCGTAATTTTAGTCCCACCCCTGACAGTCTGCCCATCAGCAGATCTGCGGGATAGTGTCTTGTTGTATTTTTCCCGTCCCTTTAGCCTTCTCCAAAGATTCCCAAAAACATCATGTGTGTTCCTTACATCCCCCTCTTCCACCCATACTTTTCTCAGAGTCTAGATCCATCATTTTTAGGTCGGTCAAAATTCATTTTCAGGCGGAACTAGTTCTGTCCTGACTGTCTGTAATCCGAGTCAGTAAAAAAATCATGGGAACAGTCATTTTTATTTCTAATCCGTCTACTGGTTGCATCTGAAATAATTATATGTTGTAGCCTTTTGAGTCCTCTATCCATCGGTACCAATTTTACCTAGATCCGACACCGGATCTGGGCGTAGAAATTCTTTTTATGGAGGCGCGCATTTCTGATCCGAGAATAGGCCAGCAAAGCAGTCATCAGATAATTCCAGCAAAAATACGCCGGGATACCTTCGATGACCGCCGCTCCCGGAGATCGATCGACAACTCCCCTGCAGTATCCCAACCAGCCGCTGCAGCAAGGAGACGCCCGGGCACCGTCGTCCCAACAGCCGGACCCAACTGCTATCGTCGGGCCCCGCAGAACCGAACCAGACCAGCAGCCCGTCTCCGACCCAAGAGCGTTCCAAATTGCTGCCCGTCAACCCAAGCTTGGTATTCCCGGGTTATTGTTGTCGCTCTTTACCTCCCTGCATGACATAAAATCACTGCTGTAATTATTTAATTACTTTGTACCGGGAGTTTGAGTCTTGGCTGGGATCGTCTTCCCCACGCCCGGAGCGTGGATGTATCGTGTTCGCTCCCCACTTGGCATTTGCTTTACTCGTATATATTTCTTTATGCCGCTACATGAGTGATAGGAACGTAGCTCATCATATTTTTATCACCGCTGCGAGAGTGCGTGAGTGAAAACCGTCCCGTGACTCGATCTGAGTACGCGAAAAAGCTGATACCCGAGACTCATTGCCGATTTCTCAACCGTGCACATCCACACGTTTCCCTTGCTTAGGGACGTCCGCGAGCTAGAGTCCCAGGTTTGCGTCCCGTCCCGCATCAGAACTATATAATTAATAATTTAAATAGCATAAATAAAATTACATTTTTAATTAATAATCTAACTATAGAGTCTAGTCCGACAAAGTACAGTCTACAAGGAAAGAAACGTACTTTAACATCGGGTACACTCCTGGCTCAGGCAAACTGGCAACTACGAACCTCTGCGCTGCACCTCTGAACCTCGAGGAGGAACAGCAACACCTGAAAAGATAGGGGTGAGCCACATCTCATTGACTCAGTAGGGGTCCCGCGGATCCCCACCACCAAACATCGATGGTAAACAACAATGCTAGCAAGAACAACAATAACACTAATGGTGGAAGGAACATGGTGTGGACACCAGAGCTATCGAGAGATACGATTCGGCGAGCCGTCGGTACCGTACGCGCAGCACCACTCGAGCTACGTTGGCTTCCCTTTGTCTCAGAGACAATATGGAGTCTCCCTCTTTAGTCTTAGTATTTTTAATATTTATTGGGGTTTTATTTGTGTGCAATGTGTGCTTATTTGATTGTATTTGGATTGTAATAAGGTTAGTAGAATGGGTTTATTTGTAAAATGGGACCACCTGGGTCCCACGGACCCCCATCCCCTCTTCCATTGGTCCACCTAAGCCTTAGGGCCCATGTGGGGTTGGTCAAATGTCCAAAGTGGGCTTCTAGAAGACCTGGACCAAAGGGGGGACAATGTGTTAAAAAAGTCCAAAGTTGGAACCATAGAGTCAAGGGGGTGCCCCCCATATAATATATTATAATAGGTTCATAATTTTTATTTTATTTGGGTCAAAACACATGGGAGAATTAAATATGATCTCGCCCATTTACCCCTCCCCAACCCTAGATTTAGGGATAGTTATTGTCATTTTGTATTTCATATAAATAGCTTGTATTTCTCATTTTGATACAATTAATGCAAGAAAATTTGAGAATTTGTTCCAAGGAGCAAGGGCCGGCCCTCTCTCTCTCTCCTCTCCCCCCCAACAGCTATGAAGGCTGTATTCTAAGGTGAGATGCCTCCTCTATCTGGTGTGAATAACGCCGCCGCCGCCGCCACTGGCATTGAGCCGTCGTCGCACCGCCACCGCCATCGCCGGAATTCTGTCCAACTCAGGACAGCAAGCTCTCTTCGGATTTTTAGCTCTCAACCCCTTTATCTGTTGGATTCCAAATTTTGAGGGTGAGTTCCTGAGGTAAAAATTTCTATAATTTTCACACTTCGTTTTCCATTTTTCCCATTTCGTTTTCCCCAGTCCTCCAGATCTGTCAGTGTTCTGTCCTATGTCACAGCAACTATGTTCTTTCAAAGTTCGACCCCCTTCCCCATGTCTGAATTAGTTGAAATTTTTATTGGGAATTCTTTCCACCTAAGTCCCCTTCCACGATTTTTTTTGATAATTTTGGATCTCGTTTACATTTTCTAAAAATCATTGTCTTTTCCCAAATCTGTGCTGCCCCCTGCAGCCTAGATCCGACCACCCAGTGTTAGAAATTCAATTTCTCCAACCAAAGCCCCACTATAAATTCCAAAGAAAATATCCACGTTTTCCTTAACTCTCCCTATCCAACTTTCATCAAGGACCCAACACCCAGATCCGAAGTCTGAGTCACGGTCAATGCACATTCACAGTCAGATCTCGGTCTGCCTTGCCAGATCTGAGATTGAGATTTATCCTGTTCAAAATTCCACCATCAAAATTACGGCCCCAAAAAAAATCCTAGAACAATAGAGAGTGGAAGTATTTCGAGTTAGCTTTCCAACGGCACCGGTTTCGCGACGTTCTGAGATCAGAACTGGTCGCAACATGTTCTTTCGCCGGATCGCGTAGGTCTGAAACAGAAGTTCAGATCCGTGGGCAGCAAGCTTCCACTTGACGGTCGGAGCCGCTTCGCCTTCCGCGAGGTAAACTAGGGCGTTCCCCTCCGAGGGAGCGTCCCCCCAGGAGTCCTCTTTACAGTGGGGCCCACCCCGCCCAATATAGAGATCCGAGTAGCACATGGGCCCCATAACCCGCAGAACGCGCCGTTCAGACACCACCAAATCGAGGCTTTTTTGGCACCTACGGAGCGCCCCAAAACGCTGCCCGTCAACCCAAACTCGATACTCCCGGGCCCCACACGTGACCTATTACCTCCCTGCGTGGAGTGGGTTAATTTTGTAATTGTTGATTATTGTTAACCGGGAGTACGACTTTGGCCGGGGTTGTCTTCCCCACGTCGGGTGCGTGGAGGTAACGATCTCAACTACTTGGCATTTTGCTTATTTAGTATATGATCATATGCCACTGCTTGAGTGCGTTAGAACTTCTAGCTTGTGAGTTCATGTTCACTGCTGTGCGAAAGAGAGTGAACCCGTCCCATGACTCGATCCGAGCACGGAAGTGAGCCGACCACCCTTGACTCTGTCGGTTACTCAACCACGCAGATCCACGCTTTCCCCCGCTTGGGATGACGAGTGAGCTCGCATTTCTGTTTGCGACGTATAGCCCATAAGAACTCTTAGTGTCGGGCCAAGGTATCTCTATTGTTTGCATGTCGCTGTTCGCGTCAACACTTAGAGTCCGAGGTTCGCATCAATTGGCGTCGGGTCCCTCTGTATTTCCCTCATCAGTTTGGTATCAGAGCGAGTTAGAGTCTAGGGTCAAGTCTCATTGCATCCTTTACCCGGTATCTAAAAGGTGTCCCCGGAATGTTAGGTTACGCCTATCGGGAAGGAACACACTTGCAAGAGAGGGTCTTCGGATCCCGCAACTCTGCCACATACCGGATATTGGCTAAGTCTAGGTTCATCTTTGCTTTAGTCCGTGTATCCCAGTCAGTGTGTCTTTTGCATGCCCACCCGTCGAGGCACCCAATACTCACCACCATCACCTATGACGGATCCCCGAGCCCATAGTTCCGATGAGCCTTCGGTGGCCGAGATGTTCCGAACTCTCATGGACCGTCTTGATACGCGTATGGATGGGCTTAGTACGCGTCTTGATGGCATAGGAATGCGTCTAGAAGGGAGGATGAAAGCCATCGAGGATTGGGCCGAAGCATCGGACCAGTCTATCTAGGGTCTTGTGGGGAGAATAGCTATCTTAGAGAGGGCCCCGGTTGAGGCGGCGCAACCTGCGCCGACCAATGGTCAACAAGAGCCGGTTAAGCAACCTGCTGTTCTAAGGGCTCAAGGGGCAGATGATAGGAGGCAACAAGTGCCCAAGGTGGCTGATTATGCATCCGATAACGAACAAGGGGGTTATGGTCATGACCATCGAGCCCAACGACGGAATCATGATTACGATGAGGACGACCGCGTTCTTAGGAGCGCGCGTGCGGACCCTCCCCTTTTTGATGGGTCCTTGGACCCGAAGATCTATTTAGATTGGGAGGCCGGCATGGACCGGTACTTCGAGTGGTTTGAGATGACGGACCATTGAAGAGTTCGCTATGCAAAGATGAAGTTGCAAGGGCAAGCGTAAACCTATTCGACAAATGTGGAGAGCATGTTGATGCAGCGACATCAACCCCAGATCGGTACTTGGGATGACATGAAAATCAAGTTGAGGCAGAAGTATCTTCCTACCACATATCGCCAACGTCTCATAGACAAATGGCAAAGTCTCTCCCAAGGGAATCGGTCCGTGACTGAGTACACCGCCGAGTTTGATGAGTATTATTTGCGGTGTGGAGTCACGGAGGAGAGCACCATGACCATCTCACGCTTTTGAAGATGTCTGCGGCCAAACTACCAATATGAACTATTCCGCCGCAATGTGACCACTTTGGAACAGGTGTATCAGGTTGCTCTCAAATTGGAGCAATTCGAGGCCGAGTTCTAGCCTACACAATGATTGGGCCCTTTTCCTCTTCATAGTGTCAAGCCTCGCAGCTCTTCAGGCACATATCAGAGGGCCCCCATGGCTCGTCCTCAGGAGCCCGCTCGTCAGGAGCCGTTCGCCACTAGGCCTCGCCCTCCACCTCCGAGGGACTTTCCTCATCCCCAACAACCTCGGACACCCATAGCTCGTCCACCGACACCCGCACCTCTTGCCCGTCCCTTGTTGCCTACACCTCATATCTGTCGGGAGGATAAGGGTAAGTGACCTTTGATCGGGGAGCCTAGTGGATCACGGTAGTAGTGTTTTCGTTGCAATGGGTTTGGCCATTTTGCCAACCAGTGTCCCACGCGTCAATCTCTAGTCATTGGGGGCATACAGGTTGGGAACACCTCATCATCTAAGCTTGTGTCAGTCAGCTATGAGGCGGAGCAGGAATTAGCTGACGAGTTCTTTAAGAATGAAGATGACAGTCAGGAGGTTCAGCATCTAGATGATGCCCAGATAGGGGTCGTCAAGTGCATTCTCACCCAGCCATAGGCCAGTGATGACTGGCGTCGGACCACTATCTTTCATACATACTGTAGGCTGGGCGGCAAAGTTTGTAAGGTGATTATCAATAGTGGGAATTGTATCAACGCAATCTCCACGGGCACTGTCTCTTGTCTTGGTCTTACTCCCGTGGACCATCCTTGCCCCTATCGAGTATCATGGGTGGATTCCACCTCTATTCCGATCAGGCTGCGGTGTCTGGTCCCACTGCAGTTCCATGCCTACCGTGACGAGATCTGGTGTGATGTCCTCCCCATGGAGGTGGGTAGTATTATTCTTGGTAGGCCATGGTTGTTTGATCGGGATGCTACACTCCATGGCTGATCGAACATCTGTACCTTCGACCATGGTGGCCAATGGATTACCCTCCACCTCTCTCAGCCCAAGAGTCCTTCAGTTAGGGGTCCCACTAGTCCTAGTACTCTGGAGCCTTCCATCCCTGGAACCAGTACCCCATCCCCAGCTCGGACCATGACCGTTACATCTGGCACATGCGAGCCCCCATCTAGGAGGTTGATGTTGATTAGCTCCTGTGGAACACAATGAATTTCGTGTGTGATGATATCGAAGTGTTCTTTTTATCAGTTTATCGGTTTATCTAGTGCGAGGGCGTGCCAGTCACCTAGGTGACAATGTGTTCGGGCTTCAAGATTGGAGTGGTCTGAAGCCCGGGGTGCGCTCCGTCTAACTAATCAGACGATTGTGGATATCGGGTCGGGACTGGAGACCCGTCACGCCATAAAGGCCACGACGTTAATTACATCCCCTCGGAGAGGGGAAGACCTCTGATTAATCGCCAAGAAAAGGGGCCTCATGGCCTAAATATTAGTTTCTATGAAAGGAGTGAATGGCATATTGAAAAAGCATTAAAATTCCCTATAGTGGGGTGCAGAGAGATATTTGAAGCCGTTTCGGTCATAAATCGACCATTTGGTGCTCGAACAAATGTCCTGTATGAACACCTCACAATCATTGCAGGAAAATCGGAGCATCTGTATGCCCGGGCATGGTGGAGTCAGATTAATGATCTATTAGCCTGAGATGGTTGTGGACTATGGCCATATCGGGATTTCTGAGGACCACATCCGATGCCACGGGGCGTCATTGCTCTTCCCTTCACACACAGTCCGGGGAAGTAAATCGTACGTGCAAAGCCCGAATTCATCAACGTACGCCCTCACACGCGGATCGACCTGTGCGGTCAGGTCGTGGGGGTAAAGGGGGCAGCGCCCCCGGAACAAAATTTGGATTATAGCGGAGGGGAAACTATTGATTAGTTTTATTCATTAGCTTCAAGTCTTTTCTCTTATCTGATTAATCAGTATCCCCCTTTCAGGCACGCCGGATTTGGTGGTATTGAAGGGGCATGCCGGTTATGTCATTATAAGGGGGGGGGGGCGCCGGATAAGGAAGCTCGAGGGGGCGTGCCGGATAAGGATAATACAAAGGGGGGGCGCGCCGGATAAGGAAGCTCGAGGGGGCGCGCCGGATAAGGATAATACAAAGGGGGGGGGGGGGCGCCGGTTAAAAGGGATCCAAAGGGGAAGAAGGGCACGCCAGTTTAAGGAAGGCCAAGGGGCGTGCCGGATTAAGTTCAAGAAGAATTGCGCGCCGGGTTTAGGCTCATAAAGTGATGGGAGCACATACTATTCATTCCAAGAGTTTGAATGTGGATTTGAGTATGGGGCTAAACCGGCGCGGGGGGGGGGGGAGCGCGCCGGATTAGCCCGCCCCGGATTAGGACCGCGCCGGATTAGCTCCGTAAAGCTTTCTTTCAACCCTTTTGTGCTCTGTTTCTTCTTTCCTTCAACTGCGAACTAATTTATTGATTGGTTTGTTCATCTTATTGATGGATTATGTTTGTGGAAGGAAGATTTAAGTGTTTTAATTGTTTTTTCAGGTGGATTAGCATGATGATTCGAGCGTTTTATTAGAAAAGTTTATGCAAGAACTCGGAGATTCGGTTTGTTTCAGTGGTTTTCGACATATGTTGTTCTTTTCCTCACAGAGCTTATTCTGCTCGTTAGTTCTTATGGGTTATTTGCCTGGAAAAATTTGGGCAGCATCTCCCCTAGACCCGAAGGGTCCGGGAAAAAAATGGGGCGCGCCCTACGGAGAGAACTCCGACGGCCCCGAAACATCCCGATGTGCGCATAAGCGACGACACCAGTAAAATTACCCCATTTGGGGTCGGAGGTCCCGAGGGCTAGCCTACAAGGGAGTCCGGTGACCCATGGGTTGTTGTGATCGTATCGACTCCCCCTGTTCGGGGCCAGAGGTCCTGAGGGCCAGCCTACAAAGGAACTCCGGTGACCCGAGGGTTGCCGTGATCGCGTGGCTGAAGACCGCGTGAGAGCTAAAGTCGACACAAGAACACGGCGGAGGGGAGATCCAGGGGATAGCAGTAAAAGGAAGTTAACGCATGCATGCATATATATCTATCTACAGATACATATGTACATATCTATGCATATATGATCCGATGGAAACATATGGACTTGCAAAAGGCAAGGGATGAGCGAGCATCAAAATTGGGTTTCATGAAGGAGATAAGAAAGGATCGGGGTTGAAGGCCCCGTGCTTCATTTCCACTCAAACAGAAAATAATTACATCGGGGCTGGACGTCGCCGAGCAGAATACAAAGGAAGAGGAGAAAGACTATGACCCACCCTCACACGGCTGGCTCTCACTCTTCCTCACCCTTTTTCTCCCACTCTTTCTTTCTTCTTCTCCACACGGGCTTCGGGGCTTCAAGGGGTTTCTCTCATAAGAAAAGCTTCCTCTCTCTAGGCTTCCAAGAGTTGTCCAACCCTCCAACCGGATTTAAGCTTCGCCTGGGCACTCCTTTTATAGGGGTTGGAGGCCCTGCTTCAGAGGGAAAGGCCCCCTTTATTTTCTTCTTTATTTCTTCTTCTTTCCCTCTTACTTCGCCTGCAACGCCGCTGCCGTGTCGCCGTGTCGAATGCCGCTGTCGTGGACGTCACCTCCGCCGCGGCTACAGTGTGACCAGGAGGGGGGGCAGAGGCATGGCCTCCTCCTCCACTGGCATATCCACCGCGAGCCACGTTGCTTTCATCATTTGTAGGAGAATGGGCGGCCGATCAACGGAATGAGCGTTCGGCAGTGCAGGGCTCGAGAATTTCCATTTAAAGAACATGCTTGGCTGCCCAACGGATCGAAGCAGACATTTAGCCATTTTAAGCAGTTCGTCAACGTGCTGTTCGCAGGAAACAGGGGACCGCATTGATGATGGGATGGCTTCACTGCACGCCGGATAAATGCCTCAAAGAACAGATTGCTTGTTTCAGCTAATCCGGCGCGGGGGGGATACCAATCGCGCCGGAATAGCATTCTCTTTTGCCTTTAAATTGAGCGCACCGTATTATCATTCCGAAATGGGCGCGCCGGTTTAGCATAAAAAAGGGGGTGGCACCATTTTAACAAAAGCAAGGGGGAGCTCGTATTGGGGCATAAAGTGGGGCGCGCCGGTTTTGTCATACTCAAGGGCGCGCCGGTTTAAGATGACCAAGGGGGGAACATTAATCAAAGGTGAGCGCGCCGTTTAAGCAAAAGGGGGGTGGCGCCGTTTTAAGGCACGCTGCTTTAAGGCCCTTCCACGCCGTTTTAAGCACCGAACAGGTTCTTTTCGAAGTCGTGGCCATTTATATAAATGTTGGCATTCCCGGAATGTTCCGGTTGCGATGTATGGCCTCCACAATGTTCCGTTTGTAGCCTCTGGGGCTCGGTCCCAGACTTTGTGAGACTTTCGGTGTACGCCAGGCTGTGTCGGAGTTCCCGACTCTTCTTCGATTCAGCTCTCGGCACGGTCGACTGTAGAGTTGTGGCCGTATCTTCCGCCCGGGGGGCTCCCTCATCAGCTAGCGGACCACCAAGCGAGTCCTCATCCTTATCGGGCGAGGCATGAGGTTTATTTGGCATTTCCGTCTTCGGCTTGCTCTCGAGTGTCGAGACGTGCATGCCGTATGATCATCATCAACATTTTTCGACGTCCACAAATGCCCCCCATTCGCGGGTGGCGCAAGCGAGGGATGAGTGCGCGGGGCTCGTGAGTGTAGAGTTCTTCGATAGGATGTTTGTTCTTCCGAGCGAGTGGGATGCTAGTCCAGTGCGAATTCACGGGAAAGTGCTCACTCCTTCAGTGAAGGGATGAGTGGATCGCTTCACCGCATATGCACACAGACCGACATATCTGAGTGGAGGTTTGGTCGTCGGCATGGCGGAATGCCGATGCAAGAAGGAGGGGTTCAAGTTTCTCCGACTTGGACGAAAGGTCCAGATCGGATCGCACGGCTGAGGCCCCAGAAAGGCCTTAGGCGCCGAGTTAAAGGTGGTTCGTCGACGCTGGGATTGCATCAACGCAAGGATTTCAATCTTCTTCCGACCCAGACGAAAGGTCTAAATCAGAGCTTTCGGCGAGGGTGCCGCATAAGGTGAATTCGTCAATACTGGGATTGCATCAACGCAAGGATTTTGGTTTTCTTCCAACCCAGACGGAAGGTCTAAATCGGAGCTTTCGGTGAGGGTGCCGCATAAGGTGAATTCGTTGATGCTGGGATTGCATCAACGCAAGGATTTTGGTTTTCTTCCAACCCAGACGAAAGGTCTAAATCGGAGCTTTCGACGAGGGTGCCGCATAAAGTGGATTCGTCAATGTTGGGATTGCATCAACACAAGGATTTTAGTTTTCTTCCGACCCAGATGAAAGGTCTAAATCGGAGCTTTCGGTGAGGGTGCCGCATAAAGTAGATTTGTCAATGCTGGGATTGCATCAACGCAAGCATTTTAGTTTTCTTCCGGCCCAGACGAATGGTCTAAATCGGAGCTTTCGGCGAGGGTGCCGCATAAAGTGGATTCGTCAATGCTGGGATTGCATCAACGCAAGGATTTCAGTTTTCTTCCGACCCAGACAAAAGGTCTAAATCGGAGCTTTCGGCGAGGGTGCCGCGGAGGGAACACTAAGGAACCGCTTCTTTCTTATTCTTTTTCTTTTCCTTCTTCTCTTTTTTTTTCTCTTCTTTTCCTCTTTACTTCTTTTTATTTTTTCTTTTTTTTCTTTTTCTTTCTTTTTTTTTTATGATCGCGGTGGGACCGGATCACAAAGGTATGATAGTATTGTCGACATTGGGTTTATATCAACGTAATGGAATCAGGTTTAACCGGCTTAGACGGAAGGTCTAAGCCATGTTACTCGGTTGAGGCCTCGGAGGGCCACGGGCGCCGAGTTGAGTTTTCGGGTGCTTTATGTAAAAAGATCCATGACGGAATCCTCTTCATTGTGGGGTATTGATTTCAGTTGATCGCCGAGCTGGGGAAGCGGCGCATGGTATAGTTTCAAGTGTTTCCCATTGAGTGGTAGGAATTGAATTTCCCCCCGGTGGTTGACGATGACATAAGCACCGCCTTCATAGACTTTCTGGACCACATAAGGTCCTGTCTAGTTTTCATTCAGTTTGCCTTTGGGGTTGGCCGCCATGACTTCTCTTCGCTTGACCATGACTAGGTCTCCCTTCTTGAATTCACGTTCTTTGACGAGTTTGTCAAAGGCGCGGGTCATACGGGCCTGGTAGACTTGTATGTTCTGCTGGGCTCTACGCCGTCGTCCTTCCAAATCGGAGAGCTCCTCCAGTCTTCTTTCTATATTGGCTTGGCCATCTTTGACTAATTCGTGCTGGATCGCCACCCGTAGTGAGGGTATCTCCAGCTCTATCGGGACGATCGCTTCTGAGCCGTACACCAAGGAGAATGGTGAGCAACCTGTTGGGGTCTTGTATACGGTGCGATACGCCCATAGTGCTTCATACATCCTGTCTTCCCAATCCTTCTTGCTAGAGCTGACCGTCTTGGCAAAAAGTGTGCATAGTGTCTTGTTGAAGGCTTCCGCTAACCCGTTTGCCTGCGGATTATACGGAGTGGACGTCCTCCAATCAATCTTGAATTTGTCGGCCAATCTGTAGACCTTTTGGTTTCGGAAGTGGCTTCTGTTGTCGGAGACAATTCGATCGGGCACGCCGAATCGGAATATGATATTTCGATGGACGAATCTGGCTACGATTTCTCCCGTCACTTCACTTAGAGCCACAGCTTCCGCCCAGCGAGAGAAGTAATCTGTTGTTGCTACAATGTATTTGCATCCCGATGAAGACGCGGGGAGCGGGCCCACAACATCAGTACCCCATTGAGCAAAAGGCCAACTGGGCACCGTTGGGTGCAAATGAGCTGGAGGTCTTCTTGGGATCGCAGCATGCTGCTGACATTTATGACATGACTTGGCATACTTGCAGCAGTCATCGAACATAGTTGGCCAGTAATATCCCAGCTTCTTGACTTCAATCTTCATTTTCGGCCCAGCTTGGTGAGCACCGGCCGACCCGGCGTGAACTTCCTTCATAACCATCCAAGCCTCCTCCATGGATATACATCGGAGGAGCACCTTTCTTCCGGCATCAGCCACGGTTCGGAACAGAGTTCCATTTCTGACTTCATAAGAATCTTTTGTTCTGATCAATTTGATCCTTTCTTCCCTCTGCTTGGGCAATTCTTGGTGTTCAAACCATTTCATCAGGGGTTCCCTCCAATAAGGAGAGTTAGTTGTTTCTGCTATCGCAGCTTCATATTCTTATTCGTCACATGGCTCCTCTATCATGCTGGGGACCTGGCGCCTATTTATGACTGTTATGTTGAGGGATTCGCCCGGCAGAGCCGCCAGTGAGCTTCCTAATTTTGCCAATGCATCAGCCTGGGCATTCTGGCTTTGGACGACATGGCCTACTTCAATGAAGTAGAACCGCCCCATGAGCTTCTTCGCCTTGGCGCAATACGGAAGTAACCCGGGCTTCCGGACGTCGAACTCTCCTTGTATTTGCTTGACAATCAGCATAGAATTGCCAAACACCTGTAGCATTCGGATCTCCATGTGGAGGGCTATCTGAAGACCGATAATCAAGGCCTCATATTCTGCTTCATTATTCGTGCACGGTTTGTTGATCAAACACGATGTATGCAACACTTCTCCTTCTGGGGATTTGAGGACGATGCCTGCTCCAGCCCTTATCCTTGCATGCCCTGATTGAGATGTTTCAGTTCTGGATGCTCCGTCGAAGTATAACTGCCATATGGCTTGACGGACTTGGTCCACTTCCAGTGTTTCGTCTTCCAGAAGCTCCGTGACAAGCGGGGAATTCTCAGGCACAGGGTGTGCCGCAAAGAAATCTGCTATCGCCTGGCCTTTAATAGCTTTTTGCGGCACATATGTAATATCAAACTCCATCAAAATGACGGCCCACTTCCCCAGTCGCCCTTTCAACGCCGGCTGGGACAAGAGATGTTTGACTGGATCGGCCCTTGATATCAGCTGTATTTCATGCGAGAGCATGTAATGCCTCATTTTCTTGGCCGCAAAGACCAAGGCAAGACAAACTTTCTCGATTGGGGTATACTTTGCTTCTGCCCCGACCAGTCTTCGACTGAGGTAATAAAGCGCCTGCTCCTTTCCCTCATCGTTATTTTGGGCCAGCATTGCCCCGAGTGAACATTCGGTGGCGGCTATGTAGAGAATCAGCGGCCGCCCTTTGACAGGTGCCCCCAGCACTGGTGGGGTCTTCAAGTATTCCTTCAGCTTATCAAAAGCCTTCTGGCATTCTTGATTCCAGTCGAATGGCGCATCTTTCATCATCAGCTTATGAAATGGTTGACATCGCCCGGACAGGTTGGAGATGAACCTGCGGATATAGGCCAATCGTCCCTACAATGATCGCAGTTCCGTCAGGTTCTTCGGAGGCGGCAGCTCCTGAATGGCCTTTATCTTGGAGGGGTCTATTTCAATCCCCCTATATCGAACAATGAAGAACAGAAACTTCCCACTGGAAATGCCGAAGGAGCACTTCAACGGGTTCATCTTCAGCTCGTATTGTCGGAGCCTTTGAAATATAACCCTGAGGTCACTCAGGTGATCTTATTTCTTCTTGGTCTTGACAACCAAGTCATCGATGTAGCACTCGACCTTGTCATAGAGCAATTCATCAAATATCTTGGTCATCGCCCTTTGATAAGTGGCACCGGCATTCTTGTGGCCAAAAGGCATCCTTTTATAGTGGAATATCCCCTTGGGTGACCGGAAAGCCATATGAATTCTATCATGCTCGGCTATCCATATCTGGTTGTATCCAGACGACCCGTCCATGAAAGATAAGGCTTCATGGCCAGTGGTGGCATCGATCATGACTTCAGTGATGGGCACCGATAAATCATCTTTCGGACAAGCCTTGTTCAGGTCCCGGAAGTACACACATATCCGGATCTGGCCGTTCTTCTTCTTGATGGGCACAATATTGGCCAACCAGGTGGTATACTGGTTTTCTGCTACGAAGTCGACGTCTATGAGCTTGTCGACTTCCTTGCAAACTTGGCTTATCAGTTCCAGCCTCATTCGCCGAGGTGACTGCTTCACTGGTTCGACCTTGGGGTCAATGGCCAACATATGCTGAGTAATCGTCAGGTTGAGGCCCGGCATTTCTTTATAGTTCCAAGCAAAACAGTCTCGGAACTCTTGTAGGAGCTTGATGTATCGCTCTCTCTCTTCTGGGAGAAGGATGGCGCTGAGGAATGTTGGTCTGGGGTCATCTTTTGTACCCAGCTCCACTTCGATCAGCTCATCAACAGTGGCTTGGCCACCATCTTCTATCTCCGGGGGAGCGGGTTGCAAATCGATGAAGCCTTCATCGTCTTCTTTGACCTCAAGGGCATCATTAATGTCTTCTTGTACCACCCCGCTCAGTGGCAGGGCTTCGTCATCTTCTTTCCTTGGCTCGAGAACTGGTGTCGATGTCGGCGTTATGGCTTTCGGGCGACTTAAAAATTGGTCTGCGGGCGAAACACCCTCAGGAGTAGTAGGGGGCTTTTCAGCTTTCTGCTCCCATGGACTATCATTGGAGGTCGTGGCGACCTCGTTGGTGATGGACTCCCAACATCTATAGGGGGCATCAGCTTTCGGCTCTTCCTGCATCATTGTATAGGGCTTCGAGGTGCCTCCTGGCACAAATGGCCGCAGGCTCTCTTCATGATCTTCTTGATAATTATCATAGACTGGCTTCGTGGGGCCTTCATCCGGAGGGGTGGAAAGGGGTGTTTCACTGGCTTCGGGGCATCTTCTATCGGCGGGGCTTACGACCTCCGTGAGCAAAGAGATCATGTGGACCCCGCCACTATAAGTGACCACATCATGCGGACGCGGTGGGTACACTTCACATTTTCCCAGCCTTAGTTCGCCCCTCCTGATTAGGCCTTGAGCGATATTTTTGAATACATAACAATTTTCGATGGGATGCCCCAGCACCCGATGATAAGGACAGAACCTGGGGTCGTCGCTTCGTTCGACATCCTCTGGCCTTTTGGATTCTGGCAAGGTAATCTTGCTGTAATGACAAGCCCATTCAAAAATCCTCCGAGTTTTGTGTCTCGGGAAGGAATAAGGCCTCCTCATTTTCTCTCGCAATGAGGCCGGTTGATTGGTTGAAGGATTGGCTACCTCCTCTGTCTTCTCTTTCGAATGCCCAGAAGCGCTGAAATTGACACCTCCGGGTTTGTTTTCTTGTCTTGCCATGGTGATGGCGGAATGGTATTTTGCCAGGAAAGCTTCAATATCAGTTGCTATCGCGGCCAATTGATCAAAGGATTGGACTTCGAGGCCGACCATCCGATGTTGAATCTCTTTCTTCAAACTTTGTCTACAAACCCAGGTGGCAACCTCATGGCTTAGCGGGGACATACATCTCGCATAGAGGCTTCTCCACTTTCTGATGTAGTCCAAGATGGGCTCATCATCTTCTTGCTTGTGGCTGTAAAGTTCTTCCCTGGTCACGAGGAAGTGCTCCGGGCTTGAGTGACTGCATTGCTGAGGGAGGATGTCCCCTACTGGGTCAAACCATCACATACTTATTTCGGCTAGCTGCTCCTCCAGCCTTTCAATTTCCTGCTGTAACCCGCCGAGCAATGAGGGTGAGGTGGAGTCAGGCTGAGGGAAATCTGCTTCAGGACGTCTTTCACCGGCCGGGCTTGTGACCTCCGCGAGGAGGGAAACCACATGGACTCCCTTGTTACAGACATCTGCTTCATGGGGTTGTGGTGGGTTCACTTCATAGTCCCCCATCTTCAATTCTCCTCTCTTGATCAGGTCATGGGCGATATCCTTGAAGACATAGCAATCTTCTATAGGGTGGCCAAGGATTGGATGGTAGAGGCAGAATTCAGGGTCATCACTCCTTGTAGCATCCTCTGGCCTTTTGGGCTTTGGCAAGGTAACCCTGCTATAGTGGCAAGCCCATTTAAAGATCTCCCGAGTTTTATCCCTCGGGAAGGAATAAGGCTTCTTCAATTTTTCCTACAACGTGAAGACTCGTTCCGCCCGTCGACTGGTCGAAGTACCCGCTGCTTCTTTTGCCTTCCTCCTTGAGTGCATGAAAGCACTAAAGTTGGTGCTCGGGGACTGATTCTTCCATCTTGCCGCGGTGGGAGAGGAGCACCCTGGGTTCATGGGTTGGCCCTGTCGGAAGTGAATATCCTTGGTTAGATCGGGTAGTAGTTCGATCATTTTGGCCAACTGTGCCTTCAACATCTCGATCTCCTGCTACTGCTCACAACATATTGCGAGCATAACAGGGTCACAAAGGGAGAAGTCTGGAGTGTAGCTTGGACTGTTATCTTCCGTTCTGACATCGAGTGGAGGTAGCAGCACCCCACCACCGTGACTATCTGGGAGTGGTCCCTCAGAAGTGGATGGTACCCCCCCTATATCCCTGCTTGGAGGTGGGTTCTGGAGGAACACTTCTTCATCTTGGGCTTTGTCGGCTGAAGGCACATGTTGCTCTTTGCTCTTGGTTTCTAGTGCATCTGTGTCTTCTGGGAGACCGTCGCCAACTAGAGCTGAGACAGCTATCATGTTTGCTTCATAGAATTCTTCTGTTGAGAAACCCAGGTTAGAATGCAAGGCCCGGATACAGAGGGGGGGTGAATGTATCCCTCTACAAGTATAGCCTAATTAAAATTCTAAAGCTCAGTTATGCGGAATTAAAACTGTTGCAGAAATAGCCTGAGGAAACTTAGAAGGATCAAAGCAAGACAACAACTCAAGAAGCCCTCAACCGATCCTAAGCAAGCATCTAATGCGCAACAATTAAGTGAACATATAAGAAGATCAAGCCACAAGGAACACCAGGGTTTTTAGGTGGTTCGGTCAACAGACCTACGTCCACCCCTCACTCCCAACCGGAGTGAGGCTTCCACTAGTAACACTAGCACAGCAGACTCAGTCTGCAACAAATGCTGCCAAACAGCTTGACCAAGGGAACAACCTCCCCTCTTCCTCCCAACCGGAGGGACACCCCAAGTGACTCCCAGCCACTTGGAAACCAGAGACACACGGTCTCTCTTCCTCCAGACCCGGAGGGAACCCCTGGACTTGCTACCCACAAGCCCAGAACCGGAGAACCAAACCTCCCTTCCTCCAAACCGGAGGGGAACCTAGAGACCCAAGTCTCTCTTCCTCTGAACCCCAGAGGGAAACACAAGTGACATTAAGTCACCTGCAAACCAGAGGTCTCGGACCTCTCTTCCTCCCAACCCGAGGGACCCCTGGACTTGAAACCTACAAGTCCAGAACTGGAGGACGAGCCTCCCTTCCTCTAACCAGAGGGAACCCACAAGTAGCACCCAGCTACTTGCAACCGGAGACAGCAATCTCCCTTCTCCTGAACCAACAGGAGAGACCCCGACCTCTCTATAGAGAATCGGAAATACAGCAGGTGAATAGTTCAAAAGAAAAGTAAAACCCAGCAACAGAAAGCTGAAAAGATAAAAATAAATGTGGCTCTCGCAGGAGCTGGCTGGCCTGGATTTGATCCACGGTCCAGCATGAACTTCTTCTACTACTTCTCTCTTTCTCCCAGCACGAACTCTCTTTTCTTCTTCTTCTTCTTCTTTCTTACTTCTTCTTCTTCTTACTGCTTCTGCCTTCTCCTTCTTCTCAATCTCTCTACCTCACTGTCTCTCTTTCTTTTTCTTCTTCTGCTCTCTCGATCTAGCTCTCAGCTTTCTCTATCTCTTCTTTCTCTTCTGCACTTCTTCTCTTAGCTCTGGCTGCTTCTACTTCAGTCACCCTCTACCCTCTCACACACCCTTCTTCAGAGGAAGAAGACACATATATATAGCAGCAGCAGATTAGGGCGGCGTGTGCTCTCCACGATTCCCGCCCAAATGCTTCAGTCCACGTGGAGGCTCCTCTGCATCTCGGATCACGTGCCAGATGCCAGCCTCGTATCACGTGCCCACTCTGCATAGGCTCCACGAACAGTAGAATAGAGCAAACTGGTTCGGATTTGATCCTGAACCCAGAATCCTTCTTCTTCTTCTTTTTCTTCTTCTCTTGCAAAGAGATTAAAAACATTAATCCTCAGGGTTCTCTCTCTCTCTCTCTATATATATATATATATACCTGAAATAAGTCGGTTGACACTCAAGCTAAAGCTGCACGAGGTGTGTAGGAACAACAAAAGGTGCACTATACTGAGAACGACACGAGATACATAAAATGACTACAGCACGAGATAAAAAGAGAACGACACGAGGTACATAAGGAAATAACACGGAGTAAAACGGTAGAAAGACACACGATCAGAGGAACCTTGGACGAAGGTAGAAAGAAGCAACATGAAGACACAAATACAACACTAAGACACAAACACAGAAATAACATGAAGACTCAAACACAAGATTAACACGAAGACATAAAAACAATACGAAGACACAAAAACAAAAGATAACACGAAGATACAAGAAAACGACTCGAACACGAGGACGCCACGGGCTGAAAACAACTCGAAGACGAAAGCAGAAACCGACACGAAGTGTAATCACAAAGCAAGAAAGACACGGGGTCTTGGAAGGAACAACACAAATACAGAAGACTCGAAGACATAGGGGTGACATAGATGGAGCGACACGAGGTGGCACAGAAAGCAACACGAGGTGCTGCAATGTTCAGCACGCGATGGAACAAAATAACGACACTAAGGCTCATAGTGTAGTCAACCTCAAAACATGTAAAGACTCAACAATTGAAAGTCTGAAGGCGATGTACAGACTTTATGAGAAGGCAACTGAACACTGTACACACTTCCAATGTACAGACTTCATATGAACAGACCAATGTGCATACTTCCCTTCGATGCATCTACCGTGCAATGTATTGGCTTGACAAACATTATGTAATGTATAGACTTTGATGAATGGCCCAATGTATGGACTTCGCGAACAAGATGCAATGCTGACCGATGTATACACTTGGCAAAGAGAGTGATGCATGAACTACCCTGGCGTCAACCCAGCTGATCCACTGCGTCAACGCAGCTAGTGAACCAGTGACTACTGCGTCAACGCAGTGTCCTTGTAGCGTCAACACAGCTAGTGAACAGACAGCCAATGCGTCAACCCAATCTCCAACTGCGTCAACGTACTCATTGCACAGAACCCATATTAATGAAAGACAGACATGCAGACATGCAGACATGGTGAGTGTATAATCTATGCCATGCTCACAGTTAAACTGTTTTGTGTACCACGTTCTGAATGAAGTAAACACATATGACATGAGACGGACGCTGTACATACTTGATACATGTGAATAGTGAGACGGATGTAGAGACTTGATGAACTACAACATGAACATTATCAGCAGAGAAGCAATGCATGTGGACAGAAATCAAGCACAAACCAATTTATCACAGCATGACTCAAGCATACGCATGCATTCTTCACAATTCAGACATGGCACACTCATGCAATCTCCCACAGAATAGATCAGACATATTCAAGACAAAGTGGTGACTCAATTATGTTGCTATCATTAAAACACCACATCATCAACAAAGCACAAGGGGCACAAAAATCTCCCCCTTGTTGATGATGGCAACATAATGAGTCACACTAACTCATCAAACTATTCTCCCCCTTTGACATAATCAAAAAGAAAGGAAATGGTTTGATAGTCAAATGTAGCACATAAATGCAGCACACAAAGACAGCACATAAATGTAGAGAATGAGTCATGATTCTTAAAAATGAAGATCTCCCTTATGACAATGAAACAGCTCTCCCCCTATCAACATGCATGATTGACTACTCTCCCCTTAGATGTAAATAAACCATAACTCCCCCTGAAGCACAGGAATGGACTCTGGTTATCCAATAAATCAATCGGAAATCAGCCATTACAAAGAATCTGAATTCTGGTGAAAATACCACAGAATCAGAACTTATTGCAGAACAAGATGGAAGATTCCAATAGTGTGGAGAGAAATGCATCTCAGGAATCAATCTGAAATCCACCACCATAAGGATTCTGAAGTTCAGAGGGCTGCAAGTGAACAAGGTAATAATGGGAGTGGCACCTCACATTTGTATGGTCAGAAAAATGCAGATGGAAACAGTCAACTGATAAGAGAGGAGTTCACTTTGTTGATTATGCATGAATCTGATCATGAGGGATTTGAATGCATACATCACTTCAATAAGTCTTAAAAGATGTAGACTCTTCTATCATAAAGAGTTATGAAGTGGCAACTTAACCAATCTGATTTAATTTTGATGTATACCAACTTTGCCAAATTAAACTCAATGCTCATATCTGAATCCAAGTTTTAATAAAAGTGAACAAAATAGTCAGAAAACACTCAAAAACAATCATCTTTTATCTTACACATATGATCTCAATTGCACCTTTGAAAAATACACAGGTTAGTACTGAAGTTAAACATTTTTTCAAGAACATGAGTTGACAGATTTTTTCAAGATAATTTTATTTGAAGCACATTATATTTTTCCTGAGCAATTTAAGTTGATCAACACCTTTTTACATGAGGCACAACAAGTCTTAGTTGAAGTGACCCAGTTACTCAGTGTGATAACTGGCATTGCCTCTCACTTTGAGAGCAGAGTTAGCAATATGAGTGTCTTTTTACATGAGAAGACACCTTTATCAGAGGCCAGACTCCCCAGCTACTCAACACAGATAAGCTATTGCTCTGTCAGGTTTTGTTTCACTAAATTTTTTATCAGAGATAACTGTGGCACCTCATGACATGAGTTACTTTATTTCATTTATAAAGAACTCAATTTCTCAGTGACCGAGTCATTGCTCTGAATTCATAATTTTTTCATTTAGTCAACTTTTTCAAGTTAATGTTTAACCACAACACTCACTCTATGTATCTCTACCAAAGTAGCCTAAATTTCAAATTTTCAGATATCAGATGAGAGACTTTAAGGATTACATGACACAAGAGGTTAAAGTTTATTAAACCTTATCAACAGATATTTTCAATTCGTTTAATTACAAGGCAGAGAATACATTAATCTTATATCAGTCTGATTCAGTGATAATTCTTAAACCCATATGACAGGAGTTTCTACCAAAATCTCAGACTAAATTACATGATATGCAGCTTAAGTTCCTCAGATCAGAACAATAAATGTAGCTGACCAACAACTCAATAATGCAGTCAAAATAGTCACACCAGCTAAGAGATATATGAAGGAAGAGTACAAGCTGGTGGAAGAGTCAATCAGCAAGAGAGAATAAGGTTTAAAAACACTAGCAGAGTCAATCACTCAATACAGGTTTAAAGTCATTTCAATCAGACAAAATGAGACACTCCTTCTTCAACAGATTGAGGATTAGCAGTCAAATTTTCAGATTCAAGAAGGTATGAACTCAAAATAGTCAATTGATGATTTGAAAGAGTGTAGAATGTGAATTTCAAATAGTGACAACAATATAATAAAGCTCCCCCTTGTCTATATGCAGTGACTCACATAAGACTCAACAAGCTCCCCCTGAATTGATGCAGTTTATGCAAGTTAGACAGAAGAGAATTACTATAAGCATGATTGTTCAATTCATATTTCAGAAAACTTCAGTTTAGCACCAACAGATCAACATGATATGCAATACACTGCTCTATATGACTTGACCCATGGTACTGAGCAGAGGGCTTGGTCCAAGGACCACCTCACACATGGCAGTAGCATCCAGACATACTCCAACTGCCCTCCAACAATGTTCCATTTCATATACCATGATGGTCATGCAAATGACATATGCAGTGCAAAGCAATCTCATTTATTTAGTGCAAACAACATCATGAGAAGAACATCAAAGATCAACCAAGCAAAACAATAATTTCACATAATGAGTTTGAAACAGATTTCAGAACTGACCTGAATTGAGTCCTGGGGTTTTCTTTTTGAGTGCCTTGGTTAACCCCTTTTATTTCTCCCTCCAAGGCACACCTGCAAAGTATTTGATCATCTTGATCCTGCAGGGACCGAAGCAGCTTTGGGTCCTGCGTTAGCCCTGACAGGTTTTCTAAACATTTTCATAGCAACATTATCATCAAATTTCATCAGTGAATAGTCATCCATAGAATGTCCAAATTTTCCACAGTATCTACATGAAATGGCTGGTGTTTGATTCTTATGATGCATATTAACAGCAGGGTGATGTTTATAAACATGTTCATAAGAGTTTCTATTATATGCATGAGCAGTTTGATGCTTGTTCTTAACCATCCAACATTCAGCAGATTTATGACCTGGCTTCCCACAGTTATAGCATGAAATTTTCACAAAATGTTTTGCAGGGAATTTGACAAAATGGGGTTTAACATAGTTCTTTTGAACATACCAACAGTCCTTGACTGTATGCCCATTTTTTCCACAGTGGGAGCATGCAAAAGAATTTCTTCTATGAAAAATATTTTTACCCCAAGTAGATCTAAACCAGCACTCAGCAGCCTTGTGCCCAGGCTTATTGCAGTTGAAGCACACAATGTGCTGACTAGAATTGTCGTTAGATCCATATGGACCATGAACATGAATGGGGAACTTCGCATGCTGTTTATTGTCTTCTTTCATGATAAAACATTCACTCATGAGATGACCATGCTTTCCACAATTATAACATGAGACATCAGGCTTCCTAGCAACATGGTTTCCATCAAAAGAGTTTCTAGAATGTAAAGTTCCACTAGCATGCTCATCCTTTAACATCAATCCACAATCCTCCATTATGTGACCTCCTTTCCCACAATAATAACATGAACCCTTTTTAATGTGAGTGTGTGAGAGATCATGTGAATTGTGTGTAGCCTTCTTTATAGTAACAGGAGTGTCTTTATCCTTCTTCTGTGAAGTTTCACCCTTTTTCAATTTTTGATTTTGTTCCACAGTTTTGGGTTTCATAGTGGATTTTTGTGCAGTGAATTTGAAGACAGAAGGAGCAGAGGTTGTGTTCTGATTGGTGGCTTTGACAAAAATAGTAGATGTTTCATTCCCATTACTCCTTTTATTTGTCGGACTATAGCCCAGTCCCTTTCTCTCAAAGTTATCACTCTTTCCAAGAAGCTTATTCAGATTGTCCTTACCTTTGACAAATTTTGATAGAGAATTTTTCAAATCTTTAATCTCAAAATTCAAATTAGCAATTTTAGCTTCATATTTGGACAGATCTGTTTCACAGGAAATGACTTGTTGATGCAAGGCATCATTCAGACTCTTGAGTTTTTTAACTTCCTGTTTTAGTTTTGTTTCATTGTCAGCTTCAGATAGGGACTTATAAAGATCATCAACTTCTTGTTGAAGGGATGTGATAGTAAGCTCATATCCAGCTATTTTCCGTTCACTACAACTGACATTTTCATTTAACATTAAGTTGATGTTTTTCATACTCTCAATTTCTTGTTCAGCATTCATCAACCTATCAGAATTATCCACACTCACACACTTGCCTTTTTTCATTGTCATTAGCCTATCTGTCAGCTGGGTGTTTAGATGTTTTAACTCATTGATTTCCTCTTCCAGTCTACTGTTCTGCTCTAGGAGATCAGCATCAAGCACCCATTCATCTGAGAGAGACTGACATTCATGAAACATTTCCTGTTGTTTTTCAGAATCTTTCGGTAATTTTATGTTTACAGATTTTATGGCATTAAGCTTTTCAATCAGCAATTTGTTCTCCTGTCTAAGTTTCTCTGATTTTTCATCATTTTTATTGGAGAACTCTTTAAGAGAATCATTTTCAGATTTCAGCTTGTTTAGTTCAGACTTAACACATTCAATTTATTTCAGTAAATCCTTGCTCTGAACAGAATCATGATTAGCTAGACTAATCTTCTTTTCAAGTTCAGAGATTTCTTTCACATGATCTTGATTCTCGGTTTTCAATAAAGAAATTTGTTTCTTCAACATTAGAAGATCAGACATACAGGCATCATGAATATTTTTCAATTCAACACAATTTCTACAAGGAGAACTTGAACTATCTGAACCAGTACTCTTCTTCAATTTTTTATACTGTTTTCTTAACCGTTCATGAGATTCAAATAATTCAGCATATGCATTCTCCCAATCTTCTAGAGAAAAATTCTCGAAGAGATTTACCTCATCATCATCATCTTCAGTTTGACTGCTGCCTTGATTGCTGCCAATTGGATTACTTCTGTTAGCCATCATGCAGTTGTCCCCGTTTACCCTGTGAAATTGCTTCAGCCTATCCAGGATGTCCTTTGCTGAGCTGCAATTATGAAGACAAGACCATAAGGCTCTGTCAGTAGCTGCTTTCAACAGGTTAAAGGCTTTCTGATTTTCTCCATCCTTTGATCTGTGTCTGTCGGTCCATTTGGACACTTTCGTTGGTAAGGTGTGAGGACCTTGTGAAATTAATTTCCACAAATCAGGATTAGCAGAATTTACATAAGCATGTAAAGCAGTGTACCATTGACTGAAACCAGAACCACTAAAGACGGGTGGTAAAGCCATTGAAAAACAAATAGCGAGGAAGTTCAAGGCAACAGGAATAATTATGCACTAAAGACAAATTAGCACCTATGACAGCAAGATCGAATCTGCAGGTCGCTGGACCTTGTATGCAGACACCGCTCTGATACCAATTGTTAGAATGCAAAGCCCGGATACAGAGGGGGGGTGAATGTATCCCTCTACAAGTATAGCGTAATTAAAATTCTAAAGCTCAGTTATGCGGAATTAAAACTGTTGCAGAAATAGCCTAAGGAAACTTAGAAGGATCAAAGCAAGACAACAACTCAAGAAGCCCTCAACCGATCCTAAGCAAGCATCTAATGCGCAACAATTAAGTGAACATATAAGAAGATCAAGCCACAAGGAACACCAGGGTTTTTAGGTGGTTCGGTCAACAGACCTACGTCCACCCCTCACTCCCAACCGGAGTGAGGCTTCCACTAGTAACACTAGCACAGCAGACTCAGTCTGCAACAAATGCTGCCAAACAGCTTGACTAGGGGAACAACCTCCCCTCTTCCTCCCAATCGGAGGGACACCCCAAGTGACTCCCAGCCACTTGGAAACCAGAGACACACGGTCTCTCTTCCTCCAGACCCAGCGGGAACCCCTGGACTTGCTACCCACAAGCCCAGAACCGGAGGACCAAACCTCCCTTCCTCCAAACCGAAGGGGAACCTAGAGACCCAAGTCTCTCTTCCTTTGAACCCCAGAGGGAAACACAAGTGACATTAAGTCACCTGCAAACCAGAGGTCTCGGACCTCTCTTCCTCCCAACCGGAGGGACCCCTGGACTTGAAACCTACAAGTCCAGAACTGGAGGACGAGCCTCCCTTCCTCTAACCAGAGGGAACCCACAAGTAGCACCCAGCTACTTGCAACCGGAGACAGCAATCTCCCTTCTCCTGAACCAACAGGAGAGACCCCGACCTCTCTATAGAGAATCAGAAATACAGCAGGTGAATAGTTCAAAAGAAAAGCAAAACCCAGCAATAGAAAGCTGAAAAGATAAAAATAAATGTGGCTCTCGCAGGAGCTGGCTGGCCTGGATTTGATCCACGGTCCAGCATGAACTTCTTCTACTGCTTCTCTCTTTCTCCCAGCACGAACTCTCTTTTCTTCTTCTTCTTCTTCTTCTTTCTTACTTCTTCTTCTTCTTACTGCTTCTGCCTTCTCCTTCTTCTCAATCTCTCTACCTCACTGTCTCCCTTTCTTTTTCTTCTTCTGCTCTCTCGATCTAGCTCTCAGCTTTCTCTATCTCTTCTTTCTCTTCTACACTTCTTCTCTTAGCTCTGGCTACTTCTACTTCAGTCACCCTCTACCCTCTCACACACCCTTATTCAGAGGAAGAAGACACATATATATAGCAGCAGCAGATTAGGGCGGCGTGTGCTCTCCACGATTCCCGCCCAAATGCTTCAGTCCACATGGAGGCTCCTCTGCATCTCGGATCACGTGCCAGATGCCAGCCTCGTATCACGTGCCCACTCTGCATAGGCTCCACGGGACAGTAGAATAGAGCAAACTAGTTCGGATTTGATCCTGAACCCAGAATCCTTCTTCTTCTTCTTTTTCTTCTTCTCCTGCAAAGAGATTAAAAACATTAATCCTCAGGGTTCTCTCTCTCTCTCTCTCTCTCTCTCTCTCTATATATATATATATATATATATATATATACCTGAAATAAGTTGGTTGACACTCAAGCTAAAGCTGCACGAGGTGTGTAGGAACAACAAAAGGTGCACTATACTGAGAACGACACGAGGTACATAAAATGACTACAGCACAAGATAAAAAGAGAACGACACGAGGTACATAAGGAAATAACACGGAGTAAAATGGTAGAAAGACACACGATCAGAGGAACCTTGGACAAAGGTAGAAAGAAGCAACACGAAGACACAAATACAACACTAAGACACAAACACAGAAATAACATGAAGACTCAAACACAAGATTAACACGAAGACATAAAAACAATACGAAGACACAAAAACAAAAGATAACACGAAGATACAGGAAAACGACTCGAACACGAGGGCGACACGGGCTGAAAACAACTCGAAGACGAAAGTAGAAACCGACACGAAGTGTAATCACAAACCAAGAAAGACAAGGGGTCTTGGAAGGAACAACACGAATACAGAAGACTCGAAGACATAGGGGTGACATAGATGGAGCGACATGAGGTGGCACAGAAAGCAACACGAGGTGCTGCAGTGTTCAGCACGCGATGGAACAAAATAACGACACTAAGGCTCATAGTGTAGTCAACCTCAAAACATGTAAAGACTCAACAATTGAAAGTCTGAAGGCGATGTACAGACTTTATGAGAAGGCAACTGAACACTGTACACACTTCCAATGTACAGACTTCATATGAACAGACCAATGTGCATACTTCCCTTCGATACATCTACAGTGCAATGTATTGGCTTGACAAACATTATGCAATATATGGACTTTGATGAATGGCCCAATGTATGGACTTCGCGAACAAGATGCAATGCTGACCGATGTATACACTTGGCAAAGAGAGTGATGCATGAACTACCCTGTACAGACTTTAAAACTTAATGAGCAACAAAAAAATAGACAAAGCAGCATGGCGTCAACCCAGCTGATCCACTGCATCAACGCAGCTAGTGAACCAGTGACTACTGCGTCAACGCAGTGTCCTTGTAGCGTCAACGCAGCTAGTGAACAGACAGCCAATGCGTCAACCCAATCTCCAACTACATCAACGCACTCATTGCACAGAACCCATATTAATGAAAGACAGACATGCAGACATGGTGAGTGTATAATCTATGCCATGCTCACAGTTAAACTGTTTTGTGTACCAAGTTCTGAATGAAGTAAACACATATGACATGAGACGGACGCTGTACATACTTGATGCATGTGAACAGTGAGACAGATGTAGAGACTTGATGAACTACAACATGAACATTATCAGCAGAGAAGCAATGCATGTGGATGGAAATCAAGCACAAACCAATTTATCACAGCATGACTCAAGCATACGCATGCATTCTTCACAATTCAGACATGGCACACTCATGCAATCTCTCACAGAATAGATCAGACATATTCAAGACAAAGTGGTGACTCAATTATGTTACTATCATTAAAACACCACATCATCAACAAAGCACAAGGGGCACAACAACCCAAACCAGGGTGCCGGGTAATCTTCAGGAGTTCCCTATCCAGGTTCGGTGGATACCACAGCTTCTTGAACATCATATTCTGACTTTCGGTCTGAAAGAAGGGCAGCTGTTGCCCTCTGGCCATTTTCACCACTCTGCCGGATATATCCGGAAGTCCCATGATTGGGCCGACCGGGTCACGGATTTCTTCGGGGAATTTACAATCATCATCCCCTTTCATTGGATGTTCATCAGCAACATAGAACATCGTAGGTGGGCCCTCTGGGTTGGGCACCTCCCAAATCTTCAAGAATTCGATTGTTTGACAATCTAAGTCTGTGGGGGGCTTCATGATCCCTGGAGGGACCTTCACATACCCGGACAAATACTCGAGCTTTGGAACTCCTGTCTCGAGGTAAATATTAGAGGGGATGGCTCGAACCACGCCTTCAACTTTAGAAATGTGTGACACTTCCTGCGGTGCCACATAGTCGGGTGGCGGTGGAGGGAACCAGTCATCATCCTCTGCTATCTCCTTCCCTTTGCTTTGAGTCGGCTGGGGATTCTGCTTCGACTCCTCCATGTAAAGTGCAGCATCGAGCAGGTGGCATTCAAACACCTCAAAGGGGTGTAAGTCTACGAATATTCTTTCTTCTTTTCCATTCCGAAAGTACTTAATGCACTGGTGTAGGGTCGAAGACACTACCCGATTCTGATGCAGCCACGGTCAGCCGAGCAATGCTTTATATGTGGTATCGGAGTTGATGACGTGGAACTGCACTTTGGTGGTGAAGTCTCCTAGTGACAGCTCGAACTCTGCTACACCCATGGGAACTTCAGACTTCTGGTTGAACCCAGTTATCATCATATCCCTGACTTTGATCAGGTGCACATTGAAGTAATGCTTCTGGTAAACCTAGTAGGAGAGTATGTTTACTGCTGCCCCTGTATCGACCAAGATCCTATTTATAGGCTGGCCATTCAACTGCCCCCTCATGTACAAGGGCCTGTTGTGATTAACCGAAGGCAAGAGCATGTCTTCTTCGGTGAAGGTGATGGTTGTTCCCAACTGCATCTCAGCAAAGCAGCTTTCACAATGCGCCGGGGTTTGCAGAGCCGCAATGACAGCCTGCCTGGTTTCCTCATCCAGGGAGAGTATCTCCCAGACACTGAATCTTGCTGGGATTCTTTTCAATTGTTTCAATATCCGAGTGCCGGCTCGGACGTTAGCTAACTTTGCTTCTTCGGCTTTGCTATGCTTGCCATGTTCTGGTGCCGGAGGAGTCGGCGGGGAAGATGGTTTATCTTCTTCGGAGGCCGCCCGGCTCCGGCTTGCTTGGTCGGCTGGTTCTTTCATTTGCACGGACTGGGCCACAGGGGTGGCGCCCTCATCATCTTTATTCGCCGGAGGGGGCGTTCCGGAGGTGGAGGCAAGAGTGCTTTTGGCCTTGGACCCGGGCTGTTGGTATGGTTGTTTGCTCTTCTTTGCGAGCAAAAATTCGGCGAACAAGGGTACCACTTCGCTTGCTGCATCTTCAGGGTAGAGGCCCGATGGAGGCGGGATTGCTGCCCCCTTCACTTCAGGTTCGGGGATTTGGTATGGCCGCTCGCCCCTGAATATAATATTATGATTGGCCGGGGGTAGACGTCCCAACCTTCTCCCAGACCTGGTGACATACTGGGAAGTAGAGGCCTCGGCTTGGTTTGCCTCGACAAGCGCGAAGCATATTTTTTCCTCTCCCTCCTCTTCGGTGATATTGAATAAGGCCGACAAGGTATTGCAAGACAAAATGTTGCATTTCCTTTTATTCTTCAGCTTCTTCTTCTTTTTCTTCTTTTCTTCTTTTACAGCTGGAAGCTGTTCTCGGGGAAGTTCATCCCATATGCCGAGTTCTTGTGTTTCGGCTTCAGCTTCTTCAGCCAATTTTAGGGATTCAAAATGTTCCCAAGGGACATATTCCTTCAGCTTCACTGACTGGATCTTGGGTTGTTCATATTCTTCTAACCCGTCAATGACCGCCTGCAGCCATTTAACTACCGGGCTGAATTGCGTGTGCATCCGCAACAGGAGCGGCTTCTTCTTGTTGTTAGTCATTCTTCGGAGGACCAACTGAGGAGCAGTTTCATACCAAACCGGGGTTACAGCTGGTGGTGGTGGCTGAGGCGTGACGCCATGAATTCGGACTCCCGGGGTGGGGCGGGATGTCGACTTTCTTCTTGCCTTCTTTGGCACCATCTGCCAATCTCCCTGGTTCTCTGCGGGAGTGAGAACAAATGCCTCATAGGTGTGCTTTGTACAAGTATCTGACACTTCTTTAGGCAGTTGTTGGTATAAGGATATCATATTTACGGTTGCCCCCATTACTGGCATCTCATGCTGGCGGGGCGAGTCCACCTTGTGTTCGCCTATCTGGAGCTCTCCCTTCTTGATCATGCCTTCAATGATGTCTTTGAAGACGTAACAATCTTCGAGGGTGTGCTCGAGCATCTGATGGTAAGGGCAAAATCGAGGATCATCTTTCCTCTTGATGTCACCGGGTCTCTTCGGCTCCGGGAGAGTAATTTTGTTATATTTGGTGGCCCACTCGAAGATGACCCGAGTCTTCTCCATCGGGAAGGAGTAAAGTTTCTTCATTCTTGACCGCAAGGAGGCGGCCTCTTGTTGTTCAGCCTGCTTGGCCGGAGGAGCGGTAGTGACTCCTTTATCATTATCCTTCTGCTTCTCGAAATCCTTGAAGTCGACAGTGTTGACTTCTTTGGGCATGGACAGCTTCTCAATTGATTTTCCCTTTTGGGCAGAGGTGGCCGGTGCAGAAGAGTATTTGGAGAGGTAGGACTCAATTTCCGCCACCACATTATTTAATCCATCAAATGACTTGATCTCCATCCCGATCATATTCTTGAAAACTTCACGCTTCAAATTCTGCTTGCAGATCTGAACCGCATCTTCTTGGTGTGGCGGGCGTCTACACCTCATGCTGAGGTTCCGCCATCTCTTGATGAATTCTAGGGTAGTTTCATCATTCTTCTGCCAGGTTGCATAGAGTTCGGCCACTGTGACCTCTCTTTCGGTGACGTGGAACCGCTTCCGAAATTTTCTTTGCAAATCTAGCCAGTCGTTAACAGACCCCGCCGGCAAGTTCGAGTACCATTTGAAGGCGAGCCCTGTGAGTGAGGACCCGAAGAACTTCAGCAGGTACGATTCATCGGTCGCCAGATCGCCCATCACATTGATGTAATAGGCTATGTGTTCCTTTGGCGACCCCTGGCTATTAAATTTGTCAAACTTTGGCGGCTTGCTGACGCCAGGAGGCAATCTCTTCCCCACATGATGGATAGGGTAGGGTACCTTGTACACATCATATGAGGCGTATTCTTCACTTCCCCGATCAGCCAGCTTCATCTCGACTATCTGCTCGATCATGAGCTTGTTAGCCATTGCCGGATCCACTGCTTCTGGTTAGAAATGAGCCGACTGCATCTGTGGCGTCGTCAACACCGTCGCCTGGGGTATGGTGGCGGTGCCTTGGTGTTGAGGAGCCAAAGGGGTCATTGGGGCCATGCCCCCAGCATAGTTAGGGATTGGCTGAGAGGCCGTCACCTGGGGTGAACCCTCAAATTCTCCAGCGCCTTGCCTGGATGTTTCTGGAGGCGGTTCGACCTGCTTCGAGGTGGAAGCATGAATGGTCAGTTCACCCACCTATCGCTTCAGAGCTTCGATCTCCTGTCGATAGGCCTGAAGCAGCATCAGCATCGCCGGGTCGGGGGTGGATGGGCTAGGAGCTTGGCCTCCCCCTTCTGTCGGAGTGTCTAGAGAAGGCGCTACCCTTTCTCCTTCATCCCCAGCAGTAATCACGTTCGCCGCCATGGCGACCGCATCTGAACTTGTTTCACCAGCGAGGGCTGGTATTATCTCAGCTGCAGCTGCTCCTCTTCTAGTGAGGGGGCCCGGCCTACCAGCCAGCATGGTCATCTCTTCTTCGTCTTCAGGTAGGGCTCCATATTGGTTGCCCACCCCGGCCATATTGCAGGTATAAACCCGCATCTTTTTGTTTCTTCGAGCCGCCTCCCTAGTTGTCTGTCTAGGAAAGGTTAGCCTATAGAACACCGAGACTCTTGGTGGAGCTTCTTTATAGAGGGGCGGCCCATAGCACCCCGACTCCGCATCTTCGATATCTTCCGGGTTAACTTGTTGCTTCCGATTTCTTTCAGCATCATTCACGGCTTCTAGGAGCCGCTGAGTTCCCAGGAGGGTGTTCCCAAGGCCGTGGAGATATCCCCTCACGGCTTGAGTGATGTCGTCTTCTCCCTGGCTTGGGCAGACAGTTGGTGGTGATGCTTGCAGTGGCGGTCTATAGGCGAGACGCCTCCGCTCGTGCATCCTACTGTATCTTCCTTCCTTCAAATAGATGTTCGCCTGCCGACCGTGAGCACGGAAGGCAGGTCTTCGAGACGCTTGAGCCGACGCCTCAATCTTCTCTTCTTCATCTTCCTTCATCTTTTTCTTGAGCCGGTTAGTCCTGGCGGGCACCAGTTGGGTTGGGGCTAAGGCCCGCCTGATGGGGACCCATGCTTGCTTGAATTTAGTCAGCTTCTGGGCTGACTCTTGCTTTGGCATGGACCTGATGCGGTCCCCTCACTCTCGGGCCAGTGCTTGGAATTGGTTGTGCACCGGCATCATCAGGATTACCCTATCTAGCGAGATCGTGGCCTGCCGGCCGTTCAGGTACACTCAGACTCCTCCGATCATTACGGATTTGCCCTAGAGGGAAAGCCAGCCTTGCGGCGTGCTAGTGGTCCTCCTTGCTGCCCTCCTGGCAACCGAGGTGCATTTCTTCTTCGCTTCAATGTGGTGGACATAGTAGCCCAGCATCTTCACAGCTTCGGGTGTCGCCTCCATGGGGGCGACGGGCTCGACCTCGTTGACATCCAGGAGGTCCATGAACATAACCCCGAGGAAGTTGGGGAAGCCAACGACTGGGGGAAAGTTGCCGAACTGGATCGGCACTGCCAAGTAGCCATGCGGAGCATGGCTCGCCACAACCAACGGATCGAAAGTGACAGCCATTGGTTCCTCAGAAATGAATCCCTCCTGCAATTTCAAAAATGCGGAAGTTAAGACTTTGGAAAAGGCCATTGGGCCCCTAATCTCGGCGAAAAGATGAGAGGTAGTTCCGTCCCACCGGGCGTGCCAACTTGTGGAACGCACTGAATTTCGTGTGTGATGATATCGGAGTGTTCTTTTTATCGGTTTATCAGTTTATCTAGTGCGAGGGCGTGCCAATCACCTAGGTGACAATGTGTTCAGGCTTCAAGACTGGAGTGGTCCGAAGCCCGGGGTGCGCTCCGTCTAACTAATCAGACGATTGTGGATATCGGGTCGGGACTTGAGACCCGCCGCGCCATAAAGGCCACGACGTTAATTACATCCCCTCGGAGAGGGGAAGACCTCTGATTAATTGCCAAGAAAAGGGGCCTCATGGCCTAAATATTAGTTTCTATGAAAGGAGTGAATGGCATATTGAAAAAGCATTAAAATTCCCTATAGTGGGGTGCAGAGAGATATTTGAAGCCGTTTCGGTCATAAATCGACCATTTGGTGTTCGAACAAATGTCCTATATGAACACCTCACAATCATTGCAAGAAAATCGGAGCATCTGTATGCCCGGGCATGGCGGAGTCAGATTAATGATCTATTAGCCTGAGATGGTTGTGGACTATGGCCATATCGGGATTTCAGAGGACCACATCCGATGCCACGGGGCGTCATTGCTCTTCCCTTCACACACAGTCCGGGGAAGTAAATCGTTACGTGCAAAGCCCGAATTCATCAACGTGCACCCTCGCACGCGGATCGACCTGTGCGGTCAGGTCATGGGGGTCAAGGGGGCAGCGCCCCTTGCGGGGGTTTCCGGGGGCAGCGCCCCCGGAACAAAATTTGGATTATAGCGGAGGGGAAACTATTGATTAGTTTTATTCATTAGCTTCAAGTCTTTTCTCTTATCTGATTAATCATTATCCCCCTTTCAGGCACGCCGGATTTGGTGGTATTGAAGGGGCGCGCCGGTTATGTCATTATAAGGGGGGGCGCGCCGGATAAGGAAGCTCGAGGGGGCGCGCCGGATAAGGATAATACAAATTGGGGGGGGGGGGGGGGGCGCCGGATAAGGAAGCTCGAGGGGGCGCGCCGGATAAGGATAATACAAAGGGGGGGGCGCTGGTTAAAAGGGATCCAAAGGGGAAGAAGGGTGTGCCGGTTTAAGGAAGGTCAAGGGGCGCGCCGGATTAAGTTCAAGAAGAATGGCGCACCGGGTTTAGGCTCATAAAGTGATGGGAGTGCATACTATTCATTCCAAGAGTTTGAATGTGGATTTGAGTGTGGGGCTAAACTGGTGCGGGGGGAGCGCGCCGGATTAGGACCGCGCTGGATTAGCTCCGTAACGCTTTCTTTCAACCCTTTTGTGCACTGTTTCTTCTTTCCTTCAACTGTGAACTAATTTATTGATTGGTTTGTTCATCTTATTGATGGATTATGTTTGTGGAAGGAAGATTTAAGTGTTTTAATTATTTTTTCAGGTGGATTAGCATGATGATTCGAGCATTTTATTAGAAAAGTTTATGCAAGAACTCAGAGATTCGGTTTGTTTCAGTGGTTTTCGACATATGCTGTTCTTTTCCTCACAGAGCTTATTCTGCTCGTTCGTTCTTATGGGTTATTCCCCTGGCAAAATTTGCGCAGCATCTCCCCTAGACCCGAAGGGTCCGGGGAAAAAATGGGGTGCACCCTACGGAGAGAACTCCGACGGCCTCGAAACATCCCGGTGTGCGCATAAGCGACGACACCAGTAAAATTACCCCATTTGGGGCCGGAGGTCCCAAGGGATAGCCTACATGGGAGTCCGGTGACCCATGGGTTGTTACGATCGTATCGACTCCCCCCGTTCGGGGCCGGAGGTCCTGAGGGCCAGCCTACAAAGGAACTCCGGTGACCCGAGGGTTGCCGTGATCGCGTGGCTGAAGACCGCGTGAGAGCTAAAGTCGACACAAGAACACGGCGAAGGGGAGATCCAGGGGATAGCAGTAAAAGGAAGTTAACGCATGCATGCGTATATATCTATCTACAGATACATATGTACATATCTATGCATATATGATCCGACGAAAACATATGGACTTGCAAAAGGCAAGGGATGAGCGAGCATCAAAATCGGGTTTCATGAATGAGATGAGAAAGGATTGGGGTTGAAGGCCCCGTGCTTCATTTCCACTCAAACAGAAAATAACTACATCGGGGGTGGACGTCGTCGAGTAGAATACAAAGGAAGAGGAGAAAGACCATGACCCACCCTCACACGGCTGGCTCTCACTCTTCCTCACCCTTTCTCTCCCACTCTTTCTTTCTTCTTCTCCACACGGGCTTCGGGGCTTCAAGGGGTTTCTCTCAGAAGAAAAGTTTCCGCTCTCTAGGCTTCCAAGAGTTGTCCAACCCTCCAACCGGATTTAAGCTTCGCCTGGGCGCTCCTTTTATAGGGGTTGGAGGCCCTGTTTCAGAGGGAAAGGCTCCCTTTATTTTCTTCTTTATTTCTTCCTCTTTCCCTTTTACTTCGCCTGCAACGCTGCTGCCGTGTCGCCGTGTCGAATGCCGCTGTCATGGACGTCACCTCCGCCGCGGCTACAGTGTGACCGGGAGGGGGGGGCAGAGGCATGGCCTCCTCCTCCACTGGCATATGCACCGCGAGCCACGTTGCTTTCATCATTTGCAGGAGAATGGGCGGCCGTTCGACGGAATGAGCGTTCGGTGGTGCAGGGCTCGAGAATTTCCATTTGAAGAACATGCTTGGCTGCCCAACGGATCGAAGTAGACATTTAGCCATTTTAAGCAGTTCGTCGACGTGCTGTTCACAGGAAACAGGGGACCGCATTGATGATGGGATGGCTTCACTGCACGCCAGATAAACGCCTCGGAGAACAGATTGCTTGTTTCAGCTAATCCGGTGCGGGGGGGATACCAATCGCGCCGGAATAGCATTCTCTTTTGCCTTTAAATTGAGCGCACCGTATTATCATTCCGAAATGGGCGCGTCGATTTAGCATAAAAAAGGGGGTGGCGCCGTTTTAACAAAAGCAAGGGGCAGCTCGTATTGGGGCATAAAGTGGGGCACGCCGATTTTGTCATACTCAAGGGAGCGTCGATTTAAGATGACCAAGGGGGGAACATTAATCAAAGCTGAGCGCGCCGTTTAGAGCAAAAGGGGGGTGGCGCCGTTTTAAGGCACACCGCTTTAAGGCCTTTCCGCGCCGTTTTAAGCACCGAATGGGTTCTTTTCAAAGTCATGGCCATTTATATGAATGTTGGCATTCCCAGAATGTTTCGGTTGCGATGTATGGCCTCCACAATGTTCCGTTCGTAGCCTCTGGGGCTCGGTCCCAGACTTTGCGTGACTTTTGGTGTACGCTGGGCTGTATCGGAGTTCCCGACTCTTCTTCGATTCAGCTCTCGGCATGGCCGGCTGTAGAGTTGTGGCCGTATCTTCCGCCCGGGGGGCTCCCTCATCGGCTAGCGGACCACCAAGTGAGTCCTCATCCTGATCGGGCGAGGCATGAGGTTTATTTGGCATTTCCGTCTTCGGCTTGCTCTCGAGTGTCGAGACGTGCATGCCGTATGATCATCATCGACATTTTTCGACGTCCACAGCTCCCGACAAATGGAGCGGGAGGCTAGTAGGGGCAGCCCTGTGTTTGCTATCACTGTCCGTGAGGTGGAGCAAAAGTCCGAGGGCAAACTCCCACCCGATGTCATTCCCATTCTGTAGGAGTTTGCTGATATCTTTCCCGAAAAGCTTCCCGACGGACTCCCACCTATGCGGGATATTCAGCATGGTATCGACCTGATTCCGGGATCCTCATTTCCCAACCTTACCCACTATTGCATGAGTCCCACGGAACACGCCGAGCTAAAGCGGCAGGTCGATGAGCTTATGCCAAGAGGATCTGTTCGGGACAGTATGAGTATGTGTGCTGTTCCCGCATTACTCGCCCCCAAAGAAGGATGGCACTTGGAGAATGTGTATTGATAGTCGTGCCATCAACAAAATCATCGTGAAGTATAGGTTCCCTATTCACGCCTAGATGATATGCTAGACATGATGGCAGGTGCCACTATCTTTTTGAAGATCGATCTTAAGAGTGGCTATCATCAGGTAAGGATTAGGCAAGGTGATCAGTGGAAAACCGCATTTATGACCAAGGATGGTCTATATGAGTGGTTGGTTATGCCCTTTGGGCTGACCAATGCCCCTAGCACTTTCATGCGACTCATGACTCAGGTCCTGCGACCTTTCATCGGAGTCTTTGTAGTAGTGTATTTTGATGATATTCTCATCTACAATCGCACTACGGGGGACCACTTGGACCATCTTTGGCAGGTCTGCCTACTCTTGAGGCGAGAGTAGTTGTTTGCAAACCCACAGAAGTGTGCCTTTATGACTCCTCAGCTTACCTTCTTGGGTTTCATTATGTGTAGTACAGGGGTCTCCGCTAATCCGGAGAAGGTCCGGGCCATTGTTGAGTGGCCGGAACCCCGCACGATCCATGATGTCCGCAGCTTCCATGGCCTCGCGATGTTCTATCATCATTTTATCCATGGATTTAGTTCTGTCACTGCCCCGATCATGGACTGTATCTGGAAGGGCACATTTGTATGGACGAAGGCCACTGTTGCTACCTTCAAGGACATCAAGGAACGCATGACCTAGACACCGGTCCTTCGATTGCCATGTTTCTCAAAGGTGTTTGAGGTTCTTATGATGCGTTGGGTGTAGGGATTGGAGGAGTGTTGAGTCAGGAGACCCACCCGGCCGCATATTTCAGTGAGAAGCTGAATGACGTGAAACTGTGATACTCCACTTATGATAAAGAATTATATGCAGTTGTTCAGGGTCTTAGGCATTGGAGGCACTATCTATTACATCAGGAGTTTGTCTTGTACTCCGATCATGAGGCTTTGAGGTTCCTCCATGCCCAAAAGAAGCTTAATGCGCATCACAGCAGATGTGTTGAGTATCTCCAGCAGTTCACATTTGTACTTAAACACAAGGCTGGACTGGAGAACAAGGTGGCTGATGCCTTGAGTCGGCAAGCATGTTTACTGACTACCATGAGTGCCGAGGTTATAGGGCTAGAGAAGATGAGAGAGGCTTATGTTGATTGTCCTAACTTTGGTCAGATCTTTGTCGCTCTCCAGGCCGGACCCTCGAGAGATCATATTAATTATGTGCTTCAGGAGGGTTACCTCTTTCCAAGAGGCGGGCTTTGTGTTCCCCAAACTTCGGTTCGTGACTTCCTAGTCTGGGAACTACATGCCGGAGGTCTAGCCGGCCACTTTGTTTGGAATAAAACTATTGAGGCTATCGAGGATAGATTCTATTGGCCGAGTTTGAAGCGAGATGTTGCTCACGTTGTGGCCCAGTGCCGTACATGTGTTATGGCCAAAATGAAGAAGCAAAGCTTAGGCATCTACACACCTCTCCCTGTGCCTGATGCCCCATGGCATGATGTTAGCATGGATTTTATCTTGGGATTGCCCCGCACCTCTAGGAAGCATGATTCGGTCTATGTGGTAGTAGATCGATTCTCGAAGATGGCCCTTTTCATTCCCTGCTCGAAGACTTCGGATGCTTCGAGGGTAGCCCGCCTTTTCCTTACTCATGTGGTGTGCAAGTTCGGGTTGCCTCGTACCATAGTGTCTGACCGTGATGTTAGGTTCACTAGTTATTTTTGGAAGACACTATGGCATATGTTAGGTACTCACCTCAAGTTCTCCACTGCATATCATCCCCAGACAGATGGTCTGACTGAGGTGGTCAATAAGAGTCTGGGTGACCTTTTGAGGTGTCTTGTCAGGGACCGTGTAGGGGATTGGGACCTCATGTTACCACTAGCTGAGTTTACATATAATGATTCGGTAAATAGGTCTACAGGTATGAGTTTATTCGAGATTGTCACAGGTCGTAGGCCTAGGAAGCTAGTGGATCTTGTTCCCATGCCCATTCATGCACGAATATCAGAGTCTGCCGAGTCATTTGCTAGGCACGTTAGAAGTTTGTATTATGACATCCGTCATCACATCGAGGCCAACAATGCACAGTATAAGGAGTTAGCCGATATCCATAGACACCACCGTGAGTTCCAAGAGGGTGATTATGTCATGATCAGGGTTAGACCTGAACGGTTTCCCTCTGGAACCATGAAGAAATTGCAAGCTCACGGAGCCGATCCATTTCGAGTGTTGAAACGCGTCGGATCCAATGCGTATGTTGTGGACTTGCACGAGGAATATGGTATAAGCTCTACTTTCAATGTGTCGGATATAGTTGCTTATAGGGACCCAACGGTGATCCCTAGTGAGCCTTTCAAGCCATCTCCTCCCATTGAGAGTGACCCCACACCTGAGTGTCCACCACCAGCCTCATTTCTACGGCAGCGAGAGCATATAGATCATATACTGGATGAGCAGGTGATTGTTACCAGGAGTGGATCCTACCCGCGCTACCTAGTGTGATGGAGAGGGCGACCCGCCACTGAGGATGCTTGGATCACCCAAGCGGAGTTATAGAGGATAGATCCAGACCTACTGGAGCGCTACCAGAGCGATGCAAACCCTTACTCGACAGGGTCGAGTTTCTCCCACCCGGGGAGAATTGGTGCTGACACCAGAGCTATTGAGAGATACGATTCGGCGAGCCATCGGTATCGTACGCGCAGTACCACTCGAGCTACATCGGCTTCCCTTTGGCTCGGAGATAGTCTGGAGTCTCCCTCTTGAGTCTTAGTATTTTTAGTATTTATTGGGGTTTTATTTGTGTGCAATGTGTGCTTATTTTATTTTATTTGGATTGTAATAAGGTTAGTAGAATGGGTTTATTTGCAAAATGGTACCACTTGGGTCCCGCGGGACCCCCATCCCCTCTCCTATTGGTCCACCTAAGCCCTAGGGCCCATGTGGGGCTGGTCAAATGTCCAAGGTGGGCTTCTAGATGACTTGGACCAGAGGGGGGGACAATGTGTTAAAAAAGTCTAAAGTTGGAACCATATTGTCAAGGGGGTGCCCCCCATATAATATATTATAATAGGTTTGTAATTTTTATTTTATTTGGGTCAAAACACATGAGAGAATTAAATATAATCTCCCCCATTTACTCCTCCCCAACCCTAGATCTAGGGATAGTTAGTGTCATTTTGTATTTCATATAAATAGCTTGTAATTCACATTTTGATACAATTACTGCAAGAAAATTTGAGAATTTCTTCCAAGGAGCAAGGGTCGCCCCTCTCTCTCTCTCCTCTCCCCCCACAGTAGCTGTGAAGACTGTATTCTAAGGTGAGATGCCTCCTCTATCTAGTGTGAAGATCGCCGCCGCCGCCGCCACTGCCATCAAGCCACCGTCGCACCACCACCGCTGTCGCCGGAATTCTGTCCAACTCAGGATAGCAAGCTCTCTTCGGATTTTTAGCTCTCAACCCCTTGATCTGTTGGATTCCAAATTTTTAGGGTGAGTTCCTGAGGTCAATCTCACGTCCCATAAAAATTTCCATAATTTCTACCCTTCGTTTTCCATTTTTCCCATTTCGTTTTCCCCAGCCCTCCAGATTTGTCAGTGTTCTATCCTATGTCACAACAACTGTGTTCTTTAAAAGTCAGACCCCCTTCCCCATGTCTGAATGAGTTGAAATTTTTTTTGGGGATTCTGTCCACCTAATCCCCCTTCCACAAATTGTTTTGAGAATTTTAGAATTCTTTTACATTTTCTAAAAATCACTGTCTTTTCCCAAATCTGTGTTGCCCCTAGCAGCCCAGCTCCGACCACCCAGTTTTAGAAATTCCATTTTCCCAACCAAACCCCCAATATAAATTCCCCAAAAAATATCCTCGTCTTCCTTACCTTTCCCTCTCCAACTTTCATCAAGAAACCAACACCCAGATCTGATGTCTGAGTCACGGTCAACGCACGTTCTCAGTCAGATCTCAGTCTGCCTAGCCAGATCTGAGACTGAGAACAGTCCTGTTCAAAATTCCACCATCAAAATTACGGCCCCAACAAAAATCCTGGAACAACAGAGGGTCGAAGTATTTCGAGTTAGCTTTCCAATGGCAATGGTTTCACGACGTTCGAAGATCGGAGCTGGTCGCAGCAAGTTCTTTTGCCGGATCGCGCAGGTCTGAAATAGAAGTTCAGAGCCGTGGGCAGCAAGCTTCCACTTGACGGTCGGAGCCGCTTTGCCTTCCACGAGGTGAACTAGGGCATTCCCCTCTGAGGGAGCGTCCCCCTAGAAGTCCTCTTGGCAGCGGGGCCCACCCCGCCCAATTCGGAGGTCCAAGCAGCACGTGGGCCCCACAACCCGCAGAACGCGCCGTTTGGACACCACTGAATCAAGGCTTTTTCGGCACCGACGGAGCGCCCTAAAACGCTGCCCGTCAACCCAAACTCGATACTCCCGGGTCCCACATGTGACCTATTACCTCCCTACGTGGAGTGGGTTAATTTTGTAATTGTTGATTATTGTTAACCGGGAGTACGACTTTGGCCGGGGTTGTCTTCCCCATGCCGGGTGCGTGGAGGTAACGATCTCAACTACTTGGCATTTTGCTTATTTAGTATATGATCATATGCCACTGCTTGAGTGCGTTAGAACTTCTTGCTCGTGAGTTCATGTTCACCGCTGTGAGAAAGAGAGTGAACCCGTCCCGTGACTCGATTCGAGCACAGAAGTGAGCCGACCACCCTTGACTCTGCCGGTTACTCAACCGCGCGGATCCATGCTTTCCCTCGCTTGGGATGACGAGTGAGCTCGCATTTCTATTTGCGATGTATAGCCCATAGGAACTCTTAGTGTTGGGCCAAGGTATCTCTATTGTTCGCGTGTCGCTGGTCGCGTCAACACTTAGAGTCCGAGGTTCGCATCAATTGGCGTTGGGTCCCTCTGTCTGTCCCGCATCAGAACAGCCATGACGAACACGGTAAACACGGTAGCTGATGCAACCTCGGCTCTACAAGGTACTCATATGACAAGGAGAAGCACACTCCAATCCCACAGTCGGGGGACCACCTGTTGACGCCTAAAAATTGGCATCAAGAGCAATGAACCTCACTAAGCCAAACAAGGGTAGTTAAATGGAGACAACCCAAAACATAATACAAGAAGAAGAAAAGAGGAGTGCGTCGACACACTCACAAGAGTGTGTCGATCTAGCAGTGCAAAGGCATGGGCCTTTCAGGCTGAAAATGCTCCCTAAACAACAAATGTGTCGACGCACTTCATATGGTGCGTTGACGCACTTGAAGACAAAGAAGAAGCCTTCTAGGCAATCAACACCCCGGGTCAATCCAACACGCTAAGTGCGTTGATGCACACTTGAAAAGAAAAGAAGCCCCATCCGACAGCCCAAAGAAGCCCCATCCGACGGCCAAAAGAGGCCCCATCCGGTAGCCAAAAGAAGCCCCATCCGGCGGCCAAAAGCGGCCCCATCCGGCGGCCAAAAGAAGAACCATCGGTGGCCAAAAGAAGCCTTGTATGGCGGCCAATAGAAGCCATGTCCGGCAGCCAATAGGAGCTCCATCCGACGACCAAAAGAGGCCCCATTCGGCGGCAAAAAGAAGCCCCATCCGGCGGCATCACACTCGCCGACAGAGTATTCTACCTGTGGTGCAAGGGGGAGGAACACGCCAAGGGACGTGCTCCCTGCAGTGCGAAAAAGAAAGGGACATGCCACGTATGCCACCCCCATGTTCTCTGCGGCGTGAAGAGGAAGGACATGCCGAATGTTCGTGTACGGCGTGAAGAAGCTATGCACATCAACGGACGTGCAATGGCAGCAAACGAAAAAAATAGTAGTCCTTTCTTTTTTTCTGACTAGGGAAACCCTTCCCAAAGAAAGAAGCCTCACGTCCCCCTATATATACAACCATTCGACAAAAAAAAGACAATGCAGGAGAAGAACGAAGAAGCGTCAGGGGGCGGAAGAGATAGCAAGCAAAAAAAAACATGGGAGAGAAGAGCAGAGCGAACACCAAAGAAAAGAAATCCAGGGAAAGAGGGAAGGAGAGGAAGAGGTTCGCTCAAGGGTGGGTTTCTGTATTTTTTTCTTTTCTTCTTCATGCCCAATGGGGCTACACCGGATGTATTCTTTTCTATTAGATGAATGAAGCACGGGGCCTTTGGTCCTTATTTACGAAAAAAAGGAAAGGAAGAAGGGGAGCGAGGTTGCGTCGATGCACTTTGATGAGTGCGTCGACACAACCTACCCCCCCCCCCTCCCTTGATCTACTATGAACAATAAAATGATGAATGAAAGATAAAAAAAATAAAAAAAGTAAAAATGCACTAAGTTGGTTCATCCTTAACCTCAGATGTTCCAGCATCATTTGATTGTTTAGGAGCTTCATCTGCATCCAAGGTAGAAGAAGTTTGATTTGTCAGTTTTAATTCAGATTCATCAAAAATGACATGAGGACTTTCTTCAACAACCAAATCCTTTTATTAAATAACCTGTAAGCTCTAGAATTTAGTGCATAACCTAAGAAGATTCCCTTGTCACTCTTTTCATCAAACATACCAAGGTTAGACTTACCGTTATTCAGGATGAAGCATGGGCATCTAAAGGGTTTGTTGTGCCCCTTGTGCTTTGATGCTAATGTGGTGTTTTAATGATAGCAACATGAATGAGTCACCATATTGTTTTGCTATGAATGAGTCACCATATTGTTTTGCTAAGAACAACACATTGAGTCATCACATGAATGCATATGTCTGATCTGTTCTGTGGAGAATGCATGAGTGTGCTAGGTCATGTAGTGTTCTATACTCAATGCATAAGTCTATACATTGCATATGTTTAGCATACACTGCATCAGTGCAATAACAGTTGCTGCATGTGTCTGTTAAGAAGTCTGTACATTGCCCTGCTTCAGGCTGAGCAAGTCTATACACTGTCTTGCACAGCATGCAGGCTAAGTCTGTACATCGTCTTCTTGTTCATGCATTACATCAAGTCTATACATTGTCTTGCACATCATGCAGGCAAAGTCTGTACAACGTTTGCACATTACATACGTTCAAAGTCTGCACAAAGTCTACTGCATTCAAAGTCTATACAGACTTGGTCCATGCGTAAGCATAGCAAGTCTGTACATTGGTAGCAAGTCTGTACAGCGTCTCACTCAGCGTCTCTATGAGTCTACACATTTGTCTCTCGTACAGCCATCGTCTTACTTAGCGCCTCATGCTAAGTCTATATATCGACTGCCAGCCAGTGCATCATGCGTCTCAATTAGCGTCTCTGTGCAGTCAAGTCTATACATTGCATCATGACTAAAGTCTGTACATCGCATCACATTGAACATGCGTCTCATGCAGCCTCTCATACAGCGTCATGTTCACATGCTTCAAAGTCTATACATCGTGTGCTTCGAGCATTCAAGTCTGTACACTGGTGTCGTTGTCTGCATGATCAAGTCTATACAGACTTAGCGAAAGCTTAGCAAGTCTGTACACTGGTGTCATCTGCTGCAGGCACAGCAAGTCTGTACATTGTCCACTTGCAGCATGCTCGCACACACATGTCTACACATTGCATTTTAGCATGCTAGCACACACAAAGTCTGCATATTGCTATAGCACGCATGCACAGTCTAGACAGTCATGAGCAAGTCTATACATCATGTTGCATGCACGCATTCAAGTCTATACATCGTGTTGCATGCACGCATTCAAGTCTGTACATTGTTCCCTTGCAGCGTTAGCACAAGTTTGTACAGCCTGTGTGCTTCATAACGCCAAGTCTATACATTGGCTAGCTGCACAACGCCAAGTCTATACATTGGCTAGTTGCACGCAGAGTCTGCACATCGTCATAGTTGCCTCGATGCCATAGGAAGTCTATACAGTCCACTATGCTCGGAATTTGACTCCCATCAACAGTGGCGTCACTTCTGAAACTGACGCCTAGGAAAGAGGCGTCTTTTTGTTGAGCATCAATTTAACAAAGTATAGACATCATCTGGTTGCATATCGCATAGTCTGTATGATGGGAATCGACGTCAAGCACTGACATTGTTATTTTGCATTTGTGTCCTTTAGTTTACTTTTATATCCTTGGGAAAGTATATGTACAATTGTAAGGCTTGGTAAGCCAATGTGTCATTCCCTAGGATTGTTTGGGTTTTTATGCAAATGTGTAGTAGGTCCAGCTAGGGGGCCCCCTCCCCTTCCCCATTGGTCCACCTCATCCATGTGGGGCTGGTCAACCATCCTAGGTGGCCATCTAGAATGTTTGAATGCTAATTGACCACATGGGAGACAAAGGGGTTAAAATTTCAAAGGTTGGCCACCTACCTTACCTACCTAGTCAAAGGAGTGCTCCATTCATATGTAATTTATTTATTTTAAGTTTTGACCACATGGGGGATGAAAATGACATATTTCCCACGAAATTATCAGCCCCCCCCACCCCTTGCCATTTTCTATATAAGCCTATGTATAGTGTCATTAGAGATTAATGAAGAAATTATGTGAAAATTGCTTGAAGCAAGAAGGGTGTGCCCTCTCTCCCTCTCTCCCCTGGTGTTCTTCCTTCCCCAACCCCAGATCTAGAGTGGATTCTATCTCCTTCCTCCCCTCTCAACCTCCGGTGATCGTTTGTGCCGCCGCCGCCGCCGTTCGTGCCGCCTTCGAGCCGCCACGGGATCATCTTCGGTTTTCTGTCCTACTGGACAGAGGTGTGGTTCGTGAGTTCCTGAAACCAGCCACGAGTTCTGATCGACTTGCAATTTTGAGGGTTGGTTCCTATCTTCTATCCCTTTCTCCACAAAAAAATTCAGGTTCAAAAGCCACCGTTTCATATTTTCCCCATTTCGTTCAACTCTCAATCTCAGATCTGTTATGTCACTGTCTACAGTGACAGTAGCCCTGAGTTCTCCACCTTTGACCACCCTTTTGATTTATGTTAGACCTCCCAATTTAACTGGGTGTTCTGTCCATCGTCTCCTACCACCACAATTTTTCTTAATTTTTATCATCCTTCTACCTATTTTTAATAATTCATGTTCTTCCGGAGCTACAGTACTTTCAGTCAGATCCCAGATCCGACCTTTGTCCAGTAAACAAATCACATAAAATCATAGACACATCCAAACGTGTCCAAACGAATTTTTATATCTTCCCAACTCCATTTCCAACAACTTCTCTGAAGAACACAACCCCAGATTCGGACGTCTACATCGCGGTCAAAGGCAATCCATAGTCAAGTTCTCTGCAGGTCTGAGTCTTTAGTTACTGTACAACAGGCGATTGAAAATTCCATAAGTCAAGATCCGAGCAGATCCAGGCCAGATCTTTAGGCTTAGGTTGAATAACGTCAAGCTAGCTTTCCAACGGAGCCAGTCTCGTGTCGATCCGATATCGGGGCTGATCGCAGCGCCCATTCTCGCCGGAGCGCGCGCCGAAATATAGAACCGGTAGATTTCCGATCGGGTTTTCCGACCAGTGCCGAACGGAGCCGCCGGGCCTCCGGCCGGCGAACCAGCGTGCCGCCATCCCAAGGAGCGACCCTCCGGGCATCCACCACTACAGCGGTGCCACCGGGTCCCACACGGCCCCTCCGGACAGCACGTGGGCCCCACCGTCACGTGTTCGGGTGTTGCCGAATCAACGCGAGAAGCCGCCCGTCAACCCGAATTCGGTCCTCCCGGACACCATTGTGTAGCCCTTTACCTCCCTGTGTGGAGTGGGCAGTGAGTTGCATTTCTGTAATATCCGTGTATAATTGTTCCGGGGGTACGACTTCGGCCGGGTCCGTCTTCCCCACGCCGAGCGCGTGGAGGTATCGTCTTCGCTCCTACACTTGGCATTTCGCTTATTTCATATATGCTTGTTTATGCCGCTGCTAGAGAGCATGTGTAGGGATATCTAGCTCGATATATTTTCATATCACCACTGCTGCGAGAGAGAGTGAAGCCGTCCCGTGACCCGATCCGGGCACGAAAGTGCGAGCCGACCACCCTAGCTCTTGCCAGTTTCTCAACCGCGCATGTCCGACGCTTCCCTTGTTAAGGAACGATCGCAAGCTTGTCGTGTCCGTGTCTCGTCCCGCATCAATTTGGTATCAGAGCGAGTTGAGTCTAGGGTGTCAAAAAGAAAAAAAAGAGTGTCATTTACGTCTAGTCATTAGTCCGTTTAAGTCGAGTCTAGGATCATCATATTTCTAAGACACAAAAAAAAAGTGTCTTTTTGCATTGCATCCCTTTACTCGGTATATCAAAAGGTGTTGTCTGAACGTTAGGACATGCCTATCGGGAAGGCCGCACACTTGTGCGAGTGATCTTCGGATCGGTTATCTCCGCCACGTACCGAGTCTTGGTTTACGTCTAGGGTCCTTAGTGTGCATGCATTCCAACTTTGCATTACTTAGGGTCGTGTCTAGTGTCTTGCCCAAATGACCTTGCATATCCATTCCTAGGGATCCATTCCCGTATTTTGGCAACTATGGCCAACCCATGTCGACCCGTCCAAGGTGATCGGTCCGTGTCCGAGTACATTCGGGCATATCATAAGTATTGGTTGGAACATGGCTTGGGAGAGGAGAGCAAAACGGCCGCATTTCAGTTCCGGAGAGGTTTGCGCCTTCACTTCCAATTGGAATGTCTTATCCACAATGCATTCTCTCTAGCGGAATCCTATACGGTCGCTCTAGTGGTCGAACCATTTGAGTCACACTTCTCTCGGTATGGTGGCTTTCGACAAGCATCCACCTCCCAGCCGCCTACACCATGGCCTTCACCACTCGAGAGAGTTCCAATGTCATCCATCTCTATTTCCGAATTTGATTCGGAATCCTCTCATTTGGAACCACCAAGGCCCGAGCCACCCGTATTTCTAACGGGTACGCTTTTCATAGCCGAGCCGCTTCTTAGTTGGCTCAAGGATGGCTTGGTCCCACCTCCCTTCCCATCAATGGACCCCACACTACCACTAGTGTCAAGCAACTCATTTCATACCACCTTCCGGTCTCGTCACTATGTGGACACATTGGACGACCTTCTTAAAGGGTTAGACCGGTAGTTGACTTTTACACATTTATTGGCCCGAGGCTTTGACCAACCCGCTAGTCTTAGCTTCACCCATCCGGCCTTAGGGTCCATTACCTCCGAGTGCACCGTGGGTTGTGTCACCACAGAGGTCCTCTTACTCCTTCCGTTACCGGACGAGCCTGAATTCATACCCTTTTGTCCGAGGGAGGAATCATACTTCTTGCCCACGATCCCCGTCCCACCCGTCACAATTCAAGAAGGTGACTATCCACACCTTCAAAACTTCTACACGTGGGACCGTGACTTGTGGGAACCCACCACAAGGGGTCATACCTTCTTTGATCCCTTTGACCCATTCCTTAGTGGATCCTTAGACTCTCCACATTCACTTCACTTCTTCGAGGGAGTCCGCTACCACACCCCTTCCCCACGGGCCGGGTCGTCTATGCCCACCAAGCCCGTACACTTACAAAATATGCCATCATCTAGGGGAGATACTCTTGGCCCTCCCACATCCACATCCCATATGCATGCATGGCCCACCTTAGGATGTCAAGGATTTTCACATGATATCAACCACCGGTTACGTCAGATGCATGCATGGCATACGTTTGGGTGTCTTGGCCCCCCCCTCACCCATGTACGGGTCGGACTAACAATAGGTGTGTCTAGAGTCATACATGAGTAAGTTTCTTGTTTGCATGGTTTGTGTGTAGTTTGAGAGTCTGCATGTGTCTTGTGCAAGCTCGTTGTCGTTCTCTTATGAGTAAGAGGCGAGTGGACTCGTTCGATGAGTATGGGATCGGTTCTATATCTACACCCGGATCTACTCACCTACAGGGACTCAGCGGTGATTCCTAGTGAGTCTTCGAGCTGCTTCCTTCCCTTTGAGAGTGCCCCACCCGGAGTGTCCACCTCTAGCCCATGACAGCTTGTGCATATCGAGTATATATGAAATGAGCAGGTGACGGTCACTTGGAGTGGAGTATACCCGCGCTACTTGGCATGGTGACGGATCTGCCGGAGTACTCGAGCATCCATACCCCTACTCGACGGGGTCGAGTTCCTCCCACCCGGGGAGAATTGATGGGAATCGACGTCGAGCACTGACATTGTTATTTTGCATTTGTGTCCTTTAGTTTACTTTTATATCCTTGGGAAAGTATATGTACAATTGTAAGGCTTGGTAAGCCAATGTGTCATTCCTTGGGATTGTTTGGGTTTTTGTGCAAATGTCTAGTAGGTCCAGCTAGGGGGCCCCCTCCCCTTCCCCATTGGTCCACCTCATCCATGTGGGGCTGGTCAACCATCCTAGGTGGCCATCTAGAAGGTTTGAATGCTAATTGACCACATGGGAGACAAAGGGGTTAAAATTTCAAAGGTTGGCCACCTACCTTACCTACCTAGTCAAAGGAGTACTCCATTCATATGTAATTTATTTATTTTAAGTTTTGACCACATGGGGGATGAAAATGACATATTTCCCACGAAATTATCAGCCCCCCCACCCTTTGCCATTTTCTATATAAGCCTATGTATAGTGTCATTAGAGATTAATGAAGAAATTATGTGAAAATTGCTTGAAGCAAGAAGGGTGTGCCCTCTCTCCCTCTCTCCCCTGGTGTTCTTCCTTCCCCAACCCCAGATCTAGAGTGGATTCTATCTCCTTCCTCCCCTCTCAACCTCCGGTGATCGTTTGTGCCACCGCCGCCGCCGTTCGTGCCGCCTTCGAGCCGCTACGGGATCATCTTCGGTTTTCTGTCCTACTGGACAGAGGTGTGGTTTGTGAGTTCCTGAAGCCAGGCACGAGTTCTGATCGACTTGCAATTTTGAGGGTTGGTTCCTATCTTCTATCCCTTTCTCCAAAAAAAAAGTCAGGTTCAAAAGCCACCGTTTCATATTTTCGGCATTTCGTTCAACTCTCAATCTCAGATCTGTTCTGTCACTGTCTACAGTGATAGTAGCCTTGAGTTCTCCACCTTCGACCACCCTTTTGATTTATGTTAGACCTCCCAATTTAACTGGGTGTTCTGTCCATCGTCCCCTACCACCACGATTGTTCTTAAATTTTTATCATCCTTCTACCTATTTTTAATAATTCATGTTCTACCGGAGCTACAATACTTTTAGTCAGATCCCAGATCCGACCTTTGTCCAGTAAACAAATCACATAAAATCATAGACACATCTAAACGTGCCCAAGCTAATTTTTTTGTCTTCCCAACTCCATTTCCAACAACTTCTTTGAAGAACACAACCCCAGATTCGGACGTCTACATCACGGTCAAAGGCAATCCATAGTCAAGTTCTCTGCAGGTCTGAGTCTTCAGTTACTGTACAACAGGAGATTGAAAATTCCATAAGTCAAGATCCGAGCAGATCCAGGCCAGATCTTTGGGTTTAGGTTGAATAACGTCAAGCTAGCTTTCCAACGGCGCCAGTCTCGTGTCGATCCGACATCGGGGCTGATCGCAGCGCCCATTCTCGCCGGAGCGCGCGCCGAAATACAGAACCGGTAGATTTCCGATCGGGTTTTCCGACCGGTGCCGAACGGAGCCGCCGGGCCTCCGGCCGGCGAACCAGCGTGCCGCCATCCCAAGGAGCGACCCTCCGGGCATCCACCACTACAGCGGTGCCACCGGGTCCCACACGGCCCCTCCGGACAGCACGTGGGCCCCACTTGACGGGTGTTGCCGAATCAACGCGAGAAGCCGCCCGTCAACCCGAATTCGGTCCTCCTGGACCCCATTGTGTAGCCCTTTACCTCCCTGTGTGGAGTGGGCAGTGAGTTGCATTTCTATAATATCCGTGTATAATTGTTCCGGGGGTACGACTTCGGCCGGGTCCGTCTTCCCCACGCCGAGCGCGTGGAGGTATCGTCTTCGCTCCTACACTTGGCATTTCGCTTATTTCATATATGCTTGTTTATGCCGCTGCTAGAGAGCATGTGTAGGGATATCTAGCTCGATATATTTTCATATCACCACTGCTGCGAGAGAGAGTGAAGCCGTCCCGTGACACGATCCGGGCACGAAAGTGCGAGCCGACCACCCTAGCTCTTGCCGGTTTCTCAACCGCGCACGTCCGACGCTTCCCTTGTTAAGGGACGATCGCGAGCTTGTCGTGTCCGTGTCTCGTCCCGCATCACTGTACATGATGCACTTTGTTCCCATGCTTTAACACTAGGCATTGCAAAGTATGTACATTACTTGCACATTGCACTCCATGTCTATACATTGCTTCATGCATTACATGTTGAGTCTGCACATTCATTTGGCATGTCATTGCATCCATTTGTAAATGTTCATAGCTTTGCATACGTGAAGTCTGTACATCATTGTCGCATACATACTAAGTCCATACACTGCTTGGTGACTTGCATGTGTATTCATCTTTCAATGTGCATACTTCACCATATGCATACTGCATCATATGCCCTCAAGTCTATACATTGTCTCGCACACACCCACTAGCAAGTCTCCACATTGGTTGCACATTGCACACAGAGTTTGTACACTCGATTGGCAGCATGCCTGAGCATTCATAGTCTAAGTACATACTCTCTTATGTGCATGTGTGCATGTCTCTCAACAAGTCTGTACATTCATCAATTGCTTCACTCGACCAACTCTGTACAGCCATGCATTGTCTTGCTTGCATGAATGAAGTCTGTACAAAGTTTATTGTCTTAAACTGATATTCCCTTTGACTGAATGTCTGACAGGACTGCTATTTCATGGAGGCCAATGAGGGCACGTGATCCGAGGTTGAAAGGACTGACAGGATGATGACACGTGTACTGAAGCAGGCTGGATGCTGCCACGTGGTCCAAGCAATTGGGCGGGAACTGTGGAAAGCACATGCCCTTCCTGCTGCTCTATATATATGCAGACCTCTTCATTTGGACAAGGCAGATCGAGATAGAAGTAGCAGAAGCTGAAGGCCAGAGCTCGTGCAGAGTTGATGCTGGAAGAGAGCCATTGAGAGCAGAGAAGAGAAAGAGAGAGAGTGAGTTAAGAAGAAGAAAAAGAGAAAGAGAGATTGAGAGATTAGCAGAAGAAGATAGAGAGCTCGTGAAGAAGAGGAAGAAGAGATTACCTGAAGATCATTCCTACTGGATGTTGGATCAGATCCACTCCAGTCAGCTCCTTTGAGAGCCACATTGTGCTTTATTATTTACAGCTTTCAGTCGCTGTTACTACTTGTTTTTGTTTTCTTTTCAAACTGTTCTTCAAGCTGTTCATTAGCAGTGCAAGCTGTGATGCACATCGGCGAGGTGGATACCTCGGACGGCTAAGCTGTATTGCCCAGCAGAGCAAGCTTTGATGCTCAGCGTTGCAGAGGTGGAATCCTCTGGACAGTAAGCTGTGATGCTCAGTGGGATGGCAAGCTGTGAGGCCCAGCGGTTGTAGGCAAGCTGTGAAGCCCAGCCGTTCAAGCTGTGAGTCAGCAGTAATCCACACTCGGGTTGAGTGTGGGGTGGACGTAGGTCTGCAGGACCGAACCACCTAAAAAATCTCTTGTCCACTGTGGTTTGAATTTCATATCTGATTGGCGCTAGATGCATGCATAGGCACGAGGATTGTAATCATCTCATTGCTGTGCACATTAGATGTTTGCTTAGGATCGCTCTACATATCTACAATAGTTTTTTAATTCCGCATCTCTGATTGCATTAGATTTAATTTGAGCGAAGTTTTTTTAAAGGGGAGATTCATTCACCCCCCCTCTGAATCCATAGCACCGAACCCAACAGGGTTTAAGATAGGAAATGTTTGGTTTCTTACCTTTGTAGAGCACATATGGTGTTTTCATCAAAATGGGCCTTACCATTGCCCTGTTGATGATGTAGCATGTCGTACTTACCGCCTCGGCCCAAAAGTATTTTGGTTGGGAGTTCTCACTTAACATGGTCTGTGCCATGTCTATCAAGGTTATGTTTTTCCTCTCCACTACTCCGTTTTGTTGAGGCATCATGGGTGATGAGAAGTTATGTGTATATCCTTGCTCCTGGTAAAAACTGCTGAAATCATGATTTTCAAACTCACCACCATGATCACTTTGAATTGTGGTGATGAGGTATCCTTTATCATTTTAGATTTTCCTGTAAAACACTTGAAACTCCATCAAGACAGTACTTTTATTGGCTAAGAATAACACCCATGTAAATCTGGAGTAATCATCAACAATTACAAATCCATAAGATTTTCATCCTAGGCTGGATGTCCTAGTTGGACCAAAAAGATCATGGTGTAACAGTTCTAAAGGCCTAGCGTAGAAACAATATTTTTATTTTTGAAAGAGATGCATGTTTGCTTGCCTTTTGTGCAAGCCTCACAGATCTTATCACTTTCAAATTTTAATTTTGGCAACCTATTTACCAAGTCATGTCTAGACAATTTGGAGATTACTCCAAAACTAGCATGACCTAGTCTTCGGTGCCACAGCCATGCATTATCATGGTTGTTTGCTACCAAGCACACATCATCACCGGCAACATCATTAAGATCAATATTATACACATTGTTGTTCCTTTTGCCAATGAATCTGATTTCATTAGAGATTTTATTCAAGACAAGGCAATGAGTTTCGTCAAAAATAATTTTAAAACTCTTGTCACATAGTTGGCTTATACTTAAAAGATTATGATTTAAACCCTTCACCAAGAGCACATTTTCGATAAGAATTTCAGAATTCTTACCTATGTTGCCAATTCCAATAATCTTACCTTTGTCCTTTCCACCAAAGGCAACCAAGCCTCCATCCTTATCTTGCAGAGTAGAGAACACTTTCTTGTTCCCTGTCATATGCCTTGAGCAACCACTGTCCAGGTACCATTTGCTCCCCCTGGCTTCAAGGCATATCTGCAAGAAACAATATTCTCATCCAATTATTTTTGGTACCCAAACTAAGTTAGGTCCATAAGAGTTAGCCCAATTCTGCATATATCTTTTTCTGGTCCAAATAGCATGATTCCTTTGATTGTTCTGTTTGAACCAACAGTTAGCAATAACATGACCAACTCTACCACAATGAAAGCAGTTGACATTTGAGAATCTTCTTTGATGTTTGTCTGATTTAGATTGAACTTGTTGGGACTTGGTGTGTGAGCATGAAGCACAATCATTTTCTGTTTCATGCACATAAGATGTAGTAATCATGTGCTCAAGGGATTTTTTGTTTTAGGGTATACACCCCAATCCTTATTTCTGGAAGTTAACTTTAACTCCCAACACATTGTCTAGGCTTTGTTTCCCTTTAACAAACCTAGAGAGAGTGAACTGCAAGTCAGTCACCTCCTTATTCAAACTCACATTTTTATTCTCAAGTTCTGAAATGGAAGATGTCAGAAATTCTTTTTCATTTTTGAACTTTTCACAAACTTTTTCAATTTTAGATATTTTACATGATAACTCCTCTTTGGCTTTTTCAATATCTGAAATTGTTTGAACCAAAATTTCTTTTTCTTCTGTTAACTCGAACCATTCCTGTTCCAATTTCTCAAACTTTATAATAAAAGTATCCTCATGTGTTAAATCATCAATTTTCTTTTTGAGAGTTTTATTTTCAGATCCGATTTTTTTGTATTTTGTATATAACTTTTCATATTCTGACTCCCATTGTTCATTTGAAATAAAATCAGGATCAGAATTTACCTCGATTGAATCACTCAGGCACAGGCTTTCCACGAGCTCCTCCAGCTCCTCGTCAGATTGTTCATCCTCTTCGTCGCTCCATGTGGCGACCATGGCTTAGGGTTTCTTGAATTTATCCTTCCTGAACTTTCTCTTCAAATCTTGGCACTCTCCTCTCATGTGCCTGGGCTTCTTGGACTCATAGCATATAGAGCTATTTGGCTTGCTTGGCTCCCCTTTTGTAGCACCCCAGTAGAGCGTTAGATAAAATAACGGGAAATTAACAGGAAATTCTATGGAACATACGGTAATAAAAATTTCAACTAATTTATAAAAATCCAAAAAAATTATAATCACGTAGAGGACTAAAAATTTATGTAATTTATCTTCTGCAGGAAACCATAAATAAAATTCAAAGCCAGTTGAATTAAGAGATTAGGGCTAGATCCACGTTTTACCCTATCGAGCCTTGGATCATCTAATTCAGATCCGTTTCTTGACCGTTTGAGCTCAGATCAGACCCAATCAAACAGCCACGATGTGTAGGTCGTTTCCCCTTGATTTTCTCATCGAAACCCTAACTCAGAAATTCAAATTTTTAGGCGAGGCGGCGGCGTGACCAGGTCAATGCGCGAATCGCGCGCGACTGGAGTCGTGGACTCTATCCTCTCGATCGATCCCTCTAGAAGTCGATTAATCCTATAAAACTAACCCTAAGGCCTCCTAGCATCGACGTTTGGTAGCTGCGACCGGCGAGGTGCAAGGGCGAGGGCATATTCCGGCGATCTCTTAAAGGGATTTTCTTATCACGGCCGGCATCATCGTCCCCTCTTCTTCCTTATTTAAGGTAGGTTCTAGTAGACCAAACCTCAAACATAATACATCATTGGATTTGTTTCTAAGCCCTCTTTCATTTGATACTAAAAGCCCTAAATTTTGTTCTATATCATGTGAGTATTAGTTGTTTTAGTCGGAGCATGTTACAACTAGGGTTACCATTGTTATCTTCGATTTAGGGCTAGGTTAGCAGGCTTAAAGTTTCAATTAATCAATCCATGGCATGCATCTTTTCATTCTCTCTAGTGGTATGCTTTTACCTAATTTCTACGCTCTATATTGACTGGATTTCTTGTTGTTAGTGAGCCCCATTGGATGTTCACCGGGCACCGGAACGGCGAATAAGCCACGGTTTTACATGAACCGCGCAGTACTGAACGGCCTCACGATAGACCGCCAAGTCTGGGGTCGACGGTCGTGACTTGATCGTTTATATTGTTTTGTGTTTGACACCCCATGGTCATAGACGGTCCAACGATAGACCGTGTGGTTGGGCATGTGGCTTCTCTCTAGACCGCTTGGAAACCCTAGCGGCTGATTGATAGACCGCGTAAGGCGTGTAGGGTTTCGGAATTACATGACCTGAGCGGCATAAGGATAGACCGCTAGACCCTGTCCAGTGGCTCTGGTTAGACTACGTATGTCTCGCAGATTGATTTATTCCATGTGTTAAGTATGTCGTTTCTTGTTAAGCTATGCATGTGCAGGTCCGAAACTCACACAAGGAAGTGGTAAATTATGGAACATATGATCTAATTCCCTTATTGTTCATGATTGATATCTCCTTTCCAATCATAATTCCCTCATTATTCTTATCAATTAATGAAGCATAAATGTTAATCTTGTTTACGTTAAAATTGGAGTAATAATACTAGGATTGTTCTGACAGTCACTCCACTCCGATGGTACTTGGTGACCGTGATACATTGTTTTTCGATGTTTTAAACCCTCAATTCTTGTAATAGTTGGGACTCTCCGCCGGATACTCCTTCCGTCGGACTAGGACCTCTATTACGGGACCTCCGTAAGCCCCCGCGAGCCTAGTATTCCCACTAGGATGTCGGGCAGGTTGTACCTCAAATCCTTCACCTGTTAACTCAACCGAATCCCTTGCTTATGCCCATGCCCGGAGTCGGGTCTGTTCTTCAGATAGCGGCCCTTGGGGGACCATTTCTGTCACTGAACGGCCTGGGCATGAACGCCTGATATTCTAAGTGGTCCACGGATGACCGCGTTCAACCTCTTGTGCGTCGACTTCTCTGGCTTGTGCATCGACCTTCTTCTGGGCTCAGAACTAGTAGCGGTCGTTACTTGACCATCTCATCATGTAAGCGGCCTTCCTATGATCGTTTTGTGATAGAGTGGTCCAATTAAGACCGTTTACTTTACTCTGGCTCTGGAACCCCCTCTTCACTGGACGGCCTCCAGGTGACCGTTTTCCTGCTAGAAGGGGCCCATCTTGGACCGTTTTCATCTCTCATGCTTGGCTTGACCCTTTTTGTTAAGCTATTTCTTATGCGGTCTAGACTAGTCTGTTTTCTCTCTCATGCGGCCTTGGTCATGACCGCATCTATCCAAAACTTGTTTTCTTATGGTTGCTTGCTTGAATCCCTTGACTTCTCAGTCAATTATTGAAATATCACTTGATCTTAGTTGGTAAGTTTCATAGCTTAACCTTGGAATTCTGGCCAATTCCAAATGAATGTCTAAGATGGTTACTTGGGATCCTGGATCCATCAAATCAATGCTAACGCATCATAAGGGCCCGGTCTGGTCCTAGGAGGAGTGCCCGAAAAGTATTAATGCCCCGGGGAGTTGTAATGACATGGTGAGGCATTGCACCGAGTGCATGACTAGCGTGATATCTATGACATTCGTTCATTTCAATATTCTTGGAAATTTCTACATGGAATTACTTCTACTTGACTTGCTTGTTTATTTACTTGATCGGCCAAGTACATGGAAATGATATTTCAATTCTATATTGCTTCATTCTATTGAGTTAGTTATTTTACAGCCATTTATTTTATGCCATGACATTAAATTAAATTGTTAATTACTTACACCCTGCCTGCTATTACCTACTGAGTGTTCGCTCACCTCGTTTTCCCCCCTTTTTCAGGTAGCTCCGGTGAGGACTCACAAACGGATGGGGATGGGCAGGAGTGAAGACCTTGGAGCGAGCCAGTTAGAAAGCCGTCTGGAGTTGTCCCTAGATAGTTTGAGTCTGAGAGTTATAGTATTGTCCAAGAGTTGTAATTGAATATTAGGTTGTTATGTAATTGTTTTAAGTTGGTGGATATTGGATCTTTTATGTTTTCGTAAATTGGAAAATGGTTAACTAGGTTTAATTCCATCTCTTGGTTATTATGTTATTATTGGAGTTGTTTTAGTGCTAGCCCAAAACACAACATGTCTAGAAATCAACATACTTTAACTTTTTACTGCCGCGTCCCGCTATTCCGCGTCGGGGCATGACAGTTTGGTGGTATCAGAGCCCTAGGTTTTAAGTTCCTAGGTTATAAGTGATGTTGTAGAACCCATAACCTTGTTAAAAGTCTAAGGTCCTAACTCGGCAAGATTGGGTAGAGACTTGGGGTTGAGTTAATTAATAAACACTAACAGATTTTTGCTAGAATATTCTTTTAACCAATTTACTGGCATGTAGGGGTGCAATTCTGATGGTGGCAAAACGTGCGCAGTGAAGGGACATTCAACGAACCGTGCAAGGCTTGACTCAGGCCCTCCAATAGGTAGCCCAGGGAGGAGGAGCACACCATGGAGCTGGTGACCTCCACCGAAATTTCAGAGGCTTGAATCCCCCACGTTTTGGTGGATCGGCGGATCCCGATGAAGCCGAGAATTGGCTGAAGGAGATAGAGCGGGTTTTTCGAGTGATGCAGTACAATGACCAAGATCGAGTTCTTTTGTCAACGTTCCAGCTAGAACGTGATTCACGCGCTTGGTGGGAGGCTGTAGAAGCTACGCTCAGAAATCGACGTGTGACATGTGATGAATTGAAGGAACATTTTAATAACAAGTATTTTTCAGATCGTGTTCATGAGAAGAAGGCGGCGGAGTTCGCTACTCTGAAACAGAGGAACCTGTCAGTTGTAGAATATGAAGCTCAGTTTTCCAGACTTTCCCGCTATGCAACGCACTTGGTGTCCATCGAGAAGATGAAGGCCAAGTGTTTTATGAACGGGTTGAATCTTCAATACATCAACCAGTTGGCACCGATGGAGATCTCTACCTATACAGAGATTGTCAGAAAAGCTCAAGTTCTGGAAGACACATTAGAGATGACCGAGAGGATCCGAGGAAAGAACCCTAAGAATGAGCAGACCACTAGTTCGGGTAATTTCAAACCCAACAATGACAAGAAGAGGCCTAATGGTGGGTCAAGTTTCTCACATGATAAGAAGTCAAAGAATGGAGAGAAGAAGGCAGGTTAGGCTGCCCCGTCTAAAACCATTTGCAAGTTTTGTGACCGGCCAGGTCACAGGATGGAGGAGTGCTGGTGCAAGCTAGGTGCCTGTTTACGCTGTGGAAGTCGGGACCACCATATACCTGAGTGCCCCCTCTTGTCCGACCAAGCTACTCCAAACAAGCCGCAAGGAGGTCAAAAGTGGCAAGGCAAACTTTAGGCTCTACAGGAAACTGAAACTGAAACCACCGAGGAGGGTGGACTTGTTGAAGGTACACTTATTGTCTTTGATAAGCCAACATTTGTTTTATTTGTTACCGGAGCGACGCATTCTTTTATTTCTCAGAATTTTTCTAAGTCCTTAACTGTGAAACCGGTATTGATGAATTCTCTATTGGAAATTTTAACTTCGATTGGTTCGGGTTCAGCAATTAGGTATTACTACCCTTCTAGCTAGATCTTGATTAGTGGGCTGAATATGCCAGCTGATTTGGTTTGTATGGCAATGAAGGATTATGATATAATCCTAGGAGCTGATTGGTTGGCTAGAAATGAGGCTAGTGTTCATTGTAGATCTAGCTCCGTGTCTTTTTCTGGACACCCCGAGCTTTCTTTTTTGGGATTAGGCACTCTAGATCTGTGCCGCTCATTTCGACCCTTCGAGCTGAGAAGTTAATGAAGAAAGGATGTCAGGCTTTTCTAGCCTTGGTTTCTTTAACTGATAAGAAAGGATCTGAGATTAAGGATATCCCTATTGTCCAGGAATTTCTTGACGTCTTTCCTGAGGATTTGCCAGGACTTCCGCTTGAGAGAGAGCTAGTCTTTTCTATTGATCTAATTCTTGGTGCATCTCTTGTTTCTAAGGCTCTGTACCGTATGTCTCCTGCAGAGTTGAGAAAATTAAAGAGACAATTGATGGAGTTGCTAGAGAAAGGGTTTATTCGTCCGAGTACATCCCCGTGGGGAGCCCCCGTGTTATTTGTATGAAAGAAGGATGGTTCGTTAAGACTGTGCATTGACTACCGGCAATTGAACCAACTTACTATCAAGAACAAGTATCCATTGCCGAGGATAGATGAACTGTTCGATCAGAGAGCGAGAGCATCATATTTCTCTAAAATCGATCTTCGATCGGAATATCACCAGCTGCGGATCAAGGATGAGGATGTCTTTAAAACTGCCATCCATAGTAGGTACGGACATTTTGAATTTTTAGTAATGCCTTTTTGACTAACGAATGCTCCTACAGCTTTCATGCAGTTGATGAATAGCATGTTCTGACCCTACCTAGATCAGTGGGTCGTGGTGTTTATTGATGATATTTTGATATACTCCAAGAATGAAGAAGAGCATGCTGAGCACTTGGGGATGGCATTGCGATTGTTAAGGGATCACCAGTTGTACGTGAAGTTTAGCAAATGTGACTTCTGGATGCAGGAAGTGTCCTTTCTAGGACACATTATCACTAAGGAGGGAATTTCTGTTGACCCCTCGAAGGTAGAGGCAGTAAGAGACTTGATTAGGCCTGCGAATGTCACTGAAGTAAGAAGTTTTCTAGGCCTAGCAGGTTACTATCAGAGATTCATTAAAGATTTCTCCAAAATTGCGGTACCTCGGACTAGATTGACCCCCAAGGAGAATCGGTTTGAGTGGTCGGAAGATTGTGAGCAGAGCTTCCAAACTCTAAAGGACTGTTTGATCACTGCCCCTATTTTGGCTTTGCCTTCTAGAGAAGGGAGATTTGAAGTCTACACGGACGCTTCGGGCATTGGCTTAGGTTGTGTGCTTATGCAGAATGGCAGGGTTATAGCCTATTCCTCAAGGCAATCGAGGAAGCGTGAAGAGAATTATCCCGTCCATGACTTGGAACTCACTGCCATAGTGTTTGCTCTAAAAATTTGGAGGCACTATCTATACGGAGAGGCTTTTACTATATTCTCTGACCATAAGAGCCTTAAATACTTATTTTCTCAAAAGGAACTTAACATGAGACAGAGAAGGTGACTTGAGTATTTGAAGGATTTCGATTTCTCTATTGAGTACCATCCTAGAAAAGGCAATGTGGTGGCTGATGCCTTGAGCCGCAAGCCAATAACAAAATTGTCAAGTCTCATGTTGCAAGGATGGAGACTGCTGGAACAGTTAGCTAGTTTGGATCTCATTATTAGTAAGGATCGGGTCTTGATGGTCCAATTTTAGCTTCGTCCTGAATTATTAATGAAAATCAGAGTCCCTGCAAGAAAATGATCCTATGTTGGTAGAAGTCAAGGAGAATTTGAGAAATAGACCAGATTTTATGTTAGCCGATGACGGCTGGTTATTGTTTCAAGGAAGAACATGTGTTCCTGATGTGGCAGAAGAAAAATGCAAGATTTTAGAAGAAGCTCATATGTCCAAGTATACTATTCACCATGGAGGTACTAAGATGTATCAGGATTTAAAAAGGACCTTTTGGTGGCCGAGTATGAAAAAGGAAGTGGCAGAATTTGTGAGTAGATGCTTAGTATGTCAACAAGTCAAGGCTAAACATTTTAGACCCACAGGGAAGTTAAAGCCACTAGATATACCACAATGGAAGTGGGAAAGTGTTGGTATGGATTTTATCCTGGGTCTCCCTAGAACTCATGGTGGATTCGATGCAATATGGGTCATTGTTGATAGACTGATTAAGTCCGCTCATTTCTTATCCATTAAGTCAAAGTGGACAGTTGATGTTTTGTCTGCCTTGTATATGAAGGAGGTGGTAAGACTGCATGGAGTATCGGTAAGCATTGTGTCAGATAGAGACCCCCGGTTTACTTCGCATTTTTGGAAAGGACTGCAAGAATCCTTGGGAACCCGTCTGAATTTCAACATCGCCTTTCATCCTCAGACAGACAGACAGACTGAAAGAACTAATCAGATCGTTGAAGATATGTTAAGAGCTTGCATGATTGATTTTGGAGGCAGTTGGGATGAGCACTTGACTTTGATCGAGTTCGCCTACAATAACAGTTACCAATCCAGTATCCATATGGCTCCGTTTGAGGCCGTTTATAGGAGGAGTTGTCGATCACCATTGTGTTGGGATGAGATAGGGGAGAAGCAATGGCTAGGACCGGATCTCATTTAAGAATCATCCAAGAACATCCGCATTATCCGAGATCATCTGCAAGTAGCACAATCGAGACAGAAAAGTTATGCTGATTGCAGAAGAAGAGCCTTGGAGTTTCAAATAGGTGAGCATGTATTCTTGAAGGTTTCACCAATGAGAGGAATTTGAAGGTTCGGCATCCGTGGCAAGCTAAGTCCAAGATACGTTGGCCCTTTAGAGATTTTGGAGAGAGTGGGAGAAGTTGCTTACAGACTTGTTTTACCACCTCAGTTATCTGGAGTACACAATGTTTTCCATGTATCTATGTTGCGGAAATATGTTTATGACCCCACTCACATCATTCAACATTCGGACCTAGAATTAAAGGAAGATTTAACTTATGAAGAATGACCCATCAAAATTTTGGACCATAAGCAGCAGCAACTCAGGAATCGTTCCATACCTATGGTCAAGGTTCAATGGAGCCGACGTGGAACTAAAGAAGCTACTTGGGAGTCCGAAGATGCTATCCGAAAGTAATACATGTAGATTATGAAAAATCCACTTAATGAAAAAAAGGGTGGATGAAACCAAAGCTCAATTTCTAAAGGTTAAAAATTAATAGTGAAAGGAAGAGCATGCGTGGGATGCTAAAGGGGAATGTGATCGCTGAGGGGTTACCTCAAATAAGAAAAAGGATGATCGCGAGTACCTTGTGTTAAGCGGGGGAGATTGTGAACCCTTTCTTCCTCCTTCCACCGGCCGGCCGATGAAGGGGGTTCTTAGTCTTGATTACCTTGCAAGAACACACAAATCAAATAAAAGAGTGGGTTAGCCAAAAGGTGTAGTATCAAAGTTCTAAGATTATGAAATTAATCAAATTAAACATGAACATGAACACACCTTGTGTGTTTTGGTCTTAAACCCCTAAGAGGAGTAACAAGGTTTGGAAGATGTGAATGCAACGATATGTTAATGCAAAATATATGGGATATGCTATCTAGCAAGAACTAGAAGAAGAGAGAATGTGTGATGATAATGATAAAAGAAAAAAAACAAACTAAGCAATTAAAGAGAAAGATCCTTTCTGCTGTGCGTGCAGCAGTGACAGGGGAGAGAGGGAGAGCTTCAATATGTGGTGGTGTAGCGGCAGAAGTTCGTCTGTGGAAGAAGAAGAATCCTCCTGGAAGAAAAAGCCTGTTCGGATGAAGAAGAAACCTTCAAAACAACAACTCTCTTCTCTGTTCTCTCGTTAACTCTTCTCTCTGCAGCTCTGCTCTCTTAATAATGATCTCTCTTTCTCTGTTTTCTGTTCTCTCGTTAACTCGCGTGAAGAGACCCAGGAGGGGTATTTATAGGGCTAAGATCCTTGGAGAACAAGGATTAAAACAAGGTAAAGATCTTCCATCAAGAAACTCCCTTCCCAGTCGAATACAAGGCTCAAAATGAGGAAGGAACCATTACGGGAAATAAGCAGGCGGAAGGGAGACGAAATTGAAAATGACGATCGCATGAAGGGCGTCAATTAAAAATGACGACACATCCAAAGGCGTTAATTAGAATAACGACTCCCATAAAGTTGTCAATTCCTGGATTTAATTATAGAAACAAATAACTTTCCTTATTTAAAATTATCAACTGACGCCTACCAGACAGACGTCAAATAATCAACGCCTTTATGAAAGACGTTAATTCTACAATTTTCGCTTTATTTGAAATTCAAAAATTTCAATAAATCCATAAAATGACGCCCGTATTGGTAGTCGTCCATTGTTAAAAGAGGCGCCCTTGGTCATGCTGTTAATTTAAATAGCGCCCCTTATCAGGGCGTTAATTTCAATTTCTCAAGAAAAAAACAAGAAATCATGATTAATTTAGAGAAAATAGAAAAACTTCATATTAAATCAATATTGAAGTCCACTTTGGGGCGTCACATGGTGACATGAGATTTACTCAACATAGCATCAATTTTAGCGTGTCTACAGCTGCCCCGCCTTGGCGTCTGCTTTACAAGGGAGTGAGATGGAATGAAGCGAATAAGGAAACAAGCGGAATGAGGTGGAACGAACTGAGAAGTAGATGTCAAGGTGTGATGTGACATGCCTCTGACACTAAGTGTTAGAAATCTTTCCAAGATTCTGAATGAAACAACTTCGGACAATTTCGAGAAAGCATCGGTCAGCTGGATAAAGGAGAGTAAACTAAATAAACAAAATGTGCGCGAGGGCACGATAGGGAGGCACCATTGGAGAGTGGTTACCAGCCAATGTGGACGTGCTACAACCAAGGTGGATTTGCAGAAAAGTAAAGTGAATTGAGATAAAGATCCAGCAAATGGATGGTTTTCAAGGGACCAGCCTGAGCAGCTTCAAGGAGAATAAAGTACTTGATTTGGAATGGAACATCTCATGTCAATTCAACTAAGAACGAGCGACCTTCATTATTGGTGTAATATGAAGATTTTCATCATTAAGCTCAAAGTCCTACATGATGCATGCTGGGCTAAAAGAAAAATTAAAACAAACTAAAATAAAAGATAATCAAAAATAATATTATTAAGCCATCTAGATTTGGTCAAGAATCCAAATCTCTGAGCGGATACTAAGCCGAAACCCATTTGTCCACGCATCAACTCAGAAAGTGGAACCATCGTCCCAAACCTTAAATGACTCAACGGCCTATCTGTGTGATCAAGATTCCCCTGGAATTATCACTGTTTTTGATGAAGGGGAACTCAAATTCCAGGTTCATCAGAACCACAAGGTCCTTGATATGCTATAACATCGTAGATACCTTATAGTAACAATGTATACAGGAATGCATATAGAAAAATGGTGAGCAATGAGGGAACTGAGAAATGAGGTGCAGTCACCGTGGGGCTTGGATGCCGAGGCCCAGTCGGTGGGACCAAGTGCTTCTTAACCTGCACTCAAAATTTCATTAGCCATGATATAAGAATGCATAAAACATACTCAACAACACCGATTTTAACTTTTTTTTTAGAATTTTTAGAATTTATTGAACTTTTTTTAAAGAATTTATGAAATTTTATTGGAATTTTTTAGAATTTATGAGTTTTTATTGGAATTTTGAGAATTTATTGAATTTTTATTGAAATTCTATGAGTTTTTATTGGAATTTTTTTGAAATTTTAAGAATTTTATGAATTTTTATTGAAATTTTTGAGAATTTATGAATTTCTATTGAAATTTCTGAGAATTTATGATTTTTTATTGAAATTTTTTGAGAATTTATGAATTTTTATTGAAAGTTTTGAGAATTTATGAATTTTTATTGAAATTTTTGAGAATTTATGAATTTTTATTGAAATTTTGAGAATTTATGAATTTTTATTGGAACGTACAGACTTTTGAAATGTATAGACTTATGGAACAAATGTGTAGACTTAGCATTGTATAGACTTATGGAATGGGGTGTATAGACTTGGAACGTATAGACTTTATGAATGTACAGACTTGGCAATGTATAGACTTGTGAAGGATGTATGGACTTGGTGAAGAGAATGGATGTATAGACTTGAAGGAGAGAATGGATGTATAGACTTTGAGTGAGGATGTATAGACTTGGTGAAGAGAATGGATGTATAGACTTGGTGAAGAGAATGTGGATGTATAGACTTGGATGGATGAAATGTATAGACTTGGTGAAGAGAATATGGATGTATAGACTTGGATGGATGAAATGTATAGACTTGGTGAAGAGAATATGGATGTACAGACTTGTGAAGGGAATGTAGGCTTGAAAACGAATGTACAGACTTCAGAATGTGTAGACTTGGGAATGGAATGTATAGACTTTAGAACTTGCAACCATGATGCTTAAACTTATGCAATTACTTCCAGACTTACACAACCTGCACTAAAGCTCATTAGTTCAAAAAGATCATTAGCTCAAAATATGATCACAAGTGCTTGATATAAACAATCTAATCATGATATGACAGCACTTAAGTTCATGAATAATCCGGAAATTCAAAAGTGTAAGCTCGAAAATGACGACCCTTCTGGTCGGCGTCAAAACAAGAAATGACGACGTGCACTGAGGCGTTAATTGCAATTGAGGTTTAACTTGGAATTGGAATGCAAATGACGCCCTCCGTGGAGGCGCGGGATAATTGACGACCCTCCAGATGTCGTCAATTGAACAAATGACGCCACAAAGCATGTCGTTAATCAGCTGTTTTCGTTTCCTGCTCGGAGTTAAATTTCCAGCAAATCGTTTTATTCAAACACAAACCATGCTGCCCGTTAACGTTCAAAACACTATAAATAGGGCAACTGCTGGTGTTTCCAAACATCAGAACATCAAAGTACAGAGTACCTTAGCCATCTTCTGTTAGGCAGTAGCAGAAGACCGAAGCAGAAGAATTAGTAGCATAACACTATCAGAAGGATGAACCAGATGATGCAACAAAGGCTTTCCAAGAAGCCAAGGATGAGTTTCCCAAGGATTTGTGAAGTGCCAGGCCATATCAGTGGGAGAATTGCTAAAGATCAAGTAAGTGTTCTTTGTGCTTAAACTTTTTATTTCTGTTCTGACTTTCTTTCTTTTCAAAATCTCTAATGTTCTTTCTTCTTCCTTTCTTTTAATGTTTTATGTTTTCAGGATTACCCCATTATTCTTGGTCCAAGAAGATTTCTAAAGGTCAAGTGGCTTCCTTTGCTACTCTCCAAGCTCTCTCTAGACATGAGATCCTTCCTTGCTAAGTGGAACCTTCTAGGCCTTATCACCCATGCCACCCATTATAATGATATCCATCTTGATTGGGCTTCCATTGGAGCTCTTATAGAATTATGGCACCCTCACACCCATACTTTTCTATTCCCAACCTTTGAAGCAACCATCCTCCTAGAAGAAGTGGAGATGCTCTTGGGTTTGATGAAGATGAAGCAAGGAGAGGAAACAAAGATGGCCCATATGACTAAGCCCATACAAGCCCATGATATGCTCATGAGCCTTGTTCAAAGCTCAAATTTGGTGAATCAAATGAAGGCCAACAAGGGAATCAATCTTTTGAAGTTGGCTTCTTGGGTATATAAAAACACGGATAAGGCTCAAGGAGATGAAGCCTTTTTGGAGAGAGTGATGAAGGGGTTTGTCATATGTGTAGGAGGAGCTTTATTCTTCCCTTCATTGGAGGATCATTTAGAGGAACACCACTTGAGTGTAATAGCAAGCATGTGGGAGGGAAAGAAAATAGGTGGGGCAATACTAGCCAACCTATACAATGGGCTCACCTCGGCTTCACTAGGATGGCCCTTATTCGGATCAATGCTTCTTCTAGCATGTTGGATAGATTTACACTTTAAGTTTGATCCATGTCAAGTAAACCAAGCGGCCTCCAAAATCTTCTCCAAGAGCCCACTTAGGTATATGACAAACTCATTGGCCTTATGTGAAAGAGTTACTAATAGAGTTCCCAAGCTCAAGAAGAGGAATGAATGGAGAGATTACTTCAAAATAATGCCAAAAAGCAATTTCACATGCACACCGGGTTTTCTCAAAACCCAAGAACTTCGCTCAAGGTTATCCTCCGGCATCGAGCTCCATTTAATTGGCGGGACCGACTTCATCCTTTACAACGCACACCGATACCTCCCACAACTCGGACTTCCTCGACATCTTTTCGAAGGACCTTCTCACCTTCCTCCAATCAAGAAGAGGGATCTATGCTCAAGTGGTGACCATGAAGAAATCAGGACCATAATGGCTCAATAGAAGGTGGCACTTCTCCACAAATCCAAGACTCATGTTGAAGAAGAAGAGAATAAATGTAAAGCCTATGTACTGGCTCTCAAGAAGATAATGCCCACAGTGGCTTAGAATGTAATCAAAAATTTTCATGAATGCAATAAGAATTCCTCTTTTATCTGAGCCAAAGCAATGTATGAAAGTGATCAATTCTGACATTTCAAGCAATTCTGTCTGATAACAAGGACTTCCGATCCTTCTGTTCTGAATAGCGCCCCTATCAACGGCGTTAATTACCTAAGACACGCCTCGGTTGAAGCCGTCCATTATATTCAAACTCATAATTGACGCCCAAGGCACTGGCGTTTCTTAACTCACGCCTTTAAACAAGGCGTTAATAAATTCAAAATTTCAAATAATTTTTGAGATAATTCCTTAATTTCTTATAAAACACGCCTTTACTCACGTCGCGTCTTAAACAATGGATGCCTGTCTGTTCGTTGTCAAATTCAAAGGGGTAATAATGATGCCCACTCACATCAATCAGTTCCCATCAATGCGTCGGACGACGATTGAAAATCCCCATGCAAATAATAATTGACGTCCAGACTCAGGACGTCAAATCTATAATCCACGCCTTACTTCAAACCGTCAATTTAAGAATAGACGCCTTCCTATCGGGCGTTAATTAGTCTCGACCGTTAAACCCTACTTTCCCCCCTTTCTTCTTCCTTCCTTCATTTCCATTTCCATTTCTTCTCTCTACAAAACCCTAACCGCAAACCCCCTCTTCTCTCTCTCTCATTCTCACTCTCTCTACTCTCTCTCCCTGCTCAATCCGATGGCTGGCGGCACCCCCAAACGCCAGAGGGTTACTGCCCCGGCCGTGGTCGACCTGGAAGGTGAGCATGCAGCCGTGGAGGGGGCCCCTCCCGCTGCGGTGGAAGAAGTACCGGCGGCGGCCGGTGAAGGGGATCATGACGAAAGCGATGACGGATAAGAAGAAGAAGATGATGAAGAAGGACATGAAGAAGAAGAAGGAGGAGGCGAAGGAGAAGAAGAAGAAGATGAAGGGGAAGAAGGAGAAAGAGATGGTGAGGAAGAAGAAGGAGAACCGGAGGTGGCGGCGGCGGTGGCCCGTCGGTCAGGCCAGCTCCGACGACCAAGGCAACCAAGACAACCCCTCCGTGGGGGGTTGATTGGTCCCGGACGTCAAAAGGTAGGTCCCCATACCCCTATTCTCTATTTTTTTTATTTTATTTCCATTATTTCCCCATTTCCATAGCCCTCGGGCATGACAAAACCAGAGACACAGTAAAATGACGCCCCCAGGGGTGTCGTGAATTTAAATAACGTCCCAGGGAGAGTCGTTAATTGCATCTTTTCATTTTCTAAAAATAATTAATCGCATGAAAGAAACGTCCTTCAACATGTCGTTATTTTAATTTTATCATGTTTCGCCAGCATGCTGTTATTTCCTTGTGATTTCATTTAAATTTTAAAATGTATGTATTTCTATTATTTCAATTTCGCACATTAAAACCTTGAAACCCCAGGAAAACCACGCCCCCCATCGGGGCGTTAATTAGATAGGTAACGACCACAAGGTGGCCGTCAATTCAACATTTTCCAGAAATGCAATTTAGGATAGAAAGTTACTTCATGAACCGCGCCCTTCCACAGGGGCGTTACTTAGATAACTGACGACCCAGGGTTGGGCGTCAAATCTAAATTTTTCATATTTTTAGAATATCACTTTCAAAACAACGTCGCCCGCAGGGGCGTCAATTAGATAAACAACGACCTTGGGTAGGTCGTCAATTAAATGAACGTACAGTACCACCCGAAACCTATTTGGAAATAACGTCACCCTCAGGGGCGCCAATCAAGAAAACCACGACCCACGGTAGGTCATTAATTATCCAAACAGCAAATATCACAATTAATGAGCTTAAATGAATTTCCACATGAAAACATAAGTAAAAAAGTTCTTTTATATTCATGCAGGGGTTGATGAGAACGCGGATTTCTTGGGTCCAGGTCCGGCCAGCGTACTACAGCCTCCCCGAGTTCCAGAGAGCTAGGATAGATGCTATGGGGTTTGGGGCCTTCCTTAGCATTGACCCAGTTAGGCCAGACCTACCGTTGATTCAGGTTTTGAGAGAGAGATGGGATAGGTCTAGCCGGGCATTTCTGATGCCATGGGGGCATATGGTTCCTAGTTTGGAGGATGTGGCTAGGATCACTGGGCTGAGGGTAGATGGGGAGGCGGTGAGCGGGATCACCATACCTAATTATAGTGAGATGACCCAGAGGCTATTAGGGCTAGAGACGGTGTACGAGACACCGAGCGAGTGTAGGACCGTTTTCTGCACCGACCTTACCATAGCTATGGGATTGGGGGACTCTAGGCAGAGATCCAGGGAGTCCTTAGAGCAGTTTTCACAGAGATTGATAGATGGGGCTAGGGCTGCCTACTGCCAGGATCCAGCCGACAGAGAGAGAGCAGACAGAGATTTAAGGAGGTTTCTATTTTTGATGCTCGGGAGACTGCTACTCGGCACGAAGGGCGACGTCATCAACTGCCACTTCCTAGGGATACTTGAGGACTTAGAGGGCGTGAGCCGATACGCCTGGGGAGCAACACTGCTGCGCACTTGATAGCCGACTTGTCTACGGGGATAGGTCGAGAGACGACAGTTAGTGGCTTTTCACCTTTTCTTCAGGTATGCATTTTTTTTTATTTTTCTTCTTTTTCTTTTATTCTATGCATGTGCATGGTCAACTAATGTAATGTATGGATGCAGATTTGGAGCCATTTGTACATGCCCATGGGGCGTGTTGATCTACGACCCGGAGATGAGGGGTCCTTCCCTCTGGCGCGATGCTGGCTGCTAGTGGTGATCGGAGCCCCACTTGCATATGAGTTGCACGTATTGCGACGGGAGTTCCAAGACTTCCCCGCCTCACTGGTATGCATGATGCAATTTTTATTTTTTTGGTTTTTATGTGAAATATGATGATGATATGATGATTGATATGCGTGCTTGTGAATGCAGGTGAGATGGAGACCCTATGAGGGGATGATCGACGAGGGCCAGCCGTGGGTCATAGCGGGCCGACCTCGTTTTGGGCATGAGCTTTGGGTTCATTGCCTGAACGAGATTGAGCCGTTACGGCTTAGGTTGGTGATGAGGACCCTCGACCTACACCAGGAGTGGATCGAGGTAGGAGAGCCGCGGGGTATAGGCAAGAAGATGCGTGGTCGCACGAAGGTGATCGACTGGAGAGTGCGGTTCTCCGACCAGTACGCAGACTGGCAGCGTGGCGGGACCTGGGTCACTTCACAGGCAACCGACAGCTCCGAGTACCTCCGACGCTACTGGGAGGTTTACGCCGGCCGACCCTAGATGAGGGTCTTAGGGGTATGTATGAATGCACTTATTTCTAAATTAAATGCAAATGATTTGTATATCTATCATGTGACCAACATGTGATGAATGCAGGATGCGCGAGACATAGTGGTTTTGGATGCACAGGCCCACCTACACAGCCTAGAGGCACAGCTAGCCACCACACGGGCAGACCTTGAGACCTTGGTGAGTGTTTAATTTATTCCTATATGCATATGAATTTTTTTGTTGATGATTAGCTACTGACAATCTCAATAAATGCAGCGTGCCCAGCAGGGAGCGGTAGGGGGAGAGACAGGAGAGGCCTCCAGCTCCAGAGGGCCTAGTGCAGAGGTGACTGCATTAGCAGAGCAGCTAGCGGGGGCAGTGGCACGGGCCGAGGCGGCAGAGCGCAACCTTGCCTCACGGGTATGCCTTAAATCTTAAACTCAAAATTATTCATTTGTTTATATATTATATTCATGAAGATTGTTTTCTTTACAGACCGAGGAACTCTGGGCTGCTCTTACTTGCATCGAGGAGGGACAGCGGGCGATGGCCACGCAGGTGAGTTATTTATTTTCAATTGTATGTTGCTTATTCCATGAATTATTGAATTATTGCATTAAATGTGGAACTGATGATCTGTTTAAATGTTTGCAGACTTCACAGTTACAGGCGGCACATACCCGAGCTGCCCTGGCCGGGACAGAGTTGGCGATCCGTGAGCAACGGGTCGTGGAGCTGCCTCAGGATGTGTTGGAGCTGCGAGTCACCCTCGAGATGGAGCGGAGAGAGCGTACTCGGGAGCGCAGGAGCACCAGGCAGAGCGTGTCCGGGACCGTGAGCAGTACCAAGCGGAGCATGCCCGGGACCGTGAGGAGTGGTCAGCTTGCGATCGAGAGCTTACAGCCTTGAGGGCCCAGCTAGCCGTTGCACAGGAGCGGCTACGAGCGACCGAGGAGCGTCTTCAGCGAGGTCGGGAGCGGGCGCGAGCTGCAGGGTACAGCTTCACCAGCTCTACTTTTGTGGCGGGTTCCTCTCTCCGGCAGAGGAGCGAGGCAGAGGAGCCGGCTCGAGCTCCAGCTACTTCCTGGGGGCCCATGCCCCCTCCACCAGCACCTCGTCGGGAGGATGAGAGTGAGGCAGAGAGTAGGTGTAGCAACCCTGGTAAAATAAAAGGAAGATTTCAAGAAAAATTAAGTAAGTAAATGATAAGAACCAAAATGAATAAATAATAAGTCAAATGTAAATAACGCCTCTCAACAAGGCGCGATTTAAATAAGAAACGCCTTCACCTGAGGCGTTAATTCAAAAAGTGACGCCTATACTAAAGGGCGTCAAATTTCAAAAACGTCCAAAACGAATAAAAGGAAAGGGAAAGAAACGCCCTCTTCTTGGGCGTGAATTGTAAAAGAAACGGCATAGGTCAAGACGTCAATTAGAATTAAAGCCCTAACCTAAGGCGTTAATTGCATTTGTGTTCCATTCGAACGAGGAGACTATCCAGGGTAAGTTTTAGGATTGCTACGTGTTCGATTGATTATGGTAAGGACTCTATCAAGGAAACTAGAGTTCTAATCAAATTCTAACTCCATTGGGATTCCAAAAATCCTATAAATGCCTTTCTAATCGAACCTGTTCGCTATTTTTGGCTAACCGTTATGCTGCTGCTGTACGTGAAGAACAGGTGGTTTTTCTTCCTCTGCCTTCCGTCATGGATTATAAAGAATATTAATGTTCTTCATCTTCTTCTTATGTCGGTTGTCTGCAGCAAGTAGTAACTCTCTTGTCTAGTTGAAGAACGTGGGCTCTTCATCAACATCCTCTTCTTCTGTTTTGAATAGAGTGCCGTTTTCTCTTCACAACATTCACGTATCTTCACCCAGATCATCATCAGGTAGGTTTTCTCAAGAATTGTAGCCCAAACTAGCATAAAAATTTATGATAATATCATCTGTAATTCATGCATATAGTTTTACTGCGTTTTAGAGGTTTTCTGTGAAATTTTGGCAAGAGGCGACCCATGTCAGGGCGCTAATTCATGATCTGACGCCAAACTAAGAGTCGTCAATTTTAAGAAATCGATAAATACGCACGTTTGAAATTTAATATCTATGAAACCTGTAGTTAAATCTAATGCATGATCATATATCTCGAATCCTGATATTTTTCTTGTCCTGACCATGTACTTTATTTTCTGAAAATTAGTATCTATCCTGTAAAAGAATGAATTAATGACCTCCAGTAGGTCATCTTTTATGAAAGAGACGCCCCTGTATAAGGCGCGTTTAATCAAAATTACAGAATAAAGAAAATTTCAGCAAAATAGAAATTTATAATGGACGACGGTTACAGAAGTCGTCAAATTTAAAATAACGACCCAGTGAAGGGCGTTAATTTAATAAGTAGTGACTTATGTTAAGGCGCTAATTTCCTGTGTAATTATTTTATACTGTTTACTGTTAACCGAGGGTTTTATATAAATATATATGTATATATTGGCACTATATTTCCATTCTGTGAATATAGTCCCATGTTCTACGATGTTTTATCGATTACCCCTCAACTCTCGGTGACATACAAGCCCTCCATTGGACATTCCGTTCCTTTGGACTGATAAGTTAGTCATTGGGACCTCCGTAAGTCTCCTCGTAGCCTTGGATTCCCTCAAGGCCGACTGAGCGGGTTGTACCATAAAAATCCTTTACACTATTTTGCCATGTCACTCTATAGAAACATGGTATACCGGCCCTCATGATATGCTATGTGGATATCATGAGAATATTCTTAATGGGATGTGGAAATCATGCCATTATTATGCTGTTCTTGTGGACATCAATTCTATATCAAATGACATGACCATCTATATATGGACACTTAATTGTCATGGTACCCAATTGGGGAACCAACTCCACCCAGTTTTATCGATACTGGTGTTTATATCGTTATTATCGTCCTTATACATCAAGTTCAATTTTGAACTCTACTCTATCTTGAATTTCCATAATCTTTTTCTTTGAAATTCTATATTGGCTATACAAATAAAGTGGATGTCTAGATCTATCTTTAATGCTGTGCATATAAGGGCCCGATCTGGTCCTGGGAGGAGCACCCAAAAGTACTAGTGCCCATGGGAGTTGTAATGATCACGGTGTCTAGCATTGCACCGAAGTACTTTTTCTCTTGATCTTTGGCATTCCACACTCTCTCTTTCATGCGTGCGTGACTCGACTTGCGTGACTTTACTAGCATGGCCCGACACGGGCAAAGTACTTGATTGAAATAGCCAATAATATATATAGTCTCTCATGAATATTTCTTGTTTAAGACTCGCTTGGAAGTTTTGCACGACGTGTTATTCTATTGTTAGTTTTATTTCACTTGCTCAGTTATTTCTACATGCATATTGCATTTACATGTGAAAAATTGTAATTACTTAAACCCATTGCTAGTTCTTGAGATATAATTTCCTACTGAGTGTTCGCTCACTCAGTGTTTCCCTACTTTTCAGGTAAGTCCGACGACGAGACTCAATCGGACAGGGAAGGTCAAGAGTGAAAGAAATTAGAGCTTCTCAAAGCGTCAACTAGTCTTGTCTTTTCTATATTTTCTTGAGTCAATTTTGTACTTTTCTTTTTATTAAGTTTAGCATTTTCAAGGGATTGTAATAGAAATACTTTTGTGAAGGAATAAAAGGATTAGGTTATCTTTACTCTTGCGCATCTCTGATTTGGTGTCGAATACACTAATACTCTGATTGACATGATCGATATAAACTCGTCACGCGTCTCCGGGTATCTTCCGCGCTCGGGGCGTGACAGTTTTTGTTGTATCAGAGCCTAGGGTATTCAATTCCTAGGAAACCCAAGTCCAAGGATAAGTCTGAACCTCTAACCAGTGAGATTGGGTAGAACCAAGGGTTAAAGTCAAAATAGAATTAAAAGCCTTTAAATGTAATCACATACTAATAGCTATTGTAATTGTAGGACAATGGCTGCCGAACGTGCTCAATGGCGCAACATGCAACGCACTCTTCAAGGCATGACCCAGGCACTTCAACAAGTGGCACAAGGAGGTGCACTACGTGGAGCCGGAAATCTCCACCAAGGCTTTAAGAACATGAATCCTCCAAAGTTCGTAGGATCTACTGATCCGGATGATGCCAAACACTAGATCCGGGAAACTGAACAGATCTTTCGGGTTATGCATTGCACGGATCAAGTGAAGGTCCTGCGAGCAACTTTTCAATTAGAAAGGGACGCCCGCTGTTGGTGGGAGTCGGTAGAAGCTACGTTAAATCAAGGACAAGTCACTTAGGATGAGTTTGTTGAACATTTCAACAATAAATATTTCTCAGATCGAGTTCAAGAGAAGAAAGTCACTGAGATCGCCGCACTTAAGCAACGATCTTTGTCGGTGGCTGAATATGAAGCGCAGTTCTCAAGGCTGTCTCGGTACGCTAAACACTTAGTTAGTACTGAGAAGATGAAAGCTCGAAGATTCCTTAATGGGCTCAGGCCCCAATATATCACACAACTGGCACCGATGGACATACAAGTCTATTCGGAGATAGTTCGACGGGCCCAATTACTAGAAGATGCCACGGACTTATCTGATAGGATCCGTGGGAAAGACAAGAAGGAGAATGTTACTAGCTCCGGCACCTTCAAACCCAATTTCAAGAAGAGGCCAAGTAATTGAGGTACTCCCTCCCAGTAGCAAAAGTTCAAGAAGACCAAACCTTTCTCCATCACCACTACACCTTCTAAAGTGGTATGTAAGCACTGTGATAAGGCCGGGCACAAGGCCGAAGAATGTTGGAGGAAACTTGGAGCGTGTCTCCGTTGTGGGAGCCGTGATCATCGGATTCCCGACTGTCCCCTACTCAATGATCAAGCCGGTGACGGAAAGCGCCCGGTGATAAAGAATGCTCGTCTCCAAGCTACTAAGGAGGCGGAACAAGACGAAGGTGGACTAGTAGAAGGTACACTGAAAGTATGTTCCAAGTCTGCACATGTCTTATTTGATACGGGTGCATCACATTCTTTTATTTCCAAGAAGTTTGCTGACCCACTACCTATGGAACCGGAATGGATGAAAATATTTTTATCTACTCCTCTCGGAAACGAAACCGATATTACTCACCATTATTAAAACTGTGAAGTCTTGGTAAAAGGAAGAAATCTTCCTATCAACCTCATATGTTTAGACCTAAAGGAATATGATGTCATATTGGGAGCAGACTGGTTATCTAGGTATCAAGCAACTGTGGATTGCCGTAACAGCAAAGTTACTTTCAAGGACTTTCCAGACCTAGTCTATTCTAGCCCTAAGAGTCGGAGCAAGTCACCTCTTATTTCGGCTCTCCGAGCTAGCAAGCTAATAAGGAAAGGATGTGTATCTTTCCTTGCATTTGTCACCATTAAGGAGACTAAGGAGACTAAGCTAGAAGACATCCCAGTTGTGCAAGAATTTTCGGACGTGTTTCCGGAGGATTTGCCTGGATTACCCCCACAAAGAGAAGTGACCTTCACCATCGACTTGGTCCCTGGTGCTGGACCAGTTTCTAAGGCACCATATAGGATGTCCCCTGCCGAACTCAAGGAGCTGAAGGAGCAATTGATGGAACTTCTCAAGAAGGGATTTATTAGACCAAGCACTTCCCCGTGGGGAGCACTTGTGCTATTTGTAAAGAAGAAAGATGGATCCATGAGGTTATGCATCGACTATCGACAGTTGAATCATCTCACTATCAAGAACAAGTATCCACTGCCGAGAATCGATGAGTTATTTGATCAAATATCTGGATCCATGTATTTTTCGAAGATTGATCTCAGGTCGGGATATCACCAACTAAGGATCAAAGATGAGGACATTTATAAGACCGCGTTCAGAAGCAGGTATGGGCACTATGAATTTGTTGTTATGCCTTTTGGACTAACAAATGCCCCTACTGCCTTTATGCAGTTGATGAATAGTATATTCAGGCCTCATCTAGATCAATTCATAGTGGTTTTCATTGATGATATACTGATCTATTCAAAGACCAAGGAAGAGCATGAGGAGCATTTGAGAATAGCATTACAAATATTGAGGATAAATCAGTTATATGCAAAGCTCAGCAAATGTGAATTTTGGTTAGGAGAAGTAGCTTTCTTGGGACATGTTATATCAAAAGACGGTTTATCCGTAGATCCATCAAAGGTTGAAGCTGTAAGGAATTGGGAAAGACTGACCAATGCTAGCGAGATCCGTAGTTTCTTGAGTCTTGCGGGCTACTATCGATGATTCATCAAGGATTTCTCCAAGATAGCCGTACCACTCACTAGGCTAACTCGCAAGGAGATACGCTATGAATGGAGTGAGGATTGTGAAAGAAGCTTCCAAGCTCTCAAGGATCATCTAACTACTGCCCCGGTTTTAGCTTTACCAATTGAAGGCGAGAGATTCAAAATATACACCGATGCATCTGGCATTGGCCTCGGATGTGTTTTAATGCAACAAGGGAAGGTTATAGCCTACTCTTCTCGCCAATTGAAGAAGCACGAGGAGAACTACCCAGTTCACGATTTAGAATTGGCGGCGGTAGTATTTGCACTGAAGATATGGAGACATTATCTGTACGGAGTGCAGTTTATTGTATACTCTGACCATAAAAGTCTTAAGTATCTCTTCTCTCAGCAGGAATTGAATATGAGGCAAAGACGTTGGCTAGAATATCTGAAGGACTTCGACTTCACTATACAATATCATCCTGGAAAGGGTAATCCTGTAGCCGATGCCCTCAGTCGAAAGCCGAGAGCACTATTAGCCAATTGTATGATTCAAGAGTGGAAGTTGATAGAACAATTCTCTAAACTTAATATAAGCATGGACAAGGACAGTAGGTGTGGCACCTTATCCCATATGAGCATACAACCAGACTTGCTATCCGAAATACAAGGACTTCAAGATAGTGACCCGGTACTAGTGGAAATCAAAGACAAAATAGAAGAACAAACTGATTTCAAAATAGCCCCAGATGGAAGAGCGATGTTCAGAAATAAAACATGTATACTGAATTGCCCAGAGCTAAAGAAGAAAATCTTAGATGAAGCTCACAGATCAAGGTACACGATTCATCCAGGATCAACTAAGATGTACCAAGATTTGAAAAGGACATTTTGGTGGCCCAATATGAAAAGAGAAATAGCGGATTTTATGTCTCACTGTCTCACATGTCAACAAGTCAAGGCAGAACACCAAAAGCCTGCCGGTAAGCTACATCCTCTAGATATTCCCAAGTGGAAGTGGGAGGATATCGGTATGGACTTCATTATGGGTCTGTCCAAATAAAAGGGAGGATATGTCGGAATATGGGTTATCATCGACCGATTGACCAAATCGGCACACTTCTTGCCAATCAAGAGTCGATGGTCAGTTGATGTTCTTGCTGCATTATACCTTAAAGAGATAGTCAGGTTATATGGAGTACCTGTCTCAATCGTGTCTGACAGAGACCCCCGTTTTACTTCTCACTTTTGGAAGGGTTTACAACATTCACTGGGGACTAGACTTAACTTTAGTACAGCTTTTCATCCTCAAACGGATGGTCAGATCAAGAGAACTAATCAGGTGGTTGAAGATATGCTCAGAGCTTGCATCATTGATTTTGGTGGAAGCTGGCATGATCACTTGCCTTTGGTTGAGTTTGCATACAATAACAGCTACCAGGTAAGTATACAAATGGCACCTTTCGAAGCTTTATACGGAAGGAGTTGCCAATCGCCTTTGTGCTGGGACGAAGTTGGTGAAAAACAACTATCAGGTCCAGACATGGTAAGGGATACCACTGAAAAGATTCAGTTGATTAGAGAAAGACTTCAAGTTGCTCAGTCTAGGCAGAAGGCTTATGCTGATACACGAAGAAGAGATCTCGAATTCCAAGTGGGAGATCATGTATTTCTCAAGATATCACCTGGACGTGGAATAAGGAGATTTGGTGTTAAGGGCAAGCTTACACCAAGGTTTATCAGACCTTTTGAGATACTAGAAAGGGTTGGCGAGGTTGCTTACCGCATCGCTTTACCTCCTCAATTGTCCGAAGTACACAATGTATTCCACATATCAATGTTGAAGAAGTATGTGCACGATTCGTCACATATCATTGATCATGGAGACCTGGTGATTCAGAAGGACCTTACGTATGAGCAAAAGTCTATGAAGATCCTCGATCGCGAGGTATGAACCCTAAGGAATAAAGTTATTCCCATGGTTAAGGTGCAATGGAGTAAATGTTCAGAACACGAAGCCACATGGGAGACCGAGGAGTCTATGAGGAAACGATTCCCAGACTTATTCTAACAAGGTGTGTATTCTACACTCTCCACGTTTATATGTGATGGAATTTGGGGACCAAATTTTTTTTATGTGGGGGAGGGTGTAGCAACCCTGGCAAAATAAAAAGAAGATTTCAAGAAAAATTAAGTAAGTAAATGATAAGAACCAAAATGAATAAATAATAAGTCAAATGTAAATAACGCCTCTCAACAAGGCGTAATTTAAATAAGAAACGCCTTCACCTGAGGCGTTAATTCAAAAAGTGACGCCTATACTAAAGGGCGTCAAATTTCAAAAACGTCCAAAACGAATAAAAGGAAAGGGAAAGAAATGCCCTCTTCTTGGGCGCGAATTGTAAAAGAAACGGCATAGGTCAAGACGTCAATTAGAATTAACACCCTAACCTAAGGCGTTAATTACATTTGTGTTCCATTCGAACCAGGAGACTATCCAGGGTAAGTTTTAGGATTGCTACGTGTTCGATTGATTATGGTAAGGACTCTATAAAGGAAACTAGAGTTCTAATCAAATTATAACTCCATTGGGATTCCAAAAAACCTATAAATACCTTTCTAATCGAACCTGTTCGCTATTTTTGGCGAACCGTTCTGCTGCTGCTGTACGTGAAGAACAGGTGGTTCTTCTTCCTCTGCCTTCCGTCATAGATTATGAAGAATATTAATGTTCTTCATCTTCTTCTTCTGTAGGTTGCCTGCAGCAAGTAGTAACTCTCTTGTCTAGTTGAAGAACGTGGGCTCTTCATCAACATCCTGTTCTTCAGTTTTGAATAGAGTGCCATTTTCTCTTCACAACCTTCACGTATCTTCACCCAGATCATCATCAGGTAGGTTTTCTCAAGAATTGTAGCCCAAACTAGCATAAAATTTTATGATAATATCATCTGTAATTCATGCATTTAGTTTTACTACGTTTTAGAGGTTTTCTGTGAAATTTTGGCAAGAGGCGACCCATGTCAGGGCGTTAATTCATGATCTGACGCCGAACTAAGAGTTGTGAATTTTAAGAAATTGATAAATACGCACGTTTGAAATTTAATATCTATGAAACCTGTAGTTAAATCTAATGCATGATCATATATCTCGAATCCTGATATTTTTCTTGTCCTGACCATGTACTTTGTTTCCTGAAAATTAATATCTATCCTGGAAAAGAATGAATTAACGACCTCCAGTAGGTCGTCTTTTATGAAAGAGACGCCCCTGTATAAGGCGCGTTTAATCAAAATTACAGAATAAAGAAAATTTTAGCAAAATAGAAATTTATAATGGACGACGGTTACAGAAGTCGTCAAATTTAAAATAACGACCCAGCGAAGGGCGTTAATTTAATAAGTAGTGACTTATGTTAAGGCACTAATTTCCTGTGTAATTATTTTATACTGTTTACTGTTAACCGAGGGTTTTATTAAAATATATATGTATATATCGGCACTATATTTCCATTCCGTGAATATAGTCCCATGTTCTACGATGTTTTATCGATTACCCATCAACTCTCGGTGACATACAAGCCCTCCATTGGACATTCCGTTCCTTTGGACTGACAAGTTAGTCATTGGGACCTCCGTAAGTCTCCTCGTAGCCTTGGATTCCCTCAAGGCCGACTGAGCGGGTTGTACCATAAAAACCCTTTACACTATTTTGCCATGTCACTCTATAGAAACATAGTATACCGGCCCTCATGATATGCTATGTGGATATCATGAGAATATTCTTAATGGGATGTGAAAATCATGCCATTATTATGCTGTTCTTGTGGACATCAATTCTATATCAAATGACATGACCATCTATATATGGACACTTAATTGTCATGGTACCCAATTAGGGAACCAACTCCACCCAGTTTTATCGATACTGGTGTTTATATCGTTATTATCATCCTTATACATCAAGTTCAATTTTGAACTACTCTATCTTGAATTTCCACAAGCTTTTTCTTTGAAATTTCATATTGGCTATACAAATGAAGTGGATGTCTAGATCTACCTTTAATGCTGTGCATATAAGGGCCCGATCTGGTCCTGGGAGGAGCACCCAAACGTACTAGTGCCCGTGGGAGTTGTAATGATCACGGTGTCTAGCATTGCACCGAAGTACTTTTTCTCTTGATCTTTGACATTCCACACTCTCTCTTTCTTGCGTGCGTGACTCGACTTGCGTGACTTTACTAGCATGGCCCGACACGGGCAAAGTACTTGCGTGAAATAGCCAATAATCTATATAGTCTCTCATGAATATTTCTTGTTTAAGACTCGCTTGGAAGTTTTGCACGACGTGTTATTCTATTGTTAGTTTTATTTCACTTGCTCAGTTATTTCTACATGCATATTGCATTTACATGTGAAAAATTGTAATTACTTAAACCCATTGCTAGTTCTTGAGATATAATTTCCTACTGAGCGTTCGCTCACTCAGTGTTTCCCTACTTTTCAGGTAAGTCCGACGACGAGACTCAATCGGACAGGGAAGGTCAAGAGTGAAAGAGATTAGAGCTTCTCAAAGCGTCAACTAGTCTTGTCTTTTCTATATTTTCTTGAGTCAATTTTGTACTTTTCTTTTTATTAAGTTTAGCATTTTCAAGTGATTGTAATAGAAATACTTTTGTGAAGGAATAAAAGGATTGGGTTATCTTTACTCTTGTGCATCTCTGATTTGGTGTCGAATACACTAATACTCTGATTGACATGATCGATATAAACTCGTCACGCGTCTTCGGGTATCTTCCGCGCTCGGGGCGTGACAGTAGGAGAGAGGAGGGTGGAGGTGAGAGCTGAGAGTCTTACTTGTACTCTTCCACCCTCACACCTGTACTCAGACATTTATGATGTATATATATATGAAATTGAGATTTTGTTACCTGAGCACTTGTGTAGTTGTGTACTTGTGTCTTCTTTTCCTTCTCGTCTTTTACTTTTGCTCTGTGCTTCCACACTTGAATAAACAGGTTAATTCATCTGTTCGACTTGGCCCCTTGCTCAATAAGCAAGGGATGTCTTCACTTTGACCTTGATAACGGGTCAAGGGGCGAAGCCTTTAATCAATTAAGGCGAATGATAAATATGAAATGCGTCATGCAAGTAAGCAAATGTAAACTGAAAGTAAAAGATGCCCATACAAGAATGCAATCAAGCATATGAGAAACAAAGGGCTTGAAATTCCACAATCATTTCATTTTTTTATTATTGGTATATATGCCCTTTTTTGTTTGAATTTTTGTTTTGAAAGTGACACTTAATTTTGACAAGGACGTAATTTGAAAATTTTTATTTTGGAGGCAAGTATGGTATAGAGCTTTAAAACCTTAACCATCATAATCTAAAATTCATTAGATTTTCTCAAGAGACTTAACAAAAGAGTCAACGTGATTTATACTTAGGCTTTTACTCATATTTTCTCGCAGCCCATCCTTCTTAGTTGATCTTTGCCATTCTTTGAGTTCACAATCCACCATGAAGGGAGAAGGGAAGAATGATTAAGGAAGCTCACGAAAGGTTTTCAAGAACGGGGCACACTCCTCCCCTGCCCTAATGCCTGTTGGGATTCGGTCTTCGGCTTAGGGAAATTTTGTTGCTCTTTTTGCCCTTATTCATGCATGCTTACGACCAAGGTTTTCCTTGCGGGGACTTTGCCCTCTTGACATGCTTTCTTTTATCATAACTTCTTTTTTCTTTTCTTCTTTTCTTAAACAGATAAAGACCTAATTGTACTTGGGCTTTAAGCATTTTGCTCCCTTTTGGGCCCTGACTTCTACCTACTAGGGCGGTGGGCAGGCTTGGTTGGTAACCCCTAACTTGTGTTCCCTCTCGTGAGCCGAAAAGAAGAGAATGGGTATGGCTTTTACACTCTTGATTGGGTCGGACTTTCCTTGAATTCCGGGCTGCTCGAGTTTAAGAATAAAGCATGTAGTGTGTGCGTGAATTGACCCAAGAGTTAAACCGTCGAGACTGAAGAATGAATTTAAAGATTTTGATTTTTTCGGTGTCGTAGCCCATGTACTATACCAGCCTCCAAGATTTTTCTTTCTCTCTTTTTTTCTTTTCTTCTTCTTTTTTTCTTTTTTTTTTAAATTTTTTTTCTACTCTTCTCTTTTTTTTTAGTTTTTTTTAGGGTTAGTATTTCTTTAGATAGAGACCATTCCAAGGATGAGTTAGCTCTTCGCCTTCAGCATTAATCAATTTATAAGCGTTGCCAGGATAAACATCTTTTATAATAAAGGGGCCTTCTCAATTAGGTTGGAGTTTTGAACGTGGTCCACCTGGTTTTACAAAGATTCTTTTAATCACCAATTCACCAACTTTGAATTTTCTCTCAATCACTTTCTTTTGATAAAAATGTGAAAGTCGGTTTTGATAAATACCCGCATGTTCGGCGGCAGCCAGACGCTTCTCATCTAGGAGTTCCAACTGGGCAAGGAGAGATTCACGCCACTCATCAATAGAGAATTCATTGTCCAATTGTACTCGCAGAGAAGGAACAAGAATCTCATAAGGAACTACCGCCTCCATTCCATAAGTGAGGGCGAAGGGTGTTTGCCCTGTAGGGGTACGAATGGAAGTACGATAGGCCCAAAGAGCTTCAACAAATTTTTCTGGCCAATCCGCAAATTTGTTAGCCTCACACGTTTTCTTGACAATCTTAATCAAAGTCTTATTAGTTGCCTCTGCTTGGCCATTGCCCTGCGGATAATAAGGAGATGAATGATGCAATGCAATGTTATACCTGTTGCAGAGGTCCTGAAGTTCCTGAGAGATGAATTGGGGTCCATTGTCGGTGACGATGGTACTTGGGATGCCAAATCTTACGACGATATTCTTCATTATGAACTTGCAGACGGTTGATGCTTTGATCTCCACGTAAGCTTCCGCTTCCGCTTCCGCCCACTCGGTGAAGTATTCCATCGCCGTCAGTATGAATGACTTTGGTTTTGTGAGGAGGGTCGGATCACCCAGGGGTCCAATGATATCGAAAGCGCACATGGCGAAAGGCCATGGGGAAGATACGGGATGGAGTGAAGAAGCAGGAGAATGAATTTTGTCGGCGCGCAGTTGGCACTTAACACACCTTCGAACATAGATAGAACAATCCTCTTCTAGAGTGGGCCAATAAAAACCTAGCCTAAGGATCTTCTTAGCAAGCATCTGGCTATTGACATGACCACCACACACACCCGAATGGGCCTCTTCCACAACTTTCCAAGATTCATCATCATCTAGGCATCTTAATAAAACTCCAGTGAGACCTCTTCTGTAAAGCACACCTCCAATCAGGGTGTATCGTTGGGCAACCCTTCTAATGGCTTTCTTCTCTTCTGCTGTAGCTTCTTCAGGATATGATTGATCCTGGCAATATTTAGCAATTTCATAATACCACGGCTTTTCTTCATCATCCAATTCTTCTTCCAAGTCCAATAGCATGACCTCCTTATTCTTAATAATTCTACCTTGCTCAACCTTCCTAAGCACCTCTTCCTTAATCCTAAGAAAAGATGGGTCTTGAATAGCGAGAATGAGCCGCTTACGAACAATGATGGAGTGGGAATCCCTTTCGGGAAGGAGAACCAAGGAAGATGCAAGAGAAGCAAAAGCATCAGCTAGAATGTTATGGTCACGAGGGACGTGAACGAAGATTAGTTTGGTGAAAAGCTTGGTGTAAGCAGAAGTCAATTCTTGGTAGGGCTTGAGTTTAGGATTAAGCGTACGGCACTTGGAGAGCACTTAGCGAAGAATAAGCTGACTATCACCTACAATTCGCAATTGGGTAACACCGAGTTGATGAGCGGCCTCTAGTCCGGCCAAAAGAGCCTCGTACTCAGCTATATTATTTGTAACTTAAAATGCAAGCTGAGAGGCGAGCAGAATGATGATACCCTCAGGTGATAGAAGAACTATACCAATCCCTTTCCCTTTTGAATTCAAAGCTCCATCAAAATGTAATGTCCACATCGAATCGGATTGATTGACGGACATTAGTTCCTCATCTGGAAACTCTGAGCGAACAGGGTCAAATCTGGGGAGAGGGTGATGAGCAAGATGTTCTGCTATGGCGTAGCCTTTAATCGCTTTTTGCTGAATGTAGATGATGTCAAACAGAGAGAGGAAGCTTTGCCATCGCGCCAATCGGTCAGTGAGAATAGATTTTTCAAGAAGGAACTTGATTGGATTCATACGAGCAATGAGGTGAACCTCGTGAGCTAAGAAATAATGCTTGAGTTTCTGAACTACCCAGACTAAAGCTGCACAAGTCTTCTCCATGGCTGAGTACCTCTGCTCACATGGGTTAAAGAGTTTTGACAAGTAGTAGGCTGCCCTCTCTTTTCCTTCTTCGTCAACTTGGGCTAGGACAGTGCCTACAGAGTCATCCAGGACAGAAATATAAAGAACAAGCGGTTTGCCCTGAACTGGCGGCCTCAGGACAGGAGGATTTGAGAGATAATCCTTCAATCCGTCAAAAGCTGCCTGACACTTGTCATCCCAAATAAACTTGACTCCCAGCTTGGTAAGCTCGTAGAACAGCTTACATCTTTGTGAATGCTGGGAAACAAATCGGTGAATAAATTGCAACCTCCCGATCAATCCTCTTACCTCTTTCAAATTCCTGGGAGGAGGCATTTCTGTTATGGCCTTCGCCTTGTTGGGATCAATCTCAATACCCCTCTTACTAACAATGAATCTAAGCAACTTCCCTGATGAAACACCAAATACGCACTTCTTGGGATTCATTTTCAAATGGTACTCCCATGCTCTTTGCAAGACTTTAGCTAGAACCCCGGGATGCTCAATCCTTGATCTTGATTTTACTACCAGGTCATCCACATACACCTCAATATAAATGTGGATCATATCATGAAAAATAGCCATCATGGCCCTTTGATAGGTGGCTCCAGCGTTCTTAAGTCCAAAAGGCATGACCACATAACAATAAGTTCCCCATGGTGTAGTGAACGATATTTTCTCTTGATCCTCCTAGGCCAAGCGAATCTGATTATAACCTGAAAAGCCATCCATAAAGGAGAGAGTCTCAAATCCTGCCGTGTTGTCAATCAAAACATCAATATGAGGGAGGGGGAAGTCATCTTTAGGACACGCGCAGTTGAGGTCCCGGAAGTCTATGCAAATCCTGACCTTTCCATCTTTTTTGATGACTGGGACGATGTTAGCCACCCAATTAGGATAGAGGACAACTCTAACAAATCTGGCCTTATGCAGCTTATCGACCTCTTCTTTCATTTTTAAAGCCATATTAGGGTGGAAACGTCTCAACTGTTGTTTGACCGGGACAGACCCTGGCTTAAGTGTAAGCCGATGTTCAACGAGCACATGATCTAGTCCGGGCATATCTTCGTAACTCCATGCAAATGTGTCCTTGTATTCTTGAAGAACCAAAATGAGCGCCTCCTCTTCGGATGGCGGCAAGTTCTTTGAAATGAGGATGATCCTAGGGTCTTCTTCTGTACCCAGATTTATTTCTTTGGTAGGTTCTTCTACTGAGGCTGATGGTTCATCAAATCTTCTCATGCCACTAGCTAAAGCATCAGCCTCGTCCTCATATTCTTCGTAACTTTCATCCCCCTCTTCAACAGGGTCTTCATCATTCATAATCTCATAGACACCAAAGCCCTCATTAGAAGCATAAATACCCTCATATTCTATCTCTGGCAGGATGATCGGATTTTCCACAAATTCGGGGATGGCTAGGCAAGCTTGACATCTTCTAGCTAACTCCAACAAGAATCTACAGGGAATCTGCTTACCCTTGGACTTCTTATGTGAAGCTACCCCATGAGTTTGAAAACTAGAGGAAAAAGAACAACTAGCTTGATCACTAGAAGATGGGGAAGAAAAAGCGGGTACAGAAAGGGATATAGACGAAGTCCCCTCATCGGAGGGGTAGGAGAGGTCCCTTAACAGATCCGGGAAGAGCGGCCCCGGGATCGGGACACACTTGGGAAGAAGATAGGAGGTCTCCTCAACGGAGATGGATTGGGAAATTTGAATTTTGGCATTTTTTTTTCGTTTTCAAGGAGAAAGCAATTGGGGGTGGAAACAGGGGAGAGTGTTGAAATTGAAAGTTTTGTGAAGGATTGAATCAATGATGACCCACGCGGGGGCGTAATGGAGAGTTTGGAAAACCGCTCGAGGAGCAAGGGAGGAATTGGAAGAGAAACTTGTAGTGAATTTGGAGAGAAGTTTATTAAGACCGCAGGCGGCCTAGGTATATCTGAAAAGAACACCTGATCAATCAAACGGACAATAGTCGTTGGGTGAATGGATTTGGTAAAGAAAAGGCCGGCCCACAGCCTGTCTGTATTGAAATCCTCTTCAAATGGCACATCGGGTTCTCCAGTATCTGAATAGTCACTCAGAAGCTGCCTCTTGTCTGTAATTATTGCTGGCTTTTCAATCAACTCATGAATCAACGGCGGCCATTCTGGATCAGTCAACATGAACAAGCGGCTCAGAGCAATAGAGATATCATTCATGTCAAACCACCTATACCAGTCACATTCAGGATCATCCATTTTCCTTCGCTTATCCGGCCTTAATGACTCCAAAGCTTTATGTGGCTAGTGGCGCTATATGGCGAGCAAACTGCCGTGCATGTACGTCTCGACAATCCAGCATAGAAGTGATTACTGTAGTATGCTCATCATCATTCTGAATACCTCCTATTACAAAATGTGTTTGAAGGGTCCATGTAAGAGGTTGCCGGTCAGTCTTGAGAGTGGAAGTCATAACGGCCCATGGTTCTTTTTCATCTTTGCTTGGTGCTTTATATCCAAGACCACCTCGGAGAATCATCTTTTAAGGCTTGACAGGCTTGATTCTCCCTTGAAGATTGGCACCTAAGCCTTTACCAGTTCGGTACCCCATTTTCATTAAGATGTTCCATCCGGGCGTATTCATCAAACCTTTCTTTTTCTTGCCCTTGGATAGCTGTGTGGTGGAAGGGGTTGAAGGAGATGATGACCTCATCGGGTTTTGCCGCAAATTGGCAACATCCAACACTGAGAGCAAAGGCATATTGGAAGGCCACATGGAAGGCACTGATGTTGCAGAATGTATGTCTTCGGTCGGCAAAATGGGCATACTGGTCACTTTAATGATACGTCCTTTATGTGGAAATTTGATGCATTGATGATTCGTGGAAGGCACGACATCCAGTTCCTGAATGTAAGGGCAGCCCAAAATACCATTAAATGTCGGGTCCATATCCAAAATATGGAAATCTGCCGTGACTGAGACTGGACCCAAACCAACTTTTAGAGTAATCATTCCTAATGGAGGCTTTCTTGTGTTATCATAAGCTGTGACTATTATAGTGGACGGTCGAATCTGACTCTCCGGAATGCCGCACATCTTTAAAGTGCTTGGTGGCAAAACATTAATGGATGCCCCAGTATCAACCAAACATTGCTTCACGGCTGTTTTGTTGATATCAATGGTGATGCACAGTGCATATTTCCTGGCCGGCTGCGGAGCCAACTCTTGTTCATAAAAAGTAATAGCCGGCTGATTGCTAACTGGGTTTAAGACAGTGGTGACCTGTTCGACCGGGATATCTTCATTCACCATTACTTTTTTTAGGTATTCTTTCAAAGCTTGCTGATGTGTGGCAGATCTTTTAATCAGTTCCAGAATAGAAATACGGGCCGGTGTTCTGTCCAGATGCTTCAATAGATCATACTTCGTGCCCTGTGTAGATTCTTGTTCTTGCTCTCCTTATTGCTGTGGTGGCTCCTGCACCCGCTGGGGAAACACTCATTGAAACATTCGTCCGCTACGGAGCACCATTGTTCTTTGCGCCTCTGTCGGGACCGGTGTGGGTAAAGGGGTGGAGGAAGTAGAGGGAGTGGTGCTGGGTGTAGGAGCAGGGTTGGTGGGAGGAAGGGTTCTTATAAGGGGCCTCGCCGGCCGTGGATTATTGGAATGAGGTGATGGTGATTGTGTAACAAGAAGGGGCCTTGGAATCATGGTGGCGGTAGATGGAGGTGGAACGGTAGGGGCGATGGCTGCCGACGAGGTACGAATAAGAGGAGGTTTGTTTGGTGGAGGGTTTTGGGGTGATGTAGAATTTGTGGGTTGGCGCAAAAGAAGGGGACGTGAAGGGACGATATTGGTATTAGATGGTCCAAGAGTGAGGGAGCGTATAAGGGAACGTTGTGGTTGGGAAGGAGGGACAGGCTGGTGCCTTCTTATCAATGAGGGTGGTGGATTAGAATTCTGATTAATATCCCCGATAGAGGCATTTTCATTGTGCCAAATTTGTCCTCTCTCCACTTCATGGATCGAGGTGACAATATTCACTTGCTGATTTGGGACCGGATGTTCCGGTAGTGGATTATTAACAATCCCCATATTGTGTTGGGGAGCAGGAACATGTTGTTGATGTGGAGCTTGTGGTTGTCCTTGTTGCTGATGCTATTGAGCTACTGGCTGCCGAGGAGGCCTTCGGATTTTTAGAGAAGCAATGACCTTCCTCATTTCATCCCAATCAATATCACCTTGATCATTCATGTCATGTATGTAATCTTTGAAGTGAAAGCAATGATCGATATTGTGCCCCGGTTGTCGGTGAAAGACGCAATACCGGGATGTATCCACATGTTGGGGCCATGTTGCTCTTTCCTTTGGCAATGTGAGCAGGTTAGCGGCCATGAGGGCATTAAAGATATCCAATAAGCTTTCGGGAAGAGGGGAGTACTGTGCCCTTCGGGGACCCAAAGGCCTTCTTTGTTGAAATTGTTGTGGTGCATAATTGGCCGGTGGGGACACTTGGTGATATTGTGGTGTTTGATTTGGTGGAGCAATGTGGGGTTGTTGTTGAGGAGGTGGAGGAGGCCGTAAGGTCTGAGGAGGGTTGTTATTTGGCTGGTGGACTTGATTATGGAAGGCGGGCTATTGTGGTGACGACCCTGGGTTTGAAGGAAGGCGGAAGGGTGTGGAATTGCCAAACGCGCTCACCTACTCGTTAGTAACAGTGCCTTCAGTGGTTTCCCCAGTATTGCCAATATTAACATTCCTCTTTATCACCTTTGGCCTTGGCTCGAACATGCCCATGATTGGCGAATCCTTCATTTGTGTCTGAATATATCTAGCTCTTTCATAGAGCTCTTCCATAGTGCTTAGTTTATTCATGGCCAGGATATGACGGAATTGTGGAGTAGAATTTGAAATAATCATTTTGACTTGCTCCATTTCTGACAATGTGTCTTTCAATTTCTCGGCCATGGCCCTCCACCTATCAGCAAATAAAACAAAGTCCTCCTCGGGCTTCATCTTTTCAGCAACCAGGTCTGTAACGGACAAGGAGGGACCCACACGGTCCTTATACTTCTGTATGAATTTTCGTTGAACTATATCAAAATCATCGGCATCGGCCGGCTCCAGGGAATAAAACCATTCAAGTGCGGGGCCACCCAAAGACCGCCTGAAGAGATAAGCCAATGTATTTTTATTATCTTGCCAAAATGACGCCTCATACATAAAATCCTTCAGGTGGATGTTCGGGTTGCCCGTGCCATTATATCGCCTGAAATTTGGCATTTCTGATGGTGGTAGATGGAAAACCGGCATAGGGGGAAGCACGATCTCAGGAGCAACCTTGGGTGTAGTGACCCTCTTAAGTTGTTCCTCCATTTTGGCCATCCTTTGGAATAACAGAGCATGGTTATCAGACTCGATTGGGGCCTGATGAAAGGAATGTTGGTTTGTTATAGGCCTTCTTAGAATTTGGGAACCAAGGTGCTGCTGAGGCCTAATAATGGAATGACTTGCCGGTTGGTCCGGCATAGTCACAACAGGAGTTGATGGGCGCGAGGGTACCCTAGGGACGACCGATGGGTCATTAGGAGAATTAGCGGAGTGGCCACCCATGGCCTGATGAGGGTTAGAAGACGACGGGATGAACTTTCCCTTCAGAAGAGAGGCTTGAGCTGCCTGGCGCTGAGAATCATCCAGCTGAGCAATAGCCTTGAGAATTTCATTGAGATTGAGGGAAGAGGAAGTGTCCCCTAGAGTATTCTAGGTAGTAGGTCGGGCCTGGGAAGAAGGCTCAACCTCCAAAGTAGTAGTGGTGGTGTCCACCATATGGACTTGATTGGAGGAAGAATAGTAATTTCCCTCATAATAAACAGAATCTTGAGAGGGAATCTCATAAAACGGGTCAGAATGACCCTCCGCATTACCATCATAAGTGTATCCGTAGTTGGCCATGTTGAGAATTTTACCTGAACGCAATTTCATACTTAAGGAGAAAGAGATGAATGTCTCGCAATAAGATATAACCCTAAAGATATCACCTTTTCGAAAGAAACACACAAGTTGTAATGAGCGCAAGATTTTAAGATTTCTCTTGGAAATTAGGGTGGATTCAATATTAGGTACTTTCTTTCAAAGGTGGATCCTGGTTGAAAATTTGGGTATAAACTCCGGGTATCTAGATTTTCTCTCCTTTCCAACGAATGGGTCAACTATACTCCGGGTACTTCAATGGTACAACCTGCCTAGCGTCCGTGAGGGAATCCACGGGTGTGAGGACTTATGGAGGCTTGGCTTAGGAATTTCCTGTCCAAAGAGACGGAATGCTCAATGGAGGGTCCTTCCTTCACCAAGAGGGGTGAAAACTCCTAACAAGTGTGGGGAGAGGAGGTCTCCCAAACCGTATGCCAAGATGAATGCAAACAGGTAATATCACCAACAGATATATGATCAGTCAATCAAACGGACAAAAGAACAGTTCTGTGGGCACAGAACAAAAACACGACCCAGGGCAGGTCGCTAATTTAATGAACAGCGCCTGGAGTGCAGGTGCTAATTACCGTAAACAGTGAAAGGAACACCTCTGGGCAAAGGTGCAAAGCACTGTAAACAATTACTCAGGAAATAACCCAAATCACAAATAATTAAGAAAATGGCGCCTTAAGCTAAGGCGTTCAAAGATAAAATGACGCCCGGGAGCTGGGGCATCAAAATCACTGAACAATGATCCAATCGCAATGGAAATGACGCCTTGCTGTAAGGCATCTTATGAAGAAATGACGCATCTGTACGAGGCGTGAATAATAAAAATGACGGCAGCAGGGAAGGCGTTACTTCAGCTTAATGAACTGACAATCAGAATAAACCAATGGAAACTGTAAAACTGGCTAATCAGTGGGGAGGTGTGCACGTGGTGCACAATGGGGAGTGTGCTACGTGGAGCACAAGGGAGGGACACGCGAGGGTGTCAAAGGAGGGGCACCGAGGGCGCCAATGGGAGGGTGCTACGTGGAGCACGAGGAAGGTGTACGCGAGGGTACCAATGGGAGGGACACACGAGGGTGTCAATGGGAGGGGCAAGCGAGGGTGCCAATGGGAGTGTGCTACGTGGAGCACATGGGAGGGGTAATCAAACTAAAAACACTAGAAGTCCCACCGTGATCGCCAATTTATAGATTATGAAAAATCCACTTAATGAAAAAAAGGGTGGATGAAACCCAAGCTCAATTTCTAAAGCTTAAAAATTAATAGTGAAAGGAAGAGCATGCGTGGGATGCTAAAGGGGAATGTGATCGCCAGAGGGGTTACCTCAAATAAGAAAAAGGATGATCGCGAGTACCTTGTGTTAAGCGGGGGAGATTGTGAACCCTTTCTTCCTCCTTCCACCGGCCGATGAAGGGGGTTCTTAGTCTTGATTACCTTGCAAGAACACACAAATCAAATAAAAGAGTGGGTTAGCCAAAAGGTGTAGTATCAAAGTTCTAAGATTATGAAATTAATCAAATTAAACATGAACATGAACACACCTTGTGTGTTTTGGTCTTAAACCCCTAAGAGGAGTAACAAGGTTTGGAAGATGTGAATGCAACGATATGTTAATGCAAAATATATGGGATATGCTATCTAGCAAGAACTAGAAGAAGAGAGAATGTGTGATGATAATGATAAAACACAAAAAACAAACTGAGCAATTAAAGAGAAAGATCCTTTCTGCTGTGAGTGCAGCAGTGAAAGGGGAGAGAGGGAGAGCTTCAATATGTGGTGGTGTAGCGGCAGAAGTTCGTCTGTGGAAGAAGAAGAATCCTCCTGGAAGAAAAAGCCTGTTCGGATGAAGAAGAAACCTGCAAAACAACAACTCTCTTCTCTGTTCTCTCGTTAACTCTTCTCTCTGCAGCTCTGCTCTCTTAATAATGATCTCTCTTTCTCTGTTTTCTGTTCTCTCATTAACTCGCGCGAAGAGACCCAGGAGGGGTATTTATAGGGCTAAGATCCTTGGAGAACAAGGATTAAAACAAGGTAAAGATCTTCCATCAAGAAACTCCCTTCCCAGTCGAATACAAGGCTCAAAATGAGGAAGGAACCATTACGGGAAAGAAGCAGGCGGAAGGGAGACGGAATTGAAAATGACGACCCCATGAAGAGCGTCAATTAAAAATGACGACACATCCAAAGGCGTTAATTAGAATAACGACTCCCATCAAGTCGTCAATTCCTGGATTTAATTATAGAAACAAATAGCTTTCCTTATTTAAAATTATCAACTGATGCTGCCAGACAGACGTCAAATAATCAACGCCTTTATGAAAGACGTTAATTCTATAATTTTCATTTTATTTGAAATTCGGAATTTTCAGTAAATCCAGAAAATGACGCCCGTATTGGTAGTCGTCCATTGTTAAAAGAGGCGCCCTTGGTCATGCCGTTAATTTAAATAGCGCCCCTTATTAGGGCGTTAATTTAATTTCTCAAGAAAAAAATAAGAAATCATAATTAATTTATAAAAAATAGAAAAACTTCATATTAAATCAATATTGAAGTCCACTTTGGGGCGTCACATGGTGACATGAGATTTACTCAACATAGCATCAATTTTAGCATGTCTACAATACCCCGATTTATTCTAAGGTCAGTTACCTTACTCCCCTTTTCGATAACTGTAGTGAATTTGGATGACCAAATTCCTTAAAGCGGGGGAGGGTGTAGCACCCCGGTAGAGCATTAGATAAAATAACAGGAAATTAATAGGAAATTCTATGGAAAATACGGTAAGAAAAATTTCAACTAATTTATAAAAATCCAGAAAAATTATAATCACATAGAGGACTAAAAATTTAGGCAATTTATCTTCTGTAGGAAACCTTAAATAAAATTCGAAGCCAGTCGAATTAAGAGAATTAGGGCTAGATCCACGTTTTACCCTATCGTGCCTTGGATTATCTAATTCGGACCTGTTTCTCGACCATTTGAGCTCAGATCAGACCCAATCGAATGGCCACGATGTGTTGGTCGTTTCCCATCGATTTTCTCACCAAAACCCTAACTCAGAAATTCAAATTTTAAGGCGAGGCGGTGACGTGACCGGGTCAATGCGCGAATCGCGCGCGACCGGAGTCGTGGACTCTATCCTCTCGATCGATCCCTCTAGAAACCGATTAATCCTATAAAACTAACCCTAAGGCCTCCTAGCATCGATGTTTGGTAGCTGCGGCCAGCGAGGTGCGAGGGCGAGGGCGTATCCGGTGATCTCTTGAAGAGGTTTTCTATCGCGGCCGGCATCGTCGTCCTCTCTTCTTCCTTGTTTAAGGTAGGTTCTAGTATACCAAACCTCAAACATAATACATCATTGTATTCGTCTCTAAGCCCTCTTTCATTTGATACCAAAAGCCCTAAATTTAGTTCTATATCATGTAAGTATTAGTTGTTTTAGTCGGAGCATGTTAAAACTAGCGTTACCATTGTTATCTTCGATTTAAGGCTATGTTAGCAGGCTTAAAGTTTCAATTAATAAATCCATGGCATGCATCTTTTCATTCTCTTTCTAGTGGTATGCTTTTGCCCAATTCTTACGCTCTATATTGACTGGATTTCTTGTTCTTAGTGAGCCTCGTCGGATGTTCGGCGGGCACCGGAACAGCGAACAGGCCACGGTTTTACAGGAACTGCACAGTACTGAACGGCCTCACGATAGACCGCCAGGTCTGGGGTCGACGGTCGTGACTTGACCGTTTATATTGTTTTGCGTTTGACACCCCATGGTCATAGACGGCCCAATGATAGACCGTGCGGTTGGGCAGGCGACTTCTCTCTAGACCGCTTGGAAACCCTAGCAGCTGATCGATAGACCGTGTAAGGCATGTAGGGTTTCAAACTTACATGACCTGAGTGGCCTAACGATAGACCGCTAGACCCTGTCCAGCGGCTCTGGTTAGACCGCGTATGTCTCGCAGATTGATATATTCCATGTGTTAAGTATGTCATTTCTTGTTAACCTATGCATGTGTAGGTCAGAAACTCACACAAGGAACTGGTAAATTATGGTACATATGATCTAATTCCCTTATTGTTCATGATTGATATCTCCTTTCCAATCATAATTCCCACATTGTTCTTATCAATTAATGAAGCATAAAAGTTAATCTTGTTTACGTTGGAATTGGAGTAATAATACTAGGATTGTTCTGACAGTCACTCCACTCCAGTGGTACTAACTGACCGTGATACATTATTTTCCGATCTTTTAAACCCTCAATTCTTGTAATAGTTGGGACTCTCCGCCGGATACTCCTTTCATCGGACTAGGACCTCTATTACGGGACCTCCGTAAGCCCCCACGAGCCTGAGATTCTCACTAGGACACCGGGGAGGTTGTACCTCAAATCCTGCACCTGTTAACTTGACCAAATCACTTGCTTATGCCCAAGCCCGAAGTCGGGTCTCTTCTTCAGATAGCGGCCGTTGGGGGACTGTTTCTGTCACTGAATGGCCTGGGCATGACTGCCTAATATTCTAAGTGGTCCACGGTGACCGCGTTCAACCGCTTGTGCGTCAACTTCTCTGGCTTGTGCGTCGACCTCTCTGGTTTGTGCATCGACCTTCTTCTGGGCTCAGAACTAGTAGCGGTCGTTACTGGACCATCTCATCATGTAAGCGGCCTTCCTATGACCGTTTTGTGATAGAGCGGCCCAATTAAGACCGTTTACTTTACTAAGGCTCTGGAACCCCCTTCTCACTAGATGGCCTCCAGGTGACCATTTTCCTACTAGAAGCGGCCCATCTTGGACCGTTTTCATCCCTCGTGCCGGGCTAGACCCTTTTTGTTCAGCTATTCCGTATGCGGTCCAGACTAGACTATTTTCTCTCTCATGCGGCCTTGTTCATGACCGCATCTATCTAGAACTTGTTTTCTTATGGTTGCTTGCTTGAATATCTTGAATTCTCAGTCAATTATTGAAATATCACTTGATCTTAGTTGGTAAGTTTCATAGCTTAACCTTGGAATTCTGGCCGATTCCAAATGAGTGTCTAAGATAGTTACTTGGGATCCTGGATCTATCAAATTAATGCCAACGCATCATAAGGGCCCGGTCTGGTCATGGGAGAAGCGCCCGAAAAGTACTAGTGCCCCGGAGAGTTGTAATGATAGGGTAAGGCATTGCACCGAGTGCATGACTAGCGTGATATCTATGACATTCGTTCATTTCAATATTCTTGGAAATTTCTACATGGAATTACTTCTACTTGACTTGCTTGTTTATTTACTTGATCGGCCAAGAACATGGAAATGATATTTCAATTCTTGATTGCTTCATTCTATTGAGTTACTTGTTTTACAGCCATTTATTTTATGCCATGACATTAAATTAAATTGTTAATTACTTGCACCCTGCCTGCTATTACCTACTGAGCATTCACTCACCCCGTTTCCTCCCCTTTTTCAGGTAGCTCCGGTGAGGAGTCACTAACGGATGGGGATGGGAAGGAGTGAAGACCTTGGAGCGAGCCGACTAGAAAGCCGTCTAGAGTTGTCCATAGATAGTTTGAGTCTGAGAGTTGTAGTATTGTCCAAGAGTTGTAATTGAATATTCGATTGTTATGTAATTGTTTTAAGTTGGTGGATATTGGATCTTTTATGTTTCCGTAAGTTGGAAAATGGTTAACTAGGTTTAATTCCATCTCTTTGTTATTATGTTATTATTGGCGTTGTTTTGGTGCTAGCCCAAAGCACAGTATGTCTAGAAATCAACATATTTTAACTTTCTACTGCCGCGTCCCGATATTCCGCGTCGGGGCGTGACACCTTTAGTTTGAATGGGCTTTCTTTGGCTCTTTCTAAAATTTCTTTGGAAATTCATTTCTTCTCAAGAATTTCTTCACTTGGCGAGTCCACATGGACAAGTTCTCTTCATCATCACGTCTTTCAGTAGACTCCACTTCTTGGGAGTCATTTTCATGTTGGTGGGCTTTCAAGGCCACCGTTTTCTTCTTCTTCGTTTCTTCCTCAGCTGTTCTCTTCATGTTTATCTCATAGGTCATCAGTGACCCTATGAGCTCGTCCAAGGACAGTGTTGACAGATTCTTTGAATCTTGAAGAACCGTGGCTTTTGTGTGCCATGCAGGTAGAAGGGATCTCAATACCTTCCTCACAAGTTCGGAGTTAGTATACTCCTTCCCAAGGCCTTCGAGACCATTGGTAATTTCTGTCAACCTTGCAAACATTTCTAAGATTGTCTGTTCTGGCTTCATTTTAAACAACTCATAATCTATGACCAGCATATTGGCTTTGGTTTCCTTGACTTCAGAGGTTCCTTCATAAATAAGCCGCAGCTTATCTCACATTTCCTTTGCTGAGCTGCACATAGAAACACGAGAGAATTCATTAGGATGAATGGCACATTGTATGATGTTCATGGCATTAAAGTTCACTGTAGATTTTTTAATATCCTTAGGGTTCCACTCGTCTTCATTTTTAGAAAGCTCACATGGACTCTTGTCCACCACTCTCCAGATCTTATACTCTTGGGCTCTCAAGAAAACATGCATCCTATTTTTCCAATAGGAGTAATTCGAGCCGTCAAAGTATGGAGGACGGTGGATTGAGTGACCCTCAGGCATCATCCCCTTGTTGGCCATTGATCTGGATCTTACTCTATATCGTTAGATCTAAAAAATGTAGAGTCTTAGCTCTGATACCAATTGAAGTCCCGCGATCAATGACACCCAAGAGGGGGGGTGAATTGGGTGAATACAAATTTTAGGAAAACTTAGTCGATTTAAACCAAGTATGATAAAATAGCAACTATGAAATTTAGATCTGATACAAGGCAAGTTAGATCTATCAAAATTAACCACCACAATAGCTCCTTGGTACCAGGCGGAGTTGGAATCCAGAGATTCTCTCAAGCAAGGTGTTATCATCCTGACAATATTGACCTTGTCAATCTGAACCCAGCTTTTGATATACCAAGGATCTACTGTAAGAATGATCAATTAAGCTAGATCTAAGCGGAGAAAAACAAACGATTTATTCTACGAGAGCTTGCACAGAAGGGAGATAGGAGAAAAGGACCAAACCATACAACAGACAATGATTTTTAGGTGGTTCGGATGCAACGACAGTAACCTACATCCACCCTTCATAGACTGTGAGGATTCACACACTATCTTGTAAAGGATTGCAAGATCTGAACACACACACACTCGTAGGATGAGAGAAACTCCCACGAAGGTGCAAATACACCAAAAATAAACAAGGATCTGAAAGATCCAATACACACACACACAGATCTGAGTAGATGCACACACACTTGAGTGTTTAGAGATTACAAGAAACAAACACTTGAAGCTCAAGAATTTTGGAAGAAGAGACACAAAAGAAAAACTCCTGGTTTAAGCTCCCCCTTAGTGGATAAAGAGAATCTTTGATGAAACTTGCTTCTCAGCTCGATTTCCACTTGAATGGCTTCAGGATGATCTTCAAATGCTTGAAAATTGATGAAGAATGCTTGGACGAAACACTATTCACGGAACTCTTCCTACAGCACTCTTTTTTCCTTGGCAGCCCCTTTGATCTCCCTTAAGTGATTAGGGTTTTTGACCCTAATGAGATATTTTTATACATCTTAAATGGTCAAGAGACAAGCCAGCAACCAGATCCACAAATCATGTCATGTCTGGTGCCTTTGGGATTAAAAAATCCAAGGGGAAGGGCTTTCCACATTGAAGAAACACAAAGTCAACAATTGCTGCCTTGGGGGGTTCGGTCGACCGGGTAGAACTAGGCGGTCGACCTAACTTTTACAGGTTGAAGGCTTTAGGACGCTAGAAAATCCGGTCGACTGGCCCTGGGTTGGCAGACGATCGAACTGTGTAAAATCTCAGAGTTCTGGGTGCTGGAAAATTAGATCTACCGGACCAGTCTTCCAGGTCGACCGAAATCTGGAAATCCTGCAAAAACAACAGAGTTCAGTCCATGAATCATATCCAAATATTAAAGACTTGTGCTTGCTAAAGGATCTATATGAAATGAGCTTGTTTGAACTTCTTCTGGGCATTTGTTAATGCAAAACAAATTTGAGCATTTACTTAGATGAAAATGATCTTGAAAGCCCACATATACGCTTGCTACTGAAGTTATGGAGGTTATACACTTGTTGGCCATATCTGGGTTTTGTTATCATCAAAATCACTTGGAAGGACTCAACATTTTGTCCCTGTCATCATATCACATCTAATCTACCTTTTGGAGATGGCTATGTCCGAATCTACAGTTAAGAAAGGTCACTTCTCACAGTCTACCTTTTGCTTACACCCAAAGAAGACTTTTGTCCAAATAGAGTACATAGGACAGAAGGTGGACTATAGCCAAAAAGGAGACCGCATGTCAACGGGGCCATTTATTATGGAGATCTGAAGAGCAGGTGAAGAAAAGATAGGGTCTGCTGCCAGCCTGCCACCGTCCTATCCTTGGACTAGAAGCAATGCTAGCTCAAGCCAAATCCTACAGAAAATCTTCTTCTAAGCCAAAGAAAGTTTTTGGAGGGAAAAGCTCTTTGTCTCTTCATCAATTCATCTCACACTATCTTCGATGGGACCCCTCAACACTCAATAGTCAAAGGAAATATTTTTAATTGAGCTAGACGGATGGAAGACTTCTTGGAGGGAAAATTCTTCACCACATTTCCTTGTGGCTCGTCTATAAATATCGAGCTTCTACAAGAGAAGAAGCCGCTGCTATCCAGAGAGCCACGCCCTTGAGCATCCACAAAGAACATCCTTGAGAAACGCATGAGAGCAGCCCAGCACTTGTTTGACTCAGTCTAGTGCTGTACAAGAAGAAGAAAAGAGAAGCCTTGAGAGAGAAAGAGAGAGAAGCCCTGCAGTCTACCTGACCCTAAAGAATTAGATCTTGAGATCTGGAATTTGTTCATGTAGTCCACAGCTTACAAATCATCATCTAAAGCTTCAGCTGGTGTTTTCTTCTGGCTTTTATGGTTTTCCCATTGCACTTGCAGTGAGTTTTATCTTGTGTTTTTGTTCATCTAGAACCGTCCATGCCGGTTTTATGTGTAGGAAGACAGACAGAGGTGTGCTTCGGTCTGTGGAGAATCGTCCCTACCGATTTTGTGTGTAGGAAGACAGACGGAGGTGTGCTCCGATCTATGGAGAACCATCCCCGTCGGTTTTATGTGGAGGAAGACAGACGGAGGTGTGATCCGATCTATGGAAAATCGTCCCTGTCGGTTTTGTGTGTAGGAAGACAGTCAGATGGTGTTCTCTGTTCTGTGGTTTGGGGTTTGTCCCCATTCAAGCTGTGTGTCAGCAGGAAAGCCTCATCGGGTTTGGTGAGGGGTGGACGTAAGTTGCGAGTTTGCAACCGAACCACCTTAAAATCCCTGTGTTATGGTTGTGCATTTTGTGTGATTGCTTCATATCCTCTATCTCCATTCGCAGGTTGGTGTGCTTGCTTAATCATATGCAATCGTGGTTATTTTCTTTGCACACTCAAGCTTTTAGATCTGCACTTTCTGCTTTATCCCTATACCATTTGGCCACAGCGTCTTGCCTGCAACCCCTTGGCTGCCTACTGCACTCTTGCACATAGGCACCAAGCTGGTCGCGTTGCCAAGGAAAATCAGCTTGCTCACACACGCACACACTCTGGTTGAGTACTAAAGCTCACACATACAGCTAGTCATTTCACACTTAGTTGATGTGTGTTGAGATCCTTGTTGTCCAGTGCTATTGATCACACTCAGTCCTTTCACCGAGCTTTACCGTTTCCATCTAAGCCATTTCAATTCATTCCGCTGTGCTTTGTGTCTAAGTGTGTTATTTATTTTATAGGGGTGGTTTATGCTTTTGGTAGCAAAGTTTTAAATAGGCCAAAGTTTTTGATAAGATCTATTCAACCCCTCCTTCTAGATCTGATTGCACTACGTGGGACCCAACAAGTGGTATAAGAGCCAAGCTCTGCCATTGCCAGATCCTACGATCTATAGGGAAAGATCCCGGTGCATTCTGATCAAATGGCTTCATTTGCTACACATGCTTTGATGGCTTCTCCGCCTATTTATGATGGTTCAGATTTTTCTATATGGCTAGGGAGAATGTTCATCTATGTCAAATCTATAGATCCACAATTGTGGAACCTTATATACATTGGTCCTCATGAGCTGCCATCAAATTCAGATGAATGGTCTGCTGAACATGAGACCAAACATATTGACAACCTTGTGGCATTCAACTTGATAAAAGTTGTAGTTGATTTTAGGTTACTTAATCGTGTGTCCACCTGCAGCATAGCTAAGCAAATCTTGGACAGATTAGTGAACATCTATGAAAGAGAAGAACAAGCGCATGAATGCCTCATGGCCGACTGACCAGAGCAGTCGAGCAATACATCCTCATCTCAAGTAAGCTCTGACTCCGAAGATTTCACTTTTGAAGAGCTTATGGATGCATATGATCAATTGATCAAGCAATATAAGAAAGTGAAATCTAAAAATAAAAAGTTGAAAAAGGATCTTAAGAAGAGCAGTCAGGGTGAGAGCTCCTTCTGAAAAAATTGTTCTACTTTTGAGGAGCTCAGTGACACTCTTATGATTGACATAGATGTGCATAAAGAAACCACTGCCTGCTTGAGAGATGAAAACGGAATTCTACAAGCTGAGATCAGTAGATTAGAAGAAATTGTAAGAAAATGACAAGATAAATCTAAATCTACACCAAATGATCAAGGCTTGACTGAAAATAAGACACTTGCTAAAGAAAATCAAAGTCTTGTAAGTGAAAATGAATAATTGAAAAAGGAAAACATTGAGCTGTTGGCTAAGTTAAAGGCATGTAAAAAAGGCAAAGGAGCAAATACTGATGAAACAGAAAAATTAAGTGTTCTCCAAAAAGAGTTTGATCATTGCAAGACTGCCAATGACTTGTTAAACGAACAGTTGGCCGAGTGTGAGGTAGATCTGGCCAATGCAGATCAGCATATCTCCTCACTTGAAAAAGAAATTCAAAATCTAAATAACTCGTTGTCAAAATTTATGGAAGGACAAGAAAATTTTGATAGATTATTGGGGATGAAAGTAAATTTCCAAAGGGAAGGGCTTGGATACAAACCAGTGAATAAGAAAAAAATTGGAAGCAAGCTATACACATCTTTTGTTTCTAGTTCAACTGAAACCCAAACCTCTAGAGCACCCTTCAAGTCAATCTGATGTACAGAATACTAAATAACACAACAAAAATAAAAAAAAGAAAACATTCAGTCAAAAACAGGAAAATGATTTTGTTGATGTTGATATGCATGTTAGGAAACACAATGATAAACACCATGTTTTCCATAAAATGAATGCTCATTATTTTTATTGTGGTAAACATGGTCACATCATGCATGATTGCTTTATCTTGAGGAATGATGAACTAAGAGTAGGAAAGAACAGAAGAAACAATGCAGAGAGCACTGTCAAAGGGAAGGTTTATAATGGGAGGAAGCATGCTCAGCACACTTCCGTTCAGAAGCACGGAAAAGGCCTAATGCATCGACGTAGTTCACAGAATAGGTCGATGCACCTTAAGGCCAGCAGAAGGACCTCTCCTCCTCACTACTCTCATTGTGGAAAGATTGGCCATACAGTCCAAGACTGTTGGAAATTGAAAGGCAAGACGCGTGTTCATGCCAAAGAGGGTAACTTCCCAACTCACCCACAAAGGCCTAATGCCCATAAACACGCACATAATAGAAACACCAAATCCTTTATGCACTGCTTTTACTGTGGGAAAATATGGCATGAAATGTATGACTGTCACACAATCAGGGAAGATGACTTGATTGCATTAAGAAAGAGAAATGCAGCTGCCCGAAGAACTAACCCACAAGGACCCAAGCAAGCTTGGGTACCACAAAATTCAAAATGAGAATTGTAGGTGTAGGTGCCTTAGAGCTGAGTAAAGTTCAATCTGAAAAATAAATGCTCAAGGCACGGGTATGTAAATAAATCTTTCAATTTATGTTATCTTGCATGATAGGCTTGCTTTTTAGTTATTGCATCATAAGTCTATCTTGTTGTCAATAAGTGCTGAAAACTAAATTTGTCTCTTTGGACTGCTAATTTTCCCCCATGGTTAATAATTTGAAAATTTTGTCACGTTGATGAAATTGTTATGATGATTGAGTTGCTATTTGATCATTTCTACCATTTAACAACCATGTGAACTTCTTGCTTAGCATTGTTGATCATTGTTTCGATGATGTCTTCCATGGCTGCATATATCCTAACTCATCACTCATGTGGACAAATAACATGATGATTGTCTATCTTAACTTTCATGAGCATTCAATAAAGAGGGAGCTTAAGGGTGAGCACCTTAGTTTAGAAATGCATCTCATATGTTTAAATCTGTATGTGTTGTGATCATTAAGCATCATCTTGAAATTTCATGCACTATCACGCATTTCATGATCAAGGGACCCAGCTCTGCATGACCTCTTGGCATATAAAATGGTAAGCTGGGAGAAGGGCATATCTCTTCTGTCTGGAAACCCACATCATGCGTGAGGTGGTCTTAAGACCTTAGTTTTTCGCCAGGTACCAAGGGTCAACCATCATTAGAACAATGTAGATGTTCATATGAATAATTCATCAAATTCCCTGCATTGATTTCATTGCATGTGTTGCACTCAGAATTCAGACATTCAATGCATAAAGTCAGGGGGAGTTTCTACATTTCATGGTTTACCCATGTGCACTTGTTATCATGCATATACTGATTTCAGAATTGATTGCATACCATATTGAAATCATTAAAAAAAGGGAGTAAGTAGCATGTATCCATCTGCACATGATAAAATCCAGTCTGCATTTTAGTTCAGAATGCATTGCAAATAATCCATGATTGCATCATATTGTGGTCTAGTACACCCCAATGCACACCATGTTAAAGGGACCCAAAGATTGCATATCAAGTGGCATTATTTTTAATGCATCATGTGTTCATTATAAGTCATAGGTTGCATACACCTCTGTCAACCCATGCACATGTTTAGGGGGAGTCAACATCAAAAATTTAGTTTGCATTCATGCATTCATTCTTGTTGACATGTGTACAGTCTACATCTTCTTAGGGGGAGCTTGCCTAGCTTAAAAATTTTGGTTGTCTCGCTGTTCAACTATGCTTGAATCCTATTTTCTGTTCGAAACTCTATGCACAACCTCAGGGGGAGTGTTCATTATCAATTCTCACATTCTACTCATTTGCACTCCCTGCTCAAATCAGACCTACGCATAATAATGTTAATATCCCATGATTGTACCTCGAGTCTGAAATACTTTTGATGTCCATGAAGCCTTCTAGATTGTCTGAAATCTGCCATTTCTTGCATGACTAGCTATCTTTGTTCCAGAATTCCTTGAATGCCTTGAACTTCTTAGTGGATTTTCGGACTGTTGATGAATTCATTTATCAGAGTAAATCTTCTAGAAGAATCTTCCTTTATGGAGCTTTATGACGGCCCTGAATATGAAAGCTATTGGTTTAAAGTTAATGATTTCCTGAGCTTTTAAGTTTAATTGCCCTGAAAGTGGTCGCACTCGGTCTTAATAGACTTAAACCAGCTTTTCATGTTTTGACATGATATGTCTTCTTATATCTGAAAGTTTATCTATAGTACAAAGGCTACCTTGATTGAGAAACTTCACCTAAGTATTGTCTTTAAACAATCTGATTTGCTGGAATTTATAAGAGCTAATTGTGTCAGAGCAATGACACAGGTTCACTGAGAAATATGTCACCTCATAAAATAAATGAGGTAAGATATGTCATGAAGTGCCCTTGTTAACTCTGCAGTAATATAAAAGAAAAATCAAGACAGAGCAATGGCAAAGTTGCTGAGAAATATGTCCCCTCATCTACAATATGTGGTTCAATATGTCATGAGGTGACAATGTTATCTCTGTTCCATTTGTGGCATGACAATCAGTCACACCAAGTACCTAGGGATACTAGCATCTAACCAACGTGTATCCTCAAGATACAAGGCATGACTGGACTTAAATGCTCGTAAAAATCCTCTTGTGCTCAATGAAAATTATGAGTGTGACAGCAAAAGATAAAAGTAAATCTACTAAAATTCTAGAATTCCATTTAGTCTTCAGGCTTGTTTAATCTCAATACTTTTCATAGTAACTCTCAGGGAGCTAATGGAATTGAATGAGTAAGGTAAGAGGAGGTTAACCTTGTTTCAGTATGTATTTCTGGTTCACTTCTATTAATATTGAATGTAGATGTTTTCAAGCGGTTTTATTGAGAAGCTTAGAATTCATTAGCATTAAACCAATCTTATTATAAGGGTTGCTTTACTAGAGTTTTACAACTGAAAATTCTGAAAAATCTATTACTCTGTATTTATGAACTTGGCTTCAGAATGAGGAACCCTTATCTTATCAGTTCTTGAATTCTATGCCTCAAAAATTTTCAAGTGTCGACCCTTAGAGTCGACCCCTTGTAACCAGAATTCGGTCTAGCTGTCCTGGAATCTACTTTTAAGGCAAATTGGCCTCCTGTCACTTCTTTGCTCCAATGATTTCTACTCACTCTGGACATTTGCATAGCTAGTCTGGCTACCATGAAAGACTCACCACTTTCAAACAAGTGGTATCATGTCCCTAAAGCTATTGCCTTCAGTTCGTCCAGCATATGGTTAGTGTGCATTTTCCATCTCCATGCATTGCATAGAAAATCTTAAAAATCTAAAAAATAGAAAACCAAAAATAATTGCTCTCAGATTGCATTACTTTGACATGCTCAAATCTCATGCACATGTTTGCCTCTCATGATTCACTATATGTTGTTGTGCTGTGCCTTCATGGCATATGATCCCTATTTGTGTAAATATGTTTCTGCCATGCCAAAAGACCTAACAATTTACATTGTGCTACTCATTAACAATTGGTATCACTTGCTCTCTAAACACTCAGCATCACTCTCTAATAAGTGCTATCATCTCCTTGTCTGCACGGTCTTCTCTCTGCATAATACTTGTTTTACTTGAATTCACGAGGGACCCAACAAGAGAACCTTCATGGACCCAACAATTGTTAACTTTAATCAGTGTACAACCATTAGCATGTAATTCTACATCACTTTTTGGAACACTGAGAAGGTATCTCAGGTTACTACACGTTTAATTGCTCCCTACAGGTATGCACTTACTTTCACTCTGTACATCCTGTGCTAATAATCTCCAACATTACTCCTCTCTTTCCTAACTGTGCCATCTACTCTCTCTATTGTGTTATTTTGATGATGTCAAAGGAGGAGAGAATTATATGTGTCATTAACTAGAGTATGCTTAAAGGGGAGAGTCTTATATGGGGAGAGAATTTATATAAGTCCTTGTGCTTCAACTCATGATTATATTTCTTTGCACTTTGACTTATAATGACTCATAGTTGCCATCATCAAAAAGGAGAAGAATGTTGGGCATATGTGTAACATGCTTAATTCTATTATTTTGACGATGTCTGACTATGACTCATTGTGAGGTCTGACTTGCATTTGATAAACACATATTCATACATTTCAGGTCATTGTGAGCAAAGTGTAAGAAATCAAAATTGGCACGTAAATCTAAGCAATTGGCATTATAGAAATCAAGGCAGGTGATGATAAGCTAACATACTGATAAGTGCACAGAAATCAAGGCAATTGGTCATGTGACCTCCCTGATAAGGTCGGTGCAACGGCTACTATTCAAACAGTAAGGTCGATGCAGCTGAAGAAGTTCATGCTTTCAAGTTGGTGCATAGCCACTGCCACTGAAGTAAGGTCGGTGCACATCTGCATGTAAGTCTGTCTTGTCTAAGGAAATGTTACATCATGCTCGGTAAGGTCAGTGCACCTCTCGCCAGCACAGAGCCAAGGTCGGTGCACATCAGGTAAGGTCGGTGCACATCTGCATGTAAGTCTGTCAGGTATAAGAACATGTTACATCATGCACAGTAAGGTCAGTGCACCTCTCGTCAGCACAGAGCCAAGGTCGGTGCACATCAGTTAAGGTCAGTGCACATCTACATATAACGTTGGTAGGTCTGTGCACATGTGACTGTCAGGTCGGTGCACATTGTGGTAGGTCTATGCACATGTGAATTACTAGGTCTATGCATGTTTGCCTTTAACGCATCTAGGTCTGTGCATGTTTGCCTTCACCATAAGAAAGGTATGTGCAATGTTTACTTTCAACACTATAAGGTCGGTGCATATGCTCAACCAAGGTCGGTGCACATATGCATCTCTGCTCAGAAGGTTGGTGCACATACTGAAGACTTGCAACCAAGGTCGGTGTGCATACTGAAGACTTGCAACCAAGGTCGGTGCACATGCTGAAGACTTGGACTAACATCGATGCACATGTTGAAGACTTTCCACTCAGGTCGGTGCACATGCAGAGATCCTGCACTGTCAAGGTCGGTGCACATGTTCAGAAGGTCTGTGCACATAAAGACTTCAACTCTAAAAGCAATCAAGGTCGATGCACATCAAGTCTGCGTAGCTGCACCGACCTCAGCTTCACTGCTCTGACCTCAGCTTGACTACTTCGACCTCAGCAGCTTCACAGCTCCGACCTCAGCTTCACTTCTTCGACCTCAAGCAGCAAGTCTGCTCTTCCTGCATCGTCGCATCAACCCTGCTGCGTCTAAGCACCACAAGACCTCGAGCCTCCCTACATCGATGCAATGACTGTTGCTTCGACGTAATAGTGCTTCTGAAGCCAGCCAAGCCAGTCTTCTGTCAAATCCAATGGGTGATCTAGAGAGAAAAAATAGGTATCACAAATGTCCAAATACACAGATTTCGAGGTCTGGATGAGGTACCCAAAGTTGACTTTTGTCCCTATCATCATATCACATCTAATCTACCATCTGG